>JAHRHZ010000263.1:26161412-26260143 GCA_024137785.1 Ginglymostoma cirratum | reverse complement strand
GGCCCGAAACGTCAAGCTTTCCTGCTCCTATGATGCTACTTGGCCTGCTGTGTTCATCCAGCTCTACGCTTTGTTATCTAACATTTGGGTTTATCTTTATTTGGTCTAAAATAGATGATCATCTCATAAATACCAACACTGAAATCCGTATGCTAAAGATTTGCTAACTTATTTAAATATAAAGGTACCTATAATTTTATTCTGTTGTCTGCATTGCTTTCTTCGCCACTAATCTTTGTGTGGTTGTCAAACTTTGACATATAGCTCTCTATTTTAAGCCATTAATAAATAGTGAGTAGTAAGGCTCCAGAATGAATCCTAGTGGGATAGTCACTTCTTTCTAGTTTGCATACATACCTGTCTTAAATGACCTAAAACATCATCTAATCAAATCAATTACTTCCCATTAATTACACAAGTATTAAATTTTAGCTAAAAATTTCAAATCTATTTAAACATGGACAAAATATCAAGATGACATGACAATAAACATGTTTTCAGGCAGTAACAGATGTTGGACCATGCTGTTACAGGATTGTTTGTAGAAACAATTCAGGTACTTTCTTCACTTGATCAGCTTGACACTAGACAGAGGCAAGCAAATGAATCTTATCCACTTATCAATTTATTCTACCAGGAATCAATTCTTTAAAATAGCATATGGTAATGTATATCCAAATGACTCACATTTTTACTCCAGCTCTCCAGTGTGTGAGAGCTCACTCCCTAACTCTACCTTCCACATGCACGAAGGAGTTTGAGAGAATAAATCTGGCATTTAACCTTTTATTTAACCACTGGGGTTATGACTGCCTCATGTTTTATCGTATAGTAGATATGGTATGGAATTTGCGTGAAGTAAAACATTACATGGAGGACAATTTTGTAAAATTGAGTTAACTGATACTGGAGTAAGTGTTGAGTTCATAACAGTCAGAAAATAGCAGATTAATAACATATAAACATATGTTACTTACCATGCAATATTAGAAAATAAACATGGTTGAGCAAAACATGGTACTAGATTATCGTAACGTTATTACTCATGTTACGTTGAGGTGGAAGTAAAACTGAAGGAGGGTCACTGGATCGAAAAAGTTAACTCTGCTTTTTCTCCACAGGTGCTGCCAGACCTGCTGAGTTTTGCCAACAATTTCTGTTTTTGCTTCTAATGTCTAGCAAACATAGTTCTTTAGTTTCTTTATGTTGAGGTGGTTTTTTTCAGGATTATGAAAGGACCTCACTTATGAATGTTTTAAACGTGAGGCTAAAAATATTCATTTATACAAAGGAACATTATAAATTGATCAACAAATCTGTAATGCAATAGGACTGTGGAGTAAATTTTCTATCCCAGTTCCTCACTGAATACATTGTTTATGGATGCAAAAATAAATGGTAAGACATTTAATACTTAAGCTAAGCTACAAAGAGAAATATTCTAGTTGACTATTTGCTTACTTCTTTGGCAGGTGTTTGTTTGTGACTTGTAAAGACCTAGAAAGGAAACAGGAGAAAATTCCTCCGAAAAGAACTCAGATATGTTTATTTTTTGAATTTAGTTTAAATACAAAGTACGTATCTGGGTTCTGATGCAAGATATTACAAAATATTATTTTTATTTATTAGTTCTTTTAAAAGTTTGCACGCTAGATTATAAAGTATTAACTTACTAGTTGTGATCGTGTCAGAATTTGACTAGCTGTAAGTGCCTCCTCTTCAGAGGACTCATCTGAATCTTCATGGTTAATTTTACTTAGACTGGGTGTGCTTCCTGAAAGCTGGCTCTCCTCCAGAAGCTGCATTTCTCCCTTGTCTAGACTGTCAAGAGAACGCCTCCGTACTCCCCAATTAAAGGTATCCATACTCTCACCCTGAAAGAAAAGGAAATTGAAACATCATTCACAAAAATTACATAGACAGTAGATCATAATGCACTATGAGTAATAATAAGCATTTGTATGTGACACAAAAAGTTTAAAACATGGGTTTGCAAGACTATACTCCAGAAGTAACAATAATTCAAATACTGATAAAACTTTATTTTAGCACTTCAAAAAAGTTTACATAAATAAATTAGTACAAGTTATAATCTATCTAGCCACTAGTATCAATTCTTCAAATCATATTTCCCCTTTTACCAATAATTGCAACAGACAGCGATTGCTGGCACTTAAGGAGGCATGCAGGCAAGTAAATGGGTTGGTGAAAGTACTAATAAGCCACAAATTGAAACTGAGATAATTATTCTCTAGAAATTATTGGGGGAATTTTGACTATCATATATTAGCGGTCTGTGGTTAGGGTGTCCCTATGCCCATGTGTTCACGTTGGTGTAGAACCTGAAACATTTCCATGACTGGATGTCATTACAATGATGGCAGCAAATTAACATTGCTAAAAGGCAAATTCAATGCAAGCCAGAATTGGAAGGATGATGATAATTGAGTTATTGATTAAAAAAAAACTTTTTTAAAGGTTTCCTGAGCAGATTGCAGTGATTCCTTTAAATAGCTAAACTAGCAATCCTTAATGTCCAGTTCCATGGTCAGAGGGAAACTAAGATTGTATGAAAGTTCTAAAATGGCTTAAAACCAGATAACATATAGTGAGTACATTTGGCCTGCTAATTTGTTTCCTGGACCATTTCAATATTGCAGCAAACTGGATGTTGATACGAATGGGTGTTAAGTGTTGCACTGTAATTTATGGTTAATTATCCACCCTGTTCCCACCTGAAATGGGGTAAAAACTGTGTGTTGTAATGTCTGCTTTCATAAAGGTCTTTATTGTTTGGAATTTCAATTTTTGCTAAACTAATGAACAGTTTCTAAAAGATTGTGGCCTCACATAAACTTGGTCTATGATCTCCACAGTTATACAATGGATCTCTGCACAAGTGTTCTCCAGTACTGATCTCACCAAATGTCCGTGAAATCATGAGGATACACCTAATAGGTATGAGTCCAGGAGATGCACTCGCTACTTCCAGTCACTTGGCTGTCTTGAGGTAGATAGGGTTGCTTAGAATCTGGCCATTTTGTGGAGCTACAGCAGAAACTTATCAGTAGCGAATCTCCGTTTATAGTTTGAAAAGCCAAACAGCAGAAATATTTATATATGCATTTACAATATCATTACACATACCGGTCAGAAGACATCTTACCACATTCTATAGAAAGCAGAAGAATAAACGTAATATTTTCCAATTTCTTACTTCGCTCAGATCTCTTTGCTGAAGTTGGTGAGTTGGGGGTGGGAGCAGGGGAGAAGGGAGAGATAATTTCACTGAAGGAGGAAGTTAAGTGAAGGAGCTCGATCCTCCCAGTAAGTAAAGGAACATGCTTATGTTTCTCCTCTGAAAACAAACTAAAATAGCTTTATGATAAAAGGACGACCATGGTCTGAAAGGATATGAGAAACTTCAGAGTAATTAGGCTAGATTTTCACACTGGGATGACAAAATGGAATCTGAAACTGTTTCTGAGTGCTCAAGCTGTCTTGATGGGCCAGTGAAGAAGAAATTAGTGTTGAGTATCGCGTCAGAGATCCTTAATTGGAGATGAGCTTCAGAGTCAATTAGCAACTGCAGAGATGCGCAATGCAAGTGCTGACCTGCTTTAAGCTCACCATGGCATCTAATATACTGTGGCTGCCATTTAAGTGATTAAAGAAGAATTGAAGAATCACAGTGAACTTTGGGATCCATGTTTCACTCAAACACAAAGGAGCTGAGGCAGAAATCACTGCCATTGTCAACAGCAGAAGCATCTAAAGAACTTGGATCTAGTACTGTTAATGCTCTGGCAAAACGAGTGCTAGTCCAACCCCCAAAGGTCTCTATATATTCACCATTATGGAGATACATAAGCTGGGGAGCCTTTGGGCCATGCTACTCCTGAACATGGGAATGATGGATGTCCAGGAAGCTTACTGACCTCTTAGAATTGCCATTGTGCTGTCAGAAGATCTGCCATCCGAAGCAGACACCACAGACAATAACAGTTCCTTGTCATGATATGCTTTGTCCTTGTAAGTGAAACACACAAATAATGCAGGGAAGAGGACAAACTGACAAGGAGATACCATTACTCATCATGGCAATGGAAGACTCAGCAATAGAAATTGCCAGTATCCACATTCCAGGAGAAAGGTGGCCAGTGCAAAATCAGCATTCCTGGTTGACAGTGTAGTCAATAAGGAGGTGCCTTACACTCCACCCATCTGACTGAATGCTAAACCTTGAATTGCCTTGGGAGGGATTAGCATACCAAAGGCTTCTGCTCTCCAAATGACTTTCCTTCCCTCCATCAAGGATGGCCAATAAAGAACAGAAGAAGCATCATCATACCTTACAAACAAACCATCCACCAGTACAGATACTCTCACCTTGGTGGGTTCTCAAATATGTTGAGCTAAGATGTTACTGGTGAGGAGCCTGTTATCAGGGGAAAGGTGCCAAAGGGCGCAAAATGAAAGAGTCCATTCAGCTCATGTGTGCCGAAGGCAAACGGCAAATATCAATGAAAGCATAAGATCCTCCACCAAGAAAGTGATGAACCCAACGAATAGCCACATGGAGCAGTGCTTGTAGTACTTGGAGGAACTTAACAGTGATGTTCACAGGTCACACTATGTTCTCTGGACAGGTCAGTGGTGGCTGGTGACACAAAGATATCTGGAGGGAATTTCAGTTGCATACCAACTGATGGTCCCCTTCATACACCTGGACAATCCAAGGACTGACAATTTCACCAAGGAAGAGGAGGGTGCCACTCCTCATGAAGCTCTTTCATCAACTTTGGCTTCTTGGCTCCTTTGACAATGGGAGGTTCAGAAGGCTGGCTCAGCAATCATACAGCTGTTAGCAGCAATTTAAGATGTCCCAACAGCACTTCCACAACCCCAGGTGTTTCTTAGGTGAAACTCGACACAAGTTTGAAGGCTCCATCCACTTCTTCTGAAACCATATGGCAAGCAATGTGTAAAAGTGGCCACGCACAGTATAGATCACTGGGCTGTCTTTTTGCTGTGTACTGTCTTACTCTGAGCAGTTATAAAAACTGACATTTGAAGCCACACATGAGAGGCTCCTCTTATTTATGATCGGTGTGTAGATGCTCTAACAGTAACCATATAGTTTAATGAAAGAAATAGTACAATGTCAGAAAAATTATTTCAATTGGATTAGGGTATCAGAATAGCAAAGTCTTGCTAAAACTGTGCGAGGTTCTAGTTAGACCACATCTTGAGCAGCTTTGGTCTCCTTATCCAACTAAAAACATACTGGCATTGCAGATAATCTAGAGAAGATTCACTAGGTTGATCGTGGGTAAGGACAGATTTTCTCGTGAGGAGAGGTTGAGCAGTTTGGGCTGGTATTCATCAGAGTTTAGAAGAATGAGTGGCGACCCTATTGAAACAAACAAGATTCTTAGGGAGTCTTGACTGGACAGGTGCTGAGAAGTTTTTTCTCATAGAGGGTGAGGCTAGGACCAGATGGCATAATCTCAGAGCAAGGGGTTGTCCAATTAAGACAGAAATGATGGGGAATTTCTTCCTTCAGAGGGTGCTTTATCACTGAGGGCTGTCGAATGAAGTATATTCTAGGCTTAGATAGATTTTTAATCAGAAAGGGAATCAAGAGTTATAGGGAAAAGACAAGAATGTGGAATTGAAGATGATCAGGTCAGTTATGATCTCACTGAATAGTGAAGCAGTTTCAATGGGCCAACTAGCCTAATTCTGCTCCCAGATCTTATAGGTCTGTCCACATTCAGTCGCATTAATTTCTTCAATGCTACTTCTTACACAAAGTAATTTCCTTCAGTTCCGTATTCTAACTAGATCTTTGAATCTTAATTATTTCAGAGAGACTTCTTTGTGAAAGAATGCGTAAAACATCTTTATCTCTGTCATTTCTCTATTTCCTATTATAAACTCTATTTCTGCCTGTAACAGGCCCCCATCTGACTTAATCATTTCCCTTTTTACATACCTATAGAAGCTTTTACAATCTGTCTTTCTGTTTATCGCCATTTTCATTCACATTTAGTTCCTTCTTTATTGATCCATTTCTCAATTCTGCTTTGCTTAAATCCTAAATTACGCCAATCCTTAGTCTTAAGCCTTCTGTTGGGTAAAAAGGCTTTCTTTAATCTAATCCTATCTTTAACTATCCCTGTTAACCATGGTTCCTTATTTTGCCTTTTGTGTATTTTTGCCTCATAGGAATGTATGCTTTCTGAAAACCAAGTAACCAATAAAGGTCTGCACCAGTTATCCTGGGCACTGCCATGGCTCTTATATGCCAGGGAACTCAATTTCATGCCCCCTTCCAAGACACTTCAGCCATATAAAGATGGCTGCTCAGAGACAAAGGAACTGCAGTTGGCATTTCGATGTGTGCTCTGGTGGAGCTATGCAGCACAGCCCACAAGGGTGTTCTGCATCACTTGTGGAATGCAATGCCCTTGACAACTGGAACAAACAAAGCTTGGCAGTCCTGGTTACAGCTGAGGAGGAGAAGCAACAATAATCTTGTGAAAATGAAGATGAGATGGACGATCAGGTCATTGACCAGGAAGGTACAAGAGACCATGACAGAGGAATGCATCAAACCTGAAGGGTAAGGGATAAACTGATTGAATTCCGCTTCCTGGATTCATGGCCTTGGTGAGATGTGTGCGCAGTAGCAGAGTTAGAATAAGTATTGGACCTGAGAGAGTGTGAGGTAGCAGAAAGAAGATTGTGGTACTTGTTTAATGGAGCACTGATCTTCGACCTCCTTCCTGCACTGCTGTAATGTTCCATTTCACTCAGGAAACAGCACAGAGCCAGGTGGCTATCTGAGTCCAATCCGGCATTATCTGGAGGTACGGCAACTTGAGGCAGTTGGCTGAATTAAGGACTGCCATCCCATTCATCAATGTCTACAGGTTGTGTCCACAAAGCGTGCAGAGAGTTTTCTTTTTCCCTGGACTATATGTTAAACAATGGGGCTCAAGTACTGCCCTGTCAGCCTTCTGCAAGGACCATTCTTTCTGGGACACTTTGGTCCACTCCTCCTCCACTCACCCCGCAGCATCTTCCCATGCAACTGCAGAAGGTGTAAAACCTACCCATTCCATTCCTCCTTCCTCACTATCCAAGGTCCCAGACACATCTTCTAGGTGAAACAGCAATTTACCTGCACTTCACTCAAACTGGTCTACTGAATCATTGCTTACAATTTGGTCTCTACACTGAGGATACAAAATGCAGACTGGATGACTGCTTTGAAGAACACCTCTGTTCTGTCCATAGAATTAATCCCAAGCTTCCGGTTGCCTGCCACTTCAACACATCACCAAGTTGCCTGGCCAACATCTCTGTCTCAGACTTGATGTAGTGCTCCAGTGAGCTCAGCGCAAGATGGAAGAAAAGTGCCTCATTTATCATTTGGGTACCCCACGGCACTCAGGACTGCCCATTATCAGGCTCATACAAAAAAACAACATTTAAGGAAGTTTCAGAAGAAGTAATCGTGCTGATACAAGTTGAGCCAAGCATGAGTTATGTTTTTAGAAGAGGATTGGGAAAATTCAAAAGGAATGTCCCCAAATGCCTTTAAGAATTTTTATGTAAACGAATAATTACCCATAATTTTGTCTTAAATCTTTTAATAGTACGTTTTAAAATTCTTAACTATTCAAATGTAGCTGCAAGAACTGTAACAGCAAATTTGTATTTCTCCAGAAATATACCTGAACTAGTTACAAATATGCTAACAAAGAGTTCAAACTTTTGACAAAATGGAATATAATATTACTAAAGGCGTAATTTACCTCAAGTTGATACAAAACTTTTGGTTATCTTGTATGGTTAGAGTGTGACGCCATCAGAGCTCAATCCCTGTCCCAATTATGGGAGCTCATGGAAGTTTGTCTCCCCTGTTTGACCCATCCTTAAAGTAATGCCCCTCAATCTACAGATAACCAATTGTGTCTCTCTAATGGAGATAAACACCTATGGTCTTTCAATGACTAGGCTAATCGCCTTACTTTAGTACCAAGCAATGGCATTGCCTATTTTGTATAGGAACAGCATGTTATTGTCAAGTAGTACACAAGCTAGCAGTGGAATGCCAGAGTTATTGCAAATTAAAAAATTTTGGAAATTAAGGCTGCCTTTAACAGTTATTCATGCTTTGAAACAAAATCATTATTACCAAAATATATGCTCCCAGTAGCTACAAATTTAAAGGTAGCGCAATTCTTTTAAATATTGTACAATCGATTCTACGTTCATGCACGTAAACAATTTTCCCAACCTACCAAAATCCATGAGGTCAATTAAAGTACATAATGCAACAAGCTCATAAGCTACAATGCAGTACAAATATACTACATGCAGACTGCAACACATCACATAAGCTGCACAATGAATATCTTACCTGAAGTTCCTAGACAGCAATAAAGAGTTAAAAAGACACATTATAATATTCAGTTTCTAAGAAATAAAATTATCTTCACTTCCAATTAAACCAAAATTTGCGTTTTCCCTTTCAATAGAACAGCTAACAAATCCCCATCTGACTCTAATGCCTGACAAGAGATGAATTTACATCTTTCCAGTTTCTAAATTATGTAAAATTCTAACAGTTTATTACTAGATATTGCTTTAATTAATTGTCCCTTCACAAATTGGTTAAACATCTTTGAAGAGTTTGCATATCAATGGAATCTGATGGTCAAGACAAAGGCTCAGATTTTTGCAGCGCTGGAGGGATTCTCTGTCATGGCAAATGTAGTCCAAAATCTCAAGTCACACCCCTGAACATGATGGGATGAGAGTCAGACTAGGTTTTGCACACGTAATTGACACAGGCAGCTGACCACTTGAATCATCAGCTACCTTCACTGAAGTAGAATTGTGGCATCTCTGTAGCTTGAAATGCATATTGTGCGCAGTTGTATGTTTATTTAAAATAATAACAATGACCAATAGATAATTTGTAATCCTTATTTTAACCATTACGATCCTTTGTTGCCAAAAATGTCTGTCTATGAAGCAATAACGTCTTTGTATACTTGAAGCTTCAAAAGTTAAACAGGGCGAGTTATAGATTCATTGTCGTATCTAACGTGATAGAGAAAATGAGTTTTCTTGAGCAAGACATTCTGAAAATTTGCTGGTGCACTCATTATATTCCTCTTAGCGATAAAGTTTAAATTCAACAGTGTTATTTCTAGCAAGTGATAAACAAAGATAACATATCTAGCCAAAATTAATAATAATAACCCTGTAGCCCAATGGTCTCAATGTGGACTTCACAAGCTTCAAAATCTTCCCACCCTCGACCTCATCCCAAAACCAGCCCAGCTCATCCCCACCTCCTTGACCTGTCCGTCTCTTCTCCCACCTATCCGCTCCTCCCACCTCACTGACCAACCCCCACCCCCACCCGCAACCTCATCCCAAAACCAGCCCAGCTCGTCCCCACCTCCTTGACCTGTTCATCTTTTCTCCCACCTATCCGCTCCTCCCACTTCACTGACCAACCCCCACCCCAACCTCCTACCTACCAGCCTCATCCCCGCCTCCTTGACCTGTCCATCTTCCCTCAATTGACCAACCCCCATCCCAACTCGCTACCTACACTCACCTTTACTGGCTCCATCCCTGCCTCCTTGACCTGTCCGTCTTCTCTCCACCTATCTGCTCCTTTATCCACCTTCCATCATTGCCTCCCGCCGCCTCTCTATTTATTTCAGAATCCCTTTCCCCTCCCCCATTTCTGAAGAAGGGTCCAGACCCAAAACGTCAGCTGTCCTGCTCCTCTGATGCTGTCTGGTCTGCTGTGTTCATCCAGCTCTACACCTTGTTATCTCTAATAATAATGGAAGATCTGTTAATCATTCTGGTTTCAAAACAGTCATGTGTTTTCAGCTTTCTAATAATTGCTAGCAGAAAAATATAATTACCGTTATAAGACCATTAAGACCATAAGATGCGGGAGCAGAATTAAGCCATTTGGCCCATCAAGTCTGCTCTGCCACTTGATCATGACTGATCTGTTTCTCAACCCCATTCTCCTAACTTCCCCCCATAACCTTTGATCCCCTTACTAATCTAGAACCTATCTACCTCTGTCTTAAATACGTTCAATGGCTTGGCCTCCACAGCACTCTGTGGCAATGAGTTGCACAGCTTCACCATTCTCTGGCTGAAGAAATTCCTACTTATCTCAGTTATAAAGGGTAGTTCCTTCACTCTGAGGTGTGACCTTGGGTCCTAGTCTCTCCTATGAGTGGAAACATTTTCTCAATGCCCATTCTATCAAGGCCTCTCAGTATTCTGAGTTTCAAACAGATCCTCCCTTATCCTTCTAAACTCCACCGAGTAGACTCAGAGTCCACAACTGCTCCTCATATGACAAGCCCTTTGTGCCCAGGATCATTCTTGTAAACCTCCTCTGGACCCCTTCTGAGGGGAGCGCATCTTCTTTAGATACAGAGCCCAAAACTGCTCTTAATATTAAAAATGCGGTCGGACCAGAGCCTTATACAGCCTCAGCAGTACATCCGTAGGGTGGCACGGTGGCTCAGTGGTTAGCACTGCTGCCTCACAGCGCCAGGGACCCGGATTCAATTCCAGCCTCTGTGTGGAGTTTGCACATTATCCCAGTGTCTGCGTGGGTTTCCTCTGGGTGCTCCTGTTTCCTCCCACAGTCCAAAGATATTGCAGGCTAGTTTGACTGGCCATGCTAACTTGCCTATATTGTTCAGGGATGTTGGGTTGTTGGGGTGAAGGGTCTGGGTGGGATGCTTTGAGGGTTGGTGTCGGCTTTTGGGCCAAAGGCCCTGTTTCCACACTGTAGGGATTCTATGATCCCTGCTCTTCTATTCCAGCTCTCTCAAAATGAGTGAGAATGTTGCATTTGCCTTCCCAACTGCCAACTTTAACTGCATGTTAACCTTAAGAGGATTTTGAATTCGGTCCTAAGTCCCTTCGTGCTTCAGATTTCCGACGCCTTTGCTTATTTAGAAAATAGTCTGTGCCTCTATTCTTCCTACCAAAGTGCATAACCTCACACTTTCCCATATTGTATTCAATCTGCTACTTTTTTGTCCACTCTCCTAGCTTGTCCAAGTCCTTCTGCAGCCGCACCTCTTCCTCAACACTATACCTGCCCTTCCACTTATCTTTGTTGCAAAGTTTGACGATGCTACAATGTCCTCAGTTATTTTGTCTAGATTGTTAATGTATCACATGAGTAGTTGTGGTCTCAACACTGATCCCTCCAGAACTCCACTCTTCACTGACTGCCATCCTAAAAAAGACCCCTTTATCCCCACTCTCTGCCTTCTGCCAGTCAGTCAATGCTCTATCCATGCCAGTATCTTAACCCTAACACTGTGGGCTCTTATTTAGCAGCCTCCTGTGTTGCATCTTGTCAATGGCCTTCTGGAAATCCAAATACATCACATCCACTGGCTGTCCTTTATTTAAATTGCTGATGGAATTCTTTGAGGAGCCTATCTGATCTGGCAGGCATGACTTCCCCTTGACGAAACCATGCTGGCTCAGCCCAATTTGATCATGTACTTCCAAGTGTTCTGCAATCTCATCCTTAATAACGAACTCTTAAAATCTTACCAACATCCAAGGTCTGGTCAACTAGCGCATAATTTCCTGTCTCTGTCTCTCTCCCTTCTTAAAATGGGTTTTACATTAACCATTTTTCAGTTTTCTCAGACCCTCCCTGACTCATGATTCCTGAAAGATCACCACCAATGCCTCTATAATCCCCTCAGTTATTTCTTTCAGAACCTTGGCACATTGTCCATCTGGTCTGGATGATTTATTCACCTTCAGATCTTGCAGTGTCTCCAGCTCCTTCTACATAGTGATGGCCACCACACTCACCTCTTGACCCTGGCTCTTGAAATTCTGGTATACTGCTAGTGTCTTCCACGATGAAGACTACGCAAAGTAGCTATTCAGTTCCTCCACCATTTCTTTGTTCCCCATTACTACTTCTCCAGCCTCATTTTCCGGTTGTCCAATGTCCACTGTTGCCTCTCCCTTACCTTTTACATATCTATTCTTTTATATTACCACCTAGCTTACTCTCATAGTTCATCTTCTACCCGCCTTATTGCTTTTTTAAGTTATCCTCTGCTGGTTTTTAAAGGCTTATCAATCATCTGGCCTCCCTCGATCTTCACCACATTGTAAGCTTTTTCTTTTGCTTTTGCGCTGTCCCCGATTTCCTTTATCAGCCACAGTTGCCTCACCTTCCCCTTGAGGTGAATTTCTGCTGTGCCTCCCGAATTACCCCAGAATCTCCTGTCATTGCTGCTCCACTATCTTTCTTGCTCCATTTCCAATCAACTCTAGCCAGCTCTTCCCTCATGTCTTTGTAGTTACCTAATTTTCCCAGTCCATCTGCATATCGAAGTCCCCTATTTCTTGCATGCCTTTTCTATTTCCCGATTTATTTTCTGCCCCACGTCCTGCTCATTAGCGTCTTATCAGTTTTTCCCTTTTGCATTTCCTCAACAATGTCCACACAGATTCAATGCCTTCCAATGACACATTGCTTCTTGCTATCAAGTTTAATTTCATTTTTTTTGTATAAACAACCCTCCCTCGTCTGCACATCTGACTGTCCTTTTGATAGGATGCATATCCTTGGATATCCAGTTCCCAGCCCTGATCCCCTTGCTGCAATGTTGTTGTGATGTCAGTCATGTCTCTGTCCAAAACACTAGCTTATATCTTCTCCATGAGATTTTTGATTGCAAATTTTAAACAACCTCACCTCTCCATCCTCTAGTTCCACATCCAGGAAGTCAAAATCTCTAAAAACTCTGAACTGTTGTTCACTTGTGGTGTCATCCATATTTTCTTGCTCCCTTGGACCGTCTTCTGATGATGACACTAGGCTTGCCTGATGTTCAATAAGATCAAGATCTCCACTTGAGGAGAAAATAACCTAAAACAGATATCTCAGTTTAGTAGTATTTCCACTAGGTGCATTCATACATTTAATGGAATGCTTACTTAACGTAAAAGGAAAAGTACGGCTACCCAGGATAACCACAGGTATCCATAAGAACACAAAACAATTATTTCAGAGAGTTTCTCTGCATTATTCCAATGACATTTGTGCAAAGAACTAATATCAGCCAGATGACACAGTTTCCATTGTAAAACATTTTCACCAGTCTTCACGAATCTTACTTGATCACCAGATACATTTACTTGAAAATTATTTAAACTCACAACCAGTTAACTTTACCATTATCCCACAGTAACTCTAATTTATGGCTTGACCTGTTCAGTACAAATAGTAATAAGGTCATTGACTCATAAGGTATTTTAGACCATACGCTTAATAAATTACTTTAAGTAACACAATGTATTTAAAACTGAAACAAGAGTTAGATATGGTGAAGATTTTAATTGACAGCAGAAAGACGTGCCATTGTCTTCCTAATTGCTGCATGTTTTACAACCAAAGCATGCGACAATGTTTTAAATGTTTTAAAATGCCAAATTATCTTAATATTTCATATCAGTTTGCAATTTTTATTTATTGATTGTAAGAGAAAAACTACAGGAGTTAATCAACATACTTGTGTAATAATTTTAACATAGACATTTTACAGTACATTTTTACAGGTGCTTACTTCAAATTTATAAAACATGTGACTAGACACATTTGTGATTCTTAAACATGTATGTAGAATTATTTATTCTTTTGAACGTCTGCAAAAACTTGCATAGCTTTACTTAAATCTAAGATGGCTGCTATTAGATTCCTCCTCTAATCGGCTAACTCTCCCTCTTGTTTTTGGTCATGCAACTATCCCCCACTTGTAAAGGGATCAGGATATCTGTTCCCAGGCTGATAACAAAATTATCCTTTATTTGTTGGAAGGTACAGACAAGTAGCCTGGGCTAATTTGCCTTCTAAAAGACACATTTCATTTTGACAATGTGCTCTGATGATCCAGCTGGCAATGGAAAACCACCAACAAAGAATTAGAGACTGTAACGTTTCCAAATTCTCCATAACTGAATGTGTTGGTGCTCTGGTCCACATTTTTAAACTGTTGATTCAGTTTAATGGCAGGGATTAAATTGTCATTCATTATTTAATATAATTTTTGTTACATTTTTAATTGTAAAATTAAATCAACTGTCAACATTATTTCCAGCTTGTGCTTTATCACAGACCATGTACACATATTGAACAAGATTGGGTACATAAAACCCAGAAAGTCAATTTGGTGTTGAACATGCTGTGACTAAGATTGGGTAATATACATCCCTAATTCAATATGTCTGACTAAATACATGTGGGGAAAATATTCTCGTTGTTACTTTCTTAATTTTATAATGCTGTCCAGACAAAAGTCAGCTGTTAAAACCATACAAAAGGAACCATTATATTTGAATACAGAAACAGAAAATATATTTAACAGTACCAAATTTCTCATGAATGGAAATAATGTTGACAGTTGATTTAATTTTACAATAAAAATGTAACAAAAATTATATGAAATAATGAATGACAGTATAATTCCTGCCATTAAACTGAATCAACAGTTTAAAAATCTGAACCCGAGTGTGTTCACCGAATTGAACTTTAACCCTCATTTTCCTGGCAGCATGTATAGTAATGACAGATATGATACAGGCATCAGTAAGAACCTGTTAATGCAGCTGGCTTGAATCGAAACAAAACCGGATAAACTGAAAAAGTAGCTCATTCAGAAAACTAAATTTTTAAATCACGTAACATTGTCTGTAGAAATGAAAATTCACATACCCTTTCACAAAACACAGATCACTTGTGAATAAATTTCATTTATTTTTTCAGGCACAAGAATTTAAACCAAACAGCAAACATGCTTATTTGACCTTGTTACTCTTTTATGATTTTTAAGTACATAAGAATCAATCTTTCATATTTAGTTTTGTTGGTGCTACTTACATAAAAAAGCATTTTAAAAAAAAATTTTTAAATCTATAATTCAAGTGTTTCTTTAATATCTTATGTTTAAATAGCTATTCACATAAACAAAGTCATCAACTTACAGAAGGATTTTTGGTTAGGCCTACGTTCTGACCACACAAAGTAAGAACGTTCACCAATTTTTCTCGTGTTCTTTTCTGTCAAAGAAGACATGTAAAATTAAAACAACAGGCAGGAATTTGACTGAGGGTTTGGGAGCTCTTTAAAAATGGCAAGCGAGTCTCAATTCTAGGTTTCCTAACCAAATGCTTGGAGTTTCCAATTCTCAGCTGTACCTTTAAGGGTGAGTAATAGTTCTGGTCGCAAGCCTGCACCAATCACTCCCAAACTGGGAGTGACATTGCATAGCATAATCCTACATATGTTAAGCCAGACTTACTGTCATCATTCATTACACTTCAGAGGTGTTGTGAATTACTTTCTGCATGTTTGAATCTTTGAAAGGTAAGTTCAAAAGTTCCTGCTCATTCCCTGTGCCACGATATGCCCTTTCACACACACGCCATGGTCCCTTAAGCTAGGCAGTGGCACTTCCATGTCCACTATACATGGACCAAAGAATACATAATGGGGCTAGGCTGAGAGTGCAGACATCACTCCTGACATTTTCTTGAAATCACTGAGCCTGACTGACAGCACTGACTGTCTGATCTCTTCTATCAAATTCACAATGTTTACTTACACAAGATCAAGGGGTTCCAAGTGTTTTGCAGTTTCAGCTATTTGAACTATAAAGGGTCTAGATTATTGACACTTTTTTTAGGCTATTGTGAAAGAGTTAATTTAACGAGCAAGATATCAATAAATGACTAATTTTAAAGCTTCTTTTACATGCAACTATTTCTATGGGCATGTACGTACCATAGTCTACTATGGTAGTTGAGGCAGTGGGTGGGGTGGCATAGCATGGTATGAGGGTTTTTGTGGAGGGCATGGGTATGACATGGATAGCAGGGCATGGGGAACTTGTGGGTGGTGATGGGATGTCAGCTGTTAGGCTGGAAGATGTCTGCTTTTATTGTTATTGGGCTGAAATCCCACAGCACTGAGGTCAGCCTTTTAAGCAGCCCGCCTCCAGACCCGGTAGCCCTTGTGGATGCCTCTGAACATTTGTTGGGGTTGGCTGGCTCAACTGTAGCTGGCACCAACCCTTCTGCAATGAAGATCTTGTCCTTTGGCACATTTTCCCAAAGAAGGCAGGAAGAGCTGGGAAATTTTCTGACTCCTACTGCCCACCTTGATGATGAAAATCCACCCCAATATGTCACTTACCCATTCATTCTCTCCATTTACTATACATTGCATTTAAGTGACGAGTACGCATCATGCAGCATTTCACTTAGATTCAGTTATATCAGAGTACAGGGGTGAATTTTGGCAGTGTTTTTTTTTTAAAGTGAGATTCACAGCAGCTTTTCTCAAGCAATCTTCTATTTATCTTAATTTCGCAATTGACCACTTTGGTGCCCCATCGTGTTGAATTATGTGCCAGAAAAGGCAGGAGTGCTGTATGATGCCAGAACTTTGCAACACATTTAAACCCCACTTGCGCACTATTTCAGATTCGACAAGCAGGAACTGTCTTCACACGGTGGTGTTCTAACATTATCTGCAGGGAAATGACCCAAAAAGACAAGTTTGCACCCTGGTTCACAACAGGGCCCTGGAGATATTGTTGCAGAAGGTAATGGAAAGGACAGCAGAGATTTTCTTCTGCTGACTGGGAAAGAAACCACACCACCAGACTCAGCTAGCCTAGACTGCGATACCAGACCTGCTCTGTGCAGTGTTAGCAGCTTAACAGAAACATAGCGGTACAGGCAGAAGAATGCAACTATCTTCTCTTTACTACCTCATGCAAGAGGGACATTGCATACATATCTCATTATTGCAGACAGGATATGCACATATCCTCCCATACCACTATTCTTTCCTGCCTTCTGCACTTCCGATTCACTCAAAAGGGGGCACCTCACCACCTCTCCTGCATCACCTCTAACTGGTCATCCAATGCACTGCCATCACTCTCAATTCCTTTCTTGGTCTCACTGCAGGAAAAATTGGTCCACCTCCCGGAATGATATTTCCGCAAGACTCCTACTGACTGACCCATAATTCCAGGGCTGGTTGCAATTGATCTGCAAGATTAACCGTGGTCAACCTGTGGATTGGAATTGGAAAATCCCCTTGATTTACTTGGTGGTAAACCTGACTGACCATAATCCCTCTTGACCCTATTATTGACCAGTCCCCTGTGATTTCACACGTATCCATTTGGTCAAAGTATGTTTGCCATGTAAGCTGCAGGTACATGCTGTAATCGTGACATTGACACAGAATGGTGTCATAGTAGCAGTATTTCCACCCATCTGACTGCTCTAAACTGTGACCTGCTGCCACCTCTCCTCATGCACTAAAAAACAATGTAATCCAGAGAGGCTGGCAGACTCCAATAAGTGCAAGGTAGGTTTGAGATATATAAAATTATGAGGGTATAGATAGGGTGGGGAGATTAATGAGCGGGGGGCGTATATTTAAGGCAAGGGGCTGGAGATTTAGAGGGGATATGAGGATGTCCTGGGAAAATGGAACTCACTGCCTGTAAGGGTGTCAGATACAGAAACCCTCAGAACATTTGAAAAATATTTATATATGCACTTGCATTGGCAAGGCTTCCGAAGTTTTGGGCCAAGTGCTGGAAAATGTGATTAGAAGTTAGGTGATTGTTTTTGATCAATATAGACTCAATGGGCCAAACAACCTTTTTCTGTGTAGACCTCTATTACGTTATAAGTGAGTGCTCAGAAATGAAGCTAAGAGACTTAATATGCATTTTGTGTCGATGCATGAGATGCATGTCTGTCCTTGCACGCAATGCAACCTGACAGAAGCATGCAAGTCATAAGAATAAAAACCAAAAGAACTGCAGATGCTGTAAATCAGGGACAAAAGCAGAAGTTGCTGGAAAAGCTCAGCAGGTTTGACAGCATCTGTGAAGAAAACAATCAGAGTTAATGTTTCGGGTCCGAGGAAGGGTCACTGGACACGAAATGTTAACTCTGATTTTTTCTTCACAAATGCTGCCAGACCTGCTGCGTGTCTCCCGCATTTCCCGTAACACATCCCTCATGCCCCGTTCCCGCAATAATAACCAAAAAAAGAATCCCCCTCGTCGTCACGTACCACCCCACCAACCTCCGGATCCAACGCATCATCCTCCGACACTTCTGCCATCTGCAATCAGACCCCACCACCAAAGACATTTTTCCCTCCCCACCGTTATCTGCCTTCCGGAGGGACCACTCCTTCCGCGACTCCCTTGTCCGCTCCACACTCCCCTCCAGCCCCACCACACCCGGCAGTTTTCCCTGCAACCGCAGGAAGTACTACACCTGCCCCCACACCTCCTCCCTCACCCCAATCCCAGGCCCCAAGAAGACTTTCCACATCAGGCAGATGTTCACCTGTACATCTGCCAATGTGGTATACTGCATCCGCTGTACCCGTTGTGGCTTCCTCTACATCGGGGAAACCAAGCGGAGGCTTGGGGACCGCTTTGCAGAACACCTGCGCTCAGTTCGCAACAAACAACTGCACCTCCCAGTCGCGAACCATTTCAACTCCCCCTCCCATTCCTCAGACGACATGTCCATCCTGGGCCTCCTGCAATGCCACAGTGATGCCACCCGAAGGCTGCAGGAACAGCAAATCATATTCAGCCTGGGAACCCTGCAGCCCAATGATATCAATGTGGATTTCACAAGCTTCAAAATCTCCCCTCCCCCAACCGCATCCCAAAACCAGCCCAGCTCATCTCCACCTCCCTAACCTGTTTTTCCTCTCACCTATTCCCTCCTCCCACCTCAAGCCCCACCCCCATCTCCTATCTACTAACATCATCCCGCCCCCTTGACCTGTCCATCCTCCCTGGACTGACCTATCTCCTCCCTACCCCCCCACCTACACTCACCTTTACTGGCTCCATCCCCGCCTCTTCGACTTGTCTGCCTCCTCTCCACCTATCCTCTGCTCTATCCATCCTCTATCCGCCTCCCCCTCTCTCCCTATTTATTTCAGAACCCTCTTCCCCTCCCCCATTTCTGATGAAGGTTCTAGGCCCGAAACATCAAGTTTTCCTGCTCCTATGATGCTGCTTGGCCTGCTGTGTTCATCCAGCCCCACACCTTGTTATCTCTGAGCTTCCAAAAACTTCTGTTTTTGTTCAAATCATAAGAATCCCTTATTCCAAACTGATGTCCTAGAGGGCTAAGTGATGTGTGGGTTGACCTAAGGGCAGGTACAATGATTTGGTGATTTGGTGGTTTGTCACTGTTGTCTTGACTGGACAAAGGGTTGAGAATACAGTGTCCAAAGCACATGCGGAGATGTTGTGGTGAAGACAGAGTTGGATGAAGGCTAGTGTAGTAAATGGGAAACTGCTCTGACTTTCATGTAGAGAATTGCTGTCATTAGTTTTTCCAAGGAATAGGAGAATTGGTAGGTGCATAGAAGTTAAGTGAGTTGATGTTATCATGAGAAGCAAATGCATTGAAATAAGATAGATACCCCTCATTAGCGAGATTCTGAACTGGCCACTTGCGGAAAATCGTAATTCTTTTTCCTGACATTGATATTTTGTTTTTCATTTTGCCATATTTTCTTATATTTCTCGCCATTTCATAGGCTGCTCACAGGAGCAGAAAAGATCACCTAAGGAAAGTGGAAGTTGCACAAAACAGGTTGAGTATGTGAACCATACCTGGGAGAATTGGGGTCTCTTCCAACTCACAGGGACCAAAACGTTTGAATTAGAGCTCGATGAGGTAGATGAAGTACTTCGAGTGACTGCTATTGTCCTAGGTTTTCCATCCCTCCCAGATGGACCATGAAGATCATCATAATTTCTTCCAATCACAGGAGTCTCCAATAAAAAAAACAAGAAAATTGTACAATCTCACCCCATAAATCATTACTGGACTAACTCTAATTTCTTAGGCTCATTAAAAGACAAGCTACATAATAGAAAGTTGGTCTTATCCAACAATATCTCAAATTTTTAGAATCTCTACTCAATAATTGATAGC
Source organism: Ginglymostoma cirratum (assembly GCA_024137785.1). Lineage (NCBI taxonomy): Eukaryota > Metazoa > Chordata > Chondrichthyes > Orectolobiformes > Ginglymostomatidae > Ginglymostoma > Ginglymostoma cirratum. The sequence goes on along the minus strand of JAHRHZ010000263.1, from coordinate 26,240,028 downwards.
ACCAGACAGCAGGCAATCTTTACATCGGATTCAACAACAACTATCATCAGAAAAGAAACAATTTTTAAACTTCCCAAAAATGGCAATCACTGCATTATTAATATTTAATAGAAGCAGTTTTATTTTCACAACTAGGAAATTAGCATTACGTACTCTGCTAATTGTTGGCTTAAAATATTTTGAGAGATAATTGCTTGACATATTACTAAATTTGCCAACAATACAATTTTCAGTTCAATACTGAATTGGAGGCCAAATTTACTCAACACGTCCATGAAATTTGTATTGATATATTCCAAGACTATGGGACTGAATGATTTCAGTTGAAAATAAATTCGAGAAAAGTGACAAATGAAAAAGTTTCCAATGCTTTCTTTTCTCTTAGAGATGTACATCAGTTTTTGTTTTAAAAAATCCTGCTATACTCCCATCGTGTTGATTTTTTTATAGTAATAGATGGTTTCCATGTTCCATGGATCTATACAGAGAGATAGGATTTAAAAAATCCTTTTTGGCTTAATTTTTTTCTCTCAGATAAAATAAATTATCCCACTTTGCAACTTATGATTGATATAGTGTTACTTGCTTCAGTAATATATTGTTTAACTAAAAACAGCAAATGATGAAATACGTTTAGATAGTCGTAATCCTGTTCTCACTGGCCATGGATCCATAATACAAAGAATGTCCTTAATTAGCACTAACGACTAAATTTACCTAGAAAGATCACAAGATTGTTAGGATGGGAAATAGGAAGATGTGTAAACAAGGTTTGCACCATACTGTAGTGAATTAACAATTGTAGAATAGGAACAGTTCTAAGGAATATATCAGCAAAATACAACAACTTGCATTTACTTTATGTCCTTAATGTAAGAAATATCCCACAGCACTTAATTGATCCACATTAAGGCAAAAATGAATGCTGAGCTAGAAATGGGATAATAAGCAGGGTGTTTGATCAAGGAGTTGTATTGTAAGGAAGATAGAAGGGAAATGGAGAAGCAGAGAAATTTAGGGAAGGAATTTCAACAGGTAAAATAGCATGGTCACCAATGTTGGGATGACGAAAGGAGGTTGTTGTAGGAATGGAGATTTCTGCATAGTGAGGAGGGGGCTGATTCATTAGGAGGGGATTCAGGATTTCAATCCAGCAACATTAAAGGAACAGTGATATATTTCCAAGTCAGGATGGTGAATGGCTTGGAGGAGAAGTTGCAGGTGTTCCCATGTATCTGCTACCATTGTCCTTGTATGGACAAGATGGTAGTAGTTGGGGTTTTTAAGATGCTATCTAAGGATCTCTGGTGAATTTATGCAGTAGATCATGTAGATCATACACACTGCTGCTACCGAGAGTTGGTAATAGGGGGAGTGGGAAAGCATGACCTCAAGAGCAGCAATTTCCTAATACCACATGGAGAAAGGACATCAGATTTCTCAGGCTTTGGGACTGGTTCTGGGGCAGGTACGACGTGGATAGATTATAACCTAACAGGACTGGGACTGATGTCCTTGCAGGGAGATTTGCTAGTGCTGTTGGGGTGGGTTTAAACTAATTTGTAAGGGGGTTGGAAACCTGAGAGATCTCCCAAATTAGAAGAAAGTGAAGTTGGTAACAGAAAAGCTGCTAGAGAGACTAGAAGACAGGAGAAACAAAGCTTCAGATGCAGAACGATGGCAAAAAGACTAAGTTAACGCTATTCTACTTGAATCAATGCAATATATGTAATAGGTAGATAATTTATGACCATAAATGGATATGATCTAATCGCCATTGCAGAAACATTGCTGCATGGAAGCAGACACAATAGCAGCATTCAAGAATTACTTGGACAAATACATGAATAGGAAGGGAATACAGGGATACAGATCCTGTAAGTGAAGACAGTTTTAGTAGGGAAGGGCAAAATGAGTCAGCACAGGCTTGGAGGACTGAAGGGCCTGTTCCTGTGCTGTACTGTTCTTTGGAGACTGGGAACTAAATGTTTGGGAAGGATGGACAAAAAGAAAAATGAGATGATGTTGCACTGCTAATAAGGGATGGGATAAATATATACAAAAGAGAAGATTTCAGATCAGAGGAACAATATATGGATATGTTTGAGTCGAACTAAGAAATTGAAAACATTGTTTGCAGTTTTTGTTAGGCCATCAAACAGTAGTGATGGCATGGGGCATGGTATTAACCAGGAGTTGACAGAAGCATGTAGCATTGGCTACACAGTAATTACGAGTGATTCAATCTGCATATATACTGGGTAAACCAGTCATAGGTGACAAGCTTATGGAGTTAGGGATAGTTTTCTAGAAAAGTTTGTTGAGGAGTTGACTAGTGAACAGGATGTTCTAGGTCTAGTATTATGTCATACGAAAGGGCCAATTAATAATCTTGCAAAAGAACCTACAGGATGAGTGACTGCAAATAACAACATTTTTCATTATGTTTAAAAGTGAAGTGGTTCAAGCTCAAAAATGGGGATTAAATTTGAGCAAGGGAAATCATGACGGAATGAGACAGAAATTGTCCAAGGTGTGCAGATTTGGTGTCCTTATCTGAGGAAATATATTACTGCCATAAAAGGAAGTGTGACAAATATTCAGACTTGTTCCTGGGACAGTCCTATGAAGAGAAATTGGGTAAACTGGGCCTATGTTCTCTAGTGTTTTGAAGAATGACAGATGATCTCATTTAAACTTAGAAAATACTTTAAAGAAATAGCTAAGGTAAGTACAGGTAAGATGCTTCTCATGGATGGAGACTCTAGATGAGGGGGCACAACTTAAAAATAACGAGGACGCCACTTAGGTCTGAGATAAGGAGTAAACTTTGTACACTGAGGGTTGCGAACTTTTGGAATTCTCCACCACAGAAGGCAGTGCAAGTTCAGTCTTTCATTTAAGGTAGAAGTTGATAGGTTTCTGAATACCATTGAGTTATATGGATGGGGTGGGGAAAGAGACTTGAAGTGGTTGATCAGCAATGATCATATTGAATGATGGAGCTGACTTACTGAGCTAAATAGTCTACTCCTGTTTCTATGTTCTTTTCTAGCAAAAACAAAGAAAATGCTATAAAAAGGATGGAGATCTGGAATAGTAGAGGAAAAATACCACTAGTGGTCAGTAGGTCCACTCACAATAACCATAATATGGGACAAAGTATAGAAGAAACTTTGGATGCTTTTTGTGAAAGAGATGATGATAATCATTGCAGAATTTAATCTACACACATACTGAAAAAAAATCAGACTGGAAGTAGTAGCCTTGATGCGGAGTTTATTCAATGCTTTTAAGTTAGTTTTTCTTTAAGAGCAGCTTATTTTGGAATTGACTAAAGAGCAGGTTATGTTGGACTTGGAGGAACAAATTATTGCAAATGCTGGAATTTGTACTGAGAACAACGAATGCAGGAGATCACAGTGGGTCAGACAGTGTCCATGGAGAGATGGCAAACTAATGTTTTGAGTCGAGATGATTCTTCATCAGAGCTGAAGTGAAGTGTGAAGGGGACTGTATTTATGCTATGTGGGGAGGGTGGGGGGCTTAGTGGGTGTAGGGTGCTGATGGAGAAAAGATGTTGATAGTTCAGATTAAGTGATCAGAATGTGAGAATGGCAGATGGTGTGTCTCCTGCCAGACATGAAAGGACAGACAGTCCCCACTGGAGTTGGTTGGAGTGGGGGAGGACATGATAACAAGTGAGAAGAAAGGGAACAAATGGGAGCTGGTTCACAATTTAAAGGTGTTGAACTCAATATTAAGTCCAGAGACTGTAAAGTGCCTGGTCTGAGGATGAGATGTTGTTCCTCCAATTTGTGTTATGATTCACAGGAACACTGCAGCATGCCGAGGACAAACATGTGGGCATGCGAGCAGGATGCTGTGTTATAATGACCGGCTAAGGGAAGGTAGGGGTCCTCCTTGCACACAGACTGGAGGTGTTCCGTAAAACAGTCAGACTGGGAGACAGTATAGTTTCATCAAAGGGAAATCATGTTTAATCAACTTGTTGGAGTTAAATAAATAGAATAACATACAGTATGAATAAAGGGGAGCTTGTAGACATGGTATTCATGGATTTCCAGAAGGCTTCTGGTGAGCTGCCACTCAAAGGATTATTGCAGAAAAGCTCATGTTGTATGGGGTAACACGTAAACATGGATAGCTGTTTGGCTAGCTGGCAGAAAACAGAGATTATGCATAATTGGGACTTCGTCTGATTGACACGATGTGATGAGTGGAGGTCTGCAGCTGCCTGTGCTCAGTCATGTCTAATCATTTATGTTGTTGACTTAAATGAGGGAAGCAGAGTGTTGGTACCTGATTTGCAGAGAACACCAAGCTAGAGCAGGAGTTATGTTGTATAGAAAACATAAGGAATTTGCAGCTGGATATAGATAGTTTGAGTGAGTTGGTGGTTCACATGGTAAAATGTGAAGTTGTTGACTTTGGTAGGAAGAATGAAAAAGCAGAACATTACGTCATTAAAGAATGACTGCAGAAATCCAAGGTACAGAGAGGTTTAGGTGTTCTGGTGCATGAGTCATAAAAAAAGTTATTACGCAGATACAGTACATGATGAGGAAAGTAATGGGATGTTATCCTTTACTATGACAGGAAGTGAACATCAAAGTACGGATGTTAGGCTGCAGTCATGCAGGGTATTGGTGAGACTACATCTCAAATACTTTTGTGCAGTTTTGATCTTCTTATTTAAGGAGAGATGTAATTGCATTTAAAGCAGTTCAGGCATGGTTTATAGATTGATACCTAGAAGGAGTGTGTTGTCTCATAAGGATAGGCTGTACAAGCTGGGTGCATTTCCACTGGAGTTTAGAAGAATGAGGGGTGATTTGTTTCAAGCATATAAGATCCTAAACAGTCTTGACAAGTGGAGTTGGAAATAATATATAACCAGGGGCCACTGTTTTAGAACTAACCATCAGCCTTTTAGAATAGACTTGAATAGAATTTCTTTTTTTTCCTCAGAGGGTTGAGAGGTTTTGAAACTCTCTGCCTCAGAAGTCTGTGGAGGCAAGGCCATTGAATATTTTTAAGACAGAAGTGAATAGTTTCTTGTTACACAGGGGAATAAAGAGTTATTGAAGATAGATTAGAATGTTGAACACACAAAAAAATTCAGCTGTGATCTTACTAAACAGCACAGCAGGCTTGAGGGGTTTAATGATCTACTTCTATGCCTACTTTGTATGTTTGTGTGGGAGTTGGAGGGATAAAGAAAATATAGCGAGAACAAAAGGAGAAAAAAAAAGTAAGAGCGGATTTAAACACAAAGATGAAAATTTTAAATTGGAAGTTTTGAGGAGCTGGCACTAATGTAGCTCAAGGGGAACATGAGTTTTGAATGGGTACATGAAAGGTTGGGAATAGGCAGCCAGCAGGGAAACATTGGAATAATCGAGTCTGCAGATGACAAAGGCTTGGATGATTGTTTCAAAAGTGGGTTGGATGAGGTAGGGCACAGTTGTATGATGTTGTGTGGGCAGAAGCAGTCTTTGTACAGAAGACGAAGTGGTGCCAGAAGAGGAGCTCAGGGACAGAGAATACCTCAGAAATGTCAAAGTGAAACTCCAGTGTCTTCCCTGGTAATTCCTTTGAAGTATTTTTCCACATTCGATGCATTTCTACTTGAGATGGGTCACTATGTTGATTAGATGGCAGGACCAGACTTGCAGACCGGCATACTACTAACTTAAGAATGTTTAAGGCTTCCTTCCAATGGGCACTCTGTAAATGCAAAGTCAACATTAGTTAATCAAAATGTTGGAAAATTAAAAATGAACACCAGACCTGTAATCTAAACTGGTAAACACTAACAGCTTTTCCATTTTAATTTATTGTTCATATATCAATTTGTGTTGTGGATTTTTCCCTGGAAATTTTCTCTATTTCAGTCCCTTTCTGCAATAGGAGTTTAAGGTATCCATCAAAATCAGACAGGGAGCTCGATTACACTGCACCGTCAAACCTGAACCTCTAGCAGCAAGAAGGATAAGGGCAACAGATGCACAGGAACACTACCACCTGCAAGTTCTTCTCCAAGTCAGATACCATCCTGACTTAGAATTGTACAGCTATTCCTTCATCGTGGCAGAGTCAAAAATCCTGGAACTCTTCCCAATTGCACTACAGATGTACCTGCAACCTAAGCAGCAGTTCAAGAAAGCTGCTCATCACCATTTCTCAAGAACAGTTAGAGATAGGCAACAAATCCTGTCTTAAGACAAGGTGCTCACTTCCCATGAAAAAATAAAACAAAATGTGCAAAAATGGGTGTTAAAGTCTACTTTCCGGATACTGTGCAGTGACTGTGGGCAGGGATGAGGCCTTGGGGAGACCTGCAGGTGAGATGTCCTACAAAAGGCATAGTGACCTTAAAAACATTGTTGTCTAGTACTTCTGTTTTTTTTTCAACCTTAGCTTCGACCAATGTTTTCATGAGGCTTGTGACTATTACAATTTAATTAGTTCCAAGGAGAAACCTTATAATTATTTTTGCAGTTACAATTCTTAGGATTATTTACTTACTCCAATGGATGGGTTGTCAATTTGCCTACCCAAAGCCATGAAGTTCTTAATGACATAATTGGATTCCAACTGCTACATTAATGCTGGCTAAATGAGGAACCTGCCAGGGATTTCCTGTTAGGTGAAGTTTAAAAACAAAGATCCAGGGCCTCCGGTTACACAGTGGCAGTGTCCCTACCTCTGAGCCAGTAGGCCTGGATTCAAGTCAAACCCATCCAGAGGTATGATTAAAAAAAAAATTGAAAAATAAGATCAAGATTAAAAGAGAACACTTAATAGCAAGTTTTTATATTACTTTATATCCCTAGAAGGAATGTTCAGGCATCTGGAGACCTTCTCTCCTGCCAGACCCTCTCGGAACTTTCTATCACACACATCAGAAGGCATGGGTGCACCAATTCCTGGAGGCCAACAGTATAACTGTCACATTCAGAAGCTCAAAGGAAGACAACATCAATCAAATGTCGTCCCTGCTTTACTGTTGCCATATATCTTCTTTCCTCAGGAAAGTATTGTTGCCTTCCATTTCTTCATCTTTCACTGCTGCCTCATCATTACCGCACAACTGCGTCGACTTACTGCAATGTTATGTGACATGTGGAACAATGTGCCATTTTGGATACTTAAAAACTTGCTTAAGCACATTTGATCAGCACCCTATTTTATATCATCTCAATCTTATTTCATAGTATGCAAAGTCAACAAGCCTAGCTGGGCTAGACATTGAGACTTCCTTTTAAGAGGGTGACTAAGTTAGACAATCACTAAATGACTAACTACTCGTGGCCAAGTGGACAATTGCTGACAGAGCCTTTTTTTTGAAAAGGTGTATTTTTTAAATCTCTTCAGTAGGAAGACCCACATGGATTTGCTGATTCAAATCGCCTGTTTCGGTGCTGTAGATTATACATAATTCTTTGAAACTGCTGGGCCCTAGCAATATCCGATACTGAATTTCTTTCCGCAGATTGGGGTGATCCTGTAAAATAGTGCAGGTATCTATCTGAACTATGTAAATACTAAAGTTTAGGAAAATTGAGCAGGGTCAGATCAAAATCGCATCATGGCAAGAATCCACTGCTATTGTGGCAAGGAGAAAATTCAAGTCAATACCTTTAATTAACTTTACCAACAGCTTTCACAAATGATTAGTTTATTGTAGCCATGGAAAACAGCCTAAAATCCATGTTATCTGCATTGATAAGCTCTTAATTAAGTAGCAGGTAATAGCAGATTGTCAGTTGTAAATCTTCCTTACTATATGGGAAATCTACGATGTTGGTAAGGGTAACAACCGAAAAAACATAACTGTATGTCAATATTTTACCTGAATAAATTTTTCAATGATCTTCAGGACTTCCATGTTAAGCTGTTTAACAGGTATAGATGATAGATCTACATGGCTTAGGAGGCTGTGAATGATCTGCAGTAATGACTGTTGCATGCTGGGAAGACCTTTATCCAGCAACTGTTCAGTCAAAAGTATATTCATTAGTTCATTTCAAAGTTGACTTAACCATCATGTCATTAAGCCAAGACACCAATATAAATTTATACTGAAAACTGTAAATAAACAGGATATCATGCATATAACACTAAATCTACTTATATTGCTCCCTAACATTTTCCCGGATAATCAAAACATTTTTGGAGGAGTAATGAATAAATTTGAACAATGGATTTACAGGTCCACAATTTGGATCTTGAAAAGCTAAATCTGCACGCTGAATTACAGTAAAGTCAAAAGAACAAAAGTTCTTCTTCATGATTTTGGCACAGGAACTTTGCTGAGTGAGGGCACAGAATCGTTTCTCTAAGGAGAGTGAATAAGATCTGCTGGCATTCCATACACTGCCTGAAGTGAATAAAATCACTATTAAAGTGTATTGTTAGGTGATTTAGGCAGAAATTGAATACTTCTCCCATAAATCATTGGATTCAATATTCCAAAACTGACTAAATTTAAACATTTAACAAATTAAATTATGATCAACTGATTTACTACATGTCATTTAAACATACATACTATATTACTTAAGAGAAAATTTCTGCAAAAAATGAAATAAAAATAGTAAATGTTAGAAACACACAGCAGGGCAATCTGCAGAGAAAGATAAAGTTGTCTACATAACAATTCCAAACAAGAGTGCAAGGATTCAATTGCCTATTTTGTTTACAACTTTTTCAGTTTCATTTCATGTGAGACAAATTCTGAACACAGAACTGAACAATGTACATCTAAAGAAACCAAAATAGTAATAGCAAAAAGATGTACAATACACACCTCTGCCATGTATGTAACCAGGTTCAATGTAATTTCAGCAAAGGACTCGTGGAGGTAACGGCAAACAACATTTACCCATGTAGCACAGTCGCGTGTATAGCTGTGTGTCTTATACAAAGTCATTACATGTGCTAAGTTGGAAAGCTTAGGGTTCTTTTCTTCCATACAGACCTATTAGAAAAGTAGTTCAAAATATCATATATTTTGATCTTAAAACATGATTGTTAAAAAAAGCTGCATGTTAAATTTTAGCACTCAAAGGACAAACCTGAGCTATGCGATCCGCAGAATCCTTGCAGAACTGGGTAGGGTTATCAAAGTGCTGAATCAAATGTGGAAGGAGGCAGAGAACATTCAAGGGAAATCCTGAAATAGCCAAATAATGGAAAGACAATTAAACTACAATCTTGATCAGATTAATTTCTAAAGCTAAATTTATTGGGCTGTCTTTAAGTTTTTTGCAAGGCTGCACACATGCACTCTTTCTCTGAACAAGGCCTGACAGGTACTTTTCTGGCTGCCATGCATTTACACAGCAAAGTGAAAATACTGCCAAATCAGATCGCAATTGTTTCTTGTTTCTGAATTTTGTGTTTCACAATTGTTAGTCAGAGGCAGATGACGAGAACTATTTTGTGTAAAACTCATTACAAAATTCTGGTCCCGTGGCACCTTGAAATAGGGTAATGTGAGAGGAATGTTCACATGTGCAGAAGCCTTACACTTGTAAACATGTAGCAAAATACACAAGAAATAGGAGCACGAGTAGACCATGTAGCCCTTGAGGCTGATCCACCATTCAAAACCATCTTGGGCTTCGACTATATTTTCCCACTGCTTCCTGGACTCACCGAGGCACCAAAAATTCGTATATCCAAGCCTTAAATGTGTTTAGTGATGCAGATTCCACAATCTTTCATGCCAGAGCATTCCAAAGATACCCAAACATTTGAGCGAAGAAATTTCTCCTTATCTCCATCTCAAATGAACAGCTCCTTATTTGCCCCACATTTTAGATTTCTTCAATTTAAGTGGAAACAATTCTCAGCTTATCAAGGTACCCCAGAATCTCATTTGTTTCAACAAGATTGCGTCTCATTCTTCTAAACTTCAGGGAATACAGAGCCAATTTGCTCAGTTAGCATCCTGTCATAGGACAACTCATTCCAGAGACTAATTTAGTAAACCTTCGCCATAATGCCTTCAATGCATATACTATTTTCTTAAATGTGGAGAGCAAAGCTGCATATAGTACTTTAGATGTACTGTACAATTCTAGCAGGCTTGTGTATTCCTGTACTGCAATCCTTTTGTAATCATAACCACTACATGCCACTAGCCTCCTTGATTGCTTGCTATACCTGCATGCTAACTTATTGCATTCCTTGCACAAGCACATCTAATTCTTAGAAAGTGAGTAACTTCACACGTCTCTGTGTTATCACTCAAATGCCATCTTGTTGAGTGGTTGGACAACATATTTATATTTATTTGCAGCCTTTTTCTATCCTCCTCACAGCTTACCTTTCCACCTGGATTTGTATCATCATCCTTAAACTAAGAGACTGAAGTTAATGTATTTAAGTCCTTAATATATATTGTAAATAAATGACGCATAAGCATTGACATTTGGCACTCCACTATATAAGGCCTGTTAACTTAAAAGTGCCCTTGTTAATCAATATTTCATCAAAGCTAATAAATTACTTTCACCTCCAAGAGTCCTTAGCTTGCCTATTAACCTTTTAGCAGCACTTTTTGGAAATGCCATTTGGAAATTTGCCATTTGGTTAGCACTCCTGCCTCACAGTGCCAGGGACCCTGGTTCGATTCCAGCCTCGGGCGTCTGTCTGCATGGAGTTTGCACATTCTCCCCGCGTCTGCGTGGGTTTCCTCCGGGTGCTCCGGTTTCCTCCCACAGTCCAAAGATGTGCAGGTTAGGTGAATTGGCTATGCTAAATTGCCCGTAGTCTTCAGGGAGGTGTAGGTTAGGTGGGTTGTTGGGGGGGGTGGGTCTGGGTGGGATGCTCTGAGGTTCGGTGTGGACTTGTTGGGCCGAAGGGCCTGTTTCCACACTGTAGGGATTCTATGATTCACATTAAAAGGGATTCTATGAAAGCCAGGTATGTTACATCAATTGGTTCCCCCTTACCCACCTTACTGCATACACCCTCAAAGAACACCAAACAATTTGTCAAACAGCATCTCTCTTTGGTAAAATAACACTGACTTGTTCTAACCATATAATGCTTTTCTAAGTACATTATTAAGTCCTCTTTGATAATAGATTTGAGCACTTTCCCAACAACTAATGTTAAGTTAACTAGCATGCAGCTCTCTGACTGAACCTCGGTTAATTGGCCCAGAACTTTCTCATTAACGTTAGACTAACTGATTTGTAATCTACTGATTTCCTGGAATGCCTTTAAGTATACAAGTTAAACTTCATATACTTTGTATTAATGTAGTAATTAAACTTCTCTAGTGAATTTATTCCATTCATTGCTATACTCTATGGGTGTTATTTATAGGAACAGCAGTAGACTTTTCAGCCATTGAGCCTATCTCACGATTCAATATGACCTTGACTAATCAAACACTTCAATGCCTTCCACCCATCCCATCCCATAACCCTCTACACCACAGGTAATCAGACATCTATCAATCTCTACCTCAAACATAGCAAAGTCTGAGCTTTCACAGATCCCGGTGGAAAAGAATTCCAAATGTTCAGAATGCTGTGTTTAAAAAGAAAAAAGTGTCCTCATCTCAGCCATATTGGCATTCTCCTTAATTTTAACTTCGGCCCACTGGTTTATTGCTCTGTGCATTAAGTTTGGGCAGGTGACTTCAGGGCATGGCCACACACCAGGAGGAGAGCTTGCTGGATCGAGTACCAATTACATAGTTATGGACTATCCAATGTGCTTGTCTAATCATAAGCCTCAATGAAGTTGTATCCTGCCTGAAAGCTGACAGCCAATCAGAAACCAGTCTCAGGGAACTGGAGCAGGTCACTGGAAGCCCAGTCTGCGCAGTTATGTAAAGCTGCTCCAACAAACAGTTAAGTAGTTTGTGGAGAGATTGCAGGCACAGTACAGGATCTGCCTTTCAGCAAATGTGTTCAAGGGAAGTGATAAGTCTTCATAGTGACATCTGAGAAAGTATTTTCACTGCAATTTAACAGTACTAAAAAAAAATCAAATTTAGCCTAGATTTTCACTCAAGAGTCGAGTGCACAGATTTGGGAGAATTCCTGGCTACAGGAAGCTGCCAGGTGTGGAGGTGGGCTGCACAGAAGGCCAGCTTCTGCATGCACACTGGCACTGTACTGAAAGTTTGAAAAGCATGAATAAAACATACACTATCTCTCACCTCTGCCACACACACCCCATTGCCTCTGAAAACCTCTATGCTACCCTGATCCCATGTACTCAATCCTCATTGCCGCTCATACCAATCATGCTACCTCATTACCCATTTCCCATATTTCCTCATACCCTCCACGCCACGTTATGCCTCTGTAGTCACCCATGGCCCCTCATATCCTCCAGGCACTCTATTGCCATGTATGCATCCCTGCGCATCTTTATTGGCCTTGTGTACTTTGTGTTATTCCAGGCTAATCCATGCCCTTTTCACTGTGTGCCCTTATATCTACCATGCCAGTTGATCTAGTACCCACCAATGATCCATGCAGAGATAAAATAAAGTTGTATTAAATTTCACTATATTAAAAAGAATATGCTGATTCGCAAATTTCATTAACCTTTGTGAAACTACACTATGTTTTAGAAGATTAAGCATTTTATTCAAGTGCTACTATTCCTTATAAATGAGGCATTGGAATTAATTTATAGCCCTACTTCAAAGATGTCTATAAAGACTTGGAGCTGCCAATGAAACTGAAATGTCAGCTGCAACTATTGGATAGTTGTGAAATCAGTCGTGCAGCAATGATTTTGTAATGGAAATCCTCATGCGTATGGCAATAGATGGAGTGAAATAGCAAGCAATTACTTTTTCATTAACATTACGCATTCTTTTTCTCAAAAATTTAAACGACAGGACTTCTGACTGCCTTGGCAGCTTCCTTTGGCTGTTGCATGTGATTGGTCCTTGACACTTTGGAGGATCCTTTTGACACCTTTGACAGTTTCTCTTGACAATTTCAACAGTTTGTGTTGATGGATTTGCTAGCAGTTCCAATTATTTTGAAAATTAATGAGCTTATGCATCTTTTACATACATTTATTCCTATTTCTAACTATGTCAAAACACACTTAAACTTCCCAAAAGTAGCCCAGGATCATATTCAAAGGAGTACCTTACTTTCCAAAAGGGGTGACCTGACTATCCAAAGATATGTTCAAAGTTCAGACCTGCTCTTACAAGTTTTGCCCTGCATATTTTGGTTTCACACTTCTACATTACCAAAATCTGGCTTGAGTGGCGGCAGTTTATGATTACGGTGGTCAGCTGCTTCCATGAAATGCACAAGGGAAATCAGGCCTGATCTTGTTTTTCCAGCCTCCAGGAGAATGGGAAATACTGTGTTGAGGGGCAGGATTTGCAATTTTGAAGCTCATCTGCTATTTTTGCCTTGATTAAAAGGCAAAAATCCAGGACTAAATCTAGATTGTTGTGAACTGAGTCTGTTTAAAAAATTTGACTGCATAGGTTTTGTGTTCAAATTCCAATAGCCCAATCAGAAAATAAAACTGTGTAGTGAGAGACATCTATAAAACCTTCTCTTATATAAATTAACAGATCTAGGCTTCTAGCTACTTTTGAGCTTTCAGGTTTTTAGTAACCTTTATAGTTACTGGATGAAAGGTGGATAAATATTCAATTTATGAATGCTGAAATGGCCAACATATTCAGTGAAGTGTATGTATAACAGCTGAATATGACCATTCGGAACTGTGTAGCAGTCCACACTGGAATGCACATGAAGTACTTTTATTTACTATAAAATTTTTAATATACCTTGATCCTCCATAATATGTAAGTTGCCCAACTTCTCTTCCACTAAATTTGTTTGATTTTAAAATGTTGTATTTTCTAAACCATAATCACATAATGGCTGCCTGTTTTCTCTAAAATGCAAAGCAATTTGTTTCACAAATATTCTCCTTTTCTCTAATTACCAAGACTGTCATGATTTCCTACCACACCCGGCTTATTTGTTTATTTGTGAAAATAGAAGTGATTCTTCAAGACCTTGGCTACTTTCACAGTACAAACACGTAAGATGAAAGTCACAGGAGACATTGTTAGCTTATCTTCACCATTTTGTAGGAAGTAAAATTAAGTAGTGGTTGGGTGGTGGCAGATTTGCTGTCTGTTACACACCTATGGTCACCAATCCTCCAAGTTTGTCCTAGATCTCATGTAAGGGGCATTATATTTTACTTCCTTTGAATATTTCTCTTTACAATGTACATAAGTCTAATATGTGGGGAAATTTAACTGGGTAGCAGTAAACAAAGTCATATGATGAAACAAATCATCCAGTTTCCTTTCTATTAACTCTTAACAGAACAAAAAACAGGTTGGATGTGTAATAGTAAGGTGATCCATTTCTGCCCACTTTGCACCCCTGCTGAAGTTTAATTGTAACTCTGAAAGATGTTTAGAAGTGTTTTTCACCAGCATGTGAAATTTGATGTGCCTCTCTGTTGGATAGTTTTAGTGGCACTTCTAAACATTCAGATACTACTTTCTTATATGAAGCTTTTTTGCTTCTATGTTCAAATCCTCTCTTTGTTCCAGCTTACTTCTGTAAAATATGATGGCTACCCTGATTGGTTACCATTTTCTAGCTAACTTGTTTAGTCCTCTCCTAAATGTGATTTGTATCCATGGTCCTCCAAATTTGAATATCAGCCAAATATTTGGAAAATACACTGTGGAGATATTTAATCGGGTTTTCTCTTACCCAGTTAGCACTGGGATTACTGAAATTATTGTCTTATTGTTAAGCTAAGAAAATCAGAACTAGTTTCTCCATTGTGCAAAACATTAAACTCAGTACTGCATTTGTTGGTTTTTTGATAGAAAGTTATCAACAGATGAACAGTTGCTCCTATTGTAGCTCTGTCTTATTTAAAGATGACCAGACATTTCCTATAAGAAATCAGCAAAAATTAAAAACATGCAGCAAACAAACATAATGATGCAATATAAAAGGCTAAAACCATTTTCAACCATTTCTATAGTGCCTTTTCACGATTACAATTAATCCACATTTTTACCTATTGCTTGTGTTAAATCAATCACTGAGATTCGAGAGACAGGAGTCAGTTGGCTGAAGAGTTGCAGAGTTAGGTCTGTAGTGGATAAGGATGTAAATCCTTTTAGCAATAGCTGCTGTAATCCTGAAAAGTTTGTCCATTTCAGCTGCCCTTGTAGCTTTTCAAGTTTCTCCCTAGTTTCAGTCTTATCCAAAGGAAGATGAACCAGAAGTTTAGTTAACAACCGCTGTGCCATTTGGTATTCAAACTCGAAGTCAGACTCCATCAGTGCTACAGCAGACCAGAAAATAGTGGCCAAAAGATTCATGGGATTATTAATATTAGTTGGGTCAATTATGCTGTCTTTAAGAGAGGATGAACTTCGGGTTTTTGACACAATGGCTTGACCATTTGCCTGGATTCGGTCCAAAGTAGCACTCCGTGGAGGATCAGAAAATCTGTCTGAAACACCAAACTTTTTTGGTACAGAAAAGCTTCGCTGATGTCTGCTGCGTTCAGTAGTAATTCCACCACTGTTCAATATGCCTGATGTTAGATTTAGCTGCCCAGTGCTCTTACGACTTGATGCTAGTTTGGTATTCATCATGAAATCAGGAGAGGATGACCTGATAAAAGCAAAATATGAAATTAATACAGCATAATTCAGACAGAATGATTCCAGGTGCATTAAGCAATTCTGACTGCATGAAATGTTCCTTACTTACACTTCCTTTACTTTGTATGTTGTTATTTATTTTAACTCGTAAAAGTTAAAAGCATGAATTGCATCATCAGGACCTCCATTTGAAAGAATTATGGCTGAAGCAAACATGCTTTTTCTTGTTTCTCTAGATCTGCTTCTCTACATGGATTAATTTAGCTCCATAGTACTATGTTGCTCTGTAACCTCTCCGGCTTTTTCCTGATTCTACATTCAGTATTCACTACTAAAACAGCTCTAGTTTTCAAAACTGTTGGAAAGGCTTAAAAAGTTAGGGTTAATCAGATTTCTTCATCACTGAATTTTTAGGAGCATTGATACTTAAAGTTACTTCTTAAGATACAATTCCTAAGAACTTGCATCAAATTTACTACGGGAAGGACCTTAGACAAGAAATTCCCAAAAATGTTCCCAGTATTGAAAGGCTTTATTTATGAGGGGAAACATAGAAAAGGAGGCCAAGAGCTGATACATTGGAGCTATTCAAAATGATGTAAGATCAGTTGAAGTAAATTCAATAGTAATTGTAAAAACTATTTTCACTAGACAATCACTTGGTTAATCAAGGGTATTAGTTTAAAAATTTCTACAAAAAGAGTAAAGTAAGAGACTACAAGATATTTTCCCCCAATGCAGAGGAGGCTCACTATGAAAATAGCACTATCAGGATTAATTACTGCTTTTAAAGTACAGCTCACAAGGAGGTCCATTGGCCTGTTTAGTTCATGATTTTAAAGGAAGTGGCAAATATTTGTAATAGTTACATTTTAAAAAAAAGTTTGTTAAATTTAGATGGACCAAGCAGACCTAGTGAGTGGAGAAACTAACCTTTGGGGAAGCTCTTTTCAAAACGTTCTAGTTACACTTATTTGTGATTTGAACAAAGGATCAGGGGCCACATTGGAGTCCCTGGTACCTGCTGAACAATCAGATATACACTTTAAAACCACCCTGCGTACTCCCACCACTCTGTCAATAGCAGCTGCATGATGGCTTTTACAGCACATTTCTTTTGGGACAAAATTTGTATTTAAATATGGAAGGCAGGTAGCTGATTTCAACTTGGGTTTGCTGGGAGGTTAAAATTACAACACCTCATCTTTGCCATGGACGCCAGTCCCCATACACCTGCATTCTCCATACAGATGGCCTAAAGGCCCTCCGCTTCTTTCTGTCCCGCAGGCCCGACCAGTCCCCCTCCAATGACACCCTCATCCGCTTAGCCGAACTCGTCCTCACCCTCAACAACTTCTCTTTCAATTCCTCCCACTTCCTACAGACAAAGGGGGTGGCCATGGGTACCCGCATGGGCCCAAGCTATGCCTGCCTCTTTGTAGGTTATGTGGAACAATCCCTCTTCCGTACCTATACTGGCACTAAACCCCACCTCTGCCTCTGTTACATTGATGACTGTATCGGCGCTGCCTCGTGCTCCCACGAGGAGCTCGAACAGTTCATCTACTTCACCAACACCTTCCACCCCAACCTGAAGTTCACCTGGACCATCTCCAATACCTCCCTCTCCTTCCTGGACCTCTGTTTCCATCTCCGGCAACCACCTAGAAACCGATATCCATTTCAAGCCCACCGACTCCCACAGCTACCTAGAATACACCTCCTCCCACTCACCTTCCTGCAAAAGTGCCTTCCCCTATTCCCAATTCCTTCGCCTCTGCTCCCAGGATGAGGCATTCCACTCCTGTACATCTCAGATGTCCTCGTTTTTCAAGGACCGCAACATCCCCCCCATCAGTGGTCGAGAACGCCCTCGACCGTGTCTCCCACATTTCCCGTAACTCATCCCTCAAACCTCCTCCCCGCAATAAAAACCAAAAAAGGATCCCCCTCGTCCTCACGTACCACCCCACCAACCTCCGGATCCAACGCATCATACTCCGACACTTCCGCCATCTGCAATCCGACCCCACCACCAAAGACATTTTTCCCTCCCCACCTTTATCTGCCTTCCGGAGGGACCACTCCTTCCGCGACTCCCTTGTCCGCTCCACACTCCCCTCCAGCCCCACCACACCCGGCACTTTTCCCTGCAACCGCAGGAAGTGCTACACCTGCCTCTACACCTGCCCCCTCACCCCCATCCCAGGCCCCAAGAAGACTTTCCACGTCAAGCAGATGTTCACCTGCACATCTGCTAATGTGGTATACTGCATCCGCTGTTCCCCTTGTGGGCTCCTCTACATCGGGGAAACCAAGCGGAGGCTTGGGGACCGCTTTGCAGAACACCTATGCTCGGTTTGCACTAAACAACTGCACCTCCCAGTCGCAAACCATTTCAACTCCCCCTCCCATTCCGCAGACGACATGTCTATCCTGGGCCTCTTGCAGTGCCACAATGATGCTACCCGAAGGTTGCAGGAACAGCAACTCATATTTCGCTTGGGAACCCTGCAGCACAATGGCATCAATGTGGATTTCACAAGCTTCAAAATCTCTCCTCCCCCAACCGCATCCCAAAACCAGCCCAGCTCGTACCCGCCTCCCTAACCTGTCCTTCTTCCCACCTATCCCCTACTCCCACCTCAAGCCCTACCCCCATCTCCTACCTACTAACATCATCCCGCCCCCTTGACCTGTCCATCCTCCCTGGACTGACCTGTCTCCTCCCTACCTCCCACCTACACTCACCTTTACTGGCTCCATCCCCGCCTCTTCGACTTGTCTGCCTCCTCTCCACCTATCCTCTCCTCTATCCACCTCCCCCTCTCTCCCTATTTATTTCAGAACCCCCTTCCCCTCCCCCATTTCTGGAGAAGGGTCTAGGCCCAAAACGTCAAGCTTTCCTGCTCCTATGATGCTGCTTTTCCTGCTGCGTTCATCCAGCTCTACACCTTGTTATCTTTGTTGGGAGGTGATGGGTTGGCTCCTGATCTATTTTATATGCCACCCACCTCCACAAAAATGAGCTCATTAGGGTACCCATTATTTGCTGGCATTGCTGGCCAGGCAGCATTTATTGCCCATCCTTAATTGCCCAGAGGGCCATTAAGAGTCAGCCACATTGCTGTGGGTCTGGAGTCACATGCAGGCCAGATCAGGTAACGATAGCAGATTTCCTTCCCTTAAAGGACACTAGTGAACCAGATGGGTTTTTTCCCCCTGACAATCAATGAATTCATGGTCATCATTAGACTCTTACGTCCAGATATTTATTGAATTCAAATTCCACCATCTGCCATGGCAGGATTTGAACCTAGGTCCCCAGAACCTTGGTCTCTGGGTTAATAGTCCAGCGATAATACCACTAGGCCATCAACTCCCCTTAGAAGTACTGATGCATCAAATCAAGTCACCATAGTCTTACGAGACCATAGGGTATCTCTCTCATTAGAGAGAGACTGGTCGAGAGACTGATAGGTGCACCACATATCAGGCAAGAGGAAAGATTGAGAAGGAGAGTTCGCTAAGGTAATCTCAGCCAGTGTGGGGATTAAACCCACTCCGTTAGCATCACACAGTGTCGCAAACCAACTGGCCAGCCAACTGAGCTAAACTGACCCCGTGCAAATTTCTGCAACTTTAGGACAGATTATATTGACAACAATGCATAATTTGGGAGATATTAGGTGAACCTCACACATAATTGCAAAAGACAAGAGTGATGTATCTGCATCATCCTCAGCCAGAAATGCCAAGTGAATGATCCACTGTGAATTCTTCCATGAAGTCCAAAGCATCGTGGATTGTCTTCAACAATTCAATTCCTCACATGGAATAACAGACAACTACTGAAGGCACTGCATACTGGAAATACAATGGGCTCTGACACCATTCTGATAATAATGCCCAGAACATGTGCTCTAGAACTATCTGCTCTCCTAGCCAAGCTGTTCCAAAACTGCTACAACATAGCAGCAGGCCGGCCTACCAATGTGCCACCTCTTGGAAGTTGATCTGCCCTTGTTATCCATGTTCATGTTCTCCACTCTCTATGCTAGGCAAAATGAACAGTTTGTTGCTGGAAGAAAAATAGGAGCGATTTTCTGTTATCTTTAAAGAAGTGTGGGACAAGTGATTGGTGGCTATCTGAAAACCTCTCTGGATTCTCCACTAATCAGCTCATTAACATCTTAGAGACGAGTTAGGATGAGTAATTCTTTCTCTCACAGGCTTTGACATTGGTTAAGTGGCTCGACGGTATCTGCTGAACAATCAGAGGCCAATATCTCTGGGCCTAAAGTTCACTGGTCAAGGCCTATTCCTTGGGGGATACAGTGACAAGGAGGTAAATATTTTTTGCCTTCTTTGTAGGCAGTGTGGTTGGGGAGAGGTGGACTGTAGGCAAAGGTAGGATGGTAGCTTTCAGAGGCCACCTTCTTGGTCCCATCTGTGCATCCAATTGCCCCCAAATTGGGGTTATTGGAGGTCACAACAAGATGGGTAGATTACCCTGGTTTCCCAGCGGGTAAACTAGATATCTTTCTGACTTGCTGGTCCAGTGGGCGATTGTCATGTTGAGACCCTTAAGTGGCCAGTAGCTGACGACTTAACAGCTTCAATTGCTGGTGATTTGGCAAAGTCACCCATGGCTTTCTTGCCCAAGCACTTAATTGCGGAAGTGGCATGGAGGGATTTAGTTTCTCTCCAGGACAAACTCAACTAATTATTTTTCCTTCTTGCCACTCCCAGGGAGGGGAAAATCATGTGCAGCTTTGCTAACTTAGGCTAATTTCCCCTGTAGCACTGGCTTAAACAGTTGGGAGAACACAAAAGTTTAACAAATAAATTGCCAACTGCAGAATCAGTTTACTTAATATGTTAGTCTATTTCGTGACAGCAAAAGCTGTAAGATAAAACAAGAGATTTTTTTTCTAGGTAAATTAGCAACAATCATCCCTTAACCTCTATCTCTGTTTTAGATCTTCCCATCCACTTTACTGGTCCTGGACAAAAATGCAGATAACGACCTGCTATGCCAATTTATTACCAGTCATTAACTTTAATAATTTAAAATGTTCTTTGGTAGCTAATATTTTAATTCAAGAAGTTTTTATAAAGGTACTTTAATTTTCCCAAATTTCATAAAGTGCTTAAAAATGCTTAAAATTATATTAATTAGTACAGCCATTAAAACAGCTTTCCACATTTCTATTCCTATCTGTAAAACTACTTGCTTTTAAGAGACTACACCCCTCTTAATTTTCCAGAACATCAATGTCAGCAACACTAATGAGGCACTTCCTATTCTTCTGTCTGCTATGGTGATCCCAGAATTAGATCCAAAATTGGTTTGAATCTTCTCCGCATATATCTGAATATACTGTATCGGTTGTGTAATAAAAAAATCTAAATGTAGTCAATTCTAGATCAAAGCAGTGGACAGTAAAGTATTAAACTGAAGTCTTGCTTCTTTAGCTTTGGGGGAAAAGTAATCTTGAAAAGACATTCAATATATTCAAGACAAAGAAGATGTTGCAAGGAGCAAAAGATCGTACCTGGACAGAACAGCTAAAAGATCACTGTTCTTCAAACAATCTGCCAAATTGTCAATGCCTGATTCCAGTGTCAGGAGTGCTTCCATTACGTAACCCTGGCATAAGGCATAATAATTTCGTAAATTAGAGTTTTATAAGTAGAACTTTTGTAAAAGTATACCTTGGCAGATTCCATTGAACGTTTTTCCAATAATTACACTTGTAAATTAATTGGAATGTTTTGAAATTAGACTACTGAGTAAAATTTACTATATTCATTCATCAGGAAATTGTTCCCAATAGGGATTGATTACATCTAAAGATGCCCCAATGGCCACTTTGGGAGATGCATGGTTCAGCTGCTTTGTGTCTGTGTGGCTTTTCTTGGGCCTTGTCTGCCCTGGAGTAACATGGTGACACTCGAACTTGCCAGAACTCTGTCAAGATAAGTGTTGTTGATGCACCATTAGTAAATTTGGGATGGGATTTAGTTACTACAATGGCAAGTAGGACTACCACTCTACTGCAATTGGGCTGGCAGTGGTTGAGTAGGTTGGTTGGTTGAGTCGTTTTCTCTGCAATTTCAAAGAATGACAGGTGACCTTATTGAAAGATGTAAGATTCTTAGGGGCCTGATAGGGAGATGCTGAGAGGTTGTTTTCCCTTTAGGCAAGTCTAGGACAAGAAGGTATAATCTCAAAGTAAAAGATTGCCCACTTAAGATAGAGATGAGGAGGAATTTCTTTTCTCAGAGGGTAATGAATTGGTGGGATTCTTTATTGCAGAGAGTTGCCATGGCTAGTTTATTAATAATATCCATGGCCGAGATAGGTTTTAAATCAGCAAGGGGAGCAAGGAAATAAGGAAATGGCAGGAAAGTGGGTTGAGGATTATCAGATCAGCTATAAGCTCACTGAATGTCACATCAGACTTGACTGGTCAAATAACCTATTTTGGCTCCTACATCTTGTGGTCTTCTAGTTAAGTTAAGGTAGAATTTTAAAAACTGACTTGAAAAGGAATGCTATTCATTATTCATGATAAGTAGGTTTATTATACTGAAGAATTCTAAACAATATTTAAAATTATACGTCTTTCAAGTCTTAATCCCAGATGGGTGGTGAAAATGTCAGAGGAGGCCAGAAATTGCAAGCCCTGAACATGGCATCTAAAATTTTGTGGGTGCAGGAATGGGGTGAGGTTGGAATCTGCACATGTATGGTTCACAGATGCACCTGGCCATTTAAGTCACAAGCTGCCTCCAAACATGCCAGACTTTGGTAGCCTCACAGTGTGAAATCTGAAAAGGTAAGAATGAGGTCTGAAGTAGGTGCATTTCTTTTGCTAGCTAGGGTACACATTTCAATTTGGTATCAAGTGACCTTTGGGGGAAAATTACATGCATTACATTACACATCATAACAGTTAAATGTAGGTATAAATGTGTCTGAAGAGTGCATAAACTCATCAACTGTTAACCTCATCAGAATTGTCAACAGACCAATCAAAATTAACAAAACTGTCAAAAGCAACAGCAAAAATGATCTGTGGAATATTTCAAGAGGATTGGTCAAGGGAATCTGTCAAAAGCAAATGTCAAAGGGTGCTGACAGCTTCAAGGCATTTACACATCTTATCCTTTAAATCTTTGAAGAAAATGTCTTGAATATTGAGGAAAAAAAATGTATTGCTTGCTATTTCACTCCACCTGTTGAAAGGCTTCCATTACTGGCGAATGCTGCTTGAATGATTTCACTTGCAACCTTTATCACAGTAAAGCTACGAAATGGCACCCTATTGACAGCTCCAAGTCATAACGGACGCTGGCAGTGGGATTATAAGTGAATTTCAAAGCTTGTTGTTATAATAAGTTATGCATGTGAATGAAATGTTTGTTATTATAAGGCATTACGAAGTTCAAATAACATAAATGTAGGAAATAGATTTTTATGCCATTTTAAGCCATGGCAGCCATTTTTAAAAGTTTGGTCCACAGAGCCCAGAGTTTTACAAAGCTTTATCTCTCAATTCGTGGATGAAAAACCAGTTTTTAGTCTCAATGCAACTATAATTAATACCATTATTTGATTTTGTGAACACAATAATGGTTAATAAGATCTGTCATTGAGCATAGTGAACAACAATATATAAAAGTTCTTATACAAAAGACTTCTTAGTTTCATGAGTACAATCATAACGAATGAAGAAAGAAAATTTGTCAATTGTGTATCATTTGGGGATAACTGTTTTTAGGCAGTGAACATATCATTTGTAAGACTTGTTCTTGTTCATATATGTAGAAGCTAACTATTGTGGCTAAAATGGGGGCACCAGTAGGAGTTACATGCTGTAATAATATTTCAATAAATTTAATCCATTAAGTGTGCAAGACTGGTTACAGTTCTGTTCCTTCACTGCCTGGCTGTCTGTTTGTAACACATTTGACCTATCACATTTGGCTCTTCCAGAAGTTCCTTATGAGACTTATCTCAAAGGAAGGTATCATCTTTGGTTTTTGAATAGATATTAAAATATTCATATGAACTACACGTAATGGAAGAAATGAAAAAGAATATGGACCATGGTTATGCAATAGGTAGAAGAAGCAGCATGATTGCCAAACTTTCAATCATTACTCCCTAAAACTGATGGCAACTTCTGGAGTTTGTCCAAGCTGTTAATTGGAGAAATACAGAAGTTGCTGGCAGCGATTCTACAGTTTCTATGGGATGCTTAGTGATGATCTAAGAATGCAATCAGCTAGAATTCACTTAAGGATGGTGAAATTCCACTCTTGTGGTCTTTGTCTGTTAAAGCCTAAAAAATTTCATGAAACATAATTGGGGTTTTAATGGTGCATCATGTTCATAAACATAAGACAGCCTCAGTTGCAGAAAATTTGATCAAATATAGAAAGTGTACCTGAACCTCATCACCGTGTTCTCCTATAACTTCTACAAGTCTCGAAAGGAGGTCAGATAAAGCATGTGCAGACAAAGGTTGCTTCAAAGCTCTGAAGATTTGGAATGAACGACCTGCATAATGCCTTGAAGAGCTGGAAAGTGCTGTTTGTAGAGCAACTTCACTCAATCGCTGTTCCATACAGCAGCCTAAGAAAAATGGAGGGGAATATATTTCATATTTTAAAGAACAGAATTTTTACAGCGTAAAGGAGCCATTTGGCTAATTTCGTCTTCATTGGATTTCTCCTTAATGCCTTTAAATTCGTCCTAAAGTGTGATATCCAGAACTGGACACAATACTCTAGCTGGGGCTGAAATGGTACAGTATTAAAAAGGTCTGTCATCAACAACAAATATTATTTTAGTCAAATAATGTAGAAAAAAAATCCACTAATTCCTCATTGTTAAAAGGAAAGCCTTGATTTTAATATGTGGAGCTGCGGTGATCAGGGAAGAAAACAATTCATCCTGACCTTAGCAGCATGACTGTTACCTGCATGCTCAGTCTGTTTTCTGTCTAAAACCAATTGCTTGGGTTAAACCAAAATGAGGGTTTCTCAGGAACTCGGGTGGATCTTTAGATACTGAGGTTAAAGCTGGGTGAAAAGGAGGCTTAAAGACTATAGTACTTTGAACAGAATGATTATTGGAAGTCAAAGAATTTAGGATTGAACATGGAACTAGATGATTGCATCAGGAACATTTAAGTCAGTTCTCCAATTCAAATACTGAATGATTCACAAAAGAGGCATGTCAAAATGGGAGAAAGGAAAAACATATAAGAGTTGACTTGTCTGCTTACAATGTTGGTGGAGTAACTGGGTGACCAGTCCCAGTCTTGAGATCAACAAATAACGGAGGGACAAACTATCCTGTGCTTTTCAACTGAGATTTTTGTGCACGTGCAGTATGAACCTGTTCATGGGGCACTGCATTCTCCTCTGGATTGGACCACCAGAGAAGATGATGGCAGCAGATTCAATAATAAATTTCAAAAAGGACACGGAACAGGTACTTCAGGAGGAAATATTCCCATGCCAATGTGAAATGAACAGGAATTAACAGTTCTTTCAAAAGAGCTGGTACATGTAAAATGGCTAGAATGGTTTTCTTCTCTGCAGAATGATTCTATGATAAACATGGAAATGTACAACAATTGACCTTACATTAATTAAACATTGCTGAAGCTATACATTTCTGGAATTAACAAAGTAAAATACCTGATTTTATGTCTTTGAACACAGACACAATGTGACGCAGGAAGTTGGTTAATTCTTCAGCACTTTTAGAATTGTGATTCTTTGGAGTAATATCTTCATGGCACCAAAGAGGGCCAAAAGGCCTGCAGAAAATAATTTTATTTTGTAACTGAACTTATTTAAAAAACATAGTTCATATCTTGGAGCATTGTGATTTGCATTCAGGTCTATGTAATCATGCCATTCATAAATGTACAGATGAAAATTATATTTTGAAACTCAAATACTGAAGCTTTTAGGTTCACTGTTCATCAACTTCATTTATAGCATAAGGACAACACTGAGGTGTAATTTCAGTATCCAGTACTTGTGAAAATTGACAATCCTGATTTTTAAAATGCATAGTCACAGAAGATTTTGACTGCACGGAGACCAGGCTGATCAGCCCCATGAGCCCATTTCACTATTCAACAGGATCATGGCTGATTTGCTACTTCTCAATCTACTTTCCTGGCCTTTCCCTGTAATCCTTTATTCCCCTACTGATCAACAATCTATTTATCTCCGCGTTAAATATACTCAAGGACTCTGCCCCCAAAGCTATCTCTCTGGCAAATAGTTCCAAAGATTCTCATCCCTGAGAGAAGAAATTCCTGCTCCTCTGTCTTAAATCGGCACCTTTGACAGGTTTGTGTCTAAACTTGTACGTAACCAATTTCTGCAAGTAGGAGTTTGTTAGCAGTATTAAATTTTAATGACATTGCGAGCAAAGAGATTATTGGTATTTTATCTCTTTTAGCTTTTTGCCTATACGGCCTGATACCTCTGTAACTAAAAGGACAAGTGCAATCCTGGTTCAAGTCATAATCAATTCCTTTAACATGATGTACAAAACAGCAATCCTTGCTACTTTTGGAGTAGTTCTGTCCCTTTAAATACATTCCAGTCTCTTGAAGTGCTGCTCTGAAGATCCTGTTTGTGAGGTTTATGGTGAAAACCCATCGCCATAGAATTTAACTCTGAAAAGGAGCATCTACCCTTGAAATTCAAATTACTCTTCCCAAGTCATTATTGCTTATTATTATTCAGATTTAACTATGAAACACTAGATTGTTAAGAAACTAATACAACTTTCACCAAGACATGATATTTAAAACCAATGTTTGAAAATTATATATCTGTTTTTGTGTGAATATCTTCTTTTGATTGAGATTCTAAAAAGCAATTTAATCAAACTGTAGATGGCACTCTTCAATTATTTATATGTTTTGAGGTATTAAGGGGCTTTTGTGCAGGCTTCTTTTAAATTAGATTGCAGGAGCCCAGCATCGATTAAATTCTAGCGCTTATGCAGCCAAATCTGGTTCTTGTAGGCTAGTGACAAACTTGCAGATCCAATTCAACCTATTAAAATTAGAGTCAAACACATAAGTTAGGCAATCGATAAATCAACTTGCAGAGGCCAAGGTAACTCAGTTAAAGTAACAAGGGTTACGGAAACAAGCAGGAAAGTGGAATTAAGGCCATATCAGATCAGACATGATCTTTTTGACTGTTTGTCTGGACACCACCATTTGGAAGAATGTAATCACATTGGACA
Organism: Ginglymostoma cirratum; assembly: GCA_024137785.1. Classification (NCBI taxonomy): domain Eukaryota; kingdom Metazoa; phylum Chordata; class Chondrichthyes; order Orectolobiformes; family Ginglymostomatidae; genus Ginglymostoma; species Ginglymostoma cirratum. The sequence goes on along the minus strand of JAHRHZ010000263.1, from coordinate 26,213,041 downwards.
TCAGAAAAGGTTTTGAGAATGGTTTACCCAGGGATGAGAAGCTTCAGTTATGAAGACAGATTGGAGAGGTTGGTACTGTTTTCCTCAGACAGAAAGCCAAAAGGAGATTTGACAATTTTTCAAAATCATAAGGAGACTGGAAAAAATAGGTGGGGCATTCAATTATTATTTAAATTGAACAATGTTCAGGATTTGGGAGTAATAGCAGGTGAAGGGCACTGAATCCTAATGCTCAGAGAGCTGGTGCAGGCATGATGGGGCAAACGGCCTCCTGTGCCATGACAATTCTGAGATTCTCTGACAATTTGTGCAACACAAATATTTTACTGGAACACTTTTCCAACACAATCAAAAGTCCTAGATGCTTTTCCTATAGTTCACATTAAATCAAGATCCTCCCACAAAGAACATAAAATGCTTTAAAGATGTAGATGGAAAAAAACCATATTGTACAGTTATTACCTGGTTGCTAAAAACTCAATTAGCTTGTGAGCCTTCTCATCTACTTCAGCTGCAGCTTCAATCTCTTCCATTTCCTGTGAGAGCTGAGGAAGGTTTCCACTGCTACCACCCAGGCTGATACTGGAAGATGTGGAACTTGAGCTTAAACCTGAATCTGGAACTGGAGAGGACTGATACTCTCTTAAGAAGTCAAAACCACCTGGTGTAAGTAAACAAGATTATTAGTATAAAAGTCATAATGCAAAACGTATGTATTTTGTGCTGTAGATCTAAACATACTAACAGTATTCCTATTTATTCCAAGGGTGCAAACTGCCCTCTTAATCCATCTTGGAACCAATTATCCTACAAGATAACACATAAAATAATATAAATAATTTTAATTATTTGCTCTGCTCAACGTATTACCAGGAAATGAATATAATTAAACCTAAAGTTAAAAATATCAAATTTGAAAATATTTTCAAGCCTTTGCAGCAGCAAACATACTGATGTCATAACCCAGACTGGCCTAAATCAAACTCCAGCATCACATCAGTGTAGCTTAATCTTAACCATCTTCTGAAATGAATTAAAATGCTACCTTCTCAAGGGGAAGCTAAGGTCGGTAATAAATGTTGGTCTTGCAAGGTAAGTTCTCTTCACAAGAATAAAAAACAAAATTAGTATGCATTCTACCCATATCGCACCTGTGAAACAGTAGCATTACATGCAATCTATACCACAAGGTTTTGTTTCCTTCTTGAGTTCTATCTACTGAATGAAATGTTATTTTTATTACATAGGATGCTGAAACCAATGACCAGTGGATAGAGTCATAATTGAAAATGCGATGGCAAATTCTTAGGATTATCATCATGATTTTCAGCTCTTTCATTTTTTCTGTAGGAACAACATACAGTAACTTTTTTTAAAAACATTAAATTTCATATATTTGTCTAGTTGAGTTCTGGTGAATGGATTTGAACTTTCAGTTTCCAAATGGTTTGTTGCCTTCTCAACTGAGTAATCAAGGGATGTATTCAATTGAAAATTGAAAATCTACTTCATATGATGAAATCAAATTATTGGGGCAGAAATTGGTACACAATAGATACATCCTATGGATGTGATATGGGTTCAACACAGAACAATTTAGCAGTGGGTTGGTCTAAGTTAAATCTGCAAACATGTTGGTTACAGTGAAATTTAATCCTGGATAAGGGTGACCTGCCTGTTACAGTGAAATAGCTGCCATCAGTCTACCTGAAATAGTGAAGTGAGGTCCAGCTTTGGAACTTATGCCTTTGTCCATCAGCTTAAATTGCTTATGTTGATAACAGTCTGTGCTCAAAAACAGGCACAGGCTAACTTTTGCCCTGTTGAAAAGAAGTTACCCTAGAACACTTTGCAACAAGCAGCTAACATTGTTGGCAATACTTCAGAACAAGCCATTCTCTTTTTCTCTTTGTTAGGGAAGAATGAACAGTGTAGACATAAAATGGTTCAGAAAATCAAAAGTAGGGTTTCAAAAGTGAGTATTTTTAAGTAAATCCTTGTGAACTTGAGGAAAGATCATAAATGCAACCTGCTACTCAAAATGATCTACATTAAATAATAAGATGTGTTTCATTAACAGGAATGCTAAAACATTTTTAATTATATATGATGTTAATTCTGCAAACTAAGAATACATTTATTTGGTGATTTACCTCAAGCAACTAAACCAGTGGAGTTCACTTTTTATTTCAATGTTATCTTTACCTGAATAGAGATATTCTGGTGGGTAAGCTGGTTTTACTGTAAGAGTTTTACTTTCGCTGACTTCTCTGTTAAGCAGAAGAACTGTAGCCACAGCTTGGAAATTGTCATTGCACGACAAGGCTATCAAGAGGTGCAAAAGTAACCTTTTGCTGTGTTCAAACACTTCTGGGCGATAATGATCAAGACCTTAAAAACAAGATATGAAGAAAATAAATGAAGTACATACTTCAGAAACAAAAATAAATTGCTGGAAAAGCTCAGCAGGTCCGGCAGCATCTGTGGAGAGAAATCAGACTTAACGTTTTGGGTTCAGTGACCCTTCTGCAGAATTCTCAGTACATACTTATTCTTGGTCCCTCACTATTACGTTTATAAACAAGCTTTAACATCACATTGGGGCGGGCAATAAACAAAGAAATAACTAATGACTGTAAAAATGGTACGGCAATTATCATGGGGGATTTTAATCTACATGTAGATTGGTCGAACCAGCTCGGTCAGGGTAGCCTTGAGGAGGAGTTCGTTGAGTGTATCCGTGATAGTTTTCTTGAACAGTACGTAATGGAACCGACGAAGGAGCAAACTATCCTAGATCTGCTCCTGTGTAATGAGACAGGAATAATTAATGACCTCATAGTTAGGGATTCTCTTGGAAGGAATGATCACAGTATTACAGGTTGATCACAGGTTGAATTTAGAATACAGATGGAGAGTGTGAAGATAAAATCCAATACCAGGGTCCTGTGCTTGAACAAGGGGGACGACAACAGAATGAGGGAGGACTTGGCTAAAGTAGACTGGAAACAAAGATTTTATGGTGGGACAGTTGACGAGCAGTGGAGGACTTTCAAAGCAATTTTTCAAAGTGCTCAGCAAAAGTATATTCCAGTGAAAAGGAAGGTCTGTAAGAAAAGGCGTAATCTGCCATTGGTGTCTAAGGAAATAAGGGAGGCTATCAAATTGAAAGAGAAGGCATACAAAGTGGCCAGAAACAGCATGAAACTAGAAGATTGGGAAAACTTTAAAGGTCAACAGGAAGCCACAAAAACAGCTATAAAGAAAAGTAAGATAGAACATGAGAAAAAACTAGCACAGAATATAAAGACAAATAGCAAAAGTTTCTATAGCTATACAAAACGAAAAAGAGTGGCTAAAGTAAACGTTGGCCCTTTAGAGGATGAGAAGGGAATTTAGTTATGGGATATGATGAAATGGCCGAGGCATTGAACAGTTATTTTGTATCGGTCTTCACAGTGGAGGACACTAATAACATGCCAGTAATTGACAAAGAGATGAAGGTAGGTGAGGACCTGAAAACAAACATTATTACGGAAAAGGTAGTGTTGGGCAAGCTAATGGAGCTAAGGATTGATAAGTCTCCTGGCCCTGATGGAACGCATCCCAGGGTACTAAAAGAGATGGCGGGAGAAATAGCAGGTGCACTGGCGGTAATTTTCCAAAATTCGCTGGACTCTGGGGCAGTCCCAGCAGATTGGAAAACAGCAAATGTGACGCCACTGTTTAAAAAGGGAGGTAGACAAAAGATGGGGAATTATAGACCAGTTAGCTTAACCTCTGTAATGGGGAAGATGCTTGAGTCTATTTTCAAGGAAGAAATAGCAAGGCATCTCGATAGAAGTTGTCCCGTTGGGCAGACGCAGCATGGGTTCATGAAGGGCAGGTCATGCTTGACAAATCTTTTGGAATTCTATGAAAACATTACAAGCAAGGTGGACAATGGGGACCCAGTGGACGTGGTATACCTAGATTTCCAAAAGGCCTTCGACAAGGTGCCGCACAAGAGGCTGCTGCATAAGACAAGGATGCAAGGCGTTAGGGGTAAAGTATTAGCATGGATAGAGGATTGGTTGACTAACAGGAAGCAAAGAGTGGGGATAAATGAGTGCTATTCTGGCTGGCAATCAGTGACTAGTGGTGTGCCTCAGGGATCGATGTTGGGACTGCAATTATTTACAATTTATATAGATGATTTGGAGTTGGGCACCACGTGTAGGGTGTCAAAGTTTGCAGATGACACTAAGATGAGTGGCAGAGCAAAGTGTGCAGAGGACTGTGAAACTTTGCAGAGGAACATAGATACATTCAGTCAGTGGGAAAAGGTCTGGCAGATGGAATACAATGTAAATAAATGTGAAATCGTACATTTTGGTAGGAGTAATAGTAAAAAGGATTATTACTTGAATGGTAAAAAGTAGCAGCATGCTGCTATGCAGAGGGACCTGAGTGTCCTTGTGCATGAATCACAGAAGGCTGGTCTGCAAGTACAACAAGTAATTAGGAAGACAAATGGAATTTTGTCCTTCATTGCTAAAAGGATTGAGTTTAAAAGCAGAGAGGTTATGTTGCAGCTGCACAAGGTGCTGGTGAGGCCACACCTGGAGTACTGTGTGCAGTTTTGGTCTCCTTACTTGAGAAAGGATGTACTGGCACTGGAGGGGGTGCAGAGGAGGTTCACTAGGTTGATTCCGGAGTTGAGGGGGTTGGCTTATGAGGAGAGACTGAGTAGATTGGGATTATATTCATTGGAATTCAGAAGATTGACGGGGGATCTTATAGAAACATATAAAATTATGAAGGGAATAAATAAGATAGAAGTAGAGAGAATGTTCCCACTGGCAGGTGAAGCTAGGACAAGAGGGCATAGCCTCAAGATTAGAGGGAGCAGATTTAGGACTGGATTGAGGAGGAACTTCTTCACCCAGAGGGTTGTTAATCTATGGAATTCCTTGCCCAGTGAAGTAGTTCACGCTACTTCAGCAAATGTTTTTAAAATTAAGGTAGATTTTTTTTGAACAATAAAGGAATTAAGGGATACAGCGAGAGCGCGGGTAAGTGGATCTGAGTCCACGAAAAGATCAGCCATGATCTTACTGAATGGCGGAGCAGGCTCGAAGGGCCGGACGGCCTACTCCTGCTCCTAGTTCTTATGTTCTTATGTTCTTTATAATATTGATGTACAATTGAAAATCAAAATGATGCTAATTTGTATTGCCTTTTGAGAGTAAATGCTGAAAATGCCCCCATCATTTACTCTCAGACTTGGGAAAAAAAGGGGTTCCTTTTGAAAAAAGTGCCTACACCACAAAAGATTTATTTTATTGGGATAGAAAGTGCAGTCATCCAAACCAAAACTGGGGTCCTAAATCTAGAGAAAAGAAAATGCTAGGGTACAAGGGTTGAGAAGCTGCAATTGACTGGGTAACCTCATTAAAAAGTGTGACAATCGTCAAGAACTGGTGAATATTTGAAGAAGAAAGGCATGCATTGCAGCAGTTATATATTCATTTTGGGCAAAAGAAGACAAGAAAAGTGGCCCAACCATGGTTAATCAAAGAAATTAAGGACAGTAGTAGAAAGCCTGAGGACTTGGAGCAATTTAGAATTCAGCAAAAAGGATCATGGGGTTGATTAAAAGGGGAAAATTAGGCGTATGGGAGTAGATTTTCAAGGAACATAAAAGCCGACAATTTGGCGCAAAGATTGATGTAGAAGAAAAGGGTTCGAATTCGTGGGAGTGTGTGTGTGTGTGTGTGTGTATACGCGCGCGCGTCAAGTTGCATGCAAAATTCTGGAAAAGGTACTTGTCAACAGTACATTTTAAAACTGTCAGCAAGCAAACTGTTACAGAGATAGTAGGAACTGCTGATGCTTGAGAATCTGACATAACAAGGTGTAGAGCTGGATGAACACAGCAGGCAAAGCAGCATCAGAGGAGCAGGAAAGCTGACTTTTCGGGTCTAGACCCTTCTTCAGAAATGGGGGTGGGGGAAGGGGAAGGGGCTTCTGAAATAAATAAGGAGAGAGGGGGAGGTGGATAGAAAATAGATAAAGGAGAAGATAGGTGGAGAAGAGACAGGCAGGTCGAGGAGGCGGGGTTGGAGCCAGTAAAGGTGAGTGTAGGTGGGGAGTTAGGGAAGGGGTAGGTCAGTCCAGGGAGGATGGATAGGTCAAGGAGGTGGGATGAGGCTAGTAGGTAGGAGATGGGGGTGGGGCTTGAGGTCGGAGGAGTGGATAGGTGGGAGGACAGGTTAGGGAGGCGGGTAAGAGCTGGGCTGGTTTTGGGATGTGGTAGGGGGATGGGAGATTTTGAAGCTTGTGAAGTCCACATTGATACCATTGGGCTGCAGGGTTCCCAAGTGTAATATGAGAAGCTGTTCCTACAACCTTCAGGTAGCATCGTTGTGGCATTGCAGGAGGCCCAGGGTGGACATGTCGTACACGGTGTGGGAGGGGGAGTTGAAATGGTTTGCAACTGGGAGGTGCAGTTGTTTGTTGCGAACCAAGCGTAGGTGTTCCACAAAGCGGTCCCCAAGCCTCCGCTTGGTTTCTCCAATGCAGAGGAGGCCACAACGGGAACAGCGGATACAGTATACCATATTAGCAGATGTGCAGGTGAACTTCTTGGGGCCTGGGATGGGGGTGAGGGGGGAGGTATAGCACTTCCTGCGGTTGCAGGGAAAAGCGCCGTGTGTGGTGGGGCTGTAGGGGAGTGTGCAGCGGACAAGGGAGTCCCGGAGAGAGTGGTCCCTCCGGAAAGCAGATAAGGGTGGGGAGGGAAAAAATGTCTTTGGTAGTGAGGTCAGATTGCAGATAGCGGAAGTGCTGGAGGATGATGCATTGGATCCAGAGATCGGTGGGGTGGTACGTGAGAATGAGGGGGATTTTGTTTTGGTTGGTATTGCGGGGAGGGGGTGTGAGGGATGAGTTGCGGAAAATGCGAGAGACACGGTCGAGGGAGTTTTCGACCACTGTGGAGGGGAAGTTGCGGTCCTTGAAAAACAAGGACATCTGGGGTGTCCAGGAGTGGAATGTCTCATCTCGGGAGCAGATGTGGCAGAGGCGAAGGATTTGGGAATAGGGGATGGCATTTTTGCAGGAAGGTGGGTGAGAGGAGGTGTATTCTAGGTAGCTGTGGCAGTCAGTAGGCTTGAAATGGATAGCGGTTTCCAGGTGGTTGCCAGAGATGGAGACAGAGAGGTCCAGGAAGTACAGAGAGGTATCGGAGATAGTCCAGGTGAACTTAAGGTTGTGGTGGACGGTGTGCATGAAGTGGATGAACTGTTCGAGCTCCTCATGGGAGCATGAGGCGGCACCGATACAGTCATCGATGTAACGGAGGAAGAGTTGGGGGATAGGGCCAGTGTAGCTTCAGAAGAGGGGTTGTTCCATGTATCCTACAAAGAGGCAGGCATAGCTTGGGCCCATGCGGGTACCCATGGCCACCCCCTTTGTCTGTAGGAAGTGGGAGACTGGTTGTTTGTGTGGTATTTAACTATTTCTATTATTGCCCAATGACCCTGAACCACCTGTCCTTAAGGATAAAATGTAACTTCCCCACAATTTCTGCAAGAACTTCCTTATATAATGTACTATTTAAATTTGGTTGAAAAAACACCTGTTATATCTGACATTATCATCTAATTATCTAAGTTTTTCCTGTTAGGTATCTAGTAGTTCTCCTGTGGTATGTATGCTTACTTTTTTTGTTTTCAACAACAGAACACAGTTTATTTTTGTGTTACACATGGTGCAAGAAGGAAACCTGCTTATACGGAAATAGTGAAAATAGCTGAATAAAATCAAGAGGAAAATTGAATGAGTTCCGGTGTAATGAATTCAGGACTGCTGTTATGGTTGATGCAATCTTAGTCATGTATAGGGTGAATGCTATATAATAATTGTGATTCACTGCAGTATCTAAATAAGTTAACGCTTTCATTAAAATATCATACAAGCTAATTGGTTACCATTATTGTATTATCAATCCTGCATTTTCCTAACTGGAAAATATGGATTTTTTGCATCTTTATAAACTCACATGAATAGTTCTACAATTTCAAATTAAAATTAAAAACATGTGGCCTTACCCAGAAACAGTGCATGAATTAACAGAGGCAGATGTAGAGCCCAGTCTTCTCTAACACTGTGATCAACCACCATCTCTGTCATGAAGATGACAGCGATATTACACCTGTTACCACAGAAATGCAAAATATAAGTACTGTCTAGTAGCAAGCTCAGTTGAAGGAATGCACTGTTGTGTTTATTTTCTTGCTGGGAATGCAGTTATTGACGATACCGTACAAAACACTGATACGTACAAGTGTAAAACATAATGACTGGCATTTTGGTTGTTAGATGGGAAGGTATGTTATGCTAGAAGGTGAGGTTGATAGGAAGTCAGCATTTAAAACTGGACCCAGACAGGAGAATATTAGTGCCATGTGTTGTTCTGAAATCTAGGAATTCATTGTGTCGTTCATTGCCTAAACTTGGGCATTTCAGCACATTGTATGCAAATCCATATTGGTTTCAATCTGACTCTACATTGGCAACACACTGAAGGCAGCTGAAGCACTACTTGAAGACAGCGCTGGGGGTGTACAGCCTAAATAATCAGATTACATCTTTCAGGCAGAAAGTTGGATCAGCAGTATCCAATTATACTGCCTAGATTTTTGAACAAGCAAAATACTACAGATATTAGAAACCTGAATTTAAAACAGAAAAGACTAGAAATACTCAACAGGTCAGAAAGAAAGTTCATAATCCTGAGATTTCACTGTGAAGTTGGAAACTCGGGTTGAGAAATTTCCCAGCTCAACAGACCCAATTGGCTCCATAAAAATGGTCCCTGCATGTACTATTTTCGGTCTGAAGAGGCAGGGGTAGAATCAAAATGGGCATCCGGCCTTTGAAGGAGAATGGAATGTGGCAGGTTAGAAGGCCCAGCTCAGGTCCTCTAACCCTCATTCCTTACACCCCTTCACCCCTACCTACTTCAAACTCCCCCAGAATGTTCCTAATGCCATCTCTTCCATGCCATTCATGCCTACTTACTTAATATGCACTATCTATGGAAACAATAAACCACAAAATAACAAAGGCAAGTCTTGAAAGTTTGACTGGAAAAAGAACACTTATTTACAAATCTCCTTTGAAAAAAAGCAACCCACGTAAAAGTGCAAATCAGATACAGCCATTACGGAATCAATAACAGAAGCTTTACCTCACCTCACATTATAAACTTGTCAAAATAAACACAAGGTATTGAAAGACAGATCGAAGAAAGAATAATTTTCTATAATCTCATAACGATATCAATCAATCAGAGAAAACGATCCCATTTCACAACCTAAACAAACTCCTGCTGCATTAATCCATTAGACAGGGAAGTATTCATAATTAAATCATCTCGAGAAACACGTTTCACCATTGGTTGCTGTTGAAAACAGGACAGTTTCTGTTATTGACACAATAATGACTCTGTCTAATTAATACTTTAATAGGGATTTTAGAACACCAGTTTTGTTTTCAAAGCAGATATCTAAAAGGGTTCTTTTTGTCATCAGCATGTCACGTCATTAGAAGATGGTGGTGAGCTGCATTCTTGAACTGCTGCAGTCCTTAGGGTGTAGGTACACTGTCAGTACTCTTAGGAGGGCACATCCAAGATTTTGATCCAGTAAGAGTGAAAGAACAGCGATAAATTAGGAGGTGTGGCTTGGTGGAGAACTTAGATATGGTGGTACACCCATACATCGGCTATTGTTGATCTTCTGGGTAGTACAGAACATGGGTTTGGAAGATGCTGTTAAACGATCCTTGGGGAGTTGCTGTGGTGAATTTTGTAGATACGATACTCTGCTGCCAGCATTGTATCAGTGGTGAAGATGTGTCAATCAAATCCGCTGCTTTATTTGGTAGTATCGAGTCTCTTGAATGTTGTTAGAGCTGCACCCATCGAGGTAAGCAGTGAATGTTCCATCATAATCCTGACTTGTGCCTTGTAGATGGTGAATAGGCATTGGGGAAATGGGAGATGGGTTAAGATTCTTAATCTCTGAGCTGCTATTTTAGTATTTGTATAGCTGCCGCAGTTCAGTTCTGGTCAATAGTAACCCCAAAGATGTTGATAGTGGGACATTCAGCAATTAAAGTAATTTTGAATGTCAATGCTAGACGGTCAGATTCTGCCTCATTGGAGCTGGTCATTGCTTGGCAGTTATGTGGCGTGGAATTCACTTGCTACATATCAGGTGAAGGCTGAATTTTGCCCAAGTCTTGTTGCAAGTGGACTTGGGGTGCTTTGAACATGGGTCATACAAAAAAGAAACAAGAGTAAGCCACTCGGCACTTTGAGCCTGCTCCACCATTCAAAAAGGTCACGGATGATCTGATTTTAACTTCAACTCTATATTCCTACATCCTTGACAATCTTGCATCCCCTTGGTAATGAAGAATCTATCTACTTACGCCTTAAAAATATTTAAAGATTCTGGATCTACTGAATTTTGAAGAAAGGAACTCCAAATACTTGCAGCCCAGGAGAGAAAAAATGTTTCCTCATCTCTGTTTTAGATGAGCTGCCCTTATTTTTAAATGGCCACCTCCGAGTTATAGATTCTCTCACAAGAGGAAACATGCTTTCAACATCCACCCAGTCAAGTCCCCTCAGGATCTTATACGTTTCAATTAAGTCACCTCTGACTTCTCTAAACTCCAGAGGACACAGGCCTACCCTATCTAGCCTTTCCTCATAAGGCAATCTGCTCATTCGTGGTATTATCCAAGTCTATCTTCTCTGAAATGCATCCATCACTTTAACATCCTTCCACAAGTATGGTGACCAGTACTGTCCAGAGTACAGTAGCTTTGCTTTCATGCCCTTATAATTGTCCTTGTTTAAATTCAAAAAGTAGTCTTGAACCCACACTTCTCTCCTTTCAACCATCTATAACATTAAATCTTATTGTGGTCACTGCTACCCAGGGATACTTTCACTATGAGGTCAGTAATTAATTCTATACTGTTAGTCAAAATCAGGTCTAGAACAACCTGCTCTATGGTTGGTGCCCTAGCAGGCTGAGCTAAGAAACTGTCCCAAAAACATTCAATAAATTCCTTCTTGTGAATCCTTTATCCCAATTGATTTCTTTCAGTCTTTACACAGGTAAACATCCCCCATGATAGTTGCTGTACCCTTTTGAAAAGCTCCCATTATTGCTGCCCTACCACGGAGGTCACTGTTAGGAGGACTGTACACAACTGTCACAAATGACTGTTTGCCTGTATCAATCCTCATCTCTACCCAGCCTGCTTCCATACTGTAGTTTCCTAAATTAAGATCATCCCCTCTATTGTGCTAACATCATATTTAATTAAGAGTCACTCCTTCACCCTTTTCTAGCCTCCTGTCCTTCCCGAATATCACATAACCTCCAACATTCAGGACCCAACCTAGGTCATCCTAATGTCATATCTCAGTTATGGCCATTTCATCATACCTATTTATATCAATTTGTACTTTGAGTCTGAGGAAGGGTCACTGGGCCTGAAATACTAACTCTGATTTTTTCTTCACAGATGCACTTTTCCAGCTAATTCTGTTCTTGTACTATAAGTTCATCTGTTTTCTGCATTCTAATACAGTGCCTCAAGTTTTGTCCAATATTGTTGGAGTATCTAGTTGTATCTGTAGATTTGCTGTTAGATCTGCATTTTCTGTCCGTTCCCATCATTGCCTGTTTATCATTTGCCATCTTAATTCCTTCCTCTGTTGCATTTTCCCCACTCCTTGATTCACCACAACTTCCCAAAATTGGGCCCTTGCCCCCTCGTCTTAGTTTAACATCTGCTCTACTTACCTAGTTATGCAGTTTGTAAGAACCAGTATGGTTCAGGTGTGGACTGCCCAATGGTACAGATCCCATTTTCCCTATTATAGCCTTTGCAGTATTCACTGTCTTCAACTGTTCCATGATATCATGTGGAGTCAACTGAATTGGCTGCAAACTGGCATCTGGGATGCTGGGGACCTCAGGAGGAGGCCAAAATGGATCATCTACTTGGCACTTCTGGCTGAAGATGGATGCAAATGCTTCAGTCTTGTCTTTTGCATTGACGTGTTGGGCTCCCCCAATATGGACGATGGGTTGTTTGAGGAGCCTCCTCTACTTGTTAGTTGATCAATTGTCCAGCCCATTGATGACTGGATGTGGCAGGACTGCAGAGCTTAGATCTGAACTGTTGATCATGGTCACTTTGCCGCATCTATTACATGCTATATAGCATGCAAGAGGTCTCGTTAATATTGAAGATCCCCAACCAAGAGAACATTTCGTATCCTGGCTGCTCCCAGTTCTTCTTCCATATTGTGTTTAATATGCAGAAATACTGATTCAGCTGATGCAGGGTGGGACAGAAGGTGTGAGAACTGGTGCTAATGGTAATTAGCAAGTTCCATTGCCCATCTTTGATCATAGTGCCGTGAATCTTTATGAAGTCCTGTGTCAATGTTAAAAGTTCCCTCCTTACTAATGGCACCATCTCTACTGGGTTTGCCCTGTTTTGAGATAGTATGCATCTGGAATGATGCTGGTGGCGTCTGGACATTGTCTGCAAAGTATTACCCTGTGTGTATGACCATGTCAGTTTGTCACTTGACTACTCTGTGGGACAAGTCCCCATTTCTCATAAAGGAGGATTTTGCAGCGTTGAAAGTGCTGGGTTTGATATGACATTTCCAGTGCATAGGTCGATGTTGGATGGTCCATCCAGTTTCATTCCCAACCTTAAAGTTCAACTTGTTAAATTTATCAGGTTCTTCACTTTCTCTCAGATTTCCAGTCTCACCCCAACAACTGTATCTTCTTCTCTCCCCTTATATATTGGACACTCGTCACTCTGGTTCACTGAAGTGAACAAAGATCATAGCAGGTCGGCGACAGTTGTCACAAAATAAGTCAAACTTTAGGCAATAAGGATAAATAATCAGAATATAATCAGTCCGCTCAAATTAAGACCTGATAAATGTCACCTTGTGTAGAAAGGAGAGTTATTTTCTGAACGTGTACATATCAAAACTGCCCTTCCTTATGTTGGGTACAGAATGGACACACTTTTGATACATAGCTCAACTACCTTGGGAAATAAATTTTAAAATACAAACTGCATTTTGAAGACGATTTTCTAACCTGTGAAGTGGTCCACGAGGTGTGATTGTTTCAGGGAGGTAATCCACAAGGGGGGCCCAGCAGCCACCATTTATAGGCATGGGCAGGGGCTGTGGTACGTTAGCCTCCACAGTTTTTATCAACCAAGTAGCATAAGGAGGCATTGGGTCACCTGAAGGTTAATGATATTGAAATTATTTCCAGTGAAATATTGAAATTATTCTGTGCATGATGATAATGACCATTTGATTAATAGCTTGCGTTTAGAACATAACCGTTTATTATAGAATTACAGGATTGTTCTAGCACAGAAGGAGGCCATTTAGCCCATTGTGTCTTCTCCATCTCTTTGAATGAGCACTATGTCATTCTCCTGCCTTTTCACCATTATTCTGAATCTTATTTCAATTTAAGTAACCATCCAAAACCATTCTGAATGCCTCAACTGAACCTGCCTCCATCATGCAGTGTGTTCCAAATTCTAGCTGCTTACTCTGCAAAATAAAAAAGAATTCTCAGCTCATATGTGCTTCTTTTACAATTTACCTTATAGCTCTGTTTTACAGCATAGTACAGTATAGGCCCTTCGGCCCACGATGTTGTGCTGACCTATTATCTAACTCGGAGATCAAACTACCCTGCATACCCTTCATTTTACTATCATCCATGTGCCTATCCAAGAGCTGCTTGAATGTCCCTAATGTATCTGACTTCACCACCACCACCGGCAGCACATTCCATGTACCCACCACTCTCTGTGTAGACAGCCTACTTCTGACATCTCCCCTATACCTTCCTCCAATCACCTTAAAATTATGCCCCCTCGTAATAGTCATTTTTGCCCTGGGAAAAAGTCTCTGGCTATCCACTCTATCTATGCCTCTCATCAGCTTGTATGCCTCTTATCAAGTCACCTCTCATCCTTCTTCGCTCTTGTTCTTGATCCTTTTATGAAGGGGAACAATTTTTCCCCCTCTGCCAATAAACCTTATTTAAAGCATCTTTTCCCCGCTATGCACCAAATTCCTACTTTCCATTCGATTCCCCAAGTACTCATTCTGTTTTGTCTCACTCCAGCATAGTCCGATTCTGACAATTCACTTGTCAGGAGAGAGCTATCACTTTTAGCATTAATGGTAAGTCAATACATATGAAAAATTCTCTAACACACTTGCTGTAATATGCTATCCAGATTAAAAGTGCAGGTGAGGTCCTGTCAGCAAATGACGAATAACAGAAAAGCAATTGGGCTTTTAGTACAACAGCACAATGCAGAGTGACAGATGGCGTAGCCAGATGAAAACATAAAGGTGCAATTTGCCCCTCCCTGGAGGTCATGGGAGAGTTGGTGAGAAGGGGGAATTAATAAGCGAGTTGACCCTGGAAAGATACTCACCCCCTTACCCAGTAAGTGCTGAGTGAGAAGGGACTTAACCTGACTCACAAGCAATTAAGCCCAAAGTGACCAATTAACAGCCACCAAAGAGCCACAATTCACCACCTTCCCAACTATCTGCCTTTCCATCAGGCAAGAAAAGTGGCTGGTTTCCCCATGGGTAACCAGGGTGTTGGTCTCCATTTGTCCCAACCTGAAAAAAGCAGAAACACTTATACAAGGCAGGAGTATGGCCTCCAAAAGCCTCATCTTCTATTCCAATAGGCAAAGGAATGAGAAGTTCTTCACTCTTTTTAATCTTGCAGTATGAGAATAAAACACAAAATTCACATGTCAAAGGCACAGTTACATAATTCGTTTAATTTCTCCTCATCAAGCTTGCCAGATCTACTGAATTTCTACAACACTTTGTTTTTATTTTATATTTGACCTGCTAAATACATTTTGGTGTCTGATGAGAGCTAATCTCTGGGTTGTCATGTTGATTATTCTGGTAACAGATTACGTTTAAGATATGTAAGATTTCTTTTCACAGATTTAATGGGCTGAAATGATATTTGACTAATAGATGAACCATGAGGCCTTTTCAGGCTGTAACAACATCTAAAGAATTTTTCAGTCACTGGAAGTTCCCTGATGACATCGAGTACCGGATGTTGTTTCTAAATAGATCCTTGTGTGGAAATATGCAAGTGCTAGCCACTGTAATAGTCAGGCGAAAATCCTGGAACCAATTACTTAAGACACTCAATGTGAGGGAGAAACCAATCAGTTTTTTTCAAGTAACATTTAACATACACTAGCATTCAGTCTTGGCACATGCACATAGACAGCATAGCTGAATTCAGCTTGAATAAATATTTACTTTGTAGAAAAGCAGCAGTGCTGAAGCAATCCTTTTAGCCAACTTCTAGTTGCAAACTGTTTGAGAAGAACAAATAATAGTAAAAAGCAAGAAAGTTTTTACCTTTTTCATCATCATAGGATCCTCCAGAACTGTTGCTGTACCTGGATTCGAGGCGCGAATGTGCTCTTATCACAACATTGTTGAACCTAAGGAAAATATGAAATAAAATAGTACATCAACAGCATTTTAAAACATGATATTTTGGCCACTAATAAAACTTGCAGTATTTAATGAAAAATAAATGATTGTTTTCATTTAACAGAAATAATCCAAATTTCTCCTCTTTGTTTCTTTTTCGAAAGTGATAATTAAAGCTGCATTATAAATGTAGCATATTTATATCGTCATTTTTTACGTACATGTTTAATTTGTAACCATTATTTAACCAACCTGAGTTCTCAACAATACCCTCAGGCAGTTATGTGCAGCCATGTATTCTACAGCAAGGACAATGAATGACAGTTAGGAATAAAAAATCTGGAATTTTGGATTATTTTCCCTTTCTGTCTTGCCTCATGATTTAAAATACCAGTGCTGCAGATACCTACTCAATCAATAGGGCTGAAACCTGTTCTAAAATACCCTATCAGGCAGCATCAGAGCAGCAGGAAAGTTGACGTTTCGGGTTCGGACCATTCTCCAGAAATAGTTGTACCGCTTATTTATGCCTGCGAGACACCCAAATAAAATTTGAGTTTGAGCCTCAAATGCTAACAGTGAGCTGCAGATGCCAAACGAATTGATGCCATTTTGCAGCTCACAGACTACCTGATAATTCTGACTTTTGCAACACAGCCAGACAGGAATCTGGAACTTCAGAATGAGAGGGAGGAGCTAGGGATGGGAGCAATAAACTATATCCAGGGCTGTAGGAAAAAGAGTATACCTGGGGTAGGAGCGAGCCCTGCCCATGAGGAAAGGGGAAGGAAGCACTATCTGGTAGAAGACAATAGATGGTGGGAGGGAGTGTGGGAGGGAATGTGGGCATTGCTGGCTATACCAGCATTTGTTGTCCAGCCACCATTGCCCCAAAGGCAGCAAAGAACCACCCACATTGCTGTGGATCTGGAGTCACATGTAGGACAGCCTAGAGAAGGGTGGCTGATTTCCTTTCCTAAAGTGAACCAGATAGGTTTTAATGACAATTGACAATGGTCACCATTACAGTAGCTTTTTATCTGGTACAAATTTCACTATCTGCCATGGTGGGATTCAAACCCATGTTCCCAGATCATTAAATAATCCAGTGACATTACCCACTATGCCACTTCCCACTCCCCTTTCCTCACACCACTTAAAAATGCTTCCCTTTGGGTGTTTATCCAATCCAATCCTACTAGAAGAATTTGATATCTTTCTTAGCTCAACAGCATTTGATCACACTCATTTGTGATGAGCAAAACATCCAATATGCGTTCCAAAGCCGTCATTCAATCATCACCTCACATCTGTAATAATCTAGTGACATCAATGACCATGAAGTAGAATCACAACGCACTCCAAGCAATTGTTAATTGAAAATATTTATTTTACTTTAAAGTGCTCAACAGTGTTCAACTAAAATAATTGAAAATATGCTGAAAAGAAACTTGATGAGCCAGAAGTAATCAAGAGAAGGAACAACTCAGACCATAAATTTTCTAAGCCTCAGCGGCAAGCTGTGAAAGTTTAAAAAGGAAGTCTCAGTTGGGAGTGTGATTGTTTAACATTGCCAAATAATGACAGTGATCATGATGTCATTAATAAAATTATATTTATTGTTGTAGTCACTATGATTCATTACAATAACATGAAATTATTCTTATCATTATACATTATTATAGGCCTTGGCCTCTCCTTTCATCCCCACCTGACCACATCCATTCTGCCCCTTTCTGCACTTTCCCACACCCTGCATCCTCTGGCCCACTTGCACATTCGCCTTTGGTCTCCCACACTTGCCCTTCACCCCGGCCCCTTCTCCCATCCCATTCTATTCAGGCACAGATGTTGGTTAAAACTGAAATTTGTGCTAATTGAAAGTTCTGGTTGAGAATAGCAAGAAATCCAAGTTGTAATGGAGGATGGAGCAGAGATCAGACAGTGGTGACTTTGGGAGGTTGAACAAGTTCTGGGTAACACATCGCTGACAGGAAAGTGGGTGGAGGGGGCAAGTGGGAGAGTGGGGAGAGTGGGGAGAGACCACAGGGGCAACAAGGCGCAAGCCTAGAATCTGGTAGGCTACAGCCCTAACGCTGGGGAAATTAGGGATAGGTGTAAACCAGAGGCTGAGGGAGAATGGGAAGAGATGTAGCCCTGAGATTTGGGCAGGTGAGGGCACTAGATACACAGCCACAATGATCTGGTATGTTTCCAGCAGGCCTAAGGACGCTAGCCTGAGTGTTGGGTGGTTTCGACTCACAGCACTACATGAAGGAGGTTTGATGGAGAATCAGATGCATGGATGAACTGCAAGATTGTAGTTCTGAGACACATTGGGTGATGGAGATTCTCTTAACACATTTTATTCACAATACTTTTTTAACTTTTTCTCATCTTGTCCCTTTCAGTATAAATTTTACTAGGATAGCTGGTTTACTGACGTGACCACGTACTGAGCTGTGGTGACTCCTACCAGCAGCTTGTTGAATACCTCATAATTGTGGATGGCAAGTTGCTGGTGTAAGGGCTGGCACAGGTCTACTTTGTCATTCCGGGTTGTGTTGTGTCCCAAGGATCTCAGCAGTCAGGCACTCTAGAATAGCAGCCAAGTAGATAGATGCTTTAGAAACAGAGTACCAGGTTTTTGACTCGGTGACAATGCGGGAAAGGCAACGTAATTCCAATTCAAGGTATTGGGTGGGTTGGGGACAAATTTGCAGGTGGTGGTATTCCCATGCATCTACTGTTCTTGTCCTTCTAGGTTGCAGAGATCACAGGTGTGAAAGGTGCTGTTGAAGGAAACTTGGTGAATTGGTGATGTACTAGTCTAAATTCCATCGCACTCTTACTTTTACAGCATTGCTGTAGTTACATTATTGACTATTTGTTTATGATCTCCCCCACCCCATCTCCACTGGTGGAGCATCCTTTATTTTATCCACAGATTTGGTCACCCTGGCAGAGTGGGGAAGGAAGACTGGAGAATGATCAGATATAAGGGTAAGTGCCAGTTGAAATGCAAGGGGTGGGGGAAGCTTCTAGGAAAATCTTTGAAAATATGCAGCAAAATTTGCTTTTTTTTGAATTTCATAGGTTGTAGGAAGCTGCATTTGATGCTGACATGCCTGTATACACGTATGTAACAAGTTGTAATCACCTTTAAATGCTCGACTGTTTCAGTATGATCATTTGTAATCCAGATGGATTCTAAATTACACCATCTGATGTCCGCTGATGCTTCCAGAAAACGTTCAACAAGGTACTTCACAAAACATTAAGTCATAAGCTAACAGTCCACCGCATTGGAGGCAAAACAGACGGAGAATTGGTTAATGGGCAGGAAACAGCAAATGGGGTCGGGGTTCTTTTTCAGGTTGGCAACCTGTAATCAGTGGGGTTCACAGGGATCAGTGCTTGGACCACAAATGTTAGCAGTTTATATTAGTGACTTGGAGGAAGGAAACAAATGTTCTGTAGCCATGTTTGCAGACAACACAAAAATAGATGGAAAGGCTGGTTGTGAGAGGGACACAAATAGTTTACAGAGAGATATTGATAGATTAAGTAAGTAGGAAAGATATTGGCAAATGGAGTATATTATGGGAAAATGCAAACTTGTTCATTTTAGGAGAACAAAAGAACAGAATATTATTTAAATGGAGAAAAACTGCAAAAAGATGCAACATTAAAGAACTTGAGGGTACTTGTGTAAGAAACAAAACTCGCACATAGATACAGCAAGTAATCAGGAAGGCTAATGGAATGTTGGTCCTTATTTCACGGGGCTTGAAGTATAAGATTAGGGAAATCTTACTGCAACTGTACAGGGTGCTGGTGACACCACATCTGGATTACAGAGTAGTTTTGGTTCCCTTATTTAAGAAAGGTATTATTTCATTGGAGGAAGTTCAGAGAAGGTTCACAAGGATGACTGGCAGGAATTATCTTGTGAGCAAAGGTTAAACAGGTTGGGACTTCACTCAGTGCTGTTTAGAAGAATGAGAGGTGATCTTGTTGAGACACACAGCATTCTTAAGGGCTTGACAGAGTAAAGCTGAAAAGATGTTTCCCCTTGTGGGAGTGTCAAGGACCGGGGGCATACTCTCAAAATTAAGGGGCTCCAAGTTAAGACTGATATGAGCAGGAATTTCTTCTCTTGCAGGGTTGAGAGTCTTTAGAGGTCTTTGCCATAGAGAGCTGCAGGGGCAGAGTTCTTGTGTATATTTAAGGCTGGGATAGAGTCTTGATCAGGAGGGGAATCAAGAGTTATCAGGAAAGGGCAGGGTAGTGGATGTGAGGAATGTCAGATCAGCTATGGTCCTACCGAATGGCAGAGCAAGCTCAAGGGACTGAATGGACTGGTCCTTTTCCAATTTCTTATGGTACTAAGACTTTGAACCCCATTAAGTCTTATTCCAGCAACAGTATCGAAGATTTTCTTCTGGAACTAGCCATACCCCAATCCAAGCTTATCCAATACAGCTACACTACTGGCATCTACCCAACAATATGGAAAGTTGCCAGGTATCTCCTGTCCATAAAAAGGCAGGATAAATTTCATCCAGCAATAACCTGCCTATCGGTCCACTCGAGCATCAGAAAGGTAGACAGCCATCATTGGTCAGTGCAGTGAGTATAGGAGTTGGACGTCATGTTGGGGCTGTACAGGACAGTGGTGAGGCCCCTTTTAGAATATTGCATTCATTCCTGGTCTCCTGGCTATAGGAAGGATGTTGTTAAACTTAAAAGGATTCAGAAAAGATGTTGCCAGGGTTGGAGGATTTGAGCTAAAAGGAGAGGCTGATAGTCCCAGCCTCTTTTCCCTGGAGTGTTGGAGGCTGAGCGAGGGTGGGGGGGAATCTCATAGAATTATGTTCATAAAATCATGAGGGCATGGATAGGGTGAACAGCCAAGGTCTTTTCACCAGGGTAGGGAAGTCTAAAACTGGAGTGACTGGTTCAAGGTGAGAGGGGAAAGGTTTAAATGGGACCTCAGGCAACTTTCTGACAGAGAGGGTAGTGCTTTTATGGAACCAGAGGAGTTGATGGAGGCGGGTACAACTACTACATTTAAAAAGCAGCAGGATGCGTACATGAGTAGGAAATGTTTAACGGGATATGCGCCAAATGCTGGGAAATGGGACTAGGTCCATTTAGGATATCTGGTCAGTATGGACAAGTTAGACTGGTGGGTCTGTTTCCGGGTTGCATAACTCTATGACTCTATAAGTGATGGAAGGGTTTGTTGACAATGCGGTCAAATGACTTGCAAAGGAATAACCGGTTCACTAATGCTCATTTTGGATTCCACCAAGGCTACTTACTACCAGACCTAATTACAGCCATGGCCCAAATGTAAAAAAACTGAAATTTCAGTGATGTTGAGAAAGTGGTTGCCTTTGACAACAAAGTCACATTTAACTGAGCGCATTTAAGACTCAACCATCTTCATTGATTCATCAATGATCTTCACTCCATCAAAATGTCAGAAGTGGTGGCTTGTCAGAAATGATTGCACAATGCTTAGCACCGTTTGCAACTCCTCAGACATTGAAGTAGTCCATATCTTTACACAGCAAGACTTGGACAACATCCAATGTGACAAGTAGCAAGTAACTTTCATGCCAAACAAGTGCAAGGAAAGAACTGTCTCAAACTATTTGATAGGATTTGCTGTGGGCACCCCGAGGAAGATGATCTGCTTCCATTAAATGGTTTAATGAAAATGAAGTTTGTGTTGTTGAACTTCTCCAGTTAAAATTTTTTTTTGCAGAATCTTAAACCTGCTAGTAAAAAATGCATTCACCTCTAAATATGGGATCAAAATCCTGGAACTCCCTCATTTGCAACACTGTGGCTAAAAAATCACAGACTACAGCAGTTCAAGAAAATAGTGCTCCATCACCTTCTTAATGGCTATTAGAAATGAGAATCAGTGGCCTTGCCATCAATGTTCATATTTCATGAATGAATTAAGATGAAATCTCAAACAATATTTTTCTTTCACTTCATCAACAAGCAGCTGATTGCTGTATTGGTTGGAATTTTCATGCTACCTGATACTGATTGTATAAAATATGTAGGCAATATTGATAGTAAATTTAAAGCCATATAAGAGTCATATGGAGAACCTGGAAAACATTTTTTTTTTGTGCTGGGAAATGAATATATGATTAAAAATGAGTAAAATGTAAATAAATGTTTTACAACACTTCTATTTTATATGCTTTTACATTGATTTACAAAATACAGGAAAATAATTATGAATATGAATTGGTATGGCAAACTACTCAGTCTGGCTAATCCACTTGGACCTTGTGGTGCAGTGATAGTTTCTCTGCCTCTGAGCCAGGAACTCTAGGTTTCAGTCCCACTCCAGATTTTCATCATGGAAGGTATGATGTAATGTGACCTATAATCAGGTCAATAATCTATCTGCAGATCCTCCTGATAATCCTAAAGCAGACTGTAAGAGTGGGAGAGCCTCTGGGCTAGCCATGCACGATGCAAATTGGTGACATGCTACCAAGTTATTGCAGAATCCTTCAGTGTGGAAATGCCTATGGTTGTTCCAATAAAATTTAACTGTGGAAACAGATGCAAGAATGTACTTTGTAGTTTTTGACTTTTTGTTCCCAATCTTATTATTACACTTTTAAACTCAAGAATATTACCAATTGGTCAAATCCTTTTGAATAGTTTTGCGGCATACTTTCACAATAGGTCGAATGCCTGGATCATCTCATTGCTCCTTTTAAAGTAGGAGACAAGTGTTTTGGCTTTAATGACTTTCTTATGCTATTAGATGATATCAATAATAAATTTTCCACTTTCCCTGTCTCTTACTTGAAGGTGGTATGGTGGCTCAGTGGTTAGCATGGCTGCTTTGTAGTGCAAGTGACCTGGGTTTGATTCCAGCCTTGGGTGATTGTGTGGGTTTCTGCTGTGTGCTCTAGTTTCCTCCCATTATCCAGGGATGTGCAGGCTAGGTAGATTAGCTATGGTAAATGTGGGGATAGGGTGGGGGTTAGGTCTGAGTGGGATACTCTTTATTGGGCCCGTGCAGGCTTGATGGGCTGAGCAGCCTCTTTCCACACTGTCGAGATTCTATGAAGTGAAACCTCCACACCCCCCAACCAATATTCTTTAAACTTTCACATGAGGTAGAGGTTGCTTAGTCAATTTCAAGCACACTTTACCACATTGGCATGATCTCGGAGTACAGCAACTCTTAATTCCAAGTCTGCAAGTTATTGATGAGATTTCAGATTTCACACAAACCTTTCATCAGTTTCTTTCATCATTCGTCCCTCATCTATTTCTGGGAAACTTTCCTGTCCAGCTACCAAAGTATTGGTGCTAGATGTAGTCCCTGCAACAAAATATATATTTACTAATATCAATGACATAGGTTACTCAAGGATAGCATTAACAACATGACAAGTCTACACTAATAAAGTGATGAATTGCAGACACTGAAAATCAGAAATGAAAACAAAAACTGCTGGAAAAATTCAGTGGTTCTGCCAGTATCTGTGTGGAGAAAGCAGGTTTAATGTTTCAGATCCAGTGACCCTTCTTCAGACAAGACTACACTGTTCTGTTATTAAAAAAGTGATCAGTGAATAAAGAAATATCCATATTAAATATAACATAATGGAGATAAACATTTAAACTGCAATAGTATTGAACTCCACATTAGAATCAGCTGTCATGCCTTAATGTGGATAAAAATGAGTTTGGTCTCTTTGGCTTGGTTTCTGATGGGAAGTGTGACACACTTATTTATTTAAAATATTTACCTTTTAAGCATGTTTTATGGGATTGCATAGTAATTGGAAACTTGGGCACAGTTCATTAATATTTTACCCATGAAAAGTCAATCAGATGTACTTCAACAACAGCTGGAATGCAATGGAAACTGTGATGAGGTTAGTAAGGTTACAGCAATGGCCATCTGCAGGAGTCAACAGGGGACTTGTTTTTCATTTTCATGTCACCTCAAATTTACAAGGTCAGAGGCATGTTGCCAGCAAGACACATGCTCATCACAGGCAATGTACTGATTAGCAGAAAGAGACAGAAGAAAGAGAGGAAGTGGGGCTGGGGGTGGGGGGTGAGGGGAGGAAGAGGTAGAGAGAGAGAGAAAGGGGAAAGAGAGTAAGGGGCAGAGAGAGAAAGAAAGGGGAAAGGACAGAGAGAGGGGAGCGAGAGAGAGGGGAGTAAGCGAGAGACAGAGAGACAGAGAGAGACAGGGGAGAGAGACAGCCAGGGTGAGAGTGAGAGAGAGAGAGAGAGAGAGAGAGGGGTCGGGGGGTGGAGCGAGAGCGAGAGAGAGGGGAGTCAGCACGAGAGAGGGGAGACAGCGCGGAGAGAGAAGAGCATGGAAAAGCATAAAGAGATGTATTCCTTGCAGCAAATGCAGGAAAACAGTGTAGCTGCAAAGGGATGTCTTGGATCAAGAGAGTTTCAATATGGAACTGAGAGACCAAATGAATGAGTAGCAGCAGAAGACCTTTCAGCCTGTGCATTTATTAATAAGATGATGGCTGAAAGGCTTGATGTAACTTCCAAGAGAAAATGTTTCATTCAATGTGGTACACAAGTGGCTGTCTAAGTTATGAACTCTAGTCATTGGAACTTAATCTCCAAGCCATTTGATTTTGAAAGCGGAAATGTTATCCCTGAGTCAAGGCTGACACTGGCTGACACCAATAAATGGCAGCCTCTTACTAAGATCTTAGAGAAGGTCAAGATCCACTAAAAACATTTGTCTCACCTGATGCAACTGTGGAAGTTTTGTTGCTTGCAGCGAAGCGATAAAAAGGTGGATTATCACAATGCAAGACAACAGGGTTTACAGGTTCTGTCTGCTGCATCTCAAACAACAACTCTTCCATTGTCTGAATAGTGTTGTTACGACATAAGTAGATTACTACTTTCTTTATCTGAAACGTAATAAATTCAAACTTATTACAAAAGCAATGTCATGAAGTGCATTTAATCTCAGAAAAGTTTGACTGTATTTTACATAAGTGTAAGGAAACATAGGCACTTGTCCAAAGAGAGATATTTGGAGTGATAACCAAAAAATCAATTAGTTGTCAAAAAAAGTGGTCTTTACGGACTGCTATGATCTCAGCAGCGACCAGAACATTTTTTTTGGGAGATTTGAAAACCCAGGTACTACCTAAAAGAATGAAGCCACAAAGATCTTTGTTGACTTATTACTACCCTCTGTCTTAAACCCTCTGTTAAATACACGAAGAGTACAATAAAAAGATTCATTTATACTGCAAACCAACTTGTGGACCTCACATTTTCTTTGCCACCCATTTGACTTGCTTCCCCAACTCAAGTCAGACCATTATTAGATACTGGAAGCTTAACTGCTTGGTCTAATTACAGTTTCAAAGTTCTGCATAAAGGTAAAGATTTCATGAGCATTCAGGCTTCACGTATCAATTCGCCCCTTATTCTTTTCCAATGCTTTGCACCATAGAATCCACGTTCAATTTAGGCATAACTGTTTTAAGTGTAGCCACCTCGTGTCAGAACCCTACTGTTTTTAAACGTTCTTCAACTTTGCCTCTCGAAGTTCTTCGGTTATCATGGGGTTTAAAATGTTTTAGCCAGGACAGAGAATTTCAACTGATGTTGGCTCATAAGAAATGTTACCAGCAGCCAGCTTGTTCTAAACTGAACTGTTTGAAAAAACAGAGCCAATCACACAGAAATCCATATAGGAATTTAATGGAGGTCAGGCAGGAGGAGAGACTTGGATGCAGTTGCAGAGCATAGTGACTGGGCAGCTGAAGGCTTAGCTGTCACTGGAATTTGGGAGGGATATGGGTAACAGGCCAAAATCAGAGTGATTATATAATTCAGCATAGGTTAGTAACCAAGGAAGTTATGAGATAGGAAGGATGAGAAAATGATGGAATTTAAACATAAGTATGACCATGGTAAAATTGATTTGTCAATTGTGAACCAACATGTAGAAAGGGAGGAGTAAAGAGTCTGAACTTATTAAAAACAGCTGATCTTAGGTGCATAGGACTATGACACTTTGCGAAGTGTAACAAGAATGAAAACAGTCAATGACTTTGACTAGAAATTGGATGACAAAGAAAGACATTTGCAGGGAATTAAGCAAGGAGTGGGACTGACTGCTTTGCTCTGCAGGAAGCTAGGATGGATTTGATTGGCCAAATGGCCTCCTTGAATACTGTTAATGACTCGAAGAATGATGGCATAGCTGCGTCGATCACACTGCTGTGCAATGGTGGTACCTAGTTAGCTCTATTGATGTTTTGTGTCATCTTCATTAATAAAGTTGTGCAGAGTGCATGTTATATAACCGTTCTGGATACCCTGGATAACAAGGTGTGGAGCTGGATGAACACAGCAGGCCAAGCAACCTGGTTGGTGCATACTGAAGAGAACCTCCAAATCTTTTTTAGGCTCCTGAAGTAGATCCTTAGTCTGGAAATTGCTTGTTTGCTAACACATCTGCTGATCATATGGCATGAATGTAGTGTTATCAGTCTTCGTCGTTTGGGGTTCTGATCAATTTTGTCAGCCATGTTTGAAGTCTTGGAGGACACAGTAATGCCTAAAAAAGTCAATAGCAACTGAATATTTTCTATGGTACATTTATGGCAACTGTTTGCCTGATTTTCCTTTCATTCACTTAATCTTGAGCAAGCTGGATACAGTAGATAGTGAGAAGCTGTTCCAGCTCATAAAAGAGAAAAGAAAGAATGAGAGGGCATTGATTTAAAGTGACATATAAAAGAAGCAAGGGAGGTATGAGAAAAAATACTTTTTCACACAATGAGTAGTTAGGGTATGGAATACACTCCCCGGGCATGTGCTGGAAGCAGGTTCAATTGAGGCATTCAAGACGGCATTGCTAGCTGGGCTTGCATTTATTGCCTGTCCCTAACCGCCCTTGAGAAGGTGGCGTGAGCTGCCTTCTTGAACTGTTGCAGCACAACCACTGTAGGCAGACCCACAATACCATTAGTGAGGGAACTTACGAATTCTGACACAGCAACACCGAAGGAATGGCAATATATTTCCAAGCCAGGATGGAGAGTGGCTTGGAGGGGAACTTGCAGGGGGTGGTGGTCCTATGTATCTGCTGCCCTTTTCCTTGTACATGGAAGTGGTCGTGGGTTTGGAAGGTGCTATGTAAGGATCTTTGGTGTATTTCTGCAGTGCATCTCGTAGATTGTATACACTGCCGTTACTGAATGCTGGTGTGGAGTGATGGAGTGTTTGTCCATGTGGTACCAATCAAGCAGGTTGCTTTGCCCTGGATGGTGTCAAGCTTCTGGAGTGTTGTTGAAGCTGCATTCATCCACTTAAGTGTGGAGTATCTATCACACTCCTGACTTGGGCATTGTGACTTGTGGACATGTTTGGGGAGGCAGAAGGTGAGTTACACACAACAGAATTCCTAATCTCCAACCAGGTCTGATAGCCACTGAATTTGTATGGCAAGTCCAGTGAGTTTCTGGTCAATGGTAACTCTCAAGATGTTGGTAGTGGGGGAATTCAGTGATGGTAATGCCTTTCAATGTCAAAGGGTAATGGTTAGATTGTCTCTCATTGGTAATAGTCATTGCCTGACATTTGAGTGGTATAAATGTTACTTGCCACATTTCAGCCTATGCCTGGATATTGTCCAGGTCTTGCATTTGGACCTGGACAGCTTCAGTATCTAAGGAGTCACAAATTCTGCTGAATATTGTGCAATCATCATTGAACATCCACTTCTGACGTTATGATGGAGGGAAAATAATTGATGAAGCAGCTAAAGGTAGCTGAGCCTAGGACACTGTCCTGAGGAAGTCTTGCAGAAGTGTCTTGAAGCTGAGATGACTGACCTCCAACAGTCACAATATCTTCCTATGTGCTAGATAGGACTCCATTATAAATAGTGGTATAAATTAATATAAATACATACAAATTATTGTTACCATTTGAAATTTGGCAATTTTGTTTGCCCTAAACAAAAAACTTCAGCAATTTGTCTCTTCTTTCAGATTTTGAAATTCTAATCCCTGTACAGCATTTATGTTGTGGTCTAAGATACTCACATACAACAGAAGAGATGTGTCACTGCTAACTCCACAAAGGCTGATCAGAAATTGCAGAGCAACCCTGAGATTATTGCTCCATTTTTCATTGTCTACCAGTGCATTCCACGCATTTTCCATCTCTGATCCAGGAACTTCATCCCCATACTGGAAAAAGAAGGAAAAAAATTACTTGTAATTGTATATTTCTGAAGAAGTTGATTTTGAGGTGTCGTGAATTGAGGTTATTTAACGTCTAGCAGTCATGTTTGGTTATCGTAACATTTCTATAAATAAACAGCATACAACCTTCCAGTAATATCTTTTTCATGCTAAAGGGAAAATAAGATCAATGGAAATAGTAAATGGAAATATCACCAAGTACGTTTTCAACCAAGGGTTGACGAAACTAATCGCAGAAGTGAGAATCAATGGTTACACTCAAAGGCTTGAGGTATTAGGCTATTTTCATTGTAAAATCAGATTGGGTGTAAAAAGACATTTACTGTGTCAGTTGTGATAAATTGCCCGCAGGGAATTAATAGGACTCTCCAAAGTAATAAAGGGTTTTGTAGTGATACACAATTAAGGGTATTGCTGGAAAGAAAGATGTATTGCCAAAGCTTTTTGACTTGCACTTCAAGAATGGAAATTTCAAACAGAAACGACAATATTACAAAGAAAAAGTGCTGATTGATGGGCAAGTCAACTCTGATTGGTTGAGACATTGCCAGAGAGAAAGCAACAGGAACCATAAGCTTCCAATCTTCTAGTTAACACAAAAAAAGGTACAAGACTTAAATATGATTCTTTTGTTTGAAGACAATAGGTAGCTGTACGTGAGTTGTGCATAATGTGGAAGGCTGTTGTAGGTTGCAATGGGACATTGACAGGATGCAGAGCTGGGCAAAGAAGTGGCAGATGGAATTCAACCCAGAAAAGTTGAAATGATTCATTTTGGAAGGCTGAATTTGAATGCAGAATACAGAGTTAATGGTAGGATTCTTGGCAGTGTGGAGGAACAGAGGGATATTGGGGTCCATGTCCACAGATCCTTCAAAGTTGCTACCCAAGTTGATAGGGTTGTAAAGACGGTGTTTGGTGTGTTGGCAGGGGAATTGAGTTTAAGAGCTGCGAGGTTATTCTGCAGCTCTATAAAACTCTGGTTAGACCACACTTGGAATATTGTGTTCAGTTCTGGTCGCCTCATTATAGGAAAGACGCGGAAGCTTTAGAGAGGGTGCAGAGCAAAATTAACCAGGATGCTGCCTGGACTGGAGGGCAGGTCTTATGAGGAAAGGTTGAGAAAGCTAGGGCTTTTCTCATTGGAGCAAATAAGGATGAGAGGTGACTAGATAGAGATGTACAAGATGATGAGAGGCATAGATAGACTGGATAGCCAGAGACTTTTTCCCAGGATGGAAATGACTATTACGAGGGGCCATAATTTTAAGGTGATTGGAGGACGATATAGGGGAGATGTCAGAGGTAGGTTCTTTATACAGAGAATGGTGGGCGTGTGGAATGCACTGCCAGCAGTGGTAGTGGAGTCAGATACATTAGAGACATTTAAGCGACTCTTGGGTAGGCACATGGATGATAGCATAATGTAGGGTATGCAGGGTAGTTTGATCTTAGTAGGATAATGGGTCAGCACAACATCGTGGGCCAAAGGGCCTGTACCGTGCTGTACTGTTCTATGTTCTTTGTTCTGTGAATGTATGTAACTTCCAGAAATCATTATCTGTAATATTGTTTGTTTGTTTGAAATTTCCATCCTTTCATTTGTCCTAATGCGGGACAAAGTACTTTAATGCATCTGAACATTTTCACAGTGCTTCCCAATTTAATGGTTACTTTTACCTATTTCTTTTTAAACAAAGGCTGATCATGAATCACTGTTTTTAGCATGTTTCTCATACCAAATTATTACATGTGTAGTTGGCAACACCAGGCTGATCCCTGGGATGGCAGGATTGATAGATGAAAGTTGACTACATCAGTTAGGACCATGTTCATTGGAGTTTAGAAGCATGAAAGGGGCAGGGGAGCACATAGAAACCTATAAAATTCTAACACGACTAGACAGGGTAAACGAAGGAGGGATGTTCCTAATGACTGGGGAGTCCAGAACCAGGGGTCACAGTCTAAGAATACTGGGTAGGCAAGGCAGGACTGGAATGGGAAGAAGTTTCTTCACCTCACGAGTGGTGAGTCTTTGGAATTCTCTGCCACCAGAAATGTTGAGGCCAAAACACTGAATATTTTCAAGAAGGTGTTGGTGCAGTTCTTGGGGTCAAATAGATCAAGGAGTATAGGATAAAAATGGGAACAAGGTACCAAGTTGGATGATCAGCCATGATGATACAGAATGCATAACAGTTCCAAAAGGTTGAATGGCCCACTCCTGCTCCTATTTTCTATTTTTTCAACTGTCAAAGGTTTACGACTCCAGAATCAGATTTCCCCATGGCTCATATCTCCTCAGAGGTACTGCAATCCTTTCCTCCTCCAGAAATGGGCCTATCTCCATGGAAACAGCATCTAAAATGCGTACCTCTGCAATGAACAGGCAACAGTGGGATTACCATGTGGCTGCTCGTGATCCATACCCTTAATAATTCCACTTAAAAGGAATGTGGAAAGAACCCCAGAGTCAGTTGCTGCCCACTGCTTTTAAATCCTGCCCGACTTCTGATCTAACTGACAGATATATGGAAATCTGGCCCAAAAATTTCATGTATGTTATTAATAGCAAGAGTGCTTTACCACTCATGAATATATGTCTAATTTAATTTGTTTCACGGTGCTGAATTGGAGAAGAAATGGGATTCATCTTTTTCTCAGATAACAAGGTGTAGAGCTTTTTCTCTGCATGTTACGTCCTCATTATCTGTGAATTGTTGTTAGTCATGGCTAGTCATGTTAGTCATGATATGACTCAAGGAGAACAGAACTCAAGCACTACCTCAGTCGGTATAGGGATTAAAAACAGGCTGTCAGCCTTATTATGCACTACACTCTAGCCACCTAGCCCTCTCATCCATTCACAGTTAAGAAATAATAAAACATTACCTTAGCAGTCATATACATGAGATTATTAAGAACCAGAGAAGTGGCTTGTGGAGATCCCCAGCCACTTCCTTTCAATCCACATTCCTCAATCATTTCTTCTTCCTTGTAGTTTGTTTGTTCATCAGGGGTTTGTGGGTTCGACATAATGGGCAGAAGGCTGCCATCCACTAACTCAATGTTATGTAGCCATGGCAAAAGATAAGTGAGCATAATTTGCCGGCCATTTGGGTGAGTGGTTGGAAATCTCTGGCTGACCTCTGGTCCAAGAGATGGAAACAAAACATTATTTTCAGTAGTTCTAAAAATATATACAAAGCAATGGTAATCCCGAAAATGCAAAATAGCTCATAAAGTTACCTTGATATTAAGTTATATGTGATATCCTCCATTCTTACTTCACAGGAAATGTGAAATTACATCACATTTATACAGCATTATTCACAGAACCTACTAGCTCAGGAGATCCCAAACATAAAATAGGAAATGTGGAACTACTGTAGTAGAGGATATTTCGATGTTGCAAGAGTCAAACTGTTTTTAAGATAACAAGACTTATTTTGAGACTTGTGTAAGGAAACACACTTGTGTAGCTAGTATCATAACTGGAGCAGTAGTGCACAAAAATCAAACCCATAACTGCACGAAATACTGAAATAAATCATTGGTATTTTTATTGTACAGATACTTGACTTGTGAAATTTTGACAGAAACTTTAATTTTCTGGATTAGTTCCCCATACTAGAAATGGCCAGCAGTAAATAATGGGTAGATTCTACAATGGACAGTCCATCAACACCTGGACGTCAGTTCAAAAGACAGCACTAGGCAAAGCTGTTAAGATAACTTTCAGCATTTATGGATCTAAGCTTGCTTCAGAAGTGTTTATGAATTTGCCATCATTCATGTGGGAATAAATGCTCAGGACACAATATTGCTGGGAAAAATGTGACCAGAAGACCATAAAAAAGCCAAGCACAATTACGCCTTTCACATCTGCTCCTCCATTTGATCACGGCTGATATGTTTCTCAACCCCATTCTCCTGCTTTCTCTCTGTAATCTTTAATCCCATTACCAACCAAGAACCTATCTATCTCTGTCTTAAATACACTCAATGACTTGGCCTTGACAATGAGTTCCACAGATACATTACTCTCTGAGATCTCAGTTCTAAAGGGTCGGCCTTCATTCGGACAGTGAGCCCTTGGGTCCTAGTCTCTCCTATTAGTGGAAACATCTCCACATCCACTCTGTCCAGGCCTCTCAGTATTCTATAAGTTTTCTAAACTCCATTATGTGTAGATCCAGAGTTCCCAACTGCTCCTAATATGACAAGCCCTACATTCCCAGGATCATTCTTGTGAAACTCTCCTGGACCCCCTCCAAGGTCAGTATATCATTCCTTAGATATGGGGCCTAAAAATACATTCAAAATTCCAAACATAGTCTGAGCAGAACATTATACAGCCTCAGCAGAACATCTCTGGACTTGTATATTAGCCCTCTCCAAATTAATGCTAATATTGCATTTGCCTTCCTAACTGCCAACTGAACCTGCATGTTAACCTGAAGAGAATTCTAAACTAGGATTCCCAAGACCTTTGAGCTTCATATTTCTGAAGTCTTTCCCCATTTAAAATATAATCTACACCTTTATTCTTTCTACCAATGCGCATAACCTCACACTTTCCCATATTGCATTCCATCTGCCATGTTTTGCCCAATCTCCCAGCCTATCCATGTCCTTCTGCAGTTCCCCGCTTTCTCAACACCACCTTTCCCCCACCTAGCTTTGTGTCATCTGTAAACTTAGCAACAATGCTCTCAGTTCCTACATCCAGATCATTAATGTATTGTGAATAGTTGAGGTCTCATCACAGACACATGCAGAACTTACTTGTCACTGGCTGCCATTCTGAAAAGCACTCCTTTATTCCTATTCTCGGCCTTCTGGCAGTCAGCCAATTCTTTGTCCAGACCAATACCTTATCCCTGACACCATGGGCTTTATTCTTATTTAGCAGCCTCCTGTGAGGCACCTTGTCAAAGGCCTTCTGGGAATCTAAACAGATCACATCCACTGGATCTTCTGTGTCGAACTTGCTCATTACCTAGAGTCATAGAGCGGTACAGTGCGGAAACAGACCCTTCACTCCAACTCGTCCATGTCAACCAGATATCCTAAATAAATCTAGTCCCATTTGCCAGCATTTGGCCCATCTCTCTCTAAACGCTTTCTATTCAAATACCCATCCAGATGCTTTTTAAACACTGGAATTGTACCACCCTCTATCACTTGCTCTGGCAGCTCATTCCATTCATGCACCACCCTCTGGGAGAAAAAATTGTCTTTTAGGTCCCTTTTAAATCTTTTCCCTCTCACCTTAAACCAATGCCCTCTAATTTTGGACTTCCCCACCCTGGAGAAAAGACCTTGCCTATTCATCCTATCCATGCCTCATGATTTCATTAATCTCTTAAGGTCACCCCTCAGCCTCCGACGCTCCAGGGAATATAGCCCCAGCCTATTCAAGCTCTCTTTATATTTTAAACCCTCCAACCCTGGAAACATTCTTGTAAATCTTTTTTGAACTCTTTCAAGTTTCACAACATCCTCCCTATAGCAGGGAGAACAGAATTGCACACAGTATTCCAAAAGTAGCCGAACCACTTGTCCTGTCCAGCAGCTACATGACCTCTTAACTCCTATACGCAATGCACTGACCAATGAAGGCAAGCATACCAAGTGCTTTCTTCACTATCTTATCTATCTGCGACTCAACTTTCAATGAACTATGAACCTTCACTCCAAGGTCTCCCCAGGACCTTACCATTAACTGTATAAGTCCTGCCCCAAAATGCAGCACCTCAAATTTATCCAAATTAAACTCCATCTGCTGCTCCTCAGCCCATTGGCCCATCTGATCAAGATCTCGCTGCACTCTGATGTAACCTTCTTTGCTGTCCGCTACACCCCCAATTTTGATATAATCTGCAAACTTACTATATTCACATCCAAATCATTTATATAAATGGCAAAAAGCACTGGACCCAGCGTCAATTCTTGTGGCACACTGCTGGTCACAGGCCTCCAGTCTGAAAAAGCAACCCTCCACCACCACCCTCTACCTTTGAAACAGTTCTGCATCCAAATAGCTTGTTCTCCCTGTATTCCATGCGATCTAAAGTTACTAGCCAGTCTACTATGAGGAACCTTGTCGACAGCCTGACTGAAGTCCATACAGATCATGTCCACCACTCTGCCATCATCAATCCTTTCCGCTATTTCTTCAAAAAACTCAAGTTAGTGAGACACCATTTTCCACACACAAAGCCACGGTGACTATTCCTAATCAGTCTTTGCCGTTTCAAATACATGTAAATCCAGACTCTCAGGATTCCCTTCAACAACTTGCCTACCACTGAAGTCAGGCTCATCAGTCTATAGATCCCTGGCTTTTCCTTACCACCTTACTTAAATAGTGGCACCAAATTAACCAACCTCCAGTCTTCCGACACCCAACCTTTGGCTATCAATGATACAAATATCTCAGCGAGGGGTCCAGCAACCACTTCCCTAAGCTTCCCACAGAGTTCCAGGGTACATACAGGGACCCTACACTTTTCCCTGCAAGCGCAGGAAGTGCTACACCTGCCCCTACACCTCACCCCTCAACCCTGTCCCAGGCCCTAAGAAGACCTTCCACATCAAGCAGATGTTCACCTGCACACCTGCTAATGTGGTATACTGTATCCGCTGTTCCTGATGTGGCCTTCTCTACATTGGGGAAACCAAGCGGAGACTTGGGGACTGCTTTGCGGAACACCTACGCTGGGTTCACAACAAACAACTGCACTTCCCAGTCGCAAACCATTTCAACTCTCCCTCCCACTTCTTAGACGACATGGCCATCCTGGGCCTCCTGCTGTGCCACAACGATGCCACCTGAAGGTTGCAGGAACAGCACCTCATATTTTGCTTGGGAACCCTGCAGCCTAATAGTACCAATGTGGACTTCACAAGCTTCATAATCTCCCCTCCCGCTACCGCATCCCAAAACCAGACCAGCTCTTACCCGCCTCCCTAACCTGTCCTTCCTCCCACCTATCCACTCCTCCCACCTCAAGCCCCACCTCCATCTCCTACCTACTAGCCTCATCCCTCCCCCTTAACCTGTCCGTCCTCCCTGGACTGACCTATCCCCTCCCTAACTCCCCACCTATACTCACCTTTACTGGCGCCAACCCCGCCTCTTTGACCTGTCTGTCTCCTCTCCACTTATCTTCTCCTTTATCCATCTTCTATACGCCTCCCCCTCTCTCCCTATTTATTTCAGAATCCCCTTCCCCTCCCCCATTTTTGAAGAAGGGTCTAGACCCGAAACGTCAGTTTTCCTGCTCCTCTGATTCTGCTTGGTCTGCTGTGTTCATCCAGCTCTACACCTTGTTATCTCATTTACCCACCCATTATGCCTTTTAAGATGCCCAGCACCTCCTCCTCTGTAGTATGGACATTTTTCAAGATGTTGCTATTTATTTCCCCAACATTCTCCATCTTCCATCTCCCTTTCCACAATGAACACTGATGCAGAATGCTTGTTTAGTATCTCCCCCATCTCCTGCAGTTCCACACATAGGCAGCCCTGCTGATCTTTAAGGGGTTCTATTGTCTTCCTTGTTACTCTTTTGTCCTTAAAGTATGTGTAGAATCCCTCTGGATTCTCCTTAATCCTATTTGCCAAAGCTATCTCATGTCCCCCTTTTGCCCTCTTGATTTCCCTCTTAAGTATACTCCTACTGCCTTTATACTTTTCTAGGGATTCACTCGATCCATGATGTCTATAACTGACATATGCTTCCTTCTTATCCTTGACCAAAACCTCAATTTCTCTAGTCATCCAGCATTCCCTGCACATACCAGCCTTGCCCTTCACCTTACATTATCTCATTTTTAAAAGCTTCTCATTTTTGAAAGCTTCCCATTTTCCAGCCATCCTTTTATCTGCGAACATCTGCTCCCTATCACTTTTCTTGCCTAATACTGTCAAAATTGTCCTTCCTCCAATTTAGAATTTTAACTTTTCGATCTGGTCTATCCTCTTCCATCGTTATTTTAAAACTAACAGAATTATGGTCACTGGCCCCAAAGTACTCCTCCACTGACACATCAGTTACCTACCCTCCCTTACCTCTCAAGAGTAGGTTAAGTTTTGCACCTTCTCTAGTAGTACAAGTAGTTCTGCTATAAAATGTGTTCATTAATGCAAATTGGCTGTAACACGATTGATGAATAGCAGATGCTGTTTGTATAATGCGAATTTTCTGCTGTACAGGTATAGCGATTTTCTATAGTGATTTTCTATGGTGATTTTCTATAGTGCGAGGTCACGTAAGAACGCAACTATCACGCTCTAGGAGAACTAAATTTACATCAATACACTGAATCAGAAAATTTTCTTTTACTTAAATTCATCTCCATCCAAGCCTTAAACATTATGGCAGTCCCAGCCTATGTATGGAAAGTTAAAATCCCCTACCATAACCACCCTACTGTTCTTACAGATAATTGAGATCCTCTTACAAGTTTGTTTCTCAATTTCCCACTGACTGTTGAGGGGTCTACAGTACAATCACAATAAGGTGATCATCCCTTTCTTATTTCTCAGTTCCACCCAAATAACTTCCCTGGGCATACTCCCAGGAATATCCTCCCTACATCTTCTGTTTCTCTCCTTTCTTAAACAGGGGTGTTAAATTACCTATCTTCCAGCCCTCTAGGACCCCTTCCTGATTCCAATGATTCCTGAAAGACTACCATCAATGGTATCAATGCCTCTACAATCTCCTCAGTTATTTGCTTCAGGTCCCTGGGGTGTAGTACATTTGATCTGGGTGACTTATCCACCTTCAGACCTTTCAACTTTCCCAGAACCTTCTCCTTGGTGATGGCCAGTACACTCACCTCTTCCCCCTGCTTCTCTTGAAGTTCTGGCATGCTACTGGTGTCTTCCACCATGAAGAGTGATGCAAAGTATCTATTCAGTTCCTCTGTCATTTCTTTTCTCTCCATTACTAGTTCTCCAGCATCATTTTCCAGCCATTCAACGTCCACTCTTGGCCTCGCTCCTACTTTCTAGAGATTGAAGAAATTCTTGCAATCTTTTATATTATTAGCTAGCTTACACTCATATTTCATCTTCTTCCCTTTTTTTTTAAACTTGTCCTCTGCTGGTTTTTAAACATCTCCCAATCCTCTGGCTTCCCACTGGTCTCCACCACATTGCAAACATTTTCTTTTCCTTTTATGCGGTCCCTGAATTCCCTTGTCATCCATGGTTGCCTTGTCTTCCCATTCATATGTTACTTTTTCCTTGGGATTAATTTCTGCGATGCTTTCCGAATTGCCAGAAACTCCTGCTATTGCAGCTTAACCGTCTTCCCTGGTAGGCTCTCCTTCCAATTGATTCTGGCCAGCTCCTCCCTTTACTCAGTTACCTTCACTCAACTCTCATATTGTTACATCTGAGTCAAGCTTCTCCCTTTCAAACTACAGGGTGAATTCTTAGGATCTGCTACCAACCTGATTATCCCAGTCTACCTACATATTGAAGCCCCCAGTGATTATTATAATGGGGCGTTTTGTACATGCTTCTTCTATCTCCTAATTTATTTTCTGTCCCACATCCCGACTACTGAGAGAACACCTGTACGTAACTCCCATCAGAGTCTTTTTTCCTTTGCAGTTCCTCAACTCTAGACACAGATTTGATGCCATTCAACCTATATCGCTTCTTGCTATTAATTGAATTACATTTCTTAATAAAAAGGCAATCCTGCCCCCTGCCCATATGCCTGTCCTTTTGACAAGATGTGTAGCCTTGAAAATTTAGTTTGCAGACCTGATCCCCTTGCAGCCATGTCACCGTGAAGCCCACATCGTACCCGCTAATTTTAATCCGCACTACAAGTTTGTTTACCTTTTTGTAAACTACGTGCATTTAAGTACAATGTTGACAGCCCCTCTTACTTTGTTGTACCCTCATCTGCTGCTCCTGAGGATACCTGACGCTCTCCGTGCTCTCTATCTATTACTTGTTCTGAAAAAAATTGAACAATCGATCCTGAACTCTCCCTCTTTTAAGTAGGTTGATGCCCCTGTGACCATCCTATTTAGTCTTTCCACGAGGGTTCTGGTCCCAGATTGGTTAAGGTGGAACCTGTCCCAACAGTACAGTCCTACCTGTCCCAATACTGAGGCCAGTCCCCACAAAATGGAACCTCTACTTCCTACACCACTCCTTTAGCCACGTATTTACTCCGCTAATTTTCTTATCTCCATGCCAATTCGCACATAGTTCATTTTATAATCCAGAGATCACAATCCTTGAGGTCCTGTTCTTTAATTTTGTCTTTTATTCCTGATATTCCTGAAACAGGACCTCTTGCCAAATCTTACTTATATTATTGGTCCCACCCTGGACCGTAACGACTAGATCCTGCCCCTCCTTCTCCAATATCTTGGTTCTGGCCATTCTCTTCAACTCTCTGCAACTCACACAGGCTGCTGCTATCAATGCTGAGGTTACTGCGGTGTTGCGTCTTTAAGGCGATGAAGAGCCCGCCTTAGAGCTGGGATTGGATACAGTCCCGTCCGTCAACCGACTGAGAAAGGGTGGACGCTGGGAAGTTGTTTCCGTTAGGTGGGGATACTAGGACCCGTGGGCACAGCCTTAGAATTAGAGGGGGTCAATTTAGAACGGAAATGAGGAGACATTTCTTCAGCCAGAGAGTGGTGGGCCTGTGGAATTCATTGCCACGGAGCGCAGTGGAGGCCGGGACGTTGAATGTCTTCAAGGCAGAGATTGATAAATTCTTGATCTTGCAAGGAATCAAGGGCTATGGGGAGAGTGTGGGTAAGTGGACTTGAAATGCCCATCAGCCATGATTAAATGGCGGAGTGGACTCGATGGGCCGAATAGCCTTACTTCCACTCCTATGTCTTATGGTCTTATCTTTTCAAGCCAGTTCAAGACGTCCTTTACCTTGGCACCAGGCAGACAACACACCATGTGGGATTCTCAATCCTGCTTACAAAGGATGCTATCTGTACCCCTAATTATTGAATCCCTTACCTCGACCACTTTTCTCTTTGTTCCGCCTGCTTGAAAGGCCATCTGTACCACAGTGCAGTGGTCAATTTTCCTATCATCCCTACAGTCCTTTTCATCATTCACACAGGGAGCAAGTACCTCCGTTGGGCAAGGTCAAGAGCTGAATTCCTCCTATGCTAAATTCATGAACCCTCTACTTGCCTCACTTGTAGTCATACGCTTCAGTCCCTGACCACTGGCCAAATTTGAAACACTTAACCTGCGATGAGCCCCTAGGAGGCAGTATCCACGTAACTCTCCCCCACCCCCTGAACTGGACTTCCTCGAGCAACCAACACTTGCTACAGATGTGGTCACAATGACCCACAATGGTGTCCATCAGTTCCCATATCATGCAGGTACAACATATCACCTGGCCCTGAATCTCCAAATTCTTCAATTATTTTTAATTTTAAAAAAAATTCTACTGATCCTTAGTTTTTAATCTGCAATATGCTTCTCCAATTTACCTTTAATCTGAAAGCAATTTAGAACAGTTATTCAAATTAACAAGCACGCACCAACTAATGACCTTATGGCTATTCCTGTGATGCCACGTTTTTTCACCCACTGTTTCCAATCTCTGAGTCTCCTCCCCCACTGGCTCTTCTCGCTATCACTTTCTCTCCGGGTTCCTAATTAAGAGTGTACGCCTTGAGTCTCAATCACAATTTTTATTTCCTGCTCAGCCTCAGTGCCCTCCCCTGCTGGCTTTTCGTTCACCCTATACCCCAAACTCCCTCAGACCTAAGCGCTGTGTTGCCGAAGCTGTATATCTTGCATTCAGCAGGACAGAGACAAGAATTCAAACTTAAAATGATCACAACAATTTATATTACAAGATAAACAGATGCTGATAGTTTGGCAAGTTCACTTTGATTGGCTCAGGCATTGTCCTGGAGAAAGCAACAGGGATCCACAGACTTCCCAGGTCCTTGAGTAATCTAAAAAAGGTGCATGGCTTTAGATTGCAGTGAACAGGTCCCTGCATATGATGGTGTTGCTCTAAGAAGCACAAATAAGCCATGTTACAAGCTCAACTGAGTATTTTAAATTAGCTGTTAGTGCTGCTATTAGCACAGTAAGAATTGTTCAACGTTACGAAAATACAAATTTGGAAAAGTAGGCCATTTTTCTCCTCGAGCCTACTTCATTATTTAAGTAAGATCATGGCTGATCCATTGGTGTTTCGCATTCCACAATTCAATCTACGTCCAATAACTGCAGATTCTTGTTAGGCAAGTGAATAATCTAAAATGAAAGTAAAGTACATATACTAGAAACCGGAAATCAAAATAGGAACTGCTGGAGAAATATAGTAGATCTGGCAGCATCTATGCAGAGAGAAACATTTCAATTCCAATAGGATTTTTCTCTGTCCCATTTGCAAGTTTCCATGATATGCAGCAACAACAATCTGATCAGGACTGTCAATGTCCCAGAGGTTAAGTTTGATGTATTTTGTTTCTGTGTCAAGTTTGCAGGTCGAGCAAATGGTTATTAACATCATTTCTCAATAGACCAATCTTATAGCACGTGAAACTAAGGCCCCATGTATATATTTTCTTCTTTGACCTTTCTTGGGGTGTGGGTGTCATGATCAAAAACAGCACCTTTCCTCCATTCCTAACTGCCCTTGATTTGAGTGACCGCACAGACCTTAAGGAGATGAAATGCCTTCTTCTCATTGAAGAGATTATCTATTGTGTTGTGAGGCCCTATCTTCATACCAAATGTGATAGACTTTGAAAAGTTCTAGTAACTTAAGACTGGGCTTCCATGAGACAAATACAATTTGCAACCTCATAGCTCAGCACTCCACCACCAACGTCAAGCCAGGGGATCAACCCTGGTTCAATGAAAAGTGCAGCAGAGTATACAAGAACCAGTATCACGCATACCTAAAAATAAGTTGTCAACATATTGAGCTGCAACACAGGACTTCTTATGTGCCAAAAAGTATTAGCAACAAGTGAGAGACAGGGCTAAGTTATTTCATAACCAGTCATCAGATCTAAAGTCTGCCGTCCAGCCGCATACTATTGTGACAATTGTCATGGACAATTAAACAATTTGAGGAGGAGACTGACACACCTGCAATGTGGAAATTTGCTGAATCCTATACACAAAAAGCAGGACAAATCTAACCAAGCAAATTCGTTCCCCATCAGTCTATTCTCCATTATCAGTAAAGTGATGGAAGGAGTAATCAACAGTATTATCAAGCAGCACTTCTTCAGCAATAACATGCTACTGATGTTCAGTTTGGGCTCTGCCAGGGCCACTCAGCTCCTGACCTTCTTGGTCCAAATCTGGATAAAAGAGCTGAATTCTAACAACGAGTTGCCAGTGACAACTCTTGACACCAAGGCTGCATTTGACAAAGGTGGCATCAAGGAGTCCTATCAAACTCGCATCAATGGGAATCAGAGGAAACATTTCTGCTGGTTCAAGTCATACAGAGTCATAACCCATAAGGATATGAGAAAAGAGATGTAGAAGCACACCTATGCACGCTATCAAGGAATCCAGTCTGAAGAAGACAAAAAAAAAATGTTCTTCTGGTCCTACATGAACAATGAGATTAAGGACATTAACCAGTGCAGTGCTTGTAATGAATACAAAGCTAAACAAGCTAAAGAGCTGCTTATGACACATGACATCCCAGACAGACCAAGGATGAAGCCTGGAGTAGAGCTCTCACTTTTGCAGGAACTGATTGTCTTGTTACCACTGACTACTATTCTGACTACTCAGAGTTGGACCAGTTCATACCACTGATTACTAGTGAGATTCTGGAATGCCTGAAAAAAATACTTCAGTCATTACAGCATTCCAGGCATTGTGATGTATGATAATTGTCTGCAATTTATGACTGAAGAATTCAGGCCATTCATAGATGATTTGGTAATTCAATACCATATATCACGAATGGAAAGGCAGAGGTGGTCAGGAAGATTGCCAAAGGGATCGTCAAGGAACTGCACAAATCCTGCACAGACCTGTACAAACCTTGAATGGATAAATACACCTATTGAAGGCATGGAAAGTATTTCAGTACAAAGACTAACGTCATGCTACATTTAAGATTATTTTTCAATAGTGAAAAAAACGACTGATGCCAGAGCTACTAACAAGCATGAGTGACAAAATCAAAGCAAAACAGCAGAAATACAAATCTCACTTTGAAAAAATTGCCAAGTCATTGTCAGAGTTGAGCAAGGAAGAGCCAGTCTGAGTGCAAACACTGAATGTTCCCAATAAGAGTCAGCCCACATGGCAATTTGGAACCTATGTTGCCACCTTGATCATAAGCAGTGAATATGAATGACCAGATATGCCATAACAACCAATGTTTGCTCTAGGCGGCACAGCTATGCATGCATGTAACTGCTCTGTAGTTGCAACCACAGGTAGTTACATACAACTACAAGAACTGTGCCTTCAGTTCAGGCAGCTGGCAAGAAAGATGTGATCTCATCATCTACGTAGATTATAGAAAGACCAATCACTATTACAACAGTTACCATAGCAACATCACTGCCTATAAGAACAACATTTCATGGAAAATAACATCACAGGAATGAAAAAGTATCAGACAAACAACCAACAGCAGTGCACACAATTAACAGATATGCACAATTTAAA
The DNA here is from genome assembly GCA_024137785.1 of Ginglymostoma cirratum. Lineage (NCBI taxonomy): Eukaryota > Metazoa > Chordata > Chondrichthyes > Orectolobiformes > Ginglymostomatidae > Ginglymostoma > Ginglymostoma cirratum. The sequence goes on along the minus strand of JAHRHZ010000263.1, from coordinate 26,170,458 downwards.
GACCATATCTGCAATGCATGAGTAGAGGCTGACAGAAATAAAACTGAACAGCCTGGACACAATTCTGTTAATGAGTAATCATTTTCATTGTTGATCATATATAATAGGTAAGTAAAGTAAGTTATAACTGCAAATGATGGTGCATGCCTTTAATGCTGGTTTCTTATGAAAATGGGAATATTTAGAGAATACTTAGTGTACTGTCTGGCTTGCTGTAGTTGTGTCACATCTAACTCTGCTGTCAGTACCTGTGTGCAGTCTGTGCCTATCATTAAACACATCATTCAAAACAGTAGATTTCCAGAGGAAAACATATGAATATATGAAATAGGAGTATGAGGATGCCACGTAGTCCTTCCCTTTGAGCCTGCCCTACCATTCAATAGCATTATGGCTCATCTGATTTAACCTCAACTCTATATTCCTGCCTAGCTCAAGAACTTGCCAACCCTTTGTCAAGAATCCATCCACCGCTGACTTTAAAAATATTCAAACATTCTGCCTCCAGTGCTTTTTGAGGACGTGGATGCTGGGAAGCTGTTTCCGTTACCTGGCGATACTAGGACCCGTGGGCACAGCCTTAGAATTAGAGGGGGTCAATTTAGAACGGAAATGAGGAGACATTTCTTCAGCCAGAGAGTGGTGGGCCTATGGAATTCATTGCCACGGAGCGCAGTGGAGGCCGAGACGTTGAATGTCTTCAAGGCAGAGATTGATAAATTCTTGATCTCACAAGGAATCAAGGGCTACGGGGAGAGTGTGGGTAAGTGGAGTTGAAATGCCCATCAGCCATGATTACATGGCGGAGTGGACTCGATGGGCCGAATGGCCTTACTTCCACTCCTACGTCTTACGGTCTTAAGTAAGCGCCAAGGATTCATGACTCTTGACAAAACCTTTCCTCCTTATCTGTCTTAAATGGCTGACCTCTTATTTTTAAACAGTTCTATATTCTCCCACCAGAGGAAACATACTTTCCACATAGATCCTGTCACATCCTCTCATACTGTTGTATTTTTCAATCAAAACGCCTCTTAGTCATCCAAACTCAAATGGATACAAGCATAGCCTATTCAGCCTTTCCTTAAAAGGCAACCCACCCAACGGGTATCAGTCCATTCCTGATCCGTGCATGGTGCATGCTAATTTTCGGTCTCATTAACACTTCTTGCGCAGAATCAGTGAATTGTGGCTGCGCGCAACAGAAATTCATACATATCCAGGCATGCAGGTAAATGTGCTGGCCAGGGTTTGATGCTGCATCCCACAGAAGGGAGTGGTTGGAGTCATGAGTGTGTCTTGGGGCAGCACAAGCCATAATCTTAAAATGTAAGACTAAGAGAAAACCTTCTGTTCCTCCAGACCCCACATATAAAAATAAGATTATATTTTTCAAGAAATGTTGGCTTGCTCTTAAGTGGCATTCCAGGAGTGATTGTATTTCTAAACCTTTGAGGCCAACTGAAAATTCATTGGTATTAGACTTGAGTCCAAAACTGTTTTCTCGAAATTTTTACTTTCAATAACTCTACATAGAGATTAAAGACACAACATTACTTATAAAGGTGTTATTTGCAAAATATTTTATGGGTTCAACAGCTGGATGCACAGAATTTGAGACTGAATAGTTTGGTATGGTGGGTAGTATGGTGGCTCAGTGGTTAGCACTGCTGCCTCACAGGTCCTGAGTTTAATTCTATTTTCAGGCGACTGTCTATGTGGAGTTTGCACATTCTCTCAGCGTCCGCACAAGTTCCCTCTGGGTGCTCTGATTTCCTCCCACAGTCCAAAGATCTGCAGGTTAGGTGGATTGGCTATGTTTCACTGCCCATAGTATCTAGGGATGATGCAGACTAGGTGGATTAGCCATGGGAAATGCAGGGATAGTGGGTAGGTCTGGGTGGGATGCTCTTTGGAGGGTTGTTGTGGACTCAATGGGCCAAATGGCCAGTTTCCACACTGCAGGGATTTTATGATTCATTTATCTGTTTAAAATCCAGTATTTGGGTTAGGTGAGATGCTACAAACCTTACCAAAAGCCTGCCTCCAACCCAGCTACTTTGAGGTTTTACAACATCAGGACAAGGAGTGCCATGTACCTCTGAGAGACAGGTTAGCCATTTAAGTATCTTAAAGAGGCTTATCACGTCTGATTGAACCTACTTTGCTAATTTAACACTGGATGGGTGGATATTTCTAGATTCAAGGGAACCTTACAGGTGAAGAGAGGTAAGGACAGCCTGAGGATAAGCCGAGTGCTTTCCCCCACAGCTCTCAGGGAACTGGATGTCCCCATGTCCCAGCTGTTCCAGCAGAGTCTGTGGAGTGTTTTCCAACTGGAAGCCCAGGCTATCAAAACTGATTTCTCTCCAGGAGTAATATTAAAATGATACCATAATAGAGACAAACCTCTGCAGTATGCAACAAAACCCAAAGTTCAAGCAATCAAACATAGAAACTCTTCTGCCTACAGAATCTGCCCATCAAGAGTCAGCCCTTTCACGTTGTGATTAAATGCTTGAACAATACAACAAGAATAATATTAAAAACTTTTCATGAGTGCTTAATTTTATTCTGTCTCTAATAGACTTATATTGCATATGCAATAAAAGCTGCATTAAATAAAACAAAGATGCAGATGCTGGAAATCAGAAACAAAAACAGAATTTGCTGGGGAATCTCATAAGTTCTGGCAGCATCTGTGGAGAGAAAGCAGAGTTAATGTTTCAGCTCCAAAACACCTGAAGAAGGGTCCCTGTACCTACAGATGCTGCCAGATCTGCTGAGCTTTCCTAATAAAAGCTGCATGTTTTTTCATGTTTATTATTCACCAGAACAGAAAAATAAGTTAAAAATGAACAATTATTTTCTAACATATATTACAGAATACCTGAAAACATAGGAAGTGTAAGCTCAGGATACATCCTTGCTAATTCGTTTGACAGTTGAGACAATGATACAGAATACAGGTGAGGTAATGGTCCATGCGTTCCAAACAGAATACTATCAGGTTTCTGCTCAGCCACCTTTTTGGAATACTGGAATAGTTTGGCTTCCAAAATCTGAAAACAAGAATAGATAATAAAATCAGCTGTTATAGTGAACTCCAACTTGGGTGCACATAACAATAAATAGATTACATTAGGGTTCTGGACCCTTTGCACAGCATTTAGATCTTCTGTCAATCCTGGACGAAAAGTGCCACATTTTGGGGGTTAAAGATCAGACTTTAGGACGGGAGTGGCTAAATTAGAACTGAAATAGATCTATGAATCCTACTGCACAATTAACAATGGTTTATTATTTCTGCTGCAGGCTGCACAGCAACTTTGTGTTCAGCATGAAATTGCACAAATGTTGTATAAAACCAGTACTACCTGCACTGTTGACTGGCTATGTGCTTCAGTAGAGGTCTCAGTTTCATGAAAAGATAGTACTACTTAAAGCTAGCCTGCAGTAATTAAATGGGAAATGCATTCTGGTAGAAGGTGGTTGAAAATACGTGAGGGAACCTGGGTTGGAAGGGTGAATTTACGGCATAAAAGTGGCGCTGATGGTGATGGTAATGGTGGTGGGGTGCCGGGAGCATGCTGAAAGCTTTTCTAATGCTGGGATGCTTTTCTTGGTTGAGGGGATGGAGAGGGATACAGATATCATCAGTCTGTATGAGGCCATTCAGACAAACTTTAAAAAAAGTGGTACCAGCTAGTCTTGGAGGTCAGTGCAAGGAGTTAAAACTTGAGAACCTGAATGCAGCAACACAATAGGTTAAATCCCCTCTTATGAATGTTTAAGGTAAAGGATTCATCTTCAAGTACTAAATCCCATTACTTAACAGTGCTGCAAGTCTTGCACTCACATATCGCAGCTTGAACATACTGTCAAATATTCGACACTGACAGCCAGACCACCTAAACACATTGCATTATACACACTGACACATTTCATTTTCTCTTGAAGAACAAGCTGGTGCTTACTGCGTCAGTAGAAACTGACTGATGGGAGTCTAATCCTGAAGGAAACAGTGCTTGCCATAATTGGGATGGATATCTCAAGGACCATGACCAGTTGCAGCGGTGAAATGACTGAAAGTCTAATTTTTTTCTTACGTCCAACTACCATTGGATGTCTCCATTTCTTCTGATGCCACGTTTTCCAGCTTAGAAGTGATGGCCAATTAGATTAGTGCACTTACAGACTCAACCATTGGAGTAGTGTTGGACAGCTATGCTTCAGTTATTGTGGCAGCACAAGCAGAGACCACCAAAAGTTTGGTGCTGATCTGAAAGCCCAGACTGATGTCACCATGCAAGTTAAACTTGATGCCAAGGGAGCCATGGAATGTGAGAGTCATTGGCAAGTCTAGCATTTATTGCTTATTCTTAATTGCCCTTAGGAAGGTTGTGGCAAGCCACACTGTGATGCATCTGGGATGCAGTAGAGCAGGCATCTGAACACATCTGCTGAGTGTTGCAGGGCTCCTTCCTAATAGACCATGCACTGGAAGTACTGTTTCAGCCCACCAATCGTCTACTGTATCATTTCTTCATAGTAGCATGACTTTTGTGGCACACAGACTGACCCAGCATACACTGGACTCACAAGGAAAGTTGTCAAAGGATAGTCACCTAGTGGCCACTCTCTGGCTGGGCGGATAGGAGACAGAAGGTCTGGTAAAATTTTGAGGAGCAGAGTTGGAAGCCCAGTCCTGCTGTCTCGCCATTTCACAGGTTAGTGCTGCAATAGCTTGGCTGTCCACTCACTGATTGAAGGTAGTGAATCAAACAATTAAAGGCTCAAATGCAGCCATTTTCTGAGCCTCTGGTGTTTTGCTGGCAGCAGACTGGCCACCCATCATATATACAGGCAGTTAGCTGTTATGGAGGCAATTTACCAGGGATCATCCAAACTGAAGGCTCTGTCCTCCAAGGAGGCAGCCCCTGAGCACGAAGGCTCCTTCTACAATCTAGACACCACCCAAGAAAGGGTTGCTGGGGTCTGCCTGCCTGTCTTTGGTGTAAAACAAAATGTTATAACAAGTGTGCTGTCGAGTTAACCGAATGGGCTAGCAGCATGGATAGCCAGCCTGCCGCCCTAGTTAGGTTGGCAGGCCCAAAGACAGCCAGATAATAGGGTGCTACCTCGGAAATGGGCAACGGTGGTCCCATATTCTGCCTGCTTGGGATGGGGACCTACATTTGGTCCTAACATCAGGACTTTACCCCTTGTTAGTAAAATTCTGGTCCTTGGTTAAGTATTCATAGTTAAACTCCACTAGATTTCACATGGGTTACTTTATACCTGTAAGAGCTGCATTGATATTTCATAAATATCTCTGTCCGTATCAGAAGCTTTAAAGAGCACCAGGTTCAACAACGTCACAATATCACATGGATAGTTCCTAGGAAGAAAAATAAAAATATTTCATTATTCATTGTAAGGATACTCACTGATATTTGAACATATTCTCAAGTCTGAAAAGTCCAAGTGAACCACTGGTTTCCCCTTATCCACTCTACCAGTTACATCCTCAAAAAGTTCCTGCAGATCTGTCAAGTACCTGAAGAATCCTATATGTTTCAATGAGATCACCTCTCATTCTTCTAAACTTCAGTGAGTAGAGTCCCAACCGATTAACCTTTGGGCATAAGGCAACCTTTGTACCAGAAACCATCTTAGTGAACCTACACTGAACTGTCCCCAGTGAAATGATGTCTTTTCTTAAATAAGGGGACCAAAACCTCTCACAGTACTCCAGATATGGTCTCACCAGCACCTTGTACAGATGCAGTAAGACTTCCCTACTCTTAGGCCCCAACCAACTTGAAATTAGGGCCAACATTCAATTCACAATGCCTAAATTGGTACTGAGTTGGATGATCAGCATGACCATACTGAATAGTGCACCAGGCTCGAAGGGCCAAATTACCTATTCTTGCTCATATACTTTGTTTTTATGTAAAAATAACTACAACTACTACAACTGATTGTTTGTATTGCACAGACTGAGAGTACCTAGCAATCTGAGGTTGATTACCTGCTTCCACATACAGTAGCAATGGCTTTGAAACATCCTGATGCCAACTGGTGAGATCCTGTATAACAACGATCTACAGCCCAATTAAAAAGGTTCACTTGGTCTGGATTTAGCTCTAGCAGTAATATCACAACTTCACAGCCAAGCTGATGGACCTGTAATACCAAAGGAAGACTTTGAAACCTCAATGTGGCCTAGAAGTTACACTTCTTATGCATTACAATATAAATGCTTAAACTGCTTGTATCAAATTTGTACTAATTTTAATAGTTGAGTATCTTCATAAAATAATGGGCTTAGGAATCTGATACATTTACAGTGGTTGTATGATATAATTGCACGGTGTAATTTTCAGGTTTGTATTCATACAAATAAATAAAGAATGCTGAATGAATCAGTCTTGATTGTGCAGATCCTCCAATGTTTCCTTTCTAAAAAAATACATGTTTATATAATATCTGCATGTGAGCAGTTGGTTATTTAAATTAAACATCAATATATTCTTCAACTGTTAACATTCTAGGTAAATTTGAAAAGTTGTATTAAAATTACTTTTTAAAGGTAAAACATTGAGGATTTTTTTGTTTTGCAACATGCAAGGTACATGTGAGAAGTAGTTTAATTACATTCAGAAAACATTTCAAAATAAACGACTCATTATCATGAATATTTCACCATTAACAAAGGATTTAGATTCAAAAGGCTAAAATGAATAGTTTTGATGGGAGGAGGCCTGTCCACCAGCTGGGAAGCTAAAGCAACTCTATCATGGCTAGTTTTGGAAGCCCGGGCAAAAATTCAATGAAATTTAGTGAGATAATTACCACCTAGCATCAGGGCTTCCATGCCTTTAAGAGTGAAGATCTTACTTCTTAAGATCAGCCGACCAATCGGAAGGAAGGTGTGACGGCCACAGCTGGTACTGCTGTTGGCCGAGAATACACGTGCCGAATGAGTGTGCATGTGCGTGTGCGTGTCGGGGGTCGGGAGGGTGGGGTGGTTTGGCTTGCCGAGACATCCAAACAGACCCTGGGTGAGGGGAAGCAGATGCTGGTGAGGACAAGGAAGGGACCTCTCAGTGAATGAGCCACATCCCCCTGACCTCATCAGGAGGCCACCAGGTAGAGATGTGGCCTCGATGTGGCACTGAATAGCCACGTAAGGCTTCAAGTGGCACCAACCGGAAGGTAACCTTAATCTTTCCTAAGCTTGAATTAATCAGTCAGGAATTGGGAAGCCAATAGGCACTCTACCTCCTGATTTTATGATCCTGCACCCAATTCCACACAACCTGCCTTACTTATTTTCTAATTACTCCCATAGATGGGGGGGTGAATGAATTAAATTCCTCCCAAGAATGAATACCAAATCAAAATCCTAATCTTAACAGGGCTATTAAAATAGATATACTTTACCACCACAGGTATAATTGGATGTATATCCCCACAGCATAATAGCCTTATGTCTTGGTGGAGTTCAAATTGCTGCTTCAATATTATTATACAATATGACTGGCAAATTTACATTCAAAACCCCCAGAAATACTGCATAGAAAAATGGTTAAATTTATTTGACACTGATGTCATAAAATTATTCTTTGACAAAACGGTTTTCTACCATTCAGTTTGGAATTCTGTGTAAACTGTTCAAAAACTCACATTCGTCAATTTTAAGCAATCACATCTACCTTTATAACGTTAGATAGGAAACATAAGACTTAGAAGCAGTGTGAGGCCATTCTGCCCAGAAAGGTTGCTCCACTATTTAGTAGCCTTATGGTTGACCTAATTACAGTCTCATCTTGATTTACCTGTCTGCACCCCATAACCCTTGAATTCCTTGACAATCAAATGATCAATCTTAAGTCATGCCTTATGATATTTTAAGGTTCTGAGATGCATTTCTTGGAATCAGCGTTAATTAATGTGCCTATGTCACAAGAAGATTAAATGTGTGGAGTAAGTGTTAGTAAATATGACTGTTAGGAGTCAGCTATTTTCAATATAGGGTGTAAACATCTCTTTTGCATAACTGAATGTTGAGTCAGACAGTGGAGAAATAATGACTATCCAAGTGTGAAGGATATTGAATGGTTAGCTCATTTGCATTAAGAAGTTACCTCAGTTTCCTTACCCGCAGATCATGGCATGCCAAAATATTATCCAGCCATTTATAAAGGTAGCCATCTGGAGACAGACCTACATTGTCAAACACTGGGCCACAACATAATACAGCTGACATTGCCTAAGAAATGTGAGGAAAAGCCAAAAAAATTTAATCAAATAACAACTTAAGCTCAACTACAGTTATTTTACAAAAAAAGTTTAAGCTATATGTTAACACTTAGATCTCAGGAGTTTTTTTGGGTTCTCTTGGCCTCCTGCCTTAACTCCATGGAAGGCATAAAATATTCCCCAAAAAATAAAGGCAAGGAAGTTATGTTTCAGAGGCACACAGCTTCAGCCAGACAGAATCTGAAGAATGAGCTGGCACAATCTTAAAGATTTGTCTGTTGGGAATGAAATCAAGGAGAACATTTTTTATTCACACAGTGAAACGGCAATATCAAACCCTGTTCAAACAAAATGACGTCAATAATGGGTCAGTCGAAGTTACAAGACCGATATTGCTAGAGTTAATTTTGGGTAAACACGGAGAAATGAAGTTGAAGTCAATCCATCAGCATAAATCATTTTGAGCAGCAAATGTTAATGAGGCCGCGAAGACAGTGTAGATTTCACTCATAGATACACAGAGGTCCAAAAGGAGTTGTAGTGGGGTGAGGGTGTGTGGTCACCAGCATATAATTGAGGTATGTAGCCAAAAGGCAAGGATTTTGGGCCTTTTAGTGGAATTGAGTCATCTATTTAAAGAGATAACAGAAAATGCTGTAAATACTCAGCAGGTTAGGCAATATCTGCGTAGAGGGAAAACAGATATTTTATGTTGGTAACAAGGTGTGGGGCTGGATGAACACAGCAGGCCAAGCAGCATCATAGGAGCAGGAAA
>JAHRHZ010000263.1:26136523-26156412 GCA_024137785.1 Ginglymostoma cirratum | reverse complement strand
CCCTTCATCAGAAATGATTTCTGATGAAGGGTCTAGGCCCGAAACGTCAAGCTTTCCTGCTCCTATGATGCTGCTTGGCCTGCTGTGTTCATCCAGCCCCACGCCTTGTTATCTAAAATTGGAATTGAACATGTGCAGAACATTCTGCTTCCATTGTTTGTCTTATTGGACAAAAATCCAAAATATTTCCAGCATTATAACCATCTATGCACAATAATATTTGCTTACTAACATTTATTAACTCAAATTAATAAGTCAGGTCTGGTTCAATTGCTTTCACCTTAGCTCTTTACACACACAAAACACAGTTCCATTAACCTTGGGCTTTAAGCTCAATTAATTTAATTCTTCTTCTTATATTTTATTCATCATAGATTGATGGTCAGAGATTTAAATGTGAATAATTTAGTGAACTAATGCAAAAATATATTTCCTTTTCCTCATACAAGAAATATCAATTTTGCACCACAGTGGTACTACCTCAAAACAACATCATATTTCTGGGCAAATTAATAGCATCATAAGAGAGTAGCTAAAATGCTCCTAATCTATTTTCTATTTGAAGAACATGAAAAAAGGTGTTTAAATTAATTATAAATATGCATGTACTTTCAAAAATGCATTACATTCCCAATTGGTTTATTAAGAACTGTTTATAATTTATACAAAGCTAAGTATGACAGGTCATTTTCTGACATTAGACGCCCAGCTTGGCAGAGATGAGCATTACAAATGTGGGTGCTTGTTGTTTGTAATTTTCTGAGCAGTTGAATTAGTGGCTAGAAAATGGCAAGCAGCAACACCTCAGATTAACACTGTATGCTCCCTGTAGGTAGAGTTCACTGTCAGAAATGTGAAGCTAGCAACTTAATCTGTTTTGTTTGTTTGAAATCTTTAAAGACTTTTTAGTAGTAAATAACACACAAAAATTTACTTTCGGAAAATTCTTTCAGGACAAAACTTGCCACAGTGGACACAATAAAAGTAAAAACCATACCTCAAATTAGAAAAGCAACAGCACAGGTAGAATGGCTTTACCTGGAACACATTGGATCAAATTGGCTACCATGGCACTAAAATGTGCTCGGATGTCTTTTAGAATTTCAACATCTTTGTCATTTTCTGCTTCCAATAGCATCCTGGTTAAATCAACATACTCTAAGAACAGAGCTCCCAGTGCCAAAGTATCCCGTTCTAAAGCTCCGTTTGTACTAGTAAATAGAAAGAAAGCTGAGGTTTATTCAATGCGGTTGAAGACTAAAGACACTTATTTTCAACAATTAATTGAAACACATTTGGGTTAATTGCTATCTATTGGCTTATTTTCATGTAAACTGGTTAAAAAGTGCTACAAATCTTGCCAGAATGATAACGTACAAATGGTACTCAGATTTCTGATGTCAGTTCATTTGTATTTCAAGAGTATTCATTACTTCAAGAGTAAATCTGAAAATGTGTAGCTGTGGTAGGAACAGAAAACTCTAAGTTATATTTAAAAGGTATTGAAGGATTAACAAAAAAATACAGAACAGATGTAAAATGTCTTGCAGCTTTTGGGAAAATTCTAATAATATTTGCAAACTGGTAGCATTTCTAAAGGATGATGGGCCAGTTATCTTTCCACCAGTCACAGGGAACATGTTAGAAGCTATTATTAAACATGTTATATTACTTAAATATTATTTAAATGCTGAAATACTACAGAAAGCTGCTGAACAGCGGGATGTGGGGGTCTGAGTTCATGAATCACAAAAAGCTAGCAACCAGGTTCAGTGGGTAAGAGGGAAGGCAAATTGAATGTTAGCCTTTATCTTAGGAGTTGTCACCTTATCACTTATGAATGATAATTGGGGAACAGTGGGTAGTGTCACATGGCGTGATTGTAAAGTGAGCAATCTGATGCATGAGGAGAGATTAACTAGGTTGAGATTGTTTTCACTAGAGTTCAGATGAATGAGGGGGGATCTCATTAGAGACTTATAAAATTCTAACAGGTTTGGACAGGGTAGATGCAGGGAGGATGTTCCTGATGGTGGGTGTGTCCAGAACCAGGGGTCAGAGTATGAGGATTCGGGATAGATGATTTAGGATAGAGAAGAGGAGACATTTCTTCACCCATTGAGTGGTGAGCCTGTGGAATTCATTACCACAAGAAGTAGTTGACGCCAAAACATTGAATGTACTCAAGAGGCGAATGGGATCAAAGATTATAGGGAGAAAGCAGGATTAAGCTATTGAGTTGGATGATCAGCCATGATTGTGAAGAATGGCGGAGCAGGCTCGAAGGGCCGAATGGCCTCCTCCTGCTCCTACCTAAGGCTCTTGAGTAGATTTGCTCCTATGTTCTATGTTTCCATTTTGTTTGCCACCCAATGGCACTTGATATGTTAGCTTTGCAATACATTTGGAAGTGTAGCAAACAGCACTTTCAAGCGTTGTGCTTGTATACTGCATGGTTGTTCAAGACGTCTTAGCAGCAAACAGCACAAATCAGAGGCTGGATTCTGAAAATGTAGAAATTATTAAGATATAATTATTGCCAGATAGGCACAATCGTACCTGCATTTATAGTGGCTGTTATTTTGCCAGTAGGTGACAATTGTGAGTGTTCATTGCCTTTACATGCATCTTTCATGCAGTAACAAGAATAATGCATAACATGCTTTATGTGAGTAACTATATGGAAGATTCAAAGATTAGTTTGAGAGGCTTTCACACATGTATGCCATCTAATCAGCTGTCCCAAGATTGAATTTTCATCACAGTGCGAGAATAACAATAAATATGGACACCAATTAAGGTAAGTCAATTAATGGCAGTTATCAGAAGCTAATCTGAATTTTCCAGTTAGCTTTTCAAATTTTGCCTTTGGTTAAAAATAAGCTGGTTGTCTCTATATTTATAGTTCATTTATAATACGTCTTATATCACTACCTTTCTTGGTAACCTAACCCTGTGTGAATTCTCCACCAATTTCCTTCTTTATTCCTTTCATTGTTAAATGTCATCAGTACACTTCCATTGTTACAAACATGATCGGAGCTCTACTGATTGTGATTGGTGCTCTTGAGATGCCAATCGTGTACCTAATATTGAGGATTCAATTATTTGACACATATTAGAAAACTTTGTTAATCTTTTACTTCAATTATTTTATTGCAAACTTACTTGTCGCTTATAACACCAGCATCAGCAAGAAGTTCAAATATCCTCAACAGCTGTAGTCGTAATAAATCTCGACGTTCACGACGCTTCTTGTTCTAAAATAGATTACAGAAAATAGAAATCTCAGAGACTGAAAAGGTAAAGTATGACAAGTTTACATTTGTGGAAACTAACAGTAAAATGAAAATCTAACTCTTGTAGTTAAATTGGAAACACCAAAAGTAGGTGAAGGAGTCATTTCCACCTATTGAGCCTGCTCTGCCATCCAATGTAGTCAGGGCTGATACTTTATCTCAGTGCCATACTCTCACACCTTCCCCAAGCCTTTGATTCCTTCAGCCTCTAGAAAGCTATCTATTTCTTTCTCAAATATATCTAATGAATTGGTCTCCACAGCCTTCTCTAGTATGGAATTCCACAGGTTCATCACCGTCTTGGTAGAGAAGTATCTCATTCAGTCTGAAATGCTGCTAGGTATCCGACATTGTGACCCCTTGTCCAGATTTCCTGGCTAAGGGAAACATCACCCCTGTATCCAGTCTGTCCAAGTCTTTCAATGAAATCCTCTCTCACTCTTTTAAACTGCAGTGAATAAAAGTCCAGTCAACCCAATCTCTCCACATATGATACACCTGACAAACCTTCACTGCACTCCCTCTAAGGAGACCAAAATTCTCCAGGTGCAGTCTCGACAAAAACCTGTACAACTGCAGTCAGACTTTTTAGGTCCTCTGTACTCAAATAGCTTGTAATGAAGGCCATCATACAATTTATCTTCCTAATTGCTGGATGCACCTGTCTACTTCAGTGACTGTTGTACAATGACATCAAGGTCCTTTGTACATCAACAGCTCCCAAACTATCACTATTTATATAACACTCTGCCATTCTGTTTTTCCTACTGAAGTGGACAACTTCACATTTTTCCTCATAATACAGCATACTCCAAGTATTACTCACTCACTGAATTGTTTAAATTGCCTTGAAGATGCTTGTCTTATATCATAATTCAACATCAGTGTCTATGCTGAAGTAGACAGCAAAGGTTTAAAAGGATTTTAATGTAAACCGATAGTTTAATATTATCAGTTTCTATCTTTCCCTTCTAGACCATTTCTCTGTCCAGAAACCAACAGGGAATTAACCCATCTCTTTCTTTTAAAATATAAATAACTTTACCACTAAATTAACAAGTCAATCTTTAACAAACACTGAGCATCTGGGACAGTGTGGAAAAAACAAGAAAAGGAAAACCAGCTCTTTTTCCTTTAATATAGCCACCAAACTAACAAATAGACAAATTAATACATTACGACACTTCCCACCAGAGTCTGTGTAACACAAACAAAAATCAAAAAGGCAGGAAACAAGGAGTGGGGGGGGCAACTAAATTAGAAGGGTGTAATGATATAATGGTGCTGGTGAGGTTATAATGTACCAGAGCTTTCCTATGCCCATTTATCCTTAAACACTTTGAAGGAACTAGAGGACACTGCATAGATTACACATTAATTCCTAAATATTAAGCATTGCCTATCCACTGTCATACTTTTTAATGATATTACCCTGTTGCATCACAGTCAACTCACTCCTCCTACCTTTGTACTTTTCATTTGTTTAGATTTAGGATCCTAGTTTAGTATTGGACTACTTCATTTTCTATCCCAATGAAGAATTTTATTGTATTATGATTACATTTTCCTAAAGAATCTCTCACAAGATTATTAATAAACTCTTTCTCATTGTACAAAACCAAATCTGGAATAGTCTGCCCCAAGTTGATTACTCAATGTACAGATCTAAAACAAAATCTCAAACACACTCTCATCTGCCACAGTATTGATGCTCATGTGTTATGGCTGGTCTATATGTGGATTAAGGTTATCATTTGATTCCTGTAGCATCTCTGATTTTCTGTTTAATGCCTTCACCTACCTTACCACAACTGTTTGAAGGCCTGTAGACAAATCCCACTAATATTTTCTACCCTTGTTGCATATTAGCTTCATCAAGACTGATTCCACATCTACATTTTCTGCACCAATATCCTTTCTCACTACTTAATCTTTCTTTAACAATGCCACACCACCTCATTTTCCTTTTCAACTGTCTTGGCAGATGGAATATAATGTACACAAATATGAGATGCATTTTGGCAGGAAGATTAGGAGAGTTTCTATGTCTTTTGGTTTTCCTAAAGACTGAATGCACTTGGATCTTTAGTTCCCAGCCTTCGAAACCCCGCAACTATTTCTCTCCAACACGATCACATCACACCCAATTACAACTATCTGCAATATTAATTCATCTACTTGCTTGTGGATGTGCTGTGCATTCAGCTACAATACTATGCGACTTTTTTGACAATTTTACACATTTTTTTCATACTATGTTCCCATTTGTTGCCCATCCTGACTTCCTCTCCCTTTCACTTTTGCTTTATACTTTTCTACCTTTCAGCAGCGTATGAATGGTACCACAGTGTCTGCCAAGAAATACAAATGCTATGACTCTGAAGTGAGATAAAGTTCAGTGATCAAATTATGGCTACACTGAAGTCCAGGCACACCTAGTCTTCTCCCTGCAGAGTAGGACATCAGAGGCTGACCTTCACCTAGTCATTATTTTTACACTTGACCCCATTCCTCACTTTTTAAGATTTCTCAACTTCAAAATACTAATTAAACTTGTATTTTCATATACTACATTTATCCCTATTATATCTTAAATAATTAAAAAATGATATTCAATCTGATTAAACAGGAGTTCATAATATTGAGAACATTAAAAAAAACAGATTTATCAGAAACTCTGAATCTATTAGTAGAATATGAAAGCAAAAGTCTCAAAAGCAAACCTCTGGTCGGCGTTCAAGAGCTTCCTTCATTAATGGATGTAACTCTTCAACCAACTCTCTAAATTAAAGAAAGAGGAAGAAAATGATATTTCAACAATGAATATAAACGTAGAAGCTATTGTTTGTTCTATTAACAGAAGAAGGCCACTGCTTAGGGACAGGATCCGATTCAAACTATAGGTGATAAAAAGCTAGATTCGCATCCTTAATTAAGAAATGGACAAGAAGAGCCACAAATGATTATGCATCATGCAGGAAGCCAAAAGTGATCACACCAACAACTGGCAATTAAGCTCGGGAGATAAGGCCAGAGTAGATGTAGGAAATAAGATACTGATGACAGCACTAGCTGACTCAGCAACAGGTACTGATGGCACATTTAAAGGCCTACTAGCCTTGCATTCACTGCTGCCTTGTTGTAAAAGGTTTTCCTGCCCTATTGTCCAAAGACTCCACCTGTTGCACAACCGGGCAGAAGACTTCTCTTGCTACCTGACTGGTCAGAAGATTTAACTGCAGGGACAAGACAGACCTGCAGCAATTACACATTTACATTACTTACCTGCAGGGAGAGGAGTGAACCGGCCGGAGATATATGTGGGGGAGAGGATAACAAATACACTGAGTCTGAAAACCAAAATCAAGCAGTGCAATCACAGGAAAGTCATGAGCTAATTGGTTGGTCAGTAACTACTGTTAGGGACTATAAAAGTGCTGAAAAAGAAACTACTGTAATTTGTTTTTATTCAGATTGTAATTACCTAACTGATAATTATTTATGAGACTGTAACAGAAAGGAAGTAAGAAGCAAGTGAATATATTATCTCATTTTTAAGTGGTACCACTTATTGCGTTCTAAGGTTTAAGTTAGCACTCTTAATTAATGGCGAGAGGAGAGATTAATTTAATAATTAATCATGTAATTGACTAATTACTTAACTAAGACACAATAAAGACAGTAGGGCCGAAAGTGCGCGGAGATTGCAGAATGTGGCTGATCCTGGATGCAAATGTGATCCAGGACAAACACGTCTGCAGTGTGAAAGTGCAGCTCAAACACCTTCGCAGAATTTATGATCTTGAGGCTGACCTGCGATACATCAGAGATAACAAGGTGTGGAGCTGGATGAACACAGCAAGCCAGGCAGCATCAGAGGAGCAGGAAAGCTGACATTTCAGGTCTGGACCCTTCTTCATAAATGGGGGAGGGGAAGGGGGCTCTGAAATAAATAGGGAGGGGGGAGGCAGTGATAGAAGGTGGATGGTGGAGCAAATAAGTGGAGAGAAGACAGACAGGTCAGGGAGATAGGGATGAAGCTAGTAAAGGATTGTGTAGGTAGGGAGTTGGAATGGGGGTTGGTCAGTGAGGAGGGAGGGGTGGGTAGGTGGGAGGGAAGACGGACAGGTCAAGGAGGCAGAGATGAGAGGGGGGCTGGCCTTGGGATGAGGTCAGGGGTGGGGAGATTTTGAAGCTCGTAAAGTCCACATTGAGACCATTGGGTTGTAGGGTTCCAAGGCAGAATACGAGGTGCTGTTCCTCCAGTTTTCGGGTGGCATCGTTGTGACACTGGAGGAGACCCAGGGTGGACATGTCATCCAGAGAGTGGGAGGGGGAGCTGAGGTGGTTTGAAACTGGGAGGTGTTGTCGTTTGTCATGAACCGAGCATAGGTGCTCCACAAAGCGGTCTCCGAGCCTCCGCTTGGTCTCCCCGATGTAGAGGAGGCCACATCGGGAACAGCGGACACAATAGACCACATTAACGGGTGTGCAGGTGAATATCTGTTTAATGTGGAAAGTTTTCTTGGGGCCTGGGATGGAGGTGAGAGGGGAGGTGTAAGGGCAGGTGTAGCACCTCCTGCGGTTGCAGCGAAAGATGCCAGGGGTGGTGGGGCTAGTGGGAAGCGTGGTGAGGACTAGGGATTCGTGGAGAGAATGGTCCCTCCAGAAGGCAGATAAGGGAGGGGGAGGGAAATATATCCGTCGTAGTGGGGTCAGATTGCAGGTTGTCGAAGGCAGGTTGTTACTTGGATTCTTTGTATCAGAAGGTTGTCAGATCTGTTAGCTAGGAATCTTCTGATTTAGTCAGTGTCACTGGAAAAGGAAGGTGTGACTGTAAATGAGATAGCTAAGAGGATCCAGAGTGCAGGTGTACCAGAGACTCAGCCTTTGCAATTATCCCGCTGGTTTCAGGTTCTTTCAGCTTGTCTGGTTGAGATCGAAAGGTGCAGCGTGGATGAGTTAACTAACTATGGCACCATGTTACAGGAGGTCAAAGTACATGACACTACAGTGATCGGATTGTGTTCTCACAGCAAAGTGTGACAGTCCAGAAAGCTGTGTTAGTGTTCAGAATATCTGCTTGTGGTTGGAGAGGAACTTACAGTGGGGAGGAGGAAGATACAGCCATTATGGTCCATATCTATGTCAATGGTAGTTACAGAATAAGGAAAAAAGTGCACACAGTCAGTATGAGGAGTTGAGTACTAAATTAAGAAGCAGAATCTCTAAAAGTAGTAATGTCTGGATTATTACCCAGGCATATGAAAAATGAGTTGTGAGAAATTAATTCATAGCTCAACAAGTAGTGTGGTACAAGTGCATTTTGGTTTGAGGTACATTGGCAGCAATACTGGAGGATGAGGCAATTTCACCAGTGAGACAGTCTACACCTGTTAAGTACTAGGGCCAGTTTGTAGAGAGCTACATAACTAGGGAAATAGACAGGGCTAAACATCAAATTTGGAGAGATGTGGTAAATCAAAGAGTAGGTGCAAGGCAAAGGAGAAATGTTTTAATATGGGTTATGATGCACAGATTTTGATAAAAACTAATTGAGTACAGATCTAGGAATAGGTTAACACATGCCCAAAAGTTACGAAAAATAAAAGAAGAACGAACTAAAGACTCTGTATCTGAATACATGTAGCATTCACAGCAGAATACCTGAACTAAGGCAACTAGACATAGGCAATAAATGTTGCCCCGGCTAGTGATGCCCATATCCCATATCCCTGAAATGAATAAAAGAATTCTGATCGCGTGAATAGTAATACATATGATTTCACAGCCCGAACAGAGGCTGCTGCAGGATGACATAGATTGCACCTGAACATTAAAGTATAAATGTCATTTAGGAAAGACAGAAAGCCAGGAAAAGATGGAGTGCTAGATCTGTCTTATCTGGTATTATCTCAATGGAAATGAATGACCAAAGTTCAGGAAGCTAGCATGAAGAAGAGGTTTGTACAGAACTAGTAAATGACAAAGGCAAGAAGTCATACCTAGTATAATAAATGTCATACCCACTACGAAGGAGAAAAGTTGAGGTTACTGCAGGTTAATTATCTCACTCCAAGGACATTACTGTAGGAGCCCCTCGTGGTAGTGTCTTAACCCCAACAATCTTCAGTTGCTTCATCAATGACGTTACTCCATCATGAGGTCGGAAGTGGGATGTCCACTGATGACTGTATCATGTTTAACACCATTCATGACTCCTCAGATACTGAAGCAGCCTGGGTCCGTATACAGCAAGACACGGACAACATGGTTGACAAGTGGCAAGTAAAATTTGTGCCACACAAGTGCCAGGAAATAACCATTTCGATGGTTAGAGAGAATCTACACATTCCCACTTTGTATTCAACGGAATTACGTTTGCTGAAACCCCACTGTTACTATTCTGGGGGTTTCCATTGATCAGAAAATGAAGTGGACACAGAAAATGAAGTTTCTCTGGGAAGCTAGGGAGGAGATTGCATTCTCTGGGAAGCTAGGGAGGAGATTGCAGAGCCTTTGGCTTTGATCTTTATGTCGTCATTGTCTACAGGAATAGTGCCAGAAGACTGGAGGATAGCAAATGTTGTCCCCTTGTTCAAGGAGGGGAGTAGAGACAACCCTGGTAATTATAGACCAGTGAGCCTTACTTCGGTTGTGGGTTATGTGTTGGAAGGGACAATAAGAGAGAGGATTTATAATCATCTAGAAAGGAATAATTTGATTAGTGATAGTCAACACGGTTTTGTGAAGGGTAGGTCGTGCCTCCTCACAAACCTTATTGAGCTCTTTGAGAAGGTGACTAAACAGGTGGATGAGGGTAAAGCGGTTGATGTGGTGTATATGGATTTCAGTAAAGCGTTTGATAAGGTTCCCCACTGTAGGCTATTGCAGAAAATTCGGAGGCATGGGATTGAGGGTGATTTAGTGGTTTGGATCAGAAATTGGCTAGCTGGAAGAAGACAGAGGGTGGTGGTTGATGGGAAATGTTCATCCTGGAGTTCAGTTACTAGTGGTGTACCACAAGGATCTGTTTTGGGGCACTGCTGTTTGTCATTTTTATAAATGACCTGGATGAGGGCGTAGAAGGATGGGTTAGTAAATTTGCAGATGACACTAAAGTTGGTGGAGTTGGGGGTAGTGCGGAAGGATGTTGCAGGTTACAGAGGGACATAGATAAGCTGCAGAGCTGGGCTGAGAGGTGGCAAATGGAGTTTAATGTGGAAAAGTGTGAGGTGATTCACTTTGGAAGGAGTAACAGGAGTACAGAGTACAGGGCTAATGGTAAGATTCTTGGTAGTGTGGACGAGCAGAGAGATCTCGGTGTCCATGTGCATAGATCCCTGGAAGTTGCCACCCAGGTTGATAGGGTTGTTAAGAAGGCGTACGGTGTGTTAGGTTTTATTGATAGAGGGATTGAGTTTCGGAGCAGTGAGGTCATGTTGCAGCTGTACAAAACTCTAGTGCGGCCGCACTTAGAGTATTGCGTGCAGTTCTGGTCACCGCATTATAAGAAGGATGTGGAAGCATTGGAAAGGGTGCGGAGGAGATTTACCAGGATGTTGCCTGGTATGGAGGGAAGGTCTTATGAGGAAAGGCTGAAGGACTTGAGGCTGTTTTCGTTAGAAAGAAGAAGGTTATGAGGTGACTTAATAGAGACATACAAGATGATCAGAGGATTAGATAGGATGGACTGTGAGAGCCTTTTTCCTCGGATGGTGACGGCTAGCATGAGGGGACATAGCTTTAAATTGAGGGGTAACAGATATAGGACAAATGTCAGAGGTAGATTCGTTACTCAGAGAGTAGTAAGGGCATGGAATGCCTTGCCTGCATCAGTTGTAGACTCGCCAAATTTAAGGGCATTTAAATGGTCATTGGATAAACATATGGATGATAATGGAACAGTGTAGGTTAGATGGGCTTCAGATTAGTTTCACAGGTCGGCGCAACATCGAGGGCTGAAGGGCCTGTACTGCGCTGTAATGTTCTATGGACTAAATACCGTGCTTATAAGGGCAGGTTGGAGGCTGGGAATTCTGTGGCAAGTAACTCATCTTTTGTCTCCCTACTAAAACGGATAAGTCAGGAATGAATGGGATATTCTCCACTTGGTTGGATGAGTGAAACTCAATAACACTCATGATGCTTGACAACATCCAAGACAAATGCATCCTGCATCCATCACTTTCAACATTCATTCCCTACAGCATCAACACAAAGTGGCAACGGTCGGTACCATCTACAAGGTACACTGCAGTAATTCATCAAACCTTCTTTGATGGTGCCTCCCAAACCTACAATCTCCGCCACTTGGAAGGCCAAGGGCAGCAGATGCATGGGAACAATACCACATGCAAGTTTCCCAGCAAGCCGCACACCATCCTGACTTGAAAATATATCACCATTTCTTCATTGTTGATTGATCAGAATCCTGGAACTTCCTTTATAAGCACTGTGGATGTCTCTACACTCCAAGGACTGCAACAGTTCAAGAAGGCAAACCTCTCCAGGGCAGCTATGGATGAGCAATAAATGCTGATCTAGCCAGCAACATGCACATTCCATGAACAGCTTAAAAAAATGTCAAATTGTGGGATGGAATGGGCAGAAGATTCCTAGATTCAGAGTTGTTGAAAGTTTTTCAAATAGCTTCCTGAGCAGCACATTCTCGAGGCAACCAGAGAGCTAGATACACTAGAACTGGTATTATGCAAAGGTATAGGATTAATTTATATCTCATAGCGATGACACCCTCATGAAGCAGCAATATGATTGAAATTTATATTAAAAGTGACAAGAGAGGTATGAGTATTAGAATAGTAATTTAAATTTAAATAAGGGCAATTATGAAGGATTGAAACCAGAGCAGCTAAAGAGAATTGGTAAATTAGGTTGAGAGATTGGTCAACAGAGAGGCAGTAGTCAATGCTTAAGGGGATATTTTGGGATACACGGAATGGATACATCCAAATGATACAGAAAAATTCTAATAGAAGGACTGGTCATATGTTATTAACAAAACAAAAGCTAAGGATAGTACGAAACTTAAAAAAACACACAATTATAAAAAAAGTAGGTCACATGATTAGATAGAATATAAAAAAATGACTAAAGTATTAAAATAAAGGAAAACAGAGTATGAGAGACAGCTAGAAACATAAAAACAAATAATAAGACTTTGAGATAACAAGGTGTAGAGCTGGATGAACACAGCAGGCCAAGCAGCATCAGAGGAGCAGGAAAGCTGACGTTTCGGGCCTAGATCCTTCTTCAGAAACTTCTTAAGACCCTTTTTAAGAGTCTGATCAGTGTTTGAAACCGAAAGTAGTTTACACAGTGAGTCTTGTTCTAATAGAAAGCAAGTCTAGGGAGATAACAGGCTAGCCTTTGTGGGGAGACAAACTATGTTCCTCTTTCAACTTTCAGGGCAATTGGAAACAAACCGACACAGAATATTTTGATCTTGATGATGAAGGTGTCTTTAGAACTGTTGCATCTCTGGCTGGTGACTGCTGATATGAAGTAAGTGATCAACTCCAGGGACACACTAACACTACCAGCCCACACGAGGGTCACCACCCACATGTCTACCAATGGACACATGGAGCTCTACATCAGACATATTTGGGATGAGAAGGTGGGAGGTTTTTAACCTCCCAAAGCTTATGTCCTCTCCTGTAGATCATGGTTATTCAAAAGGAAGTACAACTGCCAAGACTGATGACTAGCCATCCAGTTGAGGCTGATGTAGGATCATCAGAGTGTATAGCATCGTATTACTTCTCCCACATACTACAGATACTCTCGTTTAGGTTGGTATGTCTTGTAAATCAGGGTTATAAACTGGTGAAAGCATGACCAACCACCTGACAGAGGCTGCAACAGCTGTGGCTACTGCAGTCAAAGACTATGGAAGACTAAGTCCTTGTTGCCCAGGCTGATAACATGTCTCTTCAGTCACTGGCAACTCAGAATCTACCATAGGTGCAGCGAGGAGTAGGAAACATCTGGCAGAGGTGCCCATATGCACGAAATGGAGTCCACCCAGGCTGGGTTCTGCCCATGCATTCCTCCATCAAGAGCTAGTGACCCTCAGAGAACAAGATAGTGCAAATCACTCAGAGGATGCTGGAGTTGCACACAGGCTGGCATACCATTGCTTTATCCATGATCATTCTGCAACAGTGGCAAAGTGAGAAGAGATCAAGGTGCCTGGAGTCTCTGTTATTCTCATCCATCTCAGGTCAGTCAGGAGATGCAAAGCATCCCTTGGACGGGACTCTTCTCAGAATGCTCCAAATGTGAACGAAAGCTCCTCAGTACAGTTTTGACCACGGTCATGATGGCATATACTCCTGGATGGCAAGGGCCTTTTTCATAAGAGAATGAACATTTTGGAGGACATTCAGGTGACGATAGTTTATTTTCTGGCACAGTTCACAGCTTCAACAGTAGAGGAAGAAGATTGGCAAGATTAGCCCAGAATGACTGCACTGGTAGGAAAGGTCGGCAAGAGAGTAGAATGGTGCAGTTGGGATTATTAGCTGCAATGAAGTGGCGAAGAGTGCGTTGATATTTGAAGGATGCTAGTTGAAGGATGTCCAGAAAGGCAAAGAGAAAAGTTGTAGACAGAATCAGTTCTGGGATGGACAGCAGGAATATCCATAAGTACTAAATAGTTGGGAAAGGAAGACTAATGTATCACCCGATGAGTGGTGACAAAAAAATGTAAGCTGGCGAACTGTGTAGCATATTACCAGAACTCCTGAGTCTGGCTTGGTTGCACACTGTACTGCACCTCAACAGTCCAGGCAGTGGAATCTGCATGTCAATGATCTGCTCTACTAGATTTCTTGTAGCCTTGCTGGCTCTCACTGAATTCACAAGCATGTGGTTTGCAAATTGTGTCACCCCGTGGATTACCCTTCAGCTTCGGGATTGGTTAGCTCAGTTGGCTGCACAGCAGGTTTGTGAAGCAGAGTGATGCCAACAGCACAGGGATCAATTCCCTACACTGGCTGAGGTCACCATGAAGGTTCTACCTTCTCAATCTCTTCCTTCGCCTGAGGCAAGATGACCTTCAGGTTATACCACTACCAGTGGTCTCTCTCTCTCCATCTCTCTCTACTCTGACAGATGCCATATAGTCCTCTGGGACTGTAGTGACTTTAACTTACACCTTAACTGCACAATGAGGGCATGGAATCCCTTCAGGTTTCAGTATCAGAGTTTACACACTACACATGTAAAGTCAATAGCACCCTGCATGATGGGGAATTCTGCAATTTTTGCAATCTATTTTTCACCTACTTTTCCTTGGGAAGTTCATAGCCATGGTCAGTTTCATAGTAATTGATATGTAATCCTTGATTTGCTCCGGGATAGAAATTATGGCACAGTATTTAGCAGAAGTGCAGATGTATGAAACATAGGTCATTACTATGGTTTGCTATTTTACATTGCTCTCTCAATGCCATGCATGGGCATAGCCTTCTGCAGAGAGCCCTTCTTTCACATTTCCCCCTTCTATGGCTTCTTCCACTCCGAGTGGTCTTAGTTCATCTTCCAACTCATGGTTGATTCCAAGAGGTAAGTTTATCTGCGCCCCCATGTATGGGAGCAATTCAGCATAAGTCCTTCATCCACCTGTCACATCCACTCCCTGCAGACTGTTGAAACTTAATAATGACTATGAAAAGCACCAAAAATTTAAAGAACTACAGCACCAGCCAGAAGAAAGAAACCAGCAACTAACCTGTAAGTAGTGATGATCTCTTTTAAATACAGCTTGTGGGGAGTCCCTAACGTCATTTAAAAGGTTTTCATTGAGTAAGGCTAAGAGGGGGTTGGACTATATAGATCCAAAATGATTGTGTTGTTGTCAAATCGGCATCACATCATGATTTGCCTGTTCTACATATTTCTGGTAGATGTTCCATGTACATATTAGCCATTTTGCAAAGATGGCATTTAGAATACACCATGTCAGAAGCAATGGTGAGCCAATTTTACAGCCGTGATACATCTTGATCCCAGATCTCTTTATACTCCTTTCCTTCAATCACCCATCTACTTTATTCTTAAATGTTGATATGTTTAAAACATATCGAGCACCCAAATGACAAATTAGAGAGCAAATCATTTGAAATACATGCATTATTATTTCAAAACTGAAGTTTATATCTAAGACTAAAAAAAATTAGAAAAGAAGTGATAAAGACTTGATCTGATATCATTAGAACTTCTATATTTCAGCAAGCCAAGCCAAAAATGACTGAGGTACCTGAACACAAGTGAATTTGTCCTTCCAAATCCCAGTACCAGTGACTCTGTAATTTCTATGCTTTCAGCACGCATCAAAGGAACCAGTTGTTTCAACAATACTGCTACAGATGGCGTTCCTATGACCTGTGCATTATTAATGAAAATAATGACAACCTCAAACCACATTGAAGAACATTCTAGACCTTATTGATCATCATTTCATCTTTTACCCAAAGCCTTCAGACATATCATCACAAAAGATACAGCAATGCAGCTAATATATTTATATTGTTAAAATTCACGATACTATAAGATTAACATTCAGATCTAGCCATTTTATTCTTCTGTCACACACTTGCTAAACTATATAACATAGATAAAAAAATTCAGACATCTCTTCCTTCTACAACTTACGGAGTTTAGAACCTCAGGTTGCTGTTATCTAATTATCAATTGCCACCCAGGTTGATAGGGTTGTTAAGAAGGCATACGGTATGTTAGGTTTTACTGGTAGAAGGATTGAGTTTCGGAGCCGTGAGGTCATGTTGCAGCTGTACAAAACTCTGGTGCGGCCGCACTTGGAGCATTGCGTGCAGTTCTGGTCATCGCATTATAGGAAGGATGTGGAAGCATTGGAAAGGGTGCAGAGGAGATTTACCAGGATGTTGCCTGGTATGGAGGGAAGGTCTTATGAGGAAAGGCTGAGGGACTTGAGGCTGTTTTCGTTAGAGAGAGGAAGGTTAAGAGATGACTTAATAGAGACATACAGGATGATCAGGGGATGGGATAGGGTGGACTGTGAGAGCCTTTTTCCACGGATGGTGATGGCTAGCATGAGGGGACACAGTTTTAAATTGAGGGGTGATAGATATAGGACAGATGTCAGAGGTAGATTCTTTACTCAGAGAGTAGTAAGAGCATGGAATGCCTTGCCTGAATCAGTTGTAGACTCGCCAACTTTAAGGACATTTAAATGGTCATTGGATAAACAGATGAGTGATAATGGAATAGTGTAGGTTAGATGGGCTTCAGATTGGTTTCACAGGTCGGCGCAACATCGAGGGCCGAAGGGCCTGCACTGCGCTGTAATGTTCTATAACAATGGTGAACATAGAAGAACCCACGCTACCAAAGTTCTGTCTAAGCTGTGCAGGTGTGAATGCCATCTTGGTGGGGTGAGAGACAGGGAGAGTTATGGAGGCGTAAGTGCTCCTGCTGGGCACAGGGCATCCCTAAAGGCACCCTTTTCCCACATTTTAGCAACAGGTTGAGAAAGACCTGGCTGCTGCTTTCCTTAATTCTGCCTTTCTCAAACCATTGCATTACGGCAGAAGAGTTGGTATGAGATCCTTTACTGTGAATCTCAGCAGACGCAAAGGAAAGGGAGTTAGTCAACACCTTAACTGCTGACCATGTGGGAGGTAATTTGGTAGTTATTTTATCTAGCCCTCCCTGTCTGCAAATGTCATTAATGACTATCGAATTCCTCTCACGTTCTTTTGAGTTTTAACATTGTAATGGCTGTAATCACTGAACTCACTTAAAAATTAATAATGCTCTGCCCATAAATCAGAAGAGCTTTAATTTTGTCGTAGAAAAATACTCAGCTGCAAAGCATCAAATTTATATTCAGGTTACAGGAAAAAAAATTGATACCTTGTTATCATAGTTATAGCTACCATCAGGAGTCGTAGCCATAATTTCTGGAGTTGAAGCTCTCAGGTGACCAGGGCTCATAATACTGGGTTTCGCTACTCCAAAGCAGAGAATAAGATAGTTCCTCCAAAGGGTCACATAATTGTCCCCACCACTAACTGTGCTCACTTTTTTTGTGTACATAGGACTACTGCAAAACAACAGAACAGAAACCTGAAATTATTGTTGTTCTTAACCACTTAATGTTTGCTTGATGCATGCACAGATTACACCGAAATAGTCACTTTATGTGAACTTGAGTATTGCTGAAAAAAGACACACTTTGACAAGGATTTTCATAGTGCATCCACTAGGATAATTCGCAAGAATATGCCTTTTGTCAGCAATACTCAAAATACACAGAATTTATAACAATTTAGCTCAGCAGATTTATACCAGGGTCTATGTTCCACATGAGCTCCCTCAAAATCCCCACTCATTTCTACTTAACACTGTCTTCCAAAGCTGCCTTTCATTTCCTGTTAATCATTTTCTTTGAGTGGTAAAATCATTACATTGAAAATGTCTATCTATTATTTTCTTTGAATTAACAGAAATTCTTCACTTAATGTTGCTGGTACACACCTGGTAAATGCAACTTAAAGTGACACAACTTAAGTGAACCATATTTTCTCATTACAATGAACTGCTGCATTTACATTTTGTATGATTTTTCTCTTTTAAAAAATGGCGAAGTACTATATCCATTAAGTTAAAATACTGCACATTCATCAATTCCTATATTGGTCAATGCATTTTTAAAATAAAACACATTTCAAAGTGAGAAATAACTATTTTACTTGCCTACTGCTAGCCTCAGCTCCCATTCCTTAACACTGCTTTGCTTGCCTACCTCTTTCACTACTCCCAGCTCTGTTTAATTCACTTCCTGTTTCTCTAGCTTTTTCTGCTGCTCAGTGACTCTCTTCCTCTCATCCCCTGACTCCTTCCTGCTTGTTGGCACTTCCCGCTTGCCAAGTCTCTCCCAGTCCACAACTTCTGCTTGCTGACTCTCTCCTGCTCCCCACCTGTTTCTCCCATTTGCCTGCCTCATTTTGCATTGCTTCTTTCTCTCACTCCCTCACATACACAACCTCTCTCACTGGTCATTTCTCCCGTTTGCCACTTCCACTGCTTCCCTCTCACAAACTCTGTCTGTGAGCAAGACTTTGGGAGAGGGCTAGAGCGATTACGGCAGCAAGGGAGCAAAAGGGACTTTAAGCTGAAGAGTCAGGAAGGGAAGTGGCATGTGAGAGGGTTTGAAGCAAGACTGAGCTGCTCAGCAGCAAAGCATTGGTGAGTGGTAGAGGCAGCTCCAAGATAGTACCAATCAGGTCTCGGAATGCTACACTGTCCCAACATGAAATTCTGCCAGGACAAAAATCCCAAGACAATGTTAGCAGATCAGCCTAATTATATCTACAAGTTACGAATGCAATGGAATACTTCACACTTGCCTGGATGAGTGCAGCTGTAACAACACTCAAGAAGCTAGACACCATCCAAGACAAAAACAGTCTACTTCATTGGCATCACATCTACAAACATTCACTCCCTCCACCATCGATGTACAGTAACATTATACCAAGAGCCTCAAACAGATTTGATATATGCCAAATTACATAGTGACAATTTTAAATATGGTAATGGAGAGAAAGCTTCACAACAGAATAATTGTTTGCGTGGTTTTGCACAGCTTTAAAGACTAAACTAGCATATTCAATATTACTTACTTAGGATCAATGTGTGGCATCAACAGCTGCAATCTGGTAAAGGCATATGGCCAAGCATAACTAAGTGCAGTAGGGCAATGCTTTAGAAGATTCTCCAGTCGAAGGAAGCTGAAGAGGCACAGAACCCAAGGATCTTTCACAGACTGAGCGAATATCCAGACATGAGAAGGACTCTTTACATCATAATGGCTGTTAACTAAAATTGCATTCCATTCTACCAGCCACTGTAAATCCCCATTGTGTCCAAAGGATAAGGCAGACTGTACAAAATAAAAAAATAACAATTATCCAAAGTCAACATTGAAGTCACTTTGCATTCAGCAAAATATTTACTTCAAAAGCAGGCATCACGTTGAAGTAGAGCAGGGCTAGTTGCACATGCATTTTAAACACCATGACCTGGCATAATCTTTTTTTTAAATGGAGTGACAAACCCACTCTCTAGCTTCCCACTTCAACTGCCCTGCTGAGGAGTTCTCTTTTGTTCCAAGGCCAATAATGTTGGGTACTGTACTTCACTAAGTCTTCTACCTCTTAAGATAAGATAATTAAGATAATGAAATGTTATTTCTGTAAAAAAAAAATTAAACTGCAATGAGATCTCCAGTCTTATTAAATAACCTGTATTCATACATTATCAAATCCAAAAAATAGATTAGGAGTCAAAATCGGAGAGATTAGCGAGAGTGACCAACAGCTTGGTCAAGAGCTAGGTTTTAAGAAGAGTCTGAAAAGGACATGAGTGAAGTGGAGATATGTTGAGAGATCAGCCAGCATAGCAGTGAATGCGTGAACTGAATTTGCTATTAAAGCAGAGATAACAAGGTGTAGAGCTGGACGAACACAGCAGGCCAAGCAGCATCAGAGGAGCAGGAAAGCTGTTGTTTTGGGCCTA
>JAHRHZ010000263.1:26117726-26136123 GCA_024137785.1 Ginglymostoma cirratum | reverse complement strand
CAGCTTTCCTGCTCCTCTGATGCTGCTTGGCCTGCTGTGTTCGTCCAGCTCTACACCTTGTTATCTCAGATTCTCCAGCATCTGCAGTTCCTACTATCACTTGCTATTAAAGTAACTGAGGGTGAAAGAGCAGGAAAGAAGTGATGAATGAGACAGTTGATTGTGGAATAAATATGCAATTTATCTGTGAAGCACACTGTACAACATGGAATTACTGTTAGTAAATTGTGCTTCTTTGTGCCTAAAATTGTTTTTTCACCTAAGAAAGCAGTTGCAACTTCAGAAGCATCTCAATGCATCATCAGAAGCAACTCTAGGGTTGCAAAAAGTGTACTAGCGGAAAACGAGAGCTGAAATTGTAATGAGAAGGTTGGTGATACAGTCTTTACTGGGTGTAAAGTATCAATCCCTCAATTCCCTGAATTAATTTGATACAATCTGGAATTTATATACACTCTACATGTGTAAAGATTAACACAAAAATTTTAAAACTGCCATTTGAGTCTCTAATGGTTTTACTTAAATTATTTCTGAAAGGATTTGCTTGATTTTTAACAGTCTACTATACTTAGCATGTAAAAATTTTATTTCACTCTCTTGCCGCGGAAGTGGTGATTTCCTCTTACCCATATCACTCTCCTTATTTAGTCATTAATATTAGATTATTCTATATAATCCCCAGTCCTCATTGCTTTATGACTCCTCGAGGACTGTTTTGAACTGCAGATCCTGCATTGGCACAGGCAGTAACTGAATTATGTGCCCTGCCAACTTTGTTTCCCTGTCAATTGCAACTTAAAGCCACCCTCTTGCACTATTTAACTTCAGGTAATTTCTGAAGATTTTTACGCTTTGGAAAGCACCTACTGAATCTTAGATTAACCATAAGTAATTTAGTTGTACCTACTGAATCTGAAGCTGCCACATGAATAAAACTCTCCAGAATTGATGAACTCAACTGATCCATTACTTCAATCATTGGTCTATCATCATCCTATTGTTGGAAGAAAAATTATGTCAGTGGATATATGCAGATCCAAGGACGAGTGTTTTTTAAAAAAAGCATCATTCTGAATACATTTTACTTTACGTAAAAGTGTGCTCTCTTGCTTTATCTGATTATTCATTTGGAGCTGCAGTAGTAACGTTAGCGTAAATACTTCGGTTGGTGTTGGGCGGTTGTGAGGGGTGGAGAGTGGTAAGAAAGCGGCAGAGATAGAGCGAGTGAAGGATTGCAGGTTGCTGATATTCCTTGAGCTCTGTTCCACCAAAACTGGAATGAACTGGAGCTTCTTGCCATTGGGTAGACAACCTGAGGTGGATTAGGAGTGATAGAATGGATTAAAGGAACCAATTTCATGCTACTGATGGTAGTTCATCGGCATCTGCCAAATGGTGGGATCAGAAAATTCTGCGTGTATCTTGCTTTTTTATTCAGTGACCATTTCTGGGCTTCATTGCTATTCATAACAAAAGGAAAGAATGCACTTTTAGCACGTGTTCCTCATACAGTCAAAATTCAGAACATTCATAATATGAGAATAGACTCCATGGAACCAGGTTCTACCACAAATTTCAACCCCTTCCCAACTTGGGTCTTTTGCACCTCCCTCTCCATTCCAGGAATGTTGGAGCCATCATGTTTGTAATTAACCAATTCTGAATTACATCCAACCATATAAAAGCAGACATGTGACATAGTCCTGATTATCATAAATTCATAATGTGTAAAACATAGTTTTTAATTACCAAGGGGAAGAAGAGGCTCCCTACCTCAGATTGTCCTAAAGCAGAAAACAAAGCACGAACTTCCTTCAGGATAGAAACAGCTAACTTTCGTGTTGCAATCTGACAGCTACAAAGTAAAACAAGGGCAAATCCTTCCACAGCATGTAGTACATTTGAATGAGGACTCCTTTCCTGTTGGAAACAATGGTAATTAGAAGCATTTCAAATTACGTAAGATACTCTGAAAAGTTACTTTTATGACACATTTAAATTATTTTATACTTTCTTGGAATATATCATTTACATTTACTAAAATTAGATGTATGATTAAAACATACTAACTGATAATGGATCTTCAGGTTGACTACATTGTTTGAAAAGCTAAAAAGATCTTGCAGCTTCAAAATGACTTCATGGTATCTATCATTTTTCACAACACTTCCATGTTTAAAATAAATAGGAGGATAGTCATAGGCTTCAAGAGAACACAAGCACCTCGTGGAATGGCCTGAAATTTGTATCATGCAATTTAATACAGACAATTGTGAAGTGATACATTTTGGAAGGAAGATTGAAGAAAGACAATATAAATGAAACGATACAATTGTAAAGGGTACAAGAGGAACCAAGGTACCTGGTGGGGGGTGGGGTAAACAAATTCTGAAAGTTAATAAGGTATAAAGAATCCTGGGTTACTTATGTACCGACATGGAAAGAAAGCAAAACCTACATTTGCTCATGACCACTGGATGCCTCAAAGCATGGTAAAACAATGAAGTGCTTTCTGTAAGGTATTATAGAATATACAGTCAATTTGCATGCAGGAAACTCTGCAAACAGCAGTGTGATAATGACCAAGTAATCCGTTTTTGACATATTCTTTGAGGGGTGTGAATTTACGAGCAAAGGTAGGTCATTTGACCCCTTGTGTGTGTTCTGCTATTCACTAAGACCATGGCAGCTCTGACGATAGTCTCAACTCTACTCTCCTGCCTACTCCTAATACACTTAGACTGCCTTTCTAGTTCCACAGACACACAATTCTCTGCAGGAAATAAATTCTCATCTTCTTCTTAAATGAGAGACTCCATTTTCCATTAAAAACAAAAGGTATCTTCTATTTCAAGGGCCAAGTAGTCTTGCAGCATCCACGTTGTGAAGTTCCCTTATTCATATCATCCCATACCATGCTCCAAAAACTTTTGTCAATTAATTAAATCTGTGTATATCTCTTTACACACTCCTGCTATGCTCTTCACAACTTACTTTCCTGTCTATCTTTGTATCATCAGCAAATGTATCAACTTAACATTCGGTCGGTCCTTTCACTGAAGTCAAATATTGGACATCACCATTATTGGCAGTCCCTCGTAGACGAGGATGACCCTCTTCCACTCTCAGGGTGAGTCCGTACGTGACTGTACAGACTGATGCAGCTTCCGTAGGTTCTGTTACACTTAGGGCAACAGGTGGTCGTGGGAAATGTGGTGGGCTATTGGTGTGGCAGCACACTCCTTACGTTGTTTTTGCCTGGCATCTGCTTCTATCCAATGGCATGTCTTGAGGTGCTCGATGTCTTCTCCTCCACTTTGGGCAGTCTTGGGGGCTGGTGTTCCTAGGTGTCTGTGGGAATGCCACACCTTGTCAATGAGGCCTGAGGGTATCACACAAGTGCTTCCTCTCTCCAGCTGGGGCTCACTTGCCGTTTCGAAGCTGGGGCTAGAGTACCTGCTTGGGGAGTCTCGTGATAGTCATACGGATGATGTGCCCAGCCGATCGCAGCCAATCAAAAGGTGGTCAGTACCTCGATGCTGGGGATGTTGGCCTGGTGTTGGTGCATCTTTCTTCCCAGTAGATTTGCAGGATCTTGCGTAGGCAGCACTGCGTGTCTTCTGTAGATAGTCCATGTCTCAGAGCCATATAGGAGGGTGGGAACCACCACAGCGCCATAAACCTTGAGCTTGATGCCTGATCTGATGCTGTTATCCTCGAACACCCTTTTCTTCAGGTGGCTGAAGGCTGTACTAGTACACCAGAAGCAGTGAGGAATCTCTTCATCAATAGCTGCTTTGGTTGACAGAACACTCCATAGGTACTGGACGTGGCCAACGTTCTGTAAGATTTTGCTGTGGACCTTGCTGATTGCAGGGTTCGCTCCGCAATGCCAGGCCAGGATCTTCATCTTGCAGATGTTCAGGGCGATAGCCATGCACTCATATGCCTCCGTAAAGACACTGATGATGGTCTGGAGTACGTGGGATGACTTGGTTTTGGCTTGAAGGAGGTGAAAGTTGAATAATTTCCCACAGGTTCTGTAAGTTAGCTCCACTCCAGCAGGGAGCTTGTCAATGGTGAGGTGAAGCATTGCAGCAAGGTATATTGAGAACAGTGTTGGGGCGATGATACAGCCCAGCTTGACACTGGCCCCAATGGGGAATGGTTCAGTGGTGGATTTGTCTGTCTTTACCACGACTTCCATGTCATCGTGGAGAAGGCGAAGGATGGTGACAAACTGTATGGTGCAACCAAAGCAGAGAAGGATGCTCCATAATGCTTCCCGATTGACAGTGCCAAAGGCCTTTGTAAGGTTGAAGAAGGCCATGTACAGTGGTAGGTTCTTTTCTCTGCATTTCTCCAGCAGCTGTCGTATGGTGCAAGTCATGTCCATTGTGCCCCTCCATGACCGAAAGCTGCACTGTGATTCCGGGAAGAATTCCTCAGGCACAGGGTGGAGATGGTTAAGGAGGACCTTGGCAATAAGTTTTGCAATGGTCGACAACAGGGAGATTCTCCTCTAGCTGCAACAGTCGAACCTGTTCTCTTTTTTGAAAATGCCCACGACTGTGGCATCTCAGAGCTCTTCTGGGATACTCTCCTCCTTCCAGGTAAGGCAGACGAGGACATGTAGCTGCAGTGTTAGCTCTTTGCTTCCACACTTCAATGCCTCAGCAGGGATGCTGTCTGGTCCAGCAGCCTTATCGTTCTTAAGCCAGCACACAGCCTTCTATACTTTGTGCAGGATAGCGGGGATAACTCACCTGATTTTCTTCAAAGTGGCAATATACACATGAGCAGGTAGATGGGGTCTTGATTTAATGTCTCATCCAAAAATATAGTTCTTTCAAACCGCAGAGCATTCTCAGGACTTCACTGAAGCATCAGCCTTGACTTTTTTGCTGAAAAAAAATCCCTGGAGTGGGATTTGAACCCAGAACCTTGCGACTCAGGGATCAGTGTGCCTCAAACTGAATCACAGGATAACACTGCATATTAAAGTAAGAAAGACATAGTGGAATTTTATAAAACACTGGTTGAGCCTCAAGTGGCGAATTGTGCTGAATCTTTGGCAACATGTTTAGGAAGGAAGCAAAAGCATTAGTGGTAGTAAAGAAAATATTTCCGTAAATGATTCCAAGAATAAGAGACTTCAGTTACATGGATAAATTGGAGAAGCTGGGCTCTTCTCTTTAAAAGGAGAGAAGATTAAGACCACAAGACACAGAAGCAAAACTAGGCTCATTCATCCCATCAATTCTGCTCCTTACTCTGAAATTATATCCTTTGGTCTTAGACTCTCCCACAAAGGGAAACAATGTCTCCACATCTACTATGTTTAGCACTCTAGGAATCTTAAATGTTTTAATGAAGTCTCCTCTCATTCTTCTAAACTCAAATGTGTACAGGCTCAACTCACTCAACCTCTCCTCTGAAGAAAATATCTCAAGACCTGAAATTGACAAAGTGAGCCTTCTCCAATGCCAGTATACCTTTCCTTTGAAGGGGTTATTAATATACATCATAAATAATAGTAGCCCCAGCACTGATCCCTGTGACATTCCACTCACTGCAGGCTGCCATCCTGAAAATGTCCCTTTATCCCATTATCCAGTCATTAGCCAATTCTCCATCCATCCATGTTAATATACTACCCTTAATGTCTTAGGCTCTTACTACGTAGCCTTGTGTGCCGGACCTTACTTAAAACCTTTTGTAAGATATACGGATTTCCACTTACTGGTTCTTTTTTATCTTTCCCGCTTGTTACATCAAAGAACTGTAATAAACTTGTCAGACATGCTGTCTTTGTTTGATTATATTATCTATTTCCAAATGGTCTGCTATTATATCCTTTTTAATAGACTCCATTGTTTTTCCAAGAATAGCTGTTAAGATTACTGGCTTATAGTCACCTTTTTTTGTCTTCTTCCCCTTTTTAACAAGGGTGCTACATTGGCTGCTTTCCAATCCTCTGGGATTTTTCCAGAACCTAAGGATTCTTGGAAGATTACTATCAGTGCATCCACTATCTCTGCAGCTACTTCCTTTAATATCCTAGGATGCAACCCATCAAGTCCAGGGCCTTTAGATTTCCTAATACTTTTTAGTGTTGTGATAGTTTTGGGTTTTTTCCCTCAACCCCTTTAAACCCTTGATTATTAAGTACTTTTGAAATGTTGCTAATGTCCTCTACCATGAAGATTGACGCAAAGAATTTATTCAACTCTTCTGCCATTTCCTGATTCTCCATTATTACTTCCCCGGCTTCACGTCTAAGAGGCGTATGCTCA
The DNA here is from genome assembly GCA_024137785.1 of Ginglymostoma cirratum. Classification (NCBI taxonomy): domain Eukaryota; kingdom Metazoa; phylum Chordata; class Chondrichthyes; order Orectolobiformes; family Ginglymostomatidae; genus Ginglymostoma; species Ginglymostoma cirratum. The sequence goes on along the minus strand of JAHRHZ010000263.1, from coordinate 26,129,827 downwards.
CTGTTGCTTTGCTCTTCCTTTTATATGATTAAAGAAGCTCTTGCTATCCAATTTTATGTTGCTTGCTAGTTTGCTCTACTAATTTATTTTGTCCCTCCTTAAATTGACTATGGATTTGATAGATATGTTCAAAATAATGTGATGTATTCTTGACAGCCTGCTGGTGAAGGAAGAAACAAGCACTAGCCTTTATTTAGAGCAAATGTATTTACAAAGTAGAGCATTATGGGAATTTATCACATGCATTCATGTCAGTATGTGCTCAAGCTGCTATCTGATTGAAGCTTTGTACCTCTATGTGCTTAGCTTCAGTATAATTATTATGGTATAACTAATATCATGAGGGATCAGCATAGGCTAGGTAGAAAGAAACTGTTCCGATTGGTGACAGGATCAAATATCAGAGGACTCCGATTGGCAAAAAAACCAGAGGCTATATGAGGAAAACCCTCTATGCTGTGAGCTAGTTAGGATCCAGAATGCATTGCTTGAGAGTGTGGGAGAAGCAAATTCAATAGTGGCGTTCAAAAGGTAACTGGTTAATTACCTGAAGAGAAAAAGAAGTTGCAAGGCATAGGCAGAAAATAGTACCATTTAAACTTGGAAATGATGGTATCGAACAAGAGTTCCATTTCAGGTGGACATGACAAGTTCAAAGCAGTACCATCATTTCCAAGTTTTTCCAATTTTGTTTTTACTGCTTTTTCCCCATAAAAGGAAATAAGGTTTACTAAGTTATTCTTACTCAGAGCTGTCTAGAACAAGATGGGATGTATGGCTTCATTCTCATGCGCTGTAACCAAACTTTGATTCCATGGTGAAAGTACTTTCTGTGAACTTTATAAAAGAGTATATTTATGTGAGAATTTTTTTTCTGTTTCCACACCAGCATGCTTGAGCAGTGCATTGCACTAATTGGAGCTAAATTTAACCTAGAACAATAACATACTCTAGCTAATTAGCATTCTTTGGCCTTTTGCCAGGCACACAAATGCCTCTGTAAATGATTGTGTACCTCAGATCTTGGAAGGAAACTTGAGCTCTGCTGCAGGCTTAAGAGTAATACTGTCTGCCAATTTTGGAGCCTTCTGCTTGCTGTATTAAAGTTAGATGATCTACAGCCTGAATATTCATCCTTGCTTGTCTTTGAAACAAACGTTGAGTTGTTTAAAGATATGAAGGCAGCACTTTATCAGATCCCCAAATCTTAGCAGTATCTGAAAGGCCCAACTTCAGTGGCTGTATCACTGTTTGGACCAATTCCAGCCAAAGGCCCAAGAAAACAAAATGAAAAATGTTGACTGACAGCAACAGTTTGATTTGCATAACACATTTAATGCAAAAGTGTGTCAAGATATTTTGCAAACGTGGCTGGAAAAGTACTGTTGGAAAAGCTGAAGAACGGGCTACTGCACCTCCCAGTCGCGAACCATTTCAACTCCCCCTCCCATTCCTCAGATGACATGTCCATCCTGGGCCTCCTGCAATGCCACAGTGATGCCACCCGAAGGCTGCAGGAACAGCAAATCATATTCAGCCTGGGAACCCTGCAGCCCAATGGCATCAATGTGGATTTCACAAGCTTCAAAATCTCCCCTTCCCCAACTGCATCCCAAAACCAGCCCAGCTCATCTCCACCTCCCTAACCTGTTTTTCCTCTCACCTCAAGCTACACTCCCATCTCCTATCTACTAACATCATCCCGCCCCCTTGACCTGTCCGTCCTCCCTGGACTGACCTATCTCCTCCCTACCCCCCTACCTACACTCACCTTTACTGGCTCCATCCCCGCCTCTTCGACTTGTCTGCCTCATCTCCACCTATCCGCTCCTCTATCCATCCTCTATCCGCCTCCCCCTCTCTCCCTATTTATTTCAGAACCCTCTTCCCCTCCCCCATTTCTGATGAAGGGTCTCGGCCCAAAACGTCAAATTTTCCTGCTCCTATGATGCTGCTTGACCTGCTGTGTTCATCCAGCCCCATGCTTGCTATCTCTATATTAGAAGGGTTGGTTGACTTTAAGGAGAATATTGATAAGGTGAAGGGAAACGTAAATTATCTAACAAAAGGGTATTCTGGAGAGGCCCAGGTGGCTGAAAATATGGTTATCATTTCTAGGGTAAAAAGAAGAAGTGTACAAAAGATCTTTGGAGTTGATTTTATCGACCTTGTAAGTGCAGTAAGTAGGTATACCAAGGTGACTATATTGACTAAATTTTGGTTTCTTGATGGGACATTGGGTTAATGGTCCCTTTATGGCTTGTTGTGCCTCGTGTTGTCTTGTGGTAGGTTTGTACTTGTATTATATTTGCGTATAGTGAATACTCATTAGCATAAAACAATTTAAAAACAGGTCTGACATTCAAAGTAATGAGATCTTGTGGGTGTGGTGGTAACGTTCCTACCTCTGGGCCTGATGTTCCAGGTTCGAGCCCTACACCAACACTTGTTGGCCATAGATTTGTAACACGGCCAAATATGTTGAATGTCAGGGTGGCCCTTCCAATAACCCTGATAACGGATGGTAAGAATGAAGAGTCCCTTGGTCAGTCATCCTGCAGAAGGCAATGGCAAACTACTGCAGTGCTTTGGCTAGAAGCATGAACCAATTCACTGGATGTTCATGGCCCAAATTTTGGAAATGTGGGTGCTGGAAAAGAGACTTTCAAGATATGCAGCATGAGAATCTCATTACACCTGGATCAAATTTGTTGAAAGGTACCATCCACTGGTAGGCTCTGTGTAGCTATGTCAGGGGTCAGGATATTTCATTGTTGAAAACTATAGGAAAAGGGAAGGGACCAAGAGAATACAGCCTGCATGAAGTCTTGGAATTAGAAGGTTGGGTCAGTAGCAAAGGGAATAAGAACATGTCGAGTGAGATTAGGAGATGAAAGTTGAATCTATGATGATTTGTGTGTGCGCTTTTTCAAGCTCAAAGTAGTATAGAGTGGATGAGGATAGCTGCCTTTCTGATCCAAGCAGAAAAGCCTTGTTGAGTAAACAAATTAAATTTATGGAATTCCTGCAACTATTCACAATCGACGTGAATGAAGTCTACATTACTACAGAGAATCTTAGGAGCACAATAGCATTAGACCTGCCTCCAATATCATCTTTATTCTGACAAAGTATTCAATCAAGTATTCTCTCTTTCAGATGCATGTACAGCCTAAGGGAGAGTACAGGGTGGAGTCAGGTTGGGGGCATTGAGGAGTGAAGTGGGAAAGATCTGTCGTTCTGCTTTTGATACGCAAAGAGGTCAGGACAGCCAATCAAGGTAAGAAAAAGATGGACCTAAAGTTCTTCACCCTCCCTCAAATTAATCATTTTGTCAGCAGTTGTGAGAAATGGGCACTAATTTAGCATAGGGATTACAAGGGGTCTTGAGGTCAGTAGAAGGGCATGTGTTGGCATGATGGGACATTGAAGAGGATGTGAGAGCACATTGAATGTGGAGCATGGGGCTTTATGCCTACCTACCAGGAACAGCTTTATGTAAATAGATGTAAAAATCAATGTAACCAAAGGAAAAATTTGCAATTTTGAGTCCCAGGGAGTGAAATCTCCTGCAGGGTACACTACACGCAGTTCTAAGTTATCTGTTTCAGGGTAAATCAGTTCCTGGAGATCACCTTATGCCATTGTGACCCTCTCTAGCAATGAACACTAAAGATCTGGGCCATTGAATATTATTTTAGGTACATGAAGAATTTTCCATTGTACAGAATGACCAACTAAACAATAGTTCATTCTTTGAATTTATATTTAACATTTTACAGTTCTGTTACTTCACAAATTTGAAATATTTAATCAGTTTATTCCTAGTAATATAATGGAAACTTGTTTAATGACGAAATGCTTTCAAAAGAAAAGTTTTAAAAAACTGAATATATAAATCATATGATCATTGTTATTTCAAATAAAGCTTCATAATCAACAGATAAATTAAACCGTACCTCTGAAGTCCTCAATTTGGTTTGATCTTGGCCTTTGCTTTGTGTCTGAATTGCAAGTTTCCACTGAGTGAGCAAATGTACCAATAATTTTAAGGAACTATCAAGAAGATTCTGTTGGGTGTCATTCACCTCACGAAGCAGGAAGTTAGTGAAACCAAATAATACATCTTCTCTCCAGTCAGCAAAATCAAGAAGAAGGCTCTGAAGAGAGTTTTGTGCAATGTGGCGAAGTTCATCATCCATGTGGATGGTTAGCCTAGAGTTGGAAAATTTTGAAAATTATTAAAATAAGTAAGTTATCTAATGGTAGAGCATGAAATTATCCTTAGGATGTTAACTTCTACTTAACATTCTGTTGAATCTTTCTTTCTGTTTTAGTGTACATCTTCAAATGCATCACTTTAGGCAGTACACTTTTGGGAGTTTCGCAAAAGGTAAAGCACAAAACAATCAGAGAAGACCTATAATAATGCTTATCAAATGAGATATGAAGTATTACAAATGCAAAATGAGCTAACCTAGGGTCTGAGGAAGGGTGACCGGACCTGAAACGTTAACTCTGACTTCTTCTTCACAGATGCTGCCAGACCTGCTGAACTTTTCCAGCATCTTCTGTTTTTGTTCCTGATTTACAGCATCCGCAGTTCTTTCGGTTTTTATGTCAAGTAGACTACCCTTCTTGGCCTCCTCAAGAGGTCCCCAACATCACAGATGCCAGTCTTCAGTTAAATCAAAACACTCTACATGATATCAATAATTATTTGAAGGCACTACATATTGAAAAAGCTATGGACCCTGAAGGCATGCTTCAGAACTTGCTGCACCCCTAGCCAAACTGTTCCTGCACAGTTACAACACTGGCATCTACACAACATTGTAGGAAATTGACTTGGCACGTGCTGTCCATAAAAAACAGGACAAATCTGACCCAACCAATTACCATTCCATCAGTTTACCCTCAGCCATCAGCAAAATGGTAGAAAGAGTTGTCAATAGGATGATCAAGCTGCACTTCTTCAGCATAAAAATACTCCCTGATGCTCAGTTTACATCCTGCCAAGGCAATTCATTACTCATTACACCCTTAGTCCAAACATAAACAAAATAGCTGAACTTCAGAGGTGATTCTGAGTAACTGCCCTTAACATCATAGCTGCATTTTACTGAGTGTGGTATCAAGGAGCTCTGGGAAAATTAGAGTCAATGGGAATCAAGGGGAACACTTTTCACTTGTTAGAGTCAAATCTGGCAACAAAAGGAAGATGTTTGCAGTGTTGGAGGTCAATTATCTCAGTCAAAGGATGTCACTGCAAGGGTTCCTCAGGTTTATGTCCTAGCTCAACCACCTTCAGCTGCATCAAATTATCTTCCTCCATCATAAGGTCTGAAGTGAAGTGCAACTATTTTCTGATGATTACCTAACATTCTGCACCATTCACAACTCCTCAGATAGGATGCAGCCAGTGCCCATATACAGCAAGACCGGGACAATATCCAGGTTTGGGCTGATAAGTGGCAAATGACATTTGTGCTACACAAGGGTCAGGCAATGACCATCTCCAACAAGAGACATTCTAACCAGTTTGCCTTGATGTTTAAAAGCAATACCGCTACTGAGTCCCTCACAATCAACCTCTTGCGATTTATCATTCACCTGAAACCAACTGGACAGCATATAGATAATGCTGTTATAAAAGCAAGTCAGAGGCAAGCTGTCTATTGTGGGCAATTCACCTCCTGGCTCCCCGGTGCCTTTTCTAAGAAGTACAAGTCATGAGTGTGATGGAATACTCTTTAATTGCCTGGATGGGTGCAGCTTCAACAACACTCAAGAAGCTTGACACCATCCAAGACAAAAGAGCCCACTTGAGTGATGCCCCATCCACCAACTTCAACATTCACTCCCTTCACCACTGATGCACGCATCAGACAGGACCTACCAAACAAAAGCAAAATATTGCAGATACTGAAATCAGAAATACAAACAGAAAATGCTGGAACTGTTCTGCAGGTCTAGCGACATCACCTTTCTTCTGATCATTCAACCTGTTGAACTCAGAATCTTTCTCTATTGATCCTACTTGATCTGCAAGCTTTTAAATTTGCTATAAAATTTGAATTTAAAGATGCTTAACCCTATGATGCAAAACTGACAGAAAAATACATACCTTGACAGTAAGTCGATCAATTCTAGCTTTGACATTCCATCAGGTATTATTCGTGGAATGGCAGCTACACTAGTCCTGAAAAGGTCAATTTTTGGTTTCCTTTCACCCCTGGATAAAAATAGAGAAGCCAATTTATAGCTGAAGATGGAAACAAAATACAATATTGTATTTTTTTATACATATACACAGCCAACCATTTAGAAAACCTAATCTATTTCTATTCCACTTCAAATCAAGAATTCAATGGGTGCGTCAATTTAAACAGCTTTTACCTGTAAGAAATCCTAGCCTATTAATTAAATAACGTAGCCTTCGTTGGTTATAATACTGAGTACAGGAGTTGGGGTATCATGCTGCTGCTGTACAGGACATTGGTAAGGCTACTTTTGGAATACTACATTTAATCCTGGTTGCCCTTCTGCAGAAAGGATGTTGTTTAACTTCAGAGGGTGCAGAAAAGATTTACAAGGATCTTGTGTTGGGACTGGAGGGTTTGAGCTATAAGGAGTGGCTGAATAGGCTAGGTCTATTTTCCCTGGAGCATTGGAGGCTGAGGGGTAAATTTAGAGGTTTATAATATTATGACAGCATGGATAGGGTGAATAGCCAAGGTCTTTCTCCTAGGGTGGGTGAGTCCAAAACTAGACGGCATAGGTCTAAGGTGAGAGGGGAAAGAGGGGTGCACGAAAGAGCTGCCAGAGGAAGTGGTAGAGGTGGATACAATTATGGCATTTAAAAGGCATCTGGATGGGTATATAAACAGGAAGGATTTAGAGAAATATGGGCCTAATGCTGGCAAATGGGACTAGGTCAGATTGGGATGTCTGATCCACACGAATGAATTGGAATGAAGGATCTGCTTCCATGTTGTATGGCTCTATAAACATAAAGCCAGAATAGTAAACAAAAAAAAAAATTCTACATATATTAGATCTGAAATGAAAGACAAAATATGCTGGAAATACTCAGCAGGTCAGGCAGCATCTGTGGTGAGACAATCACTGTTAATGGATGAAATTTGTCTGTTTTGTCAGTGAGCTTTGCCATGACTCTGCAACTCATGGCCATCTTGCTCTAGGTTTCTTAACCAATCAAGCAGGGTTGCACCCCGAACCCGTCAAAGAAACGACATGTAGTTAGAGGAAACTTCAGAGGTACCAGAACTGTGTGTTGATTTCTGTGGTTTCAGCAACTACAGAAATGGAAAGGAAATCCAGGCAGGCAAGTTCCTTGGACTCTTACATGGAGATCTTGCTATGCGATCTGAAAGTCTTGAAGTGAGGGAATATTTGTGCAGGGCAGAGATTCAAGGTTAGCTTGGAGAGGTGTTGCTGAGGAAGGCATCAGCAGGTGTGGTTCTTCCAACCTGATGAAAGTGTACAAAGAGGGCTCTGACCTCCAGAGGGCAGGAAAGGCGAATGGCGGAGAGCTTTCAGGTGCCAAATGCCTGACTTTCCCATGTTTATCACACATGACATTCCGCAGTGGCTAAAGGTAGAACTGCATAAGCTGTACCCATGCCACAGTGAAGGTTGGACATGAGTGCAGATCAAGGTATCCAGCAGCTCAATGGCCTGCAGACTAGACCAACAAATCCTGAAGTGAACATGATCATGTCAGTACACAATGCAACACCATTTTTCAAGGTTTAAAACTGCCTATTCTTGAACTAACTTCCCCTTGGCAGCTAAATGTCTGCCCATCTGAAATGCTGGCTCAGATTTTTCCAGCATCATGGAACTTCACTTTTTTCTACACCGGTGCTGGTATCCAGATCTGGAAAACCACACCTCCCCCCAACAATGTAGACAGATCCTAAATTCACCAACAGGGGAAAGTGAGTGTGCTGTGATTCACTTATGAAGGAAGCCATAGCCTGTGGGTTCATTTGTACTCAGTTCCAATGAGTTCAAACGCATCCCATTTTCACTGCAGCAAGGTCTGTATTTTTGCAGCTTAAGACACACAGCTACTTATAAATGCTCATAAAAGGTGGATAAGGTTAGTGGGCTGTCAGTTTTTACATCCCCAGTCCTTTAAATTTGAAAAGAGAATATTATTCCTGTTGACAGTTTCCACAAACAATGAATGTAGTTTCTCCCGGCTTCTCCCGGCAATTGGAAACAGCGCCAGCAAGGTGATGTTGGGACTGTTTGTGAGGCGGTGGCAAAATCCTGGTTGCAGTAGGCCCAGAAGAGGGACTCCTGGCATCATCAAGGCAGCAGCAGAGCCAGGGACTCCTGGTTGTGGTTGAGGTAGTCTCAGAGCCAGGGACTCATGTTGTGGGGCAAGCGTAGGCCCAGCATGGGACCTGACATCGGGGGTGGCATTTGTGAGGTGGGATCTGCAACAAAGAGATGGTGCGTAAAGAATGGCAACTCCAAAACTGGTGGGTCCAGCACAGGTGGCAGTGAGATGTTGGTGGAGGCACAGCTGTTGCTGGTGAGCCGGCCCAGGGCTCAGGGCTCATGGGGAAGGCAGTGGAACGAAGATAGACTCTCTTTCAGTTATATCTTTTTATTCTTTTTAGTTATTCTCTTAAACTTCCAAAATGATGCCGGATTGTGACGACAGTTGAAGCTCTTCACTGTATTTTACTTTATTATTCACTGTAAAATGCAAGTGACAATAAATCATTCAATTCAATGTTCAAATGCATTGCGCTGGCACTGATGATAGTATTGAAGGGTGCACATTGCCACTTCCCTTTAACATGCTATATCCTGTTAAACTTCCATGTCATGCCATTTTTCATTCAAAGGACAGGCACATACCTTTCAAAACATTCTATTCTGCACCTAGAACTGTGGCCTAAATTTTTGCAATGATGGAGCTGATCTCTGGCTTCACGAAATTGGCACTGGGGCCCAGATTCCCGAAGTCCTGCTTCAAACTTTGCATCCACCATTTGTTCTGGTGGAAGAATAGGAGGGTTTACAAATCTGTAATTCATGAAGGCAACTGCTCATGTAAAAGTGCAGACGCCTTCAATTGGTACATACTGCTGCAATTAAGCATCGGTGGCAGACGGGGGTGAATATTTAAAGATATGGTGCCAATCAAGTCTGCTTTATCCTGTATCTCGTCAAGGCTTTTCAGTGTTGATGGAATTTCAACCAGGCAAGTGGGAGTGTTCTATCAAATTCCTGATTTGAGCCTTGTTGACAGTGGACAGGCTTTGGGTAGTCAGAAGGTAATTTACTTGCTGTAGGATTTCTAGCCTCCAATCTCTAAATAGTGAATTCATCAGTAGACAATTAGAGCTTTGTTTTATTTCATTGCATCCTGAGTCTTTTGTCTGCCATGTTGTCATACTGGCTGAATTGGCCTGGAGAGGATAAGAACAAAGAGAAGTGGATTGAAGATATGGGTTGCCAGGAGTTTGCACCAAATTTGCTTAAGGTTTTTAAAGGGCCATGTAGGGTGCATGGAGGGATATAGGTTGGTATAATGGTTAATAAGTGCCATGGGGGTTAACTTGGCATGTGGGCTATGGAGGCAGTTGATGAGCATGGTGGCATGGTTTAACATGAATAGGTTACGCAGTGTGTGCACAATGGTGAGGATGAGAAGACTGTTTTATTTTAAGTAAACTGGAGCAATATCCCAGATCACTGAGACTAGCCTTTCAAACATCCAGGCTTCTGCAGTGAGTATCCATTATGACTACCTCCATACATTTCCAGCACAGTGAGCCTGCCTCTTGTTAACGTAACAATCCTCTCAGCTCTGAATCCTAGAACCAAAATTAGAAATCAGGCACTCTCTCCCAAATTGGGTTTGTGAAATTGGGAACTTTCCTGACTCAGGAGCAAAAATACAGGCCTAAGAATATTTATACAAATAACTTGACCATAATAATTGAGCACTATTAGCATATTGCCATTCTGAAAAGTTTGATTTGCATAGCTGCATAAAACAGCTCCATGCTTTCACATCAACTCCAAACTGAATCCTGCATTAATTATTTGCAAGCTTACGTGATCATGTCTTCAGGCTCTTTGTTCAATATTTGCGTATTGGTCAACATCATACAGCGTCCAACTTCTTTGTCAAGGTGCCTTAAGATGCTATCTAGGGCTTTTCTTAGTTGTGGATAGTACAAAGACATTCCTGTTGAGTCAAGGGCAAAATCTAACTTTAGAATAGTTTTGACAGGCTTTGCTAACCTAAAGCACTGACCCTGAATTTCCTTGCGACCTGCAGCACCACCAACATTATTACACCATTATACTAATAAAATCAAGAATATTTTATTTTACTGCAATCAGCTTCTATATGTCAGAGACAAATGGTTTGCTGGTGTTATCAACAATCTGGTTCGCCTGGAGGCAACTGAAAAGAAACGTGATGGAATTGTTGCTGATTTGGCACTGTTCAGTGATCTTGATGTAACTTCCAGTGCAATCTGCCACCCAGCAATATAAGTAACATTCCAGGATGACATACTAGCTCACAGGTTCAGATGTCTGTTCCTCTTAGCTTCTGAGTCTTTCAGGAGACTTTGCTAGTCTTCCTATATTAAGTTTGGTGTAATTTTAAAAAAGACATTTTTTACTTTTCATCAACGTTCTTTCTAAAATAAATTCCTGCTGCTCCCTACCTTCAATTTCCATCAATACTTAATCTATGTTCATTTGTATTAATCATCTAAATCACTGGAAACAGAGAGCCTAAATTCAATACTAGTGAACCCTGTTTCTCATGCATGAAATGGCCTCAGCAATGGCAGTGCAGAGGCTTACATTTAATCCGCTCAATTGTGCCATTGCTAAATTGTTGTGATTGTGAGCCCAGGTCCCATTTCAATGTTTGGCCCATTTCAAATCTGAACTCTTCAATTTGTTAAGACTAAATGAGGCTTATAAAGGCTTAACCAGTAGTCTTTCAAGTTTAGTACAGTTTACTATGATGTAGCGTTATCCTGATACCCTCCACACAGGCCCCCACACAAAAAGCTGCCCTAAAATCTTTCACAACTTAGTCTCCGTTTATTAAAAAAAAATTAGAACTTTCTTTGAGTCCATAAAGCAATTATGTTGACTTGGTGGCCTGCCCTTCGACTTGCTTCCTCGTTGCGCACAGTCCTTGGGACTAGCTAAAATTACAAGGAGACTGGCTGGAGGACTCGGGTTTGGCTTGCCCAAGTTATGACAGCAAAGCAGAAGGACAAACTTTCTCCAGTTCTTTGTCTCTGTTTTCTCACCACTTTGTTGAGTGGTTGCTGGAATTATAGCAATCTGGAGTGCGATAAATGAAGGTTCTAATCTGTTTTAATAGTCTTTTTCCTATGTTATTTTAAATGCTACTACCAAATAAATAGTTTCCTCCATTTCGATGGAAACAGCTCAAATCCTTAAATTTTGTATTTGTGTTTGTTAGCCAGCTTGCTAATGAACTTGCATTGTATTCTCACTGTTATTTCAACATTATTGCTACAGTACAGATCCCACATCTGCACAATGAGTGTGAAATTTAATGCGAATTTCACTCCCTTGTTTGTTTCCTTCCCTCACACCCCTAGGTCTTGTCCTGTTTGGACTGCTTCCAACATAGCCAACCCATCTTCAAACATTTATACCTCTCACTTGCATCCTGCCTAGCTGTTATCACTCTTGGTTTATCATTTGCAATTGTCTGTCACTTTTCTCTCTCTCTGGGGACTATCTCCACATACTCTATTCTCTTCCCATCTCCCCAACCCCAACCCGTCTTCAGCATAAATTCTACCCTTCCCCAGCTATTTTCAGTTATGACAAAGGGTCACTGGGCTCAAAATGTTTTCTCTCCCAGACCTGCTGTATTTGTCCAGCACTATGAAACAAAAGCAGCAACTGCAGTTCTTTGTATCAGAGATAAAAGGTAGTGCAGATGCTGGAGAATCCGAGATAACAAGGCGTGGGGCTGGATGAACACAGCAGGCCAAGCGGCATCATAGGAGCAGGAAAACTTGACGTTTCGGGCCTAGACCCTT
>JAHRHZ010000263.1:26028949-26117326 GCA_024137785.1 Ginglymostoma cirratum | reverse complement strand
TGTGTTCATCCAGCCCCATGCTTGTTATCTTGGATTCTCCAGCATCTGCAGTACCTTTTATCTCTTCACTATTAAATGTCAACTTTTAACATCCATATTTTAAACTAAATCTTAGATTCGCTGACACTGACTTCCATTTGTTATATCTTTTCTCAGATCAGATACTGTCAATATCCCTTTGCAACTTCATTTGGTTCTCAGAATTATTTCTCATGCTTCTGACTTTAGGATCATCTGCAACGTTGGAATTTTCTCCAGTTGTACATCCAAACACAACTTTATAATGGCTGCTGTCTATATGCGTAAAATATTTCAGAATGCAAGAGGTAGAATCTTATTTTAAAATTTCAACATGGTTCTCTTAATTTCCTGCTGTAACTCAAGGAATTCTATCCTATCAAAGTAAAGGAAAAATTTATATTAACAGCTTAAGACTGACCTATCATTTTTGCTTCTTCTTCAGTCAAGGTTTTACTCAAGTAAGTCTTCTTCACTCTGAGTGTGTTACCAGAAGGGAGTACAGCTCCTGTGTTAGGCATTGGAGGCTCCCCATCCTTCTGTTGCAGGTTGTCAGCAACCACGAGGAAAGCTCTCAAACCAATGTTCATTCTCTGTGAAGCATTGAAGCATTGCAGAAGTACACAGTCAGTATTTTGGCATGAAACAATGACCTTCTTTAATTTATCCAGGTTAGGGTGAAAATTATACTCATTACTATATCTCTATATGACAATCCTCTTATTGGGCTATTAAATCAAAATGTCATGATCTATTTTATATTAATGATTTTCTTGTTTTCAACACAGTCTAGCCATAATTTAAACAGTAAACACATTTTTGCACAAGATTTAGCAATAAACCCATAGAAGATAGTTGCTGCTGCTACAAGTGATCATGGAAACAAGGGTCTGATATTGCCACAGTCTCAATTAGATTCAATAAGTTTTTAGCTTCTTTCAATGGTAGAAAGCTGGTAAACAGCATCATTCATTCAGAGATATGAGGTACTGCAGATGCTGGAGAATCCGAGATAACAAGGTGTGGAGCTGGATGAACACAGCAGGCCAAGCAGCATCATAGGAGCAGGAAAGCTTGACGTTTCGGGCCTAGACCCTTCATCAGAAATCCTTGACGTTTTGGGCCTAGACCCTTCATCAGAAATAAAGAAGGGTCTAGGCCCGAAACGTCAAGCATCATTCATTAGTTTAGAGTTAACTGTATATTTTAAGTGAAATATTTATTTTTTGTCATTAAGTTTAAAATTATTGGTTAAAAAGAACTTTTTCTATATAAATACAATTGTCCCAAAAAGAAAGAATCTTAAAGAAAAGAATATTTTGGAAGAAAGCAATAAATACCTCAGGATTCAGACTGAAGGTCTTTGGTGACTTTCCAACACTAAGAAGGTCAAATATGATTTCCTTCATAGCAAAATCTAACCGCTCCTGATAAATGGAAAATACTTCTTAAAATTACTATTACATCAAACATATTTGGCAACTTTGTACACAAACACTGAAAATGTCAAAATTTACAAAGAAAATATGAATATGTGTAAAAAAAACCAAAATAACTGTGAATACTGGAAATAAAAAAAACCCAGAAATTGCTCAAAAAGCTCAGCAGGTGTGGCAGCATCTGTGGAGAGAAATCAGGGTTAACGTTTCACGTCCAGTGATCCTTCCTCAAAACTGATGGTAGTTGTAAAATGTTGGTTTTTATGCAGCAGATTTGGAGTGGGGGGGTTGATAGAGGGGATAGGAGTACACAATAGGTAGAGGTAGAGCCCAAAGAGAGAGAAGAACAGTTGTATAGACAAAGGAGTGGGTACCAAACAGGCTAGGAAGGTGAATAGCTGTTAATAGGTACTGTTAGTGGCTAACAATGGGAGTTGTGTGTAATTGCAGACTATGTGATAACACGGCCTGGTGTGTGTGGGGTTGGGGTAAGGACGTGGGAGAGCTCAAGCTGAAAACTGTTGAACTCGATATTGAATCCAGAAGGCTGTTGAGTTCCTAAGCGGAAAATGAGGTGCTGTTCTTCCAGCTTGTGCTGAGCTTCCCTGGAGCACTGCAGCCAGCCTGAGACAGAGATGTTGGCCAAGGAAGAAGGTGGCTAGTTGACGTGGCAGGCAACTGGAAGCTCAGGGTCTTTCTGCAGACAGAATGTAGGTTTTCTGCAAAGCGGTTACCCAGTCTATGCTTTGTTTCACCAATGTAGAGGAGACCACATTGTGAACATAAATGCTGTAAACAGGATTGAGTCAAGTGCAGGTAAAGTGCTGCTTCATCTGTGTGTTTGGCCATTGGATACGGAGGAGGGAGGAAGCAAACAGGCAGGTGTTACACTTTCTGTAGTTGTAGGGAAAGTTGCCATGGGGCTGTGGGAGGGTATTGGGAGTGAAGGAGGAGTGGACCAGGGTGTCTTGGGGGAAACGGTCCTTACAGAAAGCTGACAGGGGAGGGGAAGTGAATGTGTCTGGTGGTGGCATCCCGCTGGAGGTGGCGGAAATGGTGACTAATGATCCTCTAGATGTGGATGCTGATGAGATGATAGGTAAGGACAAGGGGCACCCTATCGCCGTTGCGGGAGGGAACAGAGGGGGTGAGAACCAAAGTGCGGGAGATGGGTTGATCCCAGCTGAGGGCCTTGTCAGCGACAGTGCTGGGGAATTCACGGTTGAGGAAGAAGATGGACTTCTGGAGGCACCCTTGCTGAAGCTGGCATCATCAGAACAGATGTGATAGAAATGGAGGAACTGGGAAATGGAATTGAGTTTTTGAAAATGAATATACAATTTCAAAATGAATATATGAACATCACACAACACAGAAATAAAAACTGAGGGCAGAATTTTCCATTTTTATGGTAAAGTATGTCGACCAACATATTGGATGGCTTTACATCTGTCAATGCCCTGGGCGACTCATCTCACAGTATCAACCATTTTACGGCTCAGTATCCTTGCAAGTGAGCTGCTGCGTCAGTTACTCAGCAAAGCCTCATTAGTCTTGATGTCCATTCACAGGCTCACATCCACCTCATCCACTCAAATTACTAACCCTTTCTGCTCTGTGTTTACCACTCACTCAGCACCTGGTATGGTTATGCACACTCACAAAATGCTGCTGCACCTACTTCCATTATACTCATCACCACTTGTGATGTTGACGCAGCACCATTCCATGCAATGCCATGTCAAACTGCTCCTGCCCTTTCACATTTACTCTTTACTGCTTGCTACAGATACAAGCTAGCCTGCCTTTCCTTCTACTTTAAAGTTTTCCCTCTAATCTAGAGACTGCTTACTGCCCCTGTCAGCAGATGCGCAATCTCTGAGCCAGAAGCTACTCTCTGCCCCTGTCTACTAATCTGCTACCTCTGAGAGAAAAACTGCAGCCTAAGCAGACTGCCAAACATGCAAGCTGATATTCTGAGGTGGTACTATGCTGTTGCTCACCTGGGTGATTGGAGGGTCCAGGGAGTGATCATGTCAACTGACCACAATGCACCTACTGCAGTTGTAGTGGTTCCTTGTAAAGTGTGGAAACGTATTTGACAGATTCCCACTTGATTTCTGTTGTCAGGTTTTGGAAGCATTGAATTTCTTGATTTGGCAGAGGATAGTTGGGAAGGGCAAGTTAATATGGGGAGTTGGGTGACCAAAAAGATACAATAGGCTTCTCATCACCTTTTGAGATTTTGATGCCTTCTCAGGAGGAAGAACTTAATCGCAATAGCTTTTCATGATTTTTGGGCTCTCACATGATTAAATCATCACAGTTGACATTATTCTCACCACCTCAGGGAAGGGAAAATGGCAACCTCAAACTACTGGAAACTCTTAAGTCTGACAATTTGCTCTCATACTAGGCAGATATCATTCTGATGGATCTCAAGTGACTCTCAACAGTGAATGTGCTAAAATAGCTGCAGAAAATGAATTTTCAGGATAACGCAATCATTTTGTTCTTTAAAGTATGCAACTTTCTCCAACAATCTTAAAGGTGCAGTCGTCATTTTATTGTGTAAATGCAGCTCTTTATCTTGAAGTTTTAGGTTAATGGGAGCATAGGGAACCCAATTAATAGTAACCAGTTTTGAGTGGAGTGGAATAATTTGATTCCTTACTTTCGATTTTATCCCTGTGCAACTTTCTGCTCTTAATAATTTGGGGTTCTATTCAAATTTGCATTCAAAGCTAATTCGGGGAAACTGGCTGCAAACAGCACACTTCCCTTTCAGTTCGTTTAGAACTGATCACTACCATTCACATCTAAACTATGTTCATATCGGAAAACATCGACTAATTTCTTTTGCATTACAACGATACTTCTACATTTTAATTCTGGTTATAATGATTCTTTTGGTTATTGTTTTTTCAACCAATCACCTAACGGAAGTTAAATGGTATCATTTAGGGAGAATTGTTATAAACCATGGTCCAAAAAAGCAACCGCTGTAAAGCCAAAGTGAAAAAAAAATCTTTTTCAACATTTAATTAGTAAAATCAATGCACAATGCTCCATATTTGTGGCAGGAACTTAACACAGAGGCAGAAAACCAAGCATAGTCCGTCTCCGTTGAAATCCATGATCGAATTTTATAGTCATCGAGCAATTAGTTACCTAAGGTTGTGACTTCAGTCATCCTGAGGAAAATGTTGGAGATTAGAGAAGCAGGAAAGTGGGGCAGGCTGATTGGGACTAGTCAGGCAGGACTTGGCAAGGTATGGAAACTGGAAACAGTGATCACACCCGCAGAGTTATAATTTTGCATGGGTGGGGCAGACCTTTTGCCAGGGGGTCCTCAAACAGGAGGCCCCCACCTCCACATAAGCCCATATTCAGGTAACAAAGGTACACCTATCAGCCTGGCCAAGTGGCATGGATACCCTGCTGGTGGTACAATGTCAGCAATGATGGGAGGAGAGTTTTAAGTGATCAATTAAGAAGGTCAATTTGCTAGAGTACCCAACATCTCCATCTAACAGTTTAGTGAATGTAGGCAGGCCACAGATACAGCATTTCCTCCCCATCCCACAAAACATTATGCCTCCTCCAACACCAGTTTGCACAATGGGCTGCAAAATTCCAGCTTCTAATTCTGTATGCACGTGGGGACCTCTGCCTTCTTCAACTTCAATATAAGTGATCACGCGATTTCCAACAAGTTCTTTTTATGTTTACACATAGAATATATACTTTTCCTGCTGTAACTATCTGCTCTTTAAGACTCTGGATTACAGATCTCTGAATCTCTTCAGTTGCTAAAACATTTATATAATAAGGTTGTTAGAATATTATCAAGTTATTAATGAATCTTAAAAACCAAAAGAACTGTGGATGCTGTCAATCAGAAACAAAAGCAGAAATTGCTGGAAAAGCTCAGCAGCTCTGGCAGCATTTGTTTATTTTCATTTAAATTTACCCTGCCACTGATCAAGAACAAAGTAAACATAACAGATAGAGTAATTTGTGATTGCTTTCCATACCTGAGCAATGAACTGTATGATTTTCACAAATATGTTGAGAGGCATATCCCTGGGCACCACACTGCGAGATCCTTTGGGAAAAAGTGTTGCGGTAATGCTTCCAAGTCGACTATTATGGAAAGAGATTGATGATTGACTAAATACATTTCTCTAAGGAAAATGATGAAAATGTTAATGCACACGCAATCACACTGAGAATGAATTATCACATTTGCTCAATTTTAATAAATATTAGCTGATCAGGAAAACTGACAGCTTCAAATCAATTAAGCACTTTTCTTCCTTGAGTAATCATATTTCAAGCAACTTTTAATGATTTGTAGCCAGCTGTTGTAAGGTTTAAAAGGAAAAGACATTGTAATAGCATTTGAGACTTTTGCTGTTGAAAACAGTAAAAATAAAACTTTAAGGTTCTTGCGAAGATTTGTAGCTCGGTTTGTGGGTGGGGTTGTTGACTTGCTCGCTGACCTGGCTGGTTATTGTTCAGATGTTTTGTCAAAATGCTAAGTAACATCATCAGTGTGGCCTCCGATGAAGCGATGTTGTTCTACTCCGCTTGGTGTTTATATGATCTGGTCTGTTGAGGGGTTTTGTGTCATTTCTGGTTCTTTTTTGCAAGGGTTTGTATTTGGGGTCTAATACCACGTGTTTATTGATCATGGGTGGAGAACCAGGCCTCTAGGAATTCCCGTGCATGTCTACGTTTGGCTTGAGCTAGGATAGTCACGTCTTCCCAGTTAAATTGATGGCCTTTGTTGGCCGAGTGTACTGGAATGAGAGAAAGTTTGTCGTGTCGTTTTGCTGCTAGCCGCAAATCGCTGGAAACTACTTTAGCACCGGATGAGAAGTGGATCTGTTCATCAGCTGGCAGCAAGATGTGTAAAACATCAGTTCCAAGTACACAGAGGTAATTTCAAATCACAGTGTATCATGGGAAGACTGAACATAGTGTTCTTGAGCTTGCAATGATAGCAAGGAGCCCTGGCTCCCAACAACATAAACCAAAAATTTGGGTATACCTTTTGGTGACAAAACTGCTGACAGTCTGAGGAAACATTTTAAGACATTAGTCTCTGCTTCAAAGAAAGAGTCATTTCAAAATTAGGAACGCAACACCTAATTTGCACAGCTTGTTTTATCCTCAAAGCAAACCTATTAGCAAATAAAAACCAAAAAGAACTGCAGATGCTGTAAATCAGGAACAAAGACAAAGTTGCTGGAAAAGCTCAGCAGGTCTGGCAGCATCTGTGGAGGAGAAAACAGAGTTAACGTTTCGGGTCCGGTGACCCTTCATCAGAACATCATGGTGGCTGGGAAAACGTCAGTTTACACGCAGAAAATAGGGAGGTGGGTGGGGTAGGGAGTAAATGATAGGATAGAGACCAAACAGAGAGAAAGACAGTTGGACAGACAAAGGAGTTGCTAACAATCAGGCTGGGAGGGTGAATAGTTACTAATGGGGACTGTCAGTGACGAACAACAAGGGGTGTGTAGTGGCAGGCTATGAGGTAACAAGGCCTGGTGTGTGGGGTGGGGGGCTGGGACATGGGAGAGTTTAGGCCCGAAAATTATTGAACTCAATATTGAGTCTGGAGGGCTGTAGGGTCCCCAAGCGGAAAACGAGGTGTTGTTCCTCCAGCTTGTGCTGGGCTTCTCTGGAACACTGTAGCAAGCCGGAGACAGAGATGCTGGCCAGGGAGCAAGGTTGTGCATTGAACAACAATGTTCAATGAAGGAGATGGAAAGAGATTGATGATTGACTAAATACATTTCTCTAAGGAAAATGATGAAAATGTTAATGCACACGCAATCACACTGAGAATGAATTATCACATTTGCTCAATTTTAATAAATATTAGCTGATCAGGAAAACTGACAGCTTCAAATCAATTAAGCACTTTTCTTCCTTGAGTAATCATATTTCAAGCAACTTTTAATGATTTGTAGCCAGCTGTTGTAAGGTTTAAAAGGAAAAGACATTGTAATAGCATTTGAGATTTTTGCTGTTGAAAACAGTAAAAATAAAACTTTAAGGTTCTTGCGAAGATTTGTAGCTTGGTTTGTGGGTGAGGTTGTTGACTTGCTCGCTGACAGGCAACAGGTAGTTCAGGGTGTTTTTTGTGAGCAGAACGTAGATGTTCTGCGAAGCGGTTGCCAAGGCTAAGCTTCGTTTCCCCAATGTAGAGGAGACCACATTGTGAGCAGCAAATGCAGTAGACTAGATTCTTGGAAGTGCAGGTGAAGTGTTGCTTCACCTGGAAGGTATGTTTCAGCCCTTGGATACTGGGGAGGGAGAAGGTAAATGCGCAGGTGTCGCACCTTCGCCGGTTACAGGGTAAGGTGCCGTAGGGCTGTGGGGAGGTGTTGGGGGTGAAGGAAGTATGGACCAGGGTGTTCCTGAGGGAATGGTCCCTGCGGAAGGCTAGCAAGGGAGGGGAGGGGAATATGTGTCTGGTGGTGGCATCTTGCTGGAGGTGGCGGAAATGGCGTCTGATGATCCACCTCCGCCACCTCCAGCAAGATGTCACCACCAGACACATATTCCGTTCCCCTCCCTTATCCGCCTTCCGCAGGGACCGTTCCCTCCGGGACACCCTGGTCCATACTTCCTTCACCCCCAACACCTCCCCACAGCCCTACGGCACCTTCCCCTGTAACCGGCGAAGGTGCAATACCTGCGCATTTACCTTCTCCTTCCCCAGTATCCAAGGGCCCAAACATACCTTCCAGGTGAAGCAACACTTCACCTGCACTTCCAAGAATCTAGTCTACTGCATTTGCTGCTCACAATGTGGTCCCCTCTACATTGGGGAAACAAAGCTTAGACTTGGCAACCACTTCGCAGAACATCTACGTTCTGCTCACAAAAAAGACCCTGAACTACCTCTTGCCTGCCACTTCAATGCAGAACCTTGCTCCCTGGCCAACATCTCTATCTCCGGCTTGCTACAGTGTTCCAGCGAAGCCCAGCACAAGCTGGAGGAACAACACCTCATTTACCGCTTGGGGACCCTATAGCCCTCCGGACTCAATACTGAGTTCAATAGTTTTAGGGCCTAAACTCTCCCATGTCCCAGCCCCCCACCCCACACACCAGGCCTTGTTACCACATAGCCTGCCACAACACACCCCCTGTTGTTAATCACTAACAGTCCCCATTAACAACTTTTCATCCTCCCAGCCTGATCGTGAGCAACTCCTTTGTCTGTCCAACCGTCTTTCTCTCTCTTTGGGGTCTATCCTATCATTTACTCCCTACTCCACCTACCTCCCTATTTTCTGCATATAATCTGACTTTTTCCCAGCCACCATCAGTTCTGAGGAAGGGTCACTGGACCCGAAACGTTAACTCTGTTTTCTCCTCCACAGATGCTGCCAAACCTATTAACAGCTCTTCTCCAGGTTCCCTGATCAATCAGGCAGGGTGGGTGGGTGGAATGAGGCAGTTGATGCCACCATGAATAAATTATACATAAAGGCAGGGTTCACCAAACAGACATGGATTGAAGTTGTGAAGTGGTGTGCAGCAAAAGTGTTATACTGAGAACATGAAACCAGTGCCAGAAAAGGTTCAACGACTTCAAGAGGTCAAGCAAGAGGAGTATTTTGCAGTTCTCAACAGCAGCCATCGCTCTCTCACCTCTCCAGAATTTTCCTGCACATCAGTTCCAAGTACACAGAGGGTATCTCAAATCAGGGTGTATTTTCTCCAGCCTCTTCCTCAAATCACCATCTAAATGGACATTACATATACTGATCCGTAACTTATGGTCCTCAGTCACCCTCCTCACATTTCCCTCTTCCATCCTCACAAATCATTTAGCTTCTCACAATCCTAACTCACTGTTCATTCTCATTTCAGAAAAAGAGAACTCATAATTCCAAGAAGAGGCAGAGAACTGGGTTGGAACTGGCATTTATAAATAAGGAATCCTGGAGGTTGGCACGATGACAGCAGTAAAGGCCCAGAGACAGAGAGGTGGCCAGGGACTTGGGGCATGGTTTTCTGGAATACAAAGGTTTCCACCTCCTGCTAAAATGTAGGGGTTCACATCTGTAAGAAGAATGGTGGCCCCAATGGCACTTAATGATCAATGGGCAATTAATAGGATTGAAAGAACATTTCCCTTCCTCGGGGAGACAAAATGTTGGAGAACTTCCAACAAATCAGAAGCTTTGTGCCACCAGAAACAATGGCCACTGTTAGCACGGCACTCATGGTTTGAAGTCACAGTCAGAGCTGGATTAAGGGTCTTGGCCAGTGTTTGTGGGTCTCATTAGGCCCACTGAGGGGTACTGGGGTCAGGATTGAAGGGAAAAACCGGGTAGGCTAACAACTTAGGGAAGACCCTCTGATAGGTCCAGACTTTCACACCACTGTTTAAATCTTGGTTTTGGTAGGACAAAGCCCTTGGGTGGGCATGAGTTTAGCAGATTGCTCAGTGCAAGCTCCACCATTGATAAAACTATGGTGCGGACAGGTAGGTAACATGATGCTGCCAGCTGGACTTCATATGCTCCTCACCCTCACCTTCAAACTCGCTGATTAAAGCATATAAAATCCAACCATTGGTTACAACTAAAGACAGAGACAAGAATCATTGCTCATGTTGAATCAAAGCCACCAATACATCAAATGTTAAAATACAGACCATGTTAATCCTATTCCTCCTAAATTAAGCACTTACACATGTCTTTCATCTCCCATAGGTACACCATCAAAGATGACACAGTGAGGTGGTGGCGGCCATGGAGATCTCAGAGAGGGACTAGCACTCTACAATGCGCCGTTACATGACACACATGCACATCATTTGTTTGCACACCTCAACATGTCCACCATCTGAGACAGATTGAGAGGCACACAGTGAGGAGTAGCTAGTTGTTGGAGACAGAGATAGCAGTAAAAATCTGTACTCGAGGGTACAGGAGACTTCAAGCCTTGTTCAGCTAGACACAGATGATGAGTTCTGCAAGTCATAGACTAAATGGGTACTTGTGGAGCAGCACTGAGGAATGTACGTGCATCTGTCAGGACTTTCCAAGGCATTCTGCACCTTTTAAAGAAAATGCAGGGGTCCATCTCTAATGTAAGCTTTTTGAAGCCGCAGAACTTGAAAGAGTGACACACCTCTGAGAGAGTCATATGTGGAAGGCCACTAAGTGTATGCAGGCCCATAACAATAGCCTGGACATTCTGTGAGTTATTTCACAAAGTATCAACCAAAGTTTTATCTTGCTGGCTGAATGAAACACACAAATACAGTCAAGTGCTCACATAAGCCAGGAAGTGTAGGTCACCCTGACAGGGAAGATGAAGAAAAAGATGTTGACAATGAGGGGTCTTCTCAGTGATTCCTTAGCCCCCTGCTGCCACCTCTCCGACTCTGATATAGATGACATGATACATTCTGTTGCATGGCCAAGTCTAACAATGTGCTGATGCTGGTGCGGTATTCTTCACATCTTCAAAACCCACAGGACATAGGCCACAGATTTGCATGTCTCATGACAGCCTGCCTCTAGTTCTGCTGAAGCCACATGGGCAGGTTTACTTTGGGAAAAAATAATTCTAGTTGCACGAAAGAGATCACTTGGGTTCTTTACTTGTTAATGCGGCATTTATTTTCTTTATTCAGATGAAAGTATGCGCCTTTTAAACTTACTCATTTTCATAGTGTCTATTCTGTTAGCTCCCCCATTGATCCTGGCTTGAGTTGTAATAATGAGGAGGTAAGGCTCTGAAGTTGAATGATAGGCATATGTCTGTTGATAGTTGGGGTCAGGGGTGTTTGAGCATGGAGGGACAATTTCAGTATTGAAAGCTCAGTTCTTAAGTAAAGTCTGCCGGGCAAAACTTCACAAGGCTCCTCTTCTATGGATATCAAGTGATCTTCACCCTCATCTGACACCAGCTCCAGTCATCTCCGCAGGTCTGTGGTGTACAGGCTATTACAATGATCTGAGAGATCTTTTTTGGTATATATGATGGACATCTTCAGGACAATCAAGGCAACGGAAACTCATTTTTGAGCAAGCCAATAGTATTTTCAATTGTGACCTCACAGATCAATTGCAAACATCTATCTTCCCTTAAAGCTCTCAACAGTGTTCATATGAGATAATCAGAAATCAAATTAAAAGAAAGTACACTGAAACACAAATTTCCTCAGTCTATAAGTGATCAAGGCAAGGAAAAGCTCAGAGATCAGAACTTATCTAAGTCATGGCTACAGGCTGTGATTATTCAACAAGACAAAAAAAACCATTCTCAAATATTTTTCTAAATCCCAGTTGCAAGTATGATTGACAAATCATCACAGTGGTCATTATGGTGTTATTAGTACCAGTTATATGGTTGCTGCAATTACTAGAATTAGTTATTACAATGTGACATTGCATTATTATAAACTAATCCTCTTTGCTTCCCTTCCACTGCTCATTTCCGTTCTCCCTGCTCCCCCATTTCCCCCTCTCTCACAGGACTATTTCCTTCCAGTCCACTTTACACTCCATCCCTCCACAACCCTGCTCTCTCCCGCACCCTATGTCCCCCGCCTTATCCCTCTACACCCCTGCCACCAACCACCTAACCCCTTCCCTGCTCCCTGGCCCTCTCCACTCTTCACTCTAGTCTTCATCCCTTGCTCTCCCACTATAGTTCAATCCCTGCCCTTGTCCTGCCCCTCAACCTCCCACTCCCACACTCCTCAGGTACAGCGCTAACTGGAACTGAAAGTCAAACTAATAGTGGGTTCCAGTTTAGACTGGCATGGAGCCCACACAGGTGAATATTGAAGACAGAAGGCAAGATGTTAAGTGATGCTAGGAAACCAATTGGGTCTGGGAAGGTTGACAGATTGAGTTTGGGAGCTAGAAGATGATTGTAACCCTGAACTTAAGGAAAAGGGCTGGAAGGGATTGTAGTCCTGAAGGTGATAAAAATTAGAGTGAGATTGTAGCTCCAAAGTTTCTAGTCCCAGGCCTTGAGGGGTTGTATTCAGGCACACTTGCCAATCTGGTATATTTCAGGCAAGCCTGAAAGACTAGCCTAGGCTTTAGGCAGTCTCAACTCCTGACACCACCAGAAGGCAGTTTTGTGAACAACTGGAAGGGTGGAATGAACCTCAGGATTGTGGTCCTGAGACACATGTGGGGTGATAGACCTTTTCTGAACATTTTTATTCATAATAGGTTTTTCCCATTTTTTTCAACTTGTCCCTTTAGGTGTAACCCTTGCTGGATCGTCTGGTTTCTTTGGGCAATTGCACAACCTGGATATTGGATGGGACGACAACCTGTGCTATGGTGACTCCGACCACAGGCTTGTTAAGCTCCTCATTCCTGCCCATGGCAGGCTGCAGGTGGAAGGGATGGTATAGCTCGGACATTCTGGGTTGAATTGTTCCATTAGCTCCAGAATATTAATGGTCAAATACTCAAACAGCACGTCAAACAGCACGTCATGTTTTTGGCCCAATGACAATGAAGGAACAGGTATACAGTTCCTCGACAGGAAGGTGTGGAGCTTAGGAGGACCTTGCAGATGGTGATGCTCCCATGCCTCTGCTGTCCGTTTTTTTACGTTGTCGTTGGTGAGTTGCTTGTTTTCATTTTTCGTCGTATACTTTTGAATTTGATTCCATTACACTCTTACTTTTCCAATATTGCCACATTTAATTTGTTGACTATTGCTAGTCCTCTAGCAGACCATTCCTTGTTTTATCCACCGAGTTGGTCACCATGGTAGAATGGGCACTCCATTCATCCATGGAGGAGCTGGAAAGTGTTCAAAGGAAGGATAGCATGTCAGTTGAAGTAGAAGTAGTAAGGAAAGCTGCTGTGAGAAGTTTCAAAATACACAGTTAGGTTTGTGTATTTCTGTTTCTATCATAACCAATAGGAAGCTGCAGTTGACGTCTACATGCCTGCACACACAATTATAACAAGCTGTGACCAATTTTGACTTTTGAATCTGTGATCAGGGCACATTTCAAATTACAACTTTTGATGCTAATTTATGTCTGCTGCAATTGAGTGTTTTAGAGCATGATTAAATGCTCATTTTCTTTTCCTGGTAGTGAACCACACTAGCAGAAAGAGTAGCTGCAGAACAGAAGGCTGTCAAAGGATGAAGATGACATGGCAGGTCATTATGGATAGCTGGTGTGCACTTGCATTACTCTTTTGCGATATCCAATTCCAATTTTACACTAAAGGAGCAAACTTCTATTCAATTAACAATAACACCTGATTTTATTTTATTATTTACTCATGGGACATTGACATGGCTGGCTAGCCAGTGTTTTAATGCCAGTTTCCTTATTGCCCTTAAGGTGTTGGTGAGCTGCCGCCTTGAATTGCTGTAAAGTTCAGAAGCTGTAAGGTGACCCATAACGCTATTAGGAAGGGAACTCCAGGATTCTGACCCAGTCACACCAAAGGAATGAATATATTTCCAAGTCAAGATGGTGACTGAATTGGAGGGGAACTTGCAGGTGGTGGTGTTCCCACGTATCTGCTGCCCTTGTCCTTCTAGATGGAAATGGTCATGAATTTGGAAGGTGCTGTCTAAGGATCTTTGGTGAATTTCTGCAGTGCATCTTGTACATAGTACACACTGCTGCTACTGAGTATTCGTGGTGGAGAGGGTGGATGCTTGTGGATGTGGTGCCAATTAAGCAGGCTCCCTTGACCTGGATGGTATCAAGCTTCTTCAGTATTCTTGGTGCTGCAGTCACCCAGGCAAGGAGTAAGTATTCCATCATACTCCTGACTTGTGCCTCAGATAGTGGACAGACTTTAGGGAGTCAGAAGGTGAGTTACTTCCACAGTATTCCCAGCCTCTGATCCACTCATGTAGCCACGGTGTTTACGTGGCAAGTCCAGTTGAGTTTCTGGTCAACGATAACCCCAAGAATGTTGACAGTGACGGATTCAATGATGGTAATTCCATTGAACGTCAAGGGGCAGTGATTAGTTTGTCTCTTATTGAAGATGGTCATTGCCTGACATTTGTCTGGCATAAATGTTCCTTGCCACTTGTCAGCCCAAGCCTGGATAATGTCTAGATCTTGTCATATTTGAACATGGACTACTTCAGTATCTGAGGAGCCATGAATGGTGCTGAACACTGCACAATCATCAGCAAACATCCCCACTTCTGACCTTATGACAGAGGATAGGTCATTGATAAAGCAGCTGAATATGGTTGGGTCTAGGACACTACTCTGAGGATTTCCTGCAGAGATGTTCTGGAGATGAGACGACTGACCTCCAACACCACAACAATCCTCCTATGTGCCAGGTATGACTAACCAGTGGAGAGTTTGACCCCTGATATCCACTCATTCCAGTTTTGCTAGGGAATATCTGACTGCTTAAATGGTGTCCTAATTGCCATACGGATGCAGTCTGCAATCCCTGGACATTTTTTGTTTACTGATTCATGGCATGTGGGCTTCGCTGCTTTCTTGAATTGCTACAGTCCGTTTGATGTAGGTACATGCACTGTGCGGTTAGGGAGAGAGTTTCAGGAATTTGACCTGGCAACAGTGAAGGAATAGTGACATACTTCCAAGTCAGGATGGCGAATGGCTTGGATAGGAGCTTGTAGGTGGTGGTATTCCTAAGTGGAAGGCCTGAGAATGAAACAAAGTCAACAGTGTTGATCTCAAAATTAATGAGTGGGAAACCTTTGTAAACACGACATCAGTGACCAACTGAAGCAAGTGTGGATGGTGCATTGTGACATCTTAGTATGTCAGCAGCTGAGCCCTGGAAGGATGCCAACATTGACAGCCAGAGTCACCTTTACACACAAGGACAATGAATGGCCACTGTTTCTTATGGCTGGATATTTTTTTCCTATAAACTATAGAGATTGTAATCAACTGCCATGAAAACTGGAGATTTTGAAGACACAGCTGTTCAGAGAACTGAAGGGAACTGAAGCTTGAAATATATCTGGTGTTGAGGGTGTCACTTTCTTCATGATGCGATTCTGGGGATCTCCTTGAGCTGTATTTGGCTACAGAAAATGCAGCTGCTACTCCTTCCTGTTAAAGTTGCTCCTCCTAGTCAAAAGGCTCTGAATTACATTTCAAACTACCTTATGTAGCTTCCTGCCAGATCCACAGAGAATTCCTGCTGCACTTGTAAGTCACCCTAGTTAACACAGGAAGAAGCCAAAATCACATTGATTTTCCTCACTTTCCTACCCCATTAACTGTGAACTGTCCGCCAACAATGAGGCCAGGCAAATTCTGTGTCAGAATCTTTGGTTTTGACTGCTAGTGCACAAAGTTCCCAGTCAAGAGCACAACACATTAGATTACTTTGTGCAGCATTGATGACTTGGAAGAAAGGTCAAGCCAGTCAATAAGAATTTACCTAAAAAGGAGAGACCTATGCAGAATCTTGAGCTATTCCTGCAAGGAGGAATCAACATGAGCAGAACTTACCTGCATGAGAGGCCAAAGTACAGTTTCAGACAACAGAACAAAAGTTTGCAAATAGATTCTTTGAACTTTAGCTGGATGAGGGTTGAAATCTGTCTTGGGAAGGGAAGCAGACTGGCTGAGCAAGGGTGGAAGGGCCAGAATGTTTAGCTGCAGGTGCCCACTCAGGTCCAAGTAATGGCCCTGGCTTGCAGGGAATGAATGTCTGTTTGAATACCCTTTAAATATGTCACCAAGACTCGTGATGCCATAAGGTAACAGCTGGAACAAAGACTGTTCACCCTGCAAATGTGCTCCTCATGAATGCATAAAAACAGAACCAACCCCATGAGGAAGTATTACTCACTTCCATGATCACTGCCAACTTTGTAGCTCAAGAGCAAAAGATTCTGCTCTGTAACACTACAGTACCATATGAATATAAGAATAAAGGAAAGCATCCGTTGTTGTAAGTACAAACAAAAAAAAACACTGAATTGGCACACAATTATTACTAAGTATGTAGCAATTGAAGGAGTAGAAATGGAATTGTACAATTATACAAAATACATTATAAATGCTACACTGGGAGAGGCAATGTACTTCTAGTAAGAATTATCCTCTTACAACATAATGGTCCTGCACAAACTGCAACAGACACAAACTAGTAAATCACAGTATGGATATCTATGACACGATGAAATTCATTCTGTGCAAGAAAATAATATTCCAGTTACTTGAGAGTTGGAAATTATTAAAACTGTAAACATTGTTACCTACTAGTATGTGCAGTAATGTAGTTGTGGATATCCGGAATGCTATTTGAATTCAGAAGTAGGGATGTCTTACTGTTGTTACACAGGCCCTTGGTAAGATCATACCTGGAATATTGTATGCAGTTTGGCCTCCCTACCTAAGAAAGGATACACTTGCCATACAGGCAGTGTAGCAGAGGTTCATGAGGCTCATATCAGAGAGAGCACGACTGACCTACGAAGACAGATTGATTCAACTGACCCTGTATTCACTAGATTTTGAAGGACTGAGATGGAATCTGATTGAAACATAAAATTCTAAAAGAGCTGGACAGACTACATACAGTGTGGATGTTTTTCCTTGGTCGGGCAGTCTAGAACCAAATGATAGCATCTCAGGATATGGCATAGGCCATTTAGGACTGATACGAAGAAAATTCATTCAAAGGGTAGTGGATTAGTGGAATTCAATGCCACAGAAGGGTGTGGAGGCCAAGTCACAATATATTCAAGGAGATAAATGTATTTTTAGATATTTAAAGCATCAACGGCTATGGAAAGAAAGCAGAAATATGGCATTGAGATGCAGAATCAGTCATGATCATACTGAATGGTGGAGCAGGCTCATAGGGCTGAATAGCCTACTCCTACTCTGATGTCTCTATGTTTCTATCCCAAAAAATCTATTCAGGATAGTCAATTGGAAAGTTCTGAACTGAGACTGATAGATATTTGTTACATAAGAGTACTAAAGAATACGAAACAATGTGGATGAAGATTCAGATCAGCAACTAATGACTGAATAACAGGACAGGTTTGAAGGACTGAGTAGACAACTCCTGTACCTACTTAGTCAAGTGTTCGAACACATTCAGTGTACGCAACCAAATGCAATTTGCTGCTTGCTAATAAGTTGCTTGTTACATGCAAGGGTTCAGTGATGCACAACACCTCAAAAATAAATTGTCACAGGTACCCAGAGGACAGTAGCTAGTACCTTTTATTTGTTGTGGGTGGGCTTACCTTATCTGAGGAATAAGTGGCAGATTTTTGACTGACCTAGAGGGAATTCATAGCATAGTTGATCCACCTCAAACGCAGCCTCTTTGTTGATCTTCAGCCTTTTCATGCACTAATGATCTCAATTACATGTGTAGCTAGTGATTTAATAACAGATCTGTTGCTAAAGGGATGGCTTCCATAAGTTACAGAACTCCTTGAACTCTGCACGGTCTTCCTTTCTGATTCCTCTCCAATGTAATACACTTACCAATGGCTGATTATAACCATGACAGAACATAAAACCGTTTTCAATATTTACTTCTTTGTCGGCTAGGATAATACTTCAAATCTTTCCCATCATTAAACCTATTAAATCTAGTTCATAACGTGGGTATTTTAAACTAATTACACAGCTATGGCATGTTACAGAAAGTCATTAATGATCTTACCACAGTCGTTAAGTTTTCTTTTGCTTTTCATTACTCTTTTCACTGATCGCAAAGCAAAAAATACAAATAAATCGTCTTTCAATGTTCTATGTTAAAATTTTCCTCAATGATGACCACTTTTAGATAAATTTAGCAGAAAAAAGCCCTGGTTCTATCATAGACTGCCATTTGAAAACACTGAAGTCAATAGGGATAAAATCGAAAGGGTGTTGGGTGTTGGGTGTTGAGCGCTCCTGCAAACAGGCGTGGTTAAAATCTTGGATCAAGAAAAATATACCCGAAGTCTTTAAAATCTGGCATGCTGATCATGGTTCCTAATAGGTCTATTACCTCTGTGTCACATTATTGCTTTCACATTTGATCCTTATCATGTAGACCCACAACAGTCTGTATAGCGATTCAAGTGCAACGCGAGCCATTTTAGGATCTTTATTCTGCAAGGAAAAAAGATAAATAAATTCATTAAGTTGTTTATCAATGCTTTGGCTTTATCAAAAGTGCCCAATTGGAAATAAGTTTGTGTGTTACTTGTGTTTATGGCTGAGCACTACGTTAGATGGGCAATTTATCCATGAATGAGAAGACCATCAATGACAGATGCATGGGAACACAACCAAGTGCAAGTTTCCTTCCAAGCCACACATGATCCTGACTTGGAACTATACTGTTGCTCCTACATTGTCACTATGCCAAAATCCTGGAATTCCCCATCATAAGAGCAGATTTCTCTACACCTGTCCACTACTGCAGCTCAAGAAGGTAGCTTATCACCGCATTCTCCAGGGGAATTAGGAATGGACAATAAATGCTGGCCGAGTCAGCAACCCCCACATCTCAAGCAATCAGGTTGCCATGCATTAAATATTGTTAACACAATGATTAATTGCATAAGCACTTTTTTGATACTTGTATTTGCTTTTTTCCCCCTTGGTTACCGGTTATTGATTATCTGACACAATAGTATGCAAAGTGGGTGAAAATACTGGACTCTAGGATCATGTAAACAGTATTGTATGGATGGCAAGCTGACATCCTGCTAAACTCAACCAAATCTGATTAACTGCTGCAAATCAATGCCAACCAATGACAAGCATCTCCAACTGGACTCCGCATGAGAAAGAGCATGTAGCATAAGTAGCACAGAGATTGGTTTGATGGATTACGACTTTGACAGGATGCTTAACAAGGGAATTTGTCACAGTGGTTGCTGATCTGTCTTTTATAAAACAAAGAGCAGTCCATGAGAGGGAATGAGAGACACCAGCACTAATTAGATGAAATGATAGATGACAAGTTGATGGGGTTTACATAATTTTCCTTGAAATTAAAGTACAACTGGGGATACAGAAGTACTGTATTAAAGTTAAAGCTTAATTAGTTAAACTACTTAACATAACTACAATCAATCATTGAGTATAATTTCAAAACTTGAAAACCTAATTAGTTTAATAAAACAACATACAGATGACAGGGCTGGAGATGCGCTCCAGCTGCTGCACATGGGAACTGGTGAACACCACTGTAACCACAGCAACCACATCTGCAATAAGTGCTGCAGCTTGAGGAACTTTGGCTCCAAGTTAGTAAGTTGAATCCAAGTTTTGGACACTGCAATGCGTTAGGGAGGGAGTAAGTTACCTGCATATGAGGCAGATACAGGGATTCAGAACGTAACACTGGAAGAGTATCAACCTTTGCATTTTGTATAACAGATTTAAGGTTCCTACAGTCCTTGTAAATATGTATTGGGACAGAAAAGATGAGCAAACTGATTACAGCAGCATTAAACACAGATCCATTCAATTTGGGAGAGAAAAGAAAACACAGACAATATGTATTGTAGGGTATACTGTTCTTGGTAGTTGAGAGTGAGACTCCTGAAGACAGTGTTGCTTGTCCAGTGTCAGGGTTCAGGACATTTCCATGGGGGCATGGAAAAACCTGGAATGGGAGGAAAAAGGTCTAGTTGTTGTGGTCCACATGGCTACTAACTTCATAGACAGGCCTAGGAAAGAGGTTTGGCTAAGGGAGTACGAGCAACTAAGTGGAGTAAATTAAAAAACAGGGCATTGATAACAAATCTCTGCCTAGGTGATCTCTGCCTAGGGCCAAGGTTAAATTAAATCAGACTATTGAATGTCTGTATCAAAAGATTGGAGTGAAAGGAATGGATTTCAATTTATGAGGCATTAGCACCAGTAATTGGGGAAGAGGAAGCTGCAACACTGAGGAGCACTTTTAAGTGAACTACGCCCGGATTGATTATGGGGAGGGTTTAGGTGAGTGGAAATTTTAAAAATGAAAGAAACAGGACAAGACTATAATGCAGGGTAATCTTACAAGTAATGATAATCAGAGTCTGACAGGAAAAAACAGATTGTAAAAACACAAAAGTGCAATATAAACAGTCAGTGAAGGGCAAAATGGTTAAAAAAAAAGTTCTTTATCCAAATGTACACAGCATTCATAAATAACATAGATAGACTGATGGAACAAATAAAAATAAAGAAATCTGGTAGCCATTGCAGGAAGGTGGCTGCAAGCTGACCGAGACTGAAAATGGAATATTAAGGCAGTTTGACATTTTGGAAGGATATGAAGAAAGAAAAACGGACCTAGGTTTGTACTGTCAACAAAAGATGAGACCAATATAATAGTGATCTTGGCCCAGAAGTTCAAGATATAGAATGAACTTGGTGAACTAAGAAACAGCAAAGGAAAGAACTCAGAGGGGGTGTAAATAGTTTATTGCCCCCTAAAGATAGCGAGACTGAAGTTCAACATACGAATCAAGAAATAATGGGGAGCATATAAAATAGATACTGCAGTAATTAATTGTTTTTTAATCTTCATACATTTTGGACAAAACAATTTGGCAAAGGTCGCCTTCAGGATGAGTTCAGAGAACCAAGCAAGGGTCAGGTTGTTTTTGACCCTGGTGATGTGTTAAGTCGGGATTAATGAATGATCTGACAGGATCAAGACTGATTATAACATGATGGAATTTCACATTCAGTTTGCAGATAAGGAACTTGTATCTGAAGTAAGACAACAGAGTGAACTGGGAAAATAGGTTAAAAGCTAAGATGACAGACAGTGGCAGACTTTAAAGAAGGTATCTCATAACACTCAAAAAAATATATTTCAGTGGGAAACAGACTCTATGAGAGGGATGAAATATCTGTCGTGTTAAAAGGAAGTTAGTGATGTTATCAAACTGAAATAAAGGGTTCTAATCCGGCAAAATAGACCAATAGAATTTCCCCAAAGCATCACCAAAAAGAAAAGCTGATGGTAAAACTAGCAAGAAATGTAAAAACAGACAAAAGAACTTTTACAAGTACATGAAAGATAGTTAAAGTAAACACTTGTCTCTTAAAAGATGAGGATGGCAAATTTATAATGGGATACAATAAAATGGCAGAGATTTTAAACAAGTATATTGTACTTGTCTTCACAACAGAAAATACAGTAAGCATTGCAGAATAGCAGAAAATCAAGAGGAAAAAAGCAAAGGAAGAATCTAAAATAATTACAACCATTAAATAAGTAATGCAAAAAACCAAAAATGGACTGAAGGCTGTCAAGTTCATTGAAACTGATGGCCTACATCCTAGAGTTTTAAAAGAAATGAATCCATTAATAAAGAAGTAATAGCAGGAACCTTAGAAAATCATTATACAATTGAGTTAAATAGAATTGGTTTTTGAAGGGAAATTGTATTTAATATTTGAAGACGTAAAAACAGGGTGGATGAAGGGGAACTGCTAGACATATCTACTTAGATTTCCATTAGATACGATAACACATAAGAAAGCTACTGCAAAAGGTAAGAGTTCATGGAGTTGTCAGCAATTTATTAAATTAACAGAAACAAATAGATCATTTTCAGGTTGGCAAACCGTGGAATGCCACAGGAAATCAGTGCTGGGGCCTCAGTGATTTACAATCCATACTAATGGCATCGACAAAGACAAGAGTCTATTGTAGCCAAATTTACTCAGGTGCAAAATGATGTGGAAAAGCAAATTATGAGAAGGACATGAACAGTCCTTCAACAGATACAGGCTGGTTAGTCAGTAAGACAAATATGGCAGATAATAGAATACAAAGAAAGAAAATGGGAGATTATTCATCTTCATAAAAGAATAGAAAAGCAGAATATTATTTGAAATGAAAAGACTTCAGAAAGCTGCCATGCAAAGGATCCCCGCACATTAATTCAAAAAAGCTTGCATGCAGACTCTACTAGGAATTAGGGAAACAAATGGAATTTTGGCCTTTATTGTAACAGAGATGGAATATAAAAATAAGGCCAGCTTGTTATAATTGAATAGTGCTTTGTTCATACTAAACCTACAGTTATTCACTGATTTCTAATTGATATTTAATGAGAAGCATGCATATGAACCACATTTTTCTGTACAGTATAATAGTTTACAAAATAATTTCATGTGGCTAAAACAGTGGTCCTATAAATCACACTTATGGATAATGTGCTAATTTGATTAATTCAGATTACACTACTGTAGAATTACATGGGCCAGAACTTTTCATGCAGGTGGTTGCCCTGCCCCCTAGTTGAGGAGTCAGGAGCGACCCCACCTTCACTGGGTCATGGAACCATGGCTAGATTTTAAGAGTTGGTAGGCTACTGAGTTCCCAACGTTATGATTTTCATTCCCAGGTAAGAAGGATACTCTGTCTCTAACAGCTTTCAGTCAATCACACATCCAGCAGCTGTCCATAACAACTGTATCAGGTTGCTAGGTCTGGAGTGGTCCCAACAAGGAATAATGATAAAGGCTGGATCCCAGAGTTAATCTGGAGCAGCTTTGACGGGCTGCACATGGAAGACACCGATGAGATGGGTGAGGATTCAAAATTGGGGGTGGAGGAAAGGGGTTGAGGCTATGGAGCTATCATGCCATATTAGAAGCGTCTCATGACTGCACTTTCCCACCAAGACAGAAGATAGGATCTTCCAGTTTTGGAATTTTTTATAAGCCATATGTCAAGTACAAAACAAAATACATCCTGCAAATAACTGCACAAATCCACAAATAATTGATTAAAAACTCTTTTACTGACTTTGAGATTGGATAAACAATTGTTCAGGAAGATATGCCATCGAACAAGGAAGAACTGCTTCTGGCTGACACAGAGGAGGCAGGTTACCAAAGGGAACAATGCCTGTGGAAGAAACAAAGGAATATACAAGAAAACAGTTGACTATGTAGATAGATAGAGAACAACTTTCATATTCTCAGGAATTATCCAAAGTGCTTCACAGTGAGATGCCACCAAAAACCAACAAGATGAATAACTATAGTTAGTTAATCTATTTACTAATATTGATTAAGAGATAGATGTGACACAGAACTAGCGTCACTGGTACTGTCTGGACACATTGGACATTTCATCATATCGGCTTCTGTGTCCAACCACCTCACTCAACGCTTGTGCCATTTGTACATCCTTTCTACAACAACTGGAAAGTAGACAGTCAAACAGTCAAACAAACAATCTCCCACCCGCAACACCCCCCAACCCCAATTTCTAATACTTCTGTAACTTTTGGAAGTCTTCAAAATAAATGAAAACGTATGTAATTTCTGCATTCATGATTTGGGCTTCAGATTCAAAAACAGAATTTCCAAATTTGTACATGGCATTAAATTTGAGGTATGGTCAATACTGATGAGGACTACATGAAATTACAGCAGATTATTAATAGACTTGCAGAATGGACAAGAATTTGAAGAATTAATTTCAACACTAATAAATAAGCAGGTAAGTTGAGGACGCTGTGATAGTCAGTCAGCATCATGAGACCAGTGGACAAGAGAAGTTAATAAAGCAGAAAATGCTGGAAAACCTCACCATGTTTGGCAGCATCTGCGGAGACAGCAAAACAGTTAACTTTTCAAGTCCAAGTGGACTCTTTCTCAGAAATGAATGGGTGAAGAAGTGAACAGGGTTCACCAGCATTTTCTGCTTTAATTTCAGACTTTCATCATCCGCAGTATTTTGTGACATAAGGCACATGATGCATATTTAATATTCTGTAAACTAGAGAAAGTAAATGAAAAGTGAATAATTAAAGATTAAGTCATGGTACGGTAGCTTGGCAAAGTGAAATGTTCCTCCTGCACCATAAAGGACACGAGTGATGACACGCACAGAAAGCATAGGAACTGCAGCTATTGGAAATCTGTGTATTGGTCTTCCTCAGTGATTGGAGTCAGAATAAATGGGTCATTTTTGGAATGGAAGGTGATGACATGGGGTACAGCAGGGCTTGGTGCTTGGAGCCAGTTATTCACAATATATATTAATATTTGGATATCAAATGTAATATTTCCAAGATTGCTGATGACACAAAACTAGGTGGGAGTGAGAGTAGTGAGGAAGCTGGAAAGAGGCTTCAGGATGATTTAGATAAATTGAATGAACGGATAATTACATGGCAGCTGCAAAATTATGTAGATAAAAGTGAAGTTGTTTGCTTTTGTAGGAAAAACAGTACGGCAGATATTATATAAATAATGATGGATTGAAAAATCTTGATGTACAAAGGGAGCAGAGTGTCCTTCACAACAGTAATTGACAGCAAGAATGTAGGTGCAGCAAGCAGTTAGGAAGGCAAAAAGTGTGCCGCCCTTCATTGTAGCAGGGTTTAAGTACAGGAGCAAGGAAGTATTAATGCATCTGTACAGGACTTTGGCAAGACCACACCTAAATTGTGTGGGCAACTTTGTTATCCTTACCTTAGAAAAGATATACTTTTCATAGCAGAAGTGCAGCAAAGGCTCACCACACTGATTCCTGAAATGGTAAGTATGTCATATGTGGAGAAATTGGATTTACTGTGCCTGTATTTATTGGAGTTTAGAAGAATGAGAGGGGATTTAATGAAACATACTAAATTCTGACAGGGATGATGTTTCCCCTTGCCAGGGGTTCTGGAACAAGGGACCACACTCTCAGGATAAGTGTTAGGTAATTTTGGATTGAAATGAGGAGAATGCTTTTTGCACAAAGGATGGTGAATCAACGGAATTCATGACCACAAAAGACCGTGGAGGTGAATTCACTAAGTAAACTTGAGAAAGAAATAGGTAGATTTCCAGAAGCTGAAGGTGTTAGGGTAATGGTGAGCGTGCAAGAGTATGACGTTAACACACAGGATCAGCCATGATCACATTGAATAGTGCGGCAAGCTCAATAGGCCGAATTCCTGCTTCTATTCCTTTCTACAGACAGGAATTTTACTTTTTTAAGATTAATTTTCAGTTGTGTTGAGTTTGTTTTGCTCTGAGGTCCAGTGAATTTTCTGGCCAATTCTTACCAAAGTTGCCATATTAATTACCTAGTGCATCCCTATGGCAACTTTTTAATCTAAATTTCCACCTGATCTTAGCTGAACAACTTGCCACTCAGCATATATCTGCCAAACGACCTGCAACACTTGTGTCTGTGCTATCTATAAATGGACACCGTACACCTAAATGAGTACTGGCCATTTCCAAAGCTGCCCTTTTGCACCATGGTGGAAGAGATCAAGATAGCTCTGCTATCTTGGTGCATGGGGTGATCCAGCGGAGAACCACTGTCTTTCTGGAGGACCAGCAGAAGAGGCTACCACCCTGCTAGCTTGATCCAAGATTGGATCAATGGTGTCTCGAGGATGTGGAGAAAAGGCTAGAGGTGCTGTAAGAAGGTCAATGACATTTTCTGCTGTGCCTGAGTAAGTGCCACACTTTTTCTCTGCTACCTCACACTCACTCTATACCTGCAATGCACTTACCTCCCACCAACGCTCACGTTCTGCCACTTTCATAACTGCATGGAACAGCTTCCCTCGCTTGCTCTCAACCCCCAACCTCTCACACTACTAACCCTGCATGTCCTTTGTGCTGTTTCCTTAATCCTTGAAACACTGCCCCACTTTCCCTCACATGCACCAGCACCAAGATCCATTGTTGTCTCACTCATTTCTCGCCTTTCTGTCATTGCACGAGACCAGAAGGTTGGTGGAGTTGTGGACAGCGTGGAGGGCTGTTGTAGGTTGCAACGGGACATTGACGGGATGCAGAGCTGGGCAAACAATTGGCAGATGGAATTCAACCCAGAAAAGTGTGAAGTGATTCATTTTGGAAGGTCGAGTTTGAATGCAGAATACAGGGTTAATGGCATTAGTGGAGGAATAGAGGGATCTTGGGAGTCCACGTCCATAGATCCCTCAAAGTTGCGACCCAAGTTGATAGGGTTGTAAAGAAGGCGTATGGTGTGTTGGTTTTCATTGGCAGGGGAATTGAGTTTAAGAGCTGTGAGGTTATGCTGCAGCTCTATAAAACTCTGGTTAGACCACACTTGGAATATAGTGTTCAGTTCTGGTCACCTCATTACAGGAAAGATATGGAAGCTTCAGAGAGGGTGCAGAGGAGATTTACCAGGATGCTGCCTGGACTGGAGGGCAGGTCTTATGAGGAAAGGTTGAGGGAGGTAGGGTTTTTTTCATTGGAGCGAAGAAGGATGAGAGGTGACTTGATAGAGGTGCACAAGATGATGAGAGGCATAGACAGTGGATAGTCAGAGACTTTTTCCCAGAGCGGAAATGACTATTACGAGGGGACACAATTTTAAGGTGATTGGAGGAAAGTACAGGGGAGATGTCAGAGGTAGATTCTTTGCA
Organism: Ginglymostoma cirratum; assembly: GCA_024137785.1. Classification (NCBI taxonomy): domain Eukaryota; kingdom Metazoa; phylum Chordata; class Chondrichthyes; order Orectolobiformes; family Ginglymostomatidae; genus Ginglymostoma; species Ginglymostoma cirratum. Next base: position 26,090,489 of record JAHRHZ010000263.1, on the reverse strand, counting down.
TGGAGAGTGGTGGGCGTTTGGAATGCGCTGCCAGCAGAGGTAGTGGAGTCAGATCCTTTAAGAGACTTTTAGGCGACTCTTGGGTAGGCACATGGAGGATAGTGAAATGGAAGGTATGCAGGATAGATTGATCTTAGTAGGATAATAGGTTGACACAACATCGTGGGCCGAAGAGCCTGTACTGTGCTGTACTGTTCTATGTTTCTATGTTCACCCACAATGGGGTAGAACAAACCATATGTGTGGTGATGGGATGAGGGAGGGGGAAAAACGCTCAAAATTCAGATGCTTACCGCCTACAAAGAGAGAATCCATGCTCTGATAGAGACCACTCCTGTAGGGATGCAGGAACATCCAAGCTGGTAAGCACCAGTTTACATGCTGCTGTCACTCTCCCATTAAGTATGCTGGAAGTCTCATTCATTGCACATCACTTCTAACCATTAGCCACGATGCCATGTCTCTCATGTATTGGTAGGCATAACTAGCCTCCCACTGCCTCTGCACAAAAATGCTTGGTTTCCCCAGAGGGGCCTCCTGGACTTCTAGGCATAAGTGTACTGAATCTTTAGAGAAAGCAGTGCACCATATAGTCTTGCCGACAAAAAAACAGAAATTGCTGGAAAATCTCAGCAGGTCAGGCAGCATCTGTGGAGAGTGACCCTTCCTCATAAAATTCTGCAACCCCTTCCAGCTTCGATATGGACACCTTTGTGTGAACATTAGGCATAGAGTGTGGGAGAATATTTTGATGAGCTCTGCACAGAGACAACTCCACAGCTGGCTAAGAAAAGCAAAGCACACTGGGAGGATGGCTGGTACCCAGGCACCACTGGCCCCACACTGGGATGACCTTATCATGTAGATAATTAGAGACTTCATCCAAATGTAGAGTGGAGCAACAGCAGTAGCCCAGCATGTGGGACACAACAGCCCTCACTGTTCAGAAGTTCCGTATGGGCAGCAATTCATGCAACTGTCTGTTTGCCTCCGAGGACAGTCTGACAGCTGTCATGGTCAGCCAGGTAGAGCAACCACGGGCCCTGTTGGACATGTACACAAACTTATACTCCATCGCCCCATTAATTGGTCCTCAGAATAAATACAAGGTAACAGAGGACAGTGAACCGTGACTCCACTCCATGGTCCTTCTCACAAGACGGCAGATCAGTGCCAAGAGGCACAAATCCAGAGAAGGAACCACACATAGCGGTGGCATTTTCACTCAAGACACTGTAAAGATGAGAGGTAAAAGAGATAAAAGGTACTGCAGATGCTGGAGAATCCGAGATAACAAGCATGGGGCTGGATGAACACAGCAGGTCAAGCAGCATCATAGGAGCAGGAAAACTTGACGTTTCGGGCCCCCGGTCCTCCACTTCTACTGATTGTACCTCTCGGACCGTTGGAAGCTTAAGCCAATGAGGGTTAACTTGACTCTGGAAAGAATTCCTTTGGCATGTTTTGCCTGTTCAACAAAAGCACCACAGGGACTATAACTCCAGGGGGTCCACAGCCAAGCAGGGTCTGTCCACCACATCTATAGAACAAAGGAGTACACTAAGACACAGAGGGAGGGAAAGGAAGAACATAGAAAAGTACAGCACAGCAACAGGCCCCTTGGCTCACCATGTCTGTGCCGATCATGATGCCATTCTAAACTAATCCCGTCTGCCTTCACATGGTCTGTGCCCCTCTATTCTCAGCCTGTTCATGTGTCTGTCTAAATGCCTCATAAATGTTGCTATCGTATTGGATTCTACCACCTTCCCTAGCAGCACATTCCAGGCACCTTCTGAGTAAAAAAAACTTTTTTGCATATCTCCTTTAAACTTTATCCTCTCACCTTAAACCTATGCCCCCTAGTATTTGATATTTCCCAGGGTCAGGAAAAAGACTACAGCTATCCATCCTGTCCATGTCTCCCGTAAATTTATATACTCCTCTTTGGTTGTTCCTAAGCCTCCAACGCTCTAGCGAAAACAATCCAAGTTCATCCAACCTTTCATTATAGGTAATGTATTCTAATCCACGTAACATCGTAGTAAACCTTTCTTGCATCCTCTCTAAAGCCACCACATCTTTCCCACAGTGTGGCGACCAGAACTGCACACATTATCCAAATGTGGCTTCACTGAAGTTTTTACAGTTGCAACATGGCTTGTCAATTTTTAAACTCAATGTCCTGACTGATGAAGGCAAGCATGCCGTATGCCTTCTTTTCCTTCTTATCCACTTGCAGGGCTATGGACTTGCACTCCAATGTCTCCTGATACATTGATGCTCCTATGGTTCCTATCTTTTATTATATACTTTGCTCTTACATTTGACTTCTCACCATGCATCAGCTCACACTTGACTGGATAAACTCCATCTGCCATTTCTTTGCCCAACATTCCAACTGATGTATATCTTGCTGTATCCTTTGACAACCTTATTCACTACCCAAAACTCCACCAATTTTCGTGTTGTCTGCAAACTCATGAAGCGGGCCACCTAAATTTTCATCCAAATCATTTATACATATTACAAACAACAGAGATCCTTGCAGAACACCACTGGTCACGGGCCTCCAGTCAGACCCCTCCACACCCCTCCACAATTACCCTCTGTCTTCTATGACAACGTACCAATTCCCCATGGATCCCACATGACTTAATCTTCTGAACCAGCCTCCCTTGAGGGACCTTGTCGAAAGCTTTCAGATAGTCCCATGTAGACAGCATAAAAGGCCCAACTCTCTTCAGACACGGCAACTCAATGGTTAGCACTGCTGCCTCACAGCACCAGGGACCTGGGTTTGATTCCAGCCTCGGGTGACTGGCTGCGTGGAGTCTGCACGTTCTTTCCATGTTTCTGCGGGTTTCTCCTGGGTGTTCTGGTTTCCTCCCACAGTTCAAAGATGTGTAGTCAAGGTGGATTAGCCATGGTAAATACAGGGTTACACGGACAGGATAGTGGGATGGGATGCTCTTCAGAAGGTTGGCGTGGACCCGATGGGCCGAATGGCCTGCTTCACTACTGTATAGTTTCTCTGATCAATCATCTTCGTCACTTCCTCAAAAAAACTCAAAACAAATTTGAAAACCAAGATCTCCATCAGAAAACTTAATGAGACCACTTCGGTGGTACAGGTGACAATGACTTCTATGTAACTCTCAGCTTATATATAAATGTTTGTTCTTTAACCTTATACATGATTTGTTTGTATCTCTCTCTCTGTAGGCATCATCTATATCACTTCATATAGAAAGTTGAGGCTAAACAGATAGAGATCTGTGCTGAGAGCCTACAGCACAAATCTAGAAGCAAAGGGAACAATGCCAAGCACATGCCATTGGTCATACTGAGACCTTTGGCCCTCTGCATTCAACATCTACAGATGTTTAGCTCCGTCTATGCTCAAAAGGTACAGCTGTCAATTAGATGGCCTGCAGTGGCTGTGCCAGGGGGCTGCATATACATACAGGATCAATGCTGGGTTGCTTCTGCTGGTGGACAACCCTACTCCCTTTCCTAGCCATGCTTTACCATATCCTACCCATGCAGATCCTCTTGCACAATTTAGCTGCACCCTTTCTCAGAGTCTGAAGGCCTTAGTGCTAAAGAGTAGCCTACCAAGGCTCAGTCTCACCTCGATGGCTGCCCTTACCTCCCCTGATTGAACCTGACCGTCATGAATTCCTGGACTGTTATGGGAGGGATCACTTCAGATGTTGTGCCATGACCCCCTGACTGACTGGTGCCTCATGGACTTCAGTGAGGATTATTGCCAAAAGACTTTGAGATATGATTGTCTGCTTGTTGCACATGCAATTTATTTACCACATTACACTGCTGTTCGATGGAGCAGATACAACTTTAACATTCTGTACAGCTGTACAGCAAGAAGTGCACCCCTGGACTGAGGACTGCACAGCAATGAGGTAAGCTGCTTGCTTGTGTGACTACGCTAATTGGCAAGGCAAAGTGTGGATGCTGCAGACTTGCAGGTAGATGCTCAGTGCTAAAAGAACAAGGAAGGAGCACTGAGATATAGAGATAAAAGGTACTGCAGATGCTGGAGAATCTGAGATAACAAGGTGTGGGGCTGGATGAACACAGCAGGCCAAGCAGCATCATAGGAGCAGGAAAGCTTGACATTTCGGGCCTAGAACCTTCATCAGAAATGGGGGAGGGGAAGAGGATTCTGAAATAAATAGGGAGAGGGGGGAGGCGGATAGAAGATGGATAGAGGAGAGGATAGGCGGAGAGGAGACAGACAAGTCGAAGAGGCGGGGATGGAGCCAGCAAAGGTGAGTGTAGGTGGGGGGGGGTAGGGAGGAGATAGGTCAGTTCAGGGAGGACGGACAGGTCAAGGGGGCGGGATGCTGCTCCTATGATGCTGCTTGGCCTGCTGTGTTCATCCAGCCCCACACCTTGTTATCTAGCACTGAGATATAGCCTACTTGAGTCCTTGATCTGGGTGCTGGTGCCTGTGCACAATGTGTCCCCACTTCAGCCCTTCAGTGTTAGTTACCAGTGCACCCTGCAACAGAAATCAGCTTCCAGACCAGTGAACTGGAGGGGTGCCAAGATGCTGCATGTCAATGTTTATCGAGGAGGGTGCGTCCAGCCAGTACCTGCGGATTGTGTCCTTAGTGGCGGGGCTTCTAGGACAATTGGGAAGGTTGGCACCTTAACTAGGAAATAGGAACACTGTAACATTAGGGATCCTTTATGTCAATCTGAATGGACAATTAGTGTTTTGTTACTTGTTAATGAATTGTTTTTGCAAATTAGAGTAAAATTCCAGTTTAAAGTTACATTACTAATAAATAATGGCTGAGCTCTCATTGTTATCAGTTAATGATGTAGGTAAGATATCAAACATAAATCACAACTTAAATAAAAAAAATAGTAATTGTATTACTGCACAATAATCAGCTGTAGATGATCAGCCTAAGTATTACTGGTGACTAATAATCATTAATTCTGGAATGTAGACATTAGAAAATTGTCAGTAACTGTTATGATACCTGATGCCGGTAATAGCTTGAAAATATTCCTTCTTTATATTCATATGATATTCAGTGTTCCTGTTTAGTTTTACAATATATTTTAAATGCTTCAATTTTATATTTAAACATTCCAACCAATCAGGTTTACAGTATGATACAATTGATTTATAACAAACAAGGAAATTTCAGCTTCCTGAGGAATGAATGTTGTAACACTCTGTATTAGTAAGCAGAATGGTTTACTCACCAGTGAATGCTTTTTGCGTGTTGATAATTCCAGAGTTGTGTCATAGAGACTCTCCACAAAGTTTCGAAGACATGGTACATTAACTTCGTTCTTAACAGCCTTAAGAACAATAAGTCTTATGTTTATGCAGTGCACTTTATTCGACACAACTTAATTTAACATAAAATAAAACAAAGAATTGCGGATGCTGCAGATCTGAATCAAACAAGAACTGAAATTGCTGGAGAAACTCAGCAGGTCTGGCAGCATCTGTGGTCACTGAACTTGAATCGTCAACTCTGTCAGCCCTGCTGAGTTTCTCCAGCAACTTCTGTTTATTTATTGAAGTTTAACATAACTGACTATACTCACTGCAGCCACTGGAAAGAGAATTTCTACAAAAAGGCCAGCCAGAGCATGTCTAATGTCTTTGTCCTTAACGTCCAAAAAATACTGTGCACATTCCTAAGGAAACAGACCCAAATAATAGCAGGAGTATTAGCTTTAAAGAAAAATTGCATAGATGATTTTATTAATAACCAGTTAATATGTTGATAACAATCAAATAACACTTTTGTGTTAAATCTACGTAAAACATTCAGTAATTATCACAAACAAGCTTTTAGAATGCATATTTAAAACTTTACAAACTAAAACTGAAAGTTTATCAAAGACATGCAGGAATGTACAGTTGAGGCTAAAATCTGATCAGCTATGATCTTATTGAATGGCAGAGCAGATTCAAAGGACTGAGTGGCCTACTCCTACTTGTATGTTATTCGGATGTAAAACCTTTATAGGTCATTACTACTGATATAATTATCTGTGGGGACTTATATTCAATAAGTACTCATTGTGTATTTCAAATAAATGTTTTTCTAAAAAATAATTTGAAATTTAGCACATCTGTAGGGACTGAAATGATGTCTTTGGCAGTAGTGACAAATGGGCACATAGTGATTTGGCAAGCTGTTTTAGGCTCTGTCTGATATACTTTTCTATTCCATTACCAATGGGGCCCCTCCTTAGATATGCAGATAGTAATCTGATGACATTATTAGTCTCTGACTGTAATTTCAATTTTGGCCTTACTGAGAAAGCTGTTGTAGTTTTTTCAAAGGTGAATGCCCGTTAGAAGGCTGAAAATAAAAGAGGCCATTCAAAGCAATATCGCACGTTTCTTCATGCAGTCAAGAGGAAAAGGTGCGGTTCTCCAAACCACAGATGGAAATGTTTGGCCTCTTTGATCTGGTTTTGAGGTATTAAGTTAGCCCTTTCTCAATAGGTACTTTCAGCTGTAGTCTGCAGCTGAAACCCACCTTGTATGTCATGTCAGCCTGTATCATGGGTAAGAAATTGGCAGGTGACATATTAAGATAGGGCACTGGTTAAAACTGGTATAAATCTCATTCTGCCAAAAGTACATGGGAAATTAATGTACCCACGCAAAGCCCACAGAGCAAAACTTGTCCCTTGATGCCACTGTACTTTTACACTAAAATATTATGATACAAGGAGTACAACCAAACAAGCTTCAGAAATCAAACCTGCATAAATTGGAAAGAGGCTTCAAAATCCTCCACAGGATACATCTTAATTCGAAAGAATTTCATACCCATTATGAGGCTAATACTGCTTTGAACTACATATGGATTCTGTTCTTTCTGACGTAGTTCCTTAAGTTCTGACATAAATTTCTTTTTCACAGCAGGAAATCTACAAGGTGAAAGAAATGATTTCTTTCCATTATTTCCATTCTATCATTAATTTTTAAGGTTAAATACGGAGTAATATATTGCAGTAAGTTTCTATCAACTATTTTGAAAACAATTTCAGATACAACTCTAAAAAAAATACTCACATACCATGGACATCTACTGGCAATATTAGTTACTACAATTTATATTATTTTACAGGTGAGTTCCTAAAATGTTGGGAAGAAGCATATAAAATTGTTATGTGTCCTGCTCGAGATCTGACAATGAATGTTAAAGCCTTTTCTGTCCAAAGTTCCATACCTAGAGATCCAAAAAATACCTCATGTCTTGGACATATGTTGTTGCTGGCAACCACCTTCCAGCAGGCATTTTCTAAACCATCCGATTTTCAGTGACCAGCTGCTTCTTTCTTTGTGAAACAGTTAAGTAGCTATCTGGCAGGATTCCAATGAGACTTGGCAATTAACATCTGAAACTGATTCATGCTCTCGCACTGGATTGCCATCTGCCGCTCCAAGATTCCATATGAGAACTAAAATTAGCCCTGGCATTTGTGTCACTTGCAGTGAATCAATGGTGGAAGAATGGCAACCGCTCTGTGCATATTCCTGGCCAACATTCATCATTATGTGAGGATATTGCAATTAATGTGACACAAAATTCTTGACAGCATAAGTGTAAATTATTCTTACCCATTATTGCATGTCCAAACTTAACAAATACTGTAAAAAGTTGTGTAGTACTCACTTTGATTGTGCCAGAACACCTATTACTTCTGCATATAAATCATCTATGATATGCATATTTCCAGTGTTGGGACCAAGATAACTAAATAAAACACAATATATAGTGTTAGCAATAAAAATATAATTAATATATTCAATGAATGTATTAATTAGAATATACATTTTACCCCTCTTTATATTTAAAGTGCTTGAATGCCAAGTTAATAACTTCTTGGACCAAGTTGTCTGGTACAGGATGAAGTGATATCTGAAAAGGAATAACAGTTTTTAATCTACTTAAATAGAGGACATGGAGAATGGCTTTTAACTGACAGCCATTAATTTCTGGCTTGAGAAATGAACAAAAGGCAGAGAAGAATTGGGTAGGCACCTTGGAAATCCCTTTAATGTATAGCTGTTACTGACTGAATTTTCATGCAGGTCTTTAAGTAGGTACACAGGACTCTAATCCATAGTAATTGGGAAGCTGCACAAATATACAAGTCAGATTCTAAACAGGTTCTGGGATTCTAATTATTTTTATAAATTGATGGAGTATGTATATTGGGCTCAGCAGTACAAAGTATTGAGCAATCTAATCATTGATCATAAAGGTCTTCTCCAGAAAAAGCAAAGGCCTGGCATTTCTTCTTAACAATTTTGTGGAGGAGCATTCATGCTTTTGCATGATCAATTGTCCTAGTATTCTCAGGAAACAAACTACTGGATCACCATTAGGTTATCATTGCATTATTTAATTGCAACTTCAATTACTACAGCAGTTAGGTTATTTTTATGGCGACAATTTATTGTTGCCATATTTTACATGAAACTGTGAAGAATTGTCAATATTGGAAATCAAACATAAAAAAACAAAGAAGATCAAAACATTACTTACTTGTTTTAAAACTTCAATTAATACCAGCGAAAAAATAAAATCAATCGCAAGATCCCTTCTCTCTAGGAGATAATCCCTTTGTTGTTCATCACTGAAAGAGCAAACGTTAAAATTGAATAATAATTAATAGAATTGTCTGGTGACTTGCAAAGAATGACCAGTTTATCAAAAGCAAATATATCATAAAAAAGTGCTGTACTGTATTTCATATACACTTAAGGTCAATTTCATTCAAGTATCATGGTCAAATTTCTTTGCCTTATGCTCAAAATGCATACGAAACACAGACAAAAGCTATTTACAAAATGAATAGGACATTCCCCAGGAATTGACCAATTTTAAGACAATTTAGGCTCATTGGTGGTACTCTTGCATATAAATTAGAGGTCAACAACTTTTGGCTGAACAAGTAAGTTAGACTTCCATTTCAACACCATAACACCAGAAGGTAAAGGAGCAGAATTAGGCCATTCAGCCCTTCGGGTCTGCTATGCTATTTGATCAAGGCTGATATGTTTCTCAAGCCCAATCACCCTCCTTCTCCCATAACCCCTGGCCTTACTAAGATAGAACCTATCTATTTCTGTCTTAAATACACTCAATGACTTGGTCTTCATTGCACTCTGCAGCAATGAATTCCACAGATTCACTAGCGTCTGACTGAAGAATGTCTACCTCATCTCATTTCTAAAGGGTTGTCCCTTCGCTGAGTCTGTGTCCTCAGGTTTCACTAGTATCTCCTACTAGCGGAAGCATCTTTTTTATGTCCACCCTATCCATAGCTTTTAGTATTCCTTTAAATTTCAATCAGATACCCTCCTCATCCTCAAACTCTATCATGTACATACTCAGAGTCTTCAACCGCTCCTCATATGACAAGCCCTTCATCCCTGGGGTCATTCTTGTAAATCTTCTCTGGGCTCCCTCCAATGCCAGCACATCCTCTCTTAGATACAGGAACCAAAACTGCTTGTAACATTCCAAATGCAGTCTGACTAGAGCCTTATACAGCCTCAGCGGTACATCCCCACTCTTGTATTCTAGCTTTCTCGAAATCAACGTTAACATTGTATCTGCATTGCAACATAATCTTTTGAGATGCTGCTTCTCATCCTTTAGTTGTACTTTGGTATCAGTGCAGGCACACAACCGGTGTAATGTTGCGGCTGTACAGGACATTGGTTAGGCCACTTTTGGAATACTGCATTCAATTCTGTTCTCCCTGCTATAGGAAAAATGTGGCGAAACTTGAAAGAGTGCCAAAAAGATTTAAAAGAATGTTGCTGGGGTTAGAGGGCTTGAGCTATAGGGAGGGGCTGAATGGGCTGGGGCTACCTTCCCTGGAGCATCAGAGGCCGTGAGTGACCTTATTGAGGTTTATAAAATCAAGAGGGACATGGATAGAGTGAATAAACAAGGTCTTTTTCCTAAGGTAGGAGAATCCAAAACTAGACGGCATAGGTTTAAAGTGAGAGGGGAAAGATTTGAAAGGGACCTAAGAGGCAACATTTTCACACAGAGGGTGGTGCATGTATTGAATGAACTGACACAGAAAGTGTTGAAGCCTGGTACAGCATATAAAAGGCATGTGGAAGGGTACACAAAAAGGAATGATTTAGATGGGAAATGGGCCAAATGCTAGCAAATGGGACGAGATTAAGTTAAAGATATCTGGTCAGCATAGACGAGTTAGACCGAAGGGTCTGTTTCCGTGCTGTATAACTTTATGGCTCTATAACCAAGATAAATTCCTGTACTCATCAGGACCCTATTCCGGTGGTTGAGGCTGCTGAGACCCCAGACTCACAAGGGATTGGCAAGAAGATAGCAAAGGGTGGTGATGGGGAATGTCTGTATAAGCAGGAGGGGACAATGCCTATGAGATGGGGCAGAGGTATCTGTAAGAGCAGATGGTGAGGGGGAGGATGTCTGTGAAAGCGATGGGGAGGGGGGAATAGCTTTTTAATTCACACAAAAGGTGCTTAACTTTCTATCAAGATAATTCTTTGTGGTGGAGCTAGCTTCTGAACAGTAGCTTTTTTTTTGTTTTTAGGAAGTCAAAGCAAAAAAAAGCTGAACCTGGAGGCTGCAAGGAAATGGTGCGCTGAGGATAACCAAAGAAGGTAGTTCTGCATGATCAGAGACATTAAGAATGACTAGAGAATGACTGACTACAGCCTTATACAGCCTCAGCGGTACATCCCCACTCTTGTATTCTAGCTTTTTTGAAATCAACGTTAACATTGTATCTGCATTGCAACATAATCTTTTGAGATGCTGCTTCTCATCCTTTAGTTGTACTTTGGTATCAGTGCAGGCACACAACTGGTGTAATGTTGCGGCTGTACAGGACATTGGTTAGGCCACTTTTGGAATACTGCATTCAATTCTGTTCCCCCTGCTATAGGAAAAATGTGGCGAATTGGGTATGGCCAAATAGCTCTGTGAAGAAAGGAAAAGTCCAGCCACGAAACTGACACCAAAGGAATGTCTATCCATGTCTGGTACATTGTGGCATAGACAATGCTGTGTAAATTTGGACCAGGAGGACATCTTTGTGAGAATATATAGTAGTTTGGAGCACTGAGCTGTGCACCAAGACACGGAATAAAAAGGAATTGCCTTCCAGAATACAATTATGTTTAAAAGCCTATTGGACTGAAAAGCACAGTAAAAAAAAATTAAACTTGATTACGTTTGTAGGGTAGATTGCAAGATAGAAACTTATATCGTATAGAATATTGGGCTGAAATTTCCGCTCTGGAGAGCGATGGTAAGAACGTCCAGAAAATAAGGAAAAAAAAAAGGAAAAATCAGATTTTCGAAGTGGAGATAAAAAATTCTGATTGTTCCCTGAAAGTTTAAAAGTATCAAATCTCTTCACTAAGCAATGACATTCTTGGGCTGGATTTTCCCAAAATTTGGTTATGTATCAATCCCAGGGAGGTTCTTGGGGGCTTCCCTCCATGAGTACCAATAACACTTCTTATGCTATTTTATGCTACTCAACTTAAGCATCACCCTACCTCCACAGCATCGTTCTTGCACAATCCTGCGCTTACCAGTGGCAGAAGTGCTTGCTGATGCCATGCCTTTATGGATATTCATACTGTAGGCGCTATGTTTAAAGTCCAGCTGCACACTATTTTCAAACACTGCCAGCCTGGTCTAAAGTTATGTGTGTGCACGGCCATGTCTAGGTGGAATGCACAGCAGTCTCAGCAAAGGTTAATGTTGGCCCTGACTCTCTACAGCCTCCTTGACTAGACTAAGGTCTGGTCCCCTCAAATGTTCAGATCTGCAATTTGGTTTAAGCACACGCAGTGTGTTCGCTGCGTGAACTGCCACGTGCTGTTGGTCTGGCATTGACCCAGGACACTTCAGAGTAATTGCATACCTCTAAAAATGAGGCATAACAACAAACTAACAAGTGCTCAGGAGCAGGGCTATAGGAGAGAACAGAGAGAGAAAGGGAGAGGGAGAGGGAAAGGGGAAAAGTGGGGGGAGAGAGAGGGAAAGGGAGACCTCAGCTGGTGGATCTCAGAGACCAGTTCTCAACACATGGGCAGCAGTAGTAATCCGGTCATCCTGATGGAAGATGAGCCAGAAGAACAGGACCCTACAACTTTGGCTAGAGAGCAGGATGCTGCCCTCACTATTTCGATGAAAACAACACCTTCTGTGCCAACACCATGTCTTCTGGTATCAGTGAACTGATCCCAATTGTCATGGTTGTATACTTTATCTAATTAAATGTACGATATCTAAACTGCTGCTTCATTATTAAGTTCGATGATCAGAAAATTGCCAGAAATTGTCAACTGCCTATATTAGGTAACCATGGTCACAAACATCACTGACCCCAAAGAAAAATCAACACACACCATTTTCTCTAAATTACATCAATTTATATCCTTCCCCTGTGCTAAGGTGAGTCAAGCAGCCTAGACTTTACTGCTACTTACGGCTTCCCTAGGTACAGAATGTTATAGACTGTACCCATATTGCTTCTGAAGTGCACTATGAGCCTACAGAGTTTGTCAACAGAAGAGATTTTCATTCCACCAATATTCAGCTTAACTTTGAGCAACAATGCCAGATTCTGCAGATTGACAGGAGACATCCTGCCTGGAGCCTTGAAACTTACATAGTAGAGAAGTCCCAGCTTCTGCATCCTTCCAAAGTCTTTGCGCCATAGAGTAATGACAGCTGGGAGACAAGTACCAACAACCTCCTCAAGTATGGCTGATGACAACCTTACAAAATCCTCAGACTGATGCAAAACAGAGACACTACCCTGCCCATGCTTCCAAATTAGAGGAGACTACAGCCTCTTACGATGCCTGGACCACTCTGGAAGGACTTTGCAGCATAGCTTGAAAACGGTGTGCTACATCATCGTGGTGTGCTTTAGATTTGGAGCTGACAAAGGCTGGAGTGGGAGACGTTCTGGATACTGAGGAAATGGGGATCAACAGCAATCCACTATAAATGAAGATGCTGATGAAGATCAGACATTGACCTTAAGGGGCATCCAATAGAACATGATAGAGATGGCTGTGCTGGAATATCGTGGCCAGGGGTTTGTTGTGTTCTACAGCACAAGTCTTCAGTATTATTGCTGGAATGCAGTCAGGGCCCATAGCCTTTGCAGTATCCAGTGCCTCCAACTATTCTGATATCATGTGGATTGAATTAAATTGGATCAAGCCTGGCATCAGTAATGCTGGGGAGCACTGAAGGAGGTTGAGATGATCATCCTTTTGGCACATTTTAGATGAAGATTATTGAGAATCCTTCAGCCTTATCTTTTGTACTGACATGCTAGGCTCCCCAGTCATTGAGGATGGGGATACTTGTGAAGTGTCCTCCCTCAGTGAGTTGTTCAATTCACAACTGGGATGGTAGGACTGCAGACAATAGATCTGATCCATTGGTTGTGCAATTATTTAGCTCCATCACTTGCTGCTTATGCTGCTTGGCAGTCAAATCATGCCATTTTGTAGTTTCACCAGGTTGACATCACCTTTTTAGATGAGGCCTGGTGCTGCTCTTGGCATGCCCTCCCTGCTCTTTAGAGAACCAGGATTGATTCCTTAGCTACTTGGTAATGGTAGAGTGGGGGGATGTGCTGAGTCATGAGGCTGCAGATTGTGTTGGTGTACAAATTTACGGCTGCTGAATGGCCCACAGTGCCTCATGAATGCTCATTCTTCAGTTGCTAGATTAACTTAAAGTCTGTCCTATTTAGCACAGTGTAATACTTTATATTGGGTTATGTGGCACCATCAGTATGGAGGCAGAAGTTTGTCTCCACAAGGATAATGCAGTGGTCATTCTTACTGATACTGCAACGGACAGCTGTATCCGCAGCAGGCAGATTGGTGAGGATGAGGTCAAGTATGATTTTCCCTCTTGTTTGTTCCCTCACCACCTGATGCAGATCCAATCTAGCAGCAATGATCTTTAGGACACAAGCAGCAGGATCAGTAGTGCTGCTGCCGAGCCACCACTGGGCAGCAGACACTGAAATTTCCCAGCCAAAATACATTCTGCAGCCTTTCCACTGTCAATGGAGAACTGTCACTTCATCACCCAAGGAACGACAGTCTGTGGTAATCAGCAGGAGGTTTCCTTGCCCATGTTTGACCTGATGCCATGAAACTTCATGGAAGCCGAAGTCAATGTTGAGGAATCCCAGGGCAACTCCCTCTCAACTGTGTACCACTATGATGCCACCTCTACTGGGCCTGTCCTGCTGGTGGGACAGGACATATCAGGAATGGTGACAGTGGTGTCTCAGACATTGCCGATAAGGCATGATTCCGTAAGTATGACTATGTTGGAACGGACAGACATGCAGGCCAGACCAGTTTCCCTCCCTAAAGGGCACTAGTGAACCAGATGTCTTTTTCTGAAAATTGATAATGGTTTTATGATCATCATTAGATTCTTAATTCCAGTCTAATTTTATGGAATTCAAATTCTACCAGTCATGATGGGATTCAAATCCAGGTCCCCATGAGGCCATCACTTTCCCTTGTTTTGAAAACATGCAGCAAACCTGCAGCAATCTTTGGTTTTTCACTGTTCATTTCTCATTTCAGCCCATAAAACAAAACAAAATACAGGGAAATAAAAAGACACGGTCTCTATATATTTATGCAACTATCAAGACTGCCCATTTCCACTTTGGTAACAATGCTCTTCTCTGCCCTTGCTCAGCTCATCTGCTGTAGAAACTTTCATCCACGTCTTTGTTATTTCTGTACTTGACTGGTTCTCCTTTCCATCCTCTAAAAATGTGGCCATCCAAATTTCTAGTGACTGTCTTTTTTTGCAACTAATCCAATTCATCCAACTCCCTTGTCTACACTGACTTACAATGCTAACTGGTTAAGCAAGACCTTATATAGAAATACATAGGGTAAGCAGCACTGAAACTGGTCAATCAGACCAAACAGTCCACGTGGGTGATAATGCTACACTTGTGCCTCCTTTCTTCTCTCTTCATCTAAATTCAACGTTATAATCAATTATTCCTTTTTTCTTCATGTGCTTCTCTAATGTCCCCTTATATGTATCTATATTATTTGTTTTAACATTCCTTGTGATTGTGAATTTCACATTCTCACTGCTCATCTTAGAGGTTTTTCCTAAATTCCCTGTTGGACGTAGATCATAGAATCCCTACAGTGTGAAAACAAGCCCTTCGACCCAACAAGTCCACACTGACTGTCAGAGCATCCCAACCAGACTCATTCGTCTATAAGCCACCTAATCTATACATCCCTGGGCAATTTAGCATGGCCAATCCATCTAGCCTGCACATCTTTGGACTGTGGGAGGAAACCAGAGCACTCGCAGGAAACCCACACAGACACAGGGAGAATGTGCAAACTCCACACAGACAGTCACCCGAGGGTGGAATCAAACCCAGGTCCCTGGTGCTGTGAGTCAGCAGTGCTAACCACTGAGCCACCGTGCTGCCCCTATTCTTCTTCTTGATGACTTCGAGTTCTTGATGAATACCTAATATTGATGGCCTCTAGTTATGCTCTTCCCACAAAAAAATCATTTCCTCTGTATCCACTCTATCAAAATCTTGCAAAAGTTCGAAGACATCTAATGTGTCACTCCTGAGTCTTCTTTAAGGTAGTATAATCCCAGCATATTACTCCTCCCTGATGTGTATACAAACTCATTTCTAGTGTCACCCTCTCCAGTGCCTCTGTACTCTTTTTAATAATATGCTAAATAAAACTGTGTTCTAACCAAGGTTTGATAGAGGTTTTGCATAAATGTCCTTTTTTAAATTCTATCCTTTTAAACAGTAAAACTGGTGCTTTGTTTCCTTTTTTAGTCATCTTGCTAACTTGTGGTACTACTTTTAGCAATTAATACAGAAACATTGATTTTAAAATCCTCTTTTTTTGTTTTCAAATTGTTCCAGTGTTTCAGCCCTTCTTAAGTCTGAAATTTCCTCAAGACCAACAAATCTCCAAAATATTTATGCTCATCTAAATTATGGCTTTATGAAAATTACCAGTTTGATCCAACAGTGGTGGCTGAACCTTCAAGCCATAGGCACTTGAATTTCTTCCCAAAATCACTTTACCTCTATGTCTCTCTTTCCTTGACTACGGCCAATACCATTAATATTGCTTTTTATGGCTCAGTGTTAAACTTTGCTTTATAATGCTTGTGAAGAGCCTTGGGACACTTCATTATGTTAAAGGCATTGTATAAGTTTTTGTTGTTTATTTAATAATAGGTGTTGTGACCTTAAAGTGATTTGGGAGCATTTTAAAAATAACAGGAAAGTATATTAGACCATATAGTACACCTGTCCTGATACAACAGCAGGCCATTTGACCTCCTGTGGGCAATCCCAGTGTGTGACAAGTCCCTGAGCAAGGGGTGGGGGAATAAAATCCATAAACAAGCTATACGACCAGAAAAAAAAATCAATAAATTGAAGTGAAAAATAAGTACCTCTTTGACTTTGCGCTTGTTCTGGGCCGATACTCATGGGACTCATCTTCTGTACCGTTTTGTCTTTTATACCAATCAAAAAGTGTGCGCAGTACAGAGGGTAGGCAGTACTCTGCAAGTGAACTCATGGAGCTGATCAACTAGGGAAGAAAAACACAGGATGAAAGATTACGTGCAGTTATACATCTAATTAATTTATAGAAAACAATTATATTTGGGTCCAAGCTTTGCTCAGTGGATCACCGTCATCTTTAAGTTACAAAATTTGTTTTCTCCATAACGAGGACAACCTACTTCCACTTTAATAAAAATCAGCTGTGCTAGACCCTGACTCATCAACACTTTGATCTCGAATCCAGGACACAATTTAAAAATAAAGAGGGATGCTATTTAGGACTGATATGACAAGCAAGTTTTTATTCAGAGTAAATCTTTAGAATTCTCTACCATAGACAGCCATGGAAGCTCAGTCTTTGAGTATGTTTAAAGCAGAAATTGACAGATTTATGATTCCCAATGGCATAATGGATTGTGGGGATAATGTGGATAAAAGGGCATTGAAGTGTTTCATCAGTCATGACCATATTAAATGGCAGTACAGGCTCAATGGGCTGAATGGCCTACTCCATTATGTTCCAATAATTATGTTCCAATAATTGTACAATGTTTATCAACCTTATAAATTTCTCAAGCAGTCCATATCCAAATGTAGCAGGGACCTGAATAACATTCAGGTTTGGGTTGATAAATGACAAAGAACATTCATACCACACAAATGGCAGGCAATGATTATCTCTGAAACAAAAGAGAATTACCCCATCCCCTGTTGGTTTTCAATGACATTACCACAATTGAAGCATTTGCCTAACACCATCCTGGGGTTACATTGACCAGAAACTGAATGAGACCAGCCATTTAAATATTATGGCTATAAGAGCAGCTCAGAAGTTGGAGATTCTGAGCCATGTAACTCATGTCTTGACTCCGCAAATCCAAAATATCAACTACAAGACAGAAATCAGAAGTATGATGGAATACTCTACACTCATTTGGATGAGTGCAGCTCCGAAGGCATTCAAGAAGCTCACCACCACCCAGAACAAAACACCCCATTCTAAAATCTTTAACATCCACTTACTCCACCACAATGCTCAGTAGCAGCAATGTCTATCATGGCCTAACCATAAGTCGCTGCTGAAAAAAGCTGATGTCAGCTTACACTAGTCTTTTTTCATGTTTTCTTCCCAATCTACACCCTTCCAAGAGCCTACGTGCAGATAGTTTAGGCTTCAATTGGCCAATATTGAGAAGGCCCTAACTGCTGAGTTATATTGAGGCATTCAACTTATCAGTATTAAAGAAATTGAGATTTAGGTGTGATTTGGGATAAACTTTAGGCCTCTGTCATTGGGCACACATTCCAAAAATGCTGCTGAATTTGCACTGGAAGCTGATCAAAATGAATTCCAACCCCCGCCCCTCATCTATTCCAGAACCTCCTTTGGTTGAACTAAAGCAATAGATTACACTTTAAACAGACAACATTCTTCACTTGAATAGACTAAATGCCCCCCTTTCGAGTTCCATGCATGTCACAATCAAAGCATTTTGTCATAGAAGAGGCCAGCGCAGTTTCAGTTATCATTACTTTGAATAATTTCTTCAAGTCAACGCAGGAAGGGAGGGTTGATCTTGTAAAGGTTTCATACTTATAACAGGAAGGGAGGAGAGTCTGGACAGTCTGTGAATTACAGACTTCATTCACACTCAGTGGCAAGATGAATCCTGGCTCTGTGTTGTAGTTGGAACAGATTAAATATAGTGCAAATATGGTCTTATTGCAATGAATGCTCATTTTCTTTCATTACAAATGAACTTTATACACTTGGTAGATATCACTTCAATGTACTCACATGCCTGGTTGTCTTGACCTTGGACATCAACCACTAAAATTCACTTGTCCGTTTTAATGAAACCCTGTTCTATTTTTACTGGCATGCACTTATATAAATAAACTGAATGAAGGTTTTCTGCTTGACAGTTAAGCCACATTGATTTTATATTTTTAAATCAACATCTTTACTATTCTGCAAGCTTTATATGGGTAACTTTGCCACATGGATTTTGATGTAGCCATCATTTCAATTCAGACTATTTTTATATTGCCATTACTTATAAATTTATATAGCCACAATTTTTTAAATTCAGTGAATATGCAATTAAATTTGTTGTTAACGATCGATTTCAAAAAATATAATTTAGAATTACTACAATAATGTTTGGATTTTAAAAGCAAAACTTTGCCAGATAATACTTTTTTCTCCCTCCTGTGCTTTAAAGTTTGACCCACTCCTGATTAGTATTTGATACACACAGAAAGATGACTATTTACATCACAAGTCTCACAGCTGTACCAGCTTGTGGACAAAATCTCAGAACCAAACACTGAGATAAAATCAATGAATGTTTAACCCATACATTTCTAACCTAAGCAGCCAACACATTTGTTAAAGGTGAAGAAAATTTTAAAAACTGCAGATGCTGGAAATCAGAAATAAAAACAGACAACACTAAATCCAAAAAGTAGCCTGAACCCTTGTTGGCTCCTTAATATACTGTTCTGGTGTCATATTTGCAGCCACAGAAAACCCCATTTACTCCCCTAAATTCCCTCCTATAAACTGAGCTGATTTTGTGGACTTGGTTCTGACTACACTGCTTTGAGGGACTATTGCCCTCACTGCTGTCCAGAGTGGACAACATAAGTTGTCTCAGGGGATCCTGCACTGCCTGTCTGGTTCTCTTTGACAGTCTGGCAGTCAGCCATTCCACAGATGCTGCCAGACCTGCTGAGTTTCTCCAGCAATTCCGTTTTTTGTTCTTTATTCACCTGCATAATCCTAAGCTTTGAAGTGACCAATTCCTTCAATGTACTATCTACACTGTTTTTTTTAGTTTTTAGCTTTTGTTTGTCTGGAATATGATATAGAAGAGGGGAAAGGGGTCAGTGAATGGGAGAGGGGATCAGTAATCTCCTCTCCGTTCATCACCAGTCGTCCCTGTCATCCCCTTCTAGTTCTCTTCCCCTTCCCTCTGGGCCACCTCCCCCCTCCTCCCAGTTGTCCTTCGCACTCCCCACACCATACTTGTCCTCCTTCCCACTCTCCATTTCCCTCAGTCTTTCTTCCCAATTCTCCCCATCCTCAACCCCACTTTCCACCCAACCTTTTCCTCACTCTCACTCTTACACTCACCTTCACTTCCCCTTTCATTGTCATCACTCGCATCCCCCCCAACCGTCTTCATTAGTGCCTGTCCTCACTCCCTCCTGCTGAATTCTGTTTTGATAACAATCTTCTTATCTGCACATGCACAGTTCCCTTGGGTAAGATGTCATCGGAATTTTACATGATGACATAGTGCTTCTGGAATTGTGTGCAAGCGTGTTTGAGGATTGGCACAAATGCATAGTTACAAATGACGCTGGGTGCCAGCAGACACTATCTTATCGGATCACAGCCAGATCATGTGCCTCATTGTATTTTCTCCCATTTCCTTCACCCTATCACAGAATTTCCTTTCTAAGTCTCTCTGTCACTCTATCTTCCACTTCTGCTTAAAGCCCTGCTCCCTGATTGAGCTTTTCATCACCACTCTTATGGAACCTGTGTGTGTGTATTCAGTTCAATAATTAAATTTCTACAAACCACCCTATGACTTCTTTCCGCATTAAGAGCGCAACATACAGTAAATGCAAGTTATTGCCACTTTCGTATGCATTATTGATAATTAAATGCTAGATATGTTACCACAATGGTTACCTCAAATTCTGCTGCAAAACCTACACTGGTCTCTGTTGTATTTTTTCACATCAATACGCTTCAAATAAGAGCCTTCAATTTTGTTCTTCTTACCTGATCAAACTGCAAGTCTTCTCCCCTTTGCAAGGATTTTGTCAATGGCTTTTCCTGGAACAGAAAATGTTACAAAGGTTATTACCAGAATAACCCTGATAGGTAACATCAATTCTGTGCACCTCTGCACATGTGCAACAACAGTAATGTTGAAAACAATTTCCAACTCCTAAGATTTATCAGCAAAGTGACTGAAAGAGGGATGATGTTAAAAAGATCAGAGTGATGCTTTTGAAATATATTGAAATGCGCACAATATATATTGAAATATATTGTGAAATATGTAAAATGTGTTATTTTATAATTGCTGGTCTTGTGCCATTATTCAATCAGGTTGCGAGTATAGTGCTTTCTTTTGAACTAGGAGTGGTGATATGTTTTAGTAGACATTGGCGCAGTAAATGATTGGTATGCTACAGACTATGAATTTCAAGTGAACAACAGAAGCAGATCTGACAACATCGAAAAGATATGCAAATATATAACTAGTCATAAAATTGGATTATTCTGCAGAGGTGTTCAATGAACTAGTTTCCCTATATTAAACCATCTGAATTCAGTCAGTTTTAGGATAATACAACATGCAGGGAGTCTCATGCCAAAATTCTGTCCCAATGTACCAACTCAGTGCCAAATCATACCAGATCATACCACCCACTATCCTTTGCACTGTCCACATTTTTTGGGCAGTTTCTTAAAAGCTTTGACAGCTCACCAGTCCCAGTAATAATCAATACCATCAGCAAAGTGACAGGGTCATTGACAGTCCTCCTAGTGGCATTTGCTCATCAATAATCTGCTCACTGATGCTCAGTTTGGTCTCCAACAGGCCACTCAGTTCATGACCTTATTATAGTCTTGGTCCAAATGTAAACAAAATAGCTGAATACAAGCCATAAGAATTACTGCCCTTGACAATAAGCCACCGTTGACCATAAATGGCTTCAGAGAGTCCTAGGAACATTGGAATCAATTGGAATTGAGCGATAACTCTCCACTAGTTGCAGTCATCTTGAATATAAAGGAAGACAGTTGTGGCTATTGGAAGCAAATTATCTCATCCCCAGGGAGTTCCTAAGGGTAATGAGCTAGGCCTAACTATCTTCAGCTGTTTCATCAATGACCTTCCTTCCATTGTAAGGTCAGAAGTGGGGATGTTCGCTGAAGATTGCATAATGTTTAGTGCTATTTGTGACTCCTCAGATACTGAGGTAATGTGTGGTCCGGGCAACATCCAGGCTTTGGCTGATGAGTGGCAAACAACATTCATGACATGCAAGTGCCAGGCAATGAGCATCTCCAACAAGAGAGAATCTAACTGTCTCCCCCTGACATTCAATTTCATTACCACCATTTAATCCCTGATTATCAACATCCTGGTTGTTACCATTGTACAGAAACAAAACAGGGCCAACTATATAAATACAGTGGTTACATGAGTCATTCACAGGCTAGGTACTATGTGTATAGTAACTCTCTGCCTGTTTTTCCAGTGCCTATCCACCATCTACAAGGCACAAGTCAGGAGTATACAGGAATACTCTCGACGTGCCTGGATGAGTTCAAGTCCTACATCACTCAAGAAGTTGTTCATCATCCAACAGAAAACAATCCACTTAATTGGCACCTCATCCACAACATTCATTTCCTTTGCCATCAATGCACAGTAAAAACCATTCTTACCAGCTACAAGATGCACTGCTGGAATTCACCAAAGCTCCTTAAAAGAACTTGTTCTCAGCCTGGAGCCTCTACTGCATAAAAAGGACTTGGGCAGCTGATACACGGGAATACTATAATCTGCAAAGTTCCCTCAAAGTCACTCACCATCGTGACTTGGAACTATATCACTATTTCTTAATTGTCACTGATTTTACCAACAGAAGATTGGTTTCATGGAGATATCTAACGCAAGTGCTTCAGAAAACTTTGCCTGTTCAGGAAGATGGCAACAAACCTGTGGGGAATGTTGGAATAGATCTTGAGGCTACGGTGGCTGTCCATTGTCTGTGATAGTAAAGGTCATGAAATCACAACTTCTTTGTCTCAGTTTTGTTCTGCAGACTGTCCGAAAAGATACGCAGCACGTCCCAGTTAACAGTTGTTTGCCACATCAAGAAGACGATGAATGCCATGCAACAGAGTGTACGACAGTGCATCAGATACTGCAACACTCAGATCAACAAAACCCTCCTATGATTTATTGGAGCTTCCTCCTGCCCACTACCTACTCTTGGCCAGCTCCCCAACCTAACAGACCTTCATTAGATGCAGATGGAAAGATTCCCAAGGAAGTCCCATTACGTACACATGTAGCTCACATTTGACCCAGCACTGAGATTGAGATTTTGTCTCAATTGGCAAAATCCAGTCCTACATCTTGAATCTGATGACATTTTTACTTTGGATATTAAGACTTTTGTCCTGAAAATGTAATAGGGTTGACTTTATGCAATACTGTAAAATAGGGGACAGTGTATCAGTTACCTCTTTTACACACTCCCAATTACTATTTTGATTGCCGTCAATGGAATTAAGATAAAAGCAGATGTTGAATAGACTGTCAATTTGTTATCACCAATCTTAGACCGTCACATAAGTCAAAGTTACTCCCAATAAATCTATACTGATCCTAAACACATCATGCGTTATTGGCAGAAAGTACTAAGATTGTATCATCAATTTGTGATTGCAGTAAACAAAATTTTATAAATTCACTTGGGCCTAACACGCATATCCCTTCTCTTGCTGTTTAAGCAAGACATTAGCATTTCTAAACCTAGTAACTTAAATCAAGAAAAATGTAGGAAACTGTCCAAATGTTTTTCTGATGAAGGGTCTCGGCCCGAAACGTCAAGTTTTCCTGCTCCTATGATGCTGCTTGACCTGCTGTGTTCATCCAGCCCCACGCTTGTTATCTCTAACTGTCTAAATGGTTGTGTTCTGCATCCCTAGCAACCTATTAGCACGCATGTACATTTTCTGAACTAACTGAGTGTGGATATAGTATTTGGGGTCAGATTGATGAGCATTCATTCATTCAAAATCTAGTCGATAAAACCATGTTCCTTTGTGGGCTAATGAGAATCATGCACAATAGCTAAAACTTAGACATTTTGAAGTCAACCAGAAAAATCCAGTGTTTTCAACACTGTCTGTGCTTGCCATTTTCAACGGTTTCCTTGGTGAAATTCTCCCGGCCCCTGAGTGTGTGAGCAATGGCAAGACAGTTGCGAAAATATCATGAGACTATGAAAACACCATTCTTGATGTTAAGAACAGAAGTCCAATTTTCCACAAAAGTTTTGAATGGTGAGAAATGCACCTCACTAGTGGATGGCAAGAGACTCATTTGCATGTATTAACATCTCATTATTACCTATTCTCACCTCATTAAGAAGCCATGTGATATCCTCTCATGTGGAAGGGAGGGAACCCAGATGGTGACAATTCCCAGCACACAAGTCAGAGCGTGTACCTGGTGGCTCCAGTTGCTGCTTGTTCCCCAGGCCTCCATTTGGGTCAGCACTCCTCAACTGAAGATGCACAGCTTGGGTAGCTACCAACTGCACTCTCTTATGCACTGTTTGAACACATTCTGGTAGGTGTACTCCCACATTTAACAATAAGATGTTAGGCTGTGTTGAGCTTTAGGGAAAAAGAGTAGCACTCCCTCAGACAGGGTTCTAACATGGCACAGTGTGAAGGACAGTTAACCTATCTAGATCAATTTTTGTAGATGCAGTTGCAATGACTGTTGATCAGACAAACTGTAATGTAAATTAGCAATACATTTTGGAATGTGAGCATATATTTCCAATGAAGTGTCACCCATGCCATCTGTATGTCTTCAAAAGCTGTTCCTTTTTAAAGTCTGTCCCACTCTGTGTATGTGAAGGGCTATTCATGGCTGGCAGTGATTGTACCGGTGCACAACTGAACTTCAAATCTGGTGCCAATGCCACACGATGCATTCATAATGAGATGAGCAGCACAGATTTGAGAGAGATAACATGCCACAGCTCGCAGAGAGAAACCCTCCATGAAACTTCCAAAAACTGACATTTTCTCAATTTTTGGTAAAATTCAGCCCCTTGTTTACATGAATTGCTATATACTAACCTAACCTTGGGAAGGACTGTATTTTAGGATTACATACTATTAAAGCTTGATTGTTACAGTAATCTATATCAAAAGTATCTTGTTGGATAATAAAAAACAAAAAAAAACTCAGTAGGAACAACCATGTGGATATGAAGATTAACTATAGATACATATTTTTGAAACCAAGGGAAGTACAGAAACAATGTCTGAATGCAGAACTTTTTTTTTTAAGAACAGTACAGACAAATACCAATGATCACATCCTTCTGAAGTTACATCCAAATGTTTCCAAAACTGCATTCAAAGCTGCCTTCAAACTGCAAGTGCAACTTTTGATTCACATAAATTACCGAGTGCAAAAGGGTCTGAATTAAACCATTTCAAGGAATGGTTTCCCCTGCAATCCTTTCATAATGAAATTGTAAATTAATGTTTAAAGACCAAGTAATGAACCACGGAGTAACATTTTGCAATGAGACTGAACATTAACAACTAGTCAATCAAGCAGGTAATAATCATTCTGTGCAACTGTAATTGTAATTTTTACTCAAATATATCGACTGCTCCTAAAAGCCATCAACCTCACATGCTTGACTTTTGTGGTCCATTGACAGAAGAGATACAGATTTTCTTCATAAATATTGTCATCAAAACTTGGGCAAGCTGGCAATTTGGTTCTATTTTAAACGCAGAAGTTGCAGAAAAAACGTTTAGTATTTAACACCCACATTCATTTTATATGAAATAACTGGATACATTTATTGGGAAGTGCACGCTTATAAAAAAGTCCATTTGTTGATATTAGCAAAGTCAAGGACATTGTACTTCTGATTTTCCAATAAGATACAAATTGTGGAAGATCACAATGCAGGGTCGTAAAAAATTCTACTTCTGGGTGTGAAACTGGTCTTCAGTAGTACCAGACTGATTCCTGGGATGGTGGGACTGATGTATGAAGAGAGATTAAACTGGCTAGGATTGTATTCACTGGAGTTCAGAAGAATGAGGGGAGGGAGGATCTCATAGAAACCCACAAAATTCCAAAAGGACTAGACAGGATAGATGCAGGAACGATGTTCTCGAAGGCAGGGCAGTCAGAACCGAGTCACGGTCTAAGGGCATGAGATGAGGATAAATTTCTTCACCCAGAGAGTAATGAGGTGTGGAATTCACTACCACAGAGAGCAGTTGGAGCCAAAATATTGTATGATTCCATGGAGGAATTGAGTACAGCACTTGCGGCTAAATGGATCAAAGGATATGGGGGAAAAGCAGGAACAGTGAGATGATCAACCATGATCATAATAAATGAGAGAACAAAAGGGCTAACTGGCCTATTGCTGCTCCTATTTTCTATGTGTCTATATATAGAACAATAGTTAATTGGTAACTTTCATTACAATTTATCCAATTTTCTTTTCCAAATGGAATGTTAATTTCCAGGCACCCGATTTACTTAATTTTCATTGACTACTTTTACTCCCCTGATATTTGATGAGAACAACTTCTCGTCTTTTTATATGACACTGGACAGTGAATTTTCATAAATTTGTATTTCTACGGTGGAACTTCGAGTACCAGAGGTGAATTTGTAAAATCCAATTTGGTATCAACTTATGCTGTTGTAAACTCACCCCTTTTCATGATAAGGAATGTAACATTGTTGGAGTCATGTTATACTGAGACTAATTACATTTATTAAGTATGTTCTATGTAATCATTATACACAACAGAGAGAGGAAAAAAATTGGGGTTGACATACAACAATGGCCTCAGTTTCTAGACTAAAAATTGTTCTAGCTGGTTTAGCAAAGCTGAGCTGTTCAGAACTGAATACTCAACAGTAATCAATGGTAATCCAAGCGACATCACAGATATTGCTGTTCACAGATGTTGTCTGCCTCAAAAGCTAAAACAAAAGTAGAGAACTGTACTTATTAATAAAATTCAACCGATGCCAGAGATATTTGTAATGAGGTGTTACTATTTGAATCTCAACTTATTTTCAAGGAATGGGTCTGCAACATTAAGTGCAGAATCACAAATTGTGCCCTGCAGTTGGGTTTTGTTCAAATTTTATGCAGCACAGTGCAACCTGACAGCTGCCCACACGATCAATAAAGGAACATTTAGCTAAACTGAAGCTCTTAGAGGCAGTTTGTCCCTTGAAAAGAGAACTGTACTGAATAACAGAAGATTGTTGAAGATTGAACAACATGGAGCACCAAGCCAAGACAGGACTTCGGTTAACAGATGTGGTGCTGGAGACACTAGTGATGGAGGACAGAAAACAGGTCACGATTTGCTAGGGGTTCAGAATGCCTTCAAGGCAGGCCTTGAGAGAGAATGGAAGCTGGTGCCAAGAGAGTGAAATTCCTAGAGTCTGGCTTTGTGAACCTGGTAGCGTTGCAAAAGGATTATATTTGCTGGAGTTTAGAAGAATGAGGAGTGATCTTACAGAAACCTATGAAACTCTAACAGAACTGGATAAAGTAAATGCAGGGAGGATGTTCTTACTGATCAGGGAATCCAGAACCAGGGATCACATTTAGGGGGTAAGCCATTTAGGACTGAGGTGAAGAAAAATATCTTCACTAAGAGTGGTGAGCCTGTGGAATTCTCTGTAAAAGAAAGTGGTTGAGGTCAAAACAGCAACTATTTTCAAGGTGTAAGATATAGTTCTTAAGGCTAAAGGGATCAAAGGAATATGAGGAGAGAGCAGAACAGGATACTGAATTGGATGATCAACCCGATCATACTGAATGGTGGAAGAGGCTCCAAAGACCAAATGGCGTACTTGTGCTCTTGTTTTCTGTATTTCTATCTTTTAATGAAGTTTCATTTCCTCACATATGTGAATATTTGTAAATGGATCTACCCATTAAATGTCACACTGACCAAACTACCAGCTTCTCACACTGATTATGACACCAACATCCCTGACCCACCAATGACAAACATTTGTATATTTTACCTTATGTATTCACATATTCTGATGTTGCCAGTCTCATCTCTATCTCTTGCTATTTCTGCAAAACCCCACGTAGGGGACTCATCACGACCTACTCAAGTGGAGTTAGGAATCAGCAATAAATACTGGCGTTGCAAGCAATGGTTATATCTCATGACATAATTTTTAAAAACTCAGCTCTGGCAGGCACATCACTCAAAACACAGTGTAAACACCAACACCTTGACCTCTCTCTTACAGGACAAGATAGCAGGAGGGAGGACTGGCAGATTCTTTGCATTGATCCTGGTGGGACAGATGGAGCCGCAAATCATGGGGTCTAATCCAACAAAGTCACCGAGATCACTGAGGATGAAGGTAAGTAACTGTTTTATGCCAGTGCTTAACTCATTCCTCTTGCTTATCC
Source organism: Ginglymostoma cirratum (assembly GCA_024137785.1). Lineage (NCBI taxonomy): Eukaryota > Metazoa > Chordata > Chondrichthyes > Orectolobiformes > Ginglymostomatidae > Ginglymostoma > Ginglymostoma cirratum. The sequence goes on along the minus strand of JAHRHZ010000263.1, from coordinate 26,062,532 downwards.
TGATATCGAGCGTGAAATGTAAACTGCAGATGATGAGAGTATAGTACTCCTTTTCCTCCTCTCCCATCCATGTCCTTCACTCCAAACTTCTCTGTCTGGTCTTTTTGCTTTCAGAAGCCTAGGAATGCAATCCGGGCAAGCCACAATATTCCCAAGAGGGCAACCCCATCAGAGATGAACAAATTACATCATTTAATCAACAATAGCAGCCACCCATTCAGATATTAGCATAGAATCCACCGAAGGGGCTAGTATGGAATCAAAATTAGCAGATAGTGAGCAACTGGGCAACTATCGATGGCAGGTGAGTCAGCAGGAAAGTATTGCTTGCATGACCGAACACCAGAAGGGCAGTTGCAGATCTGTATTGCTAGAAAGGACTTATCAAAGACTTTAATGGGGTGGCATATAAGAAAAAAATCCAATGAACAAGCATACTTAAATTCTTGGTATGTAGACATGTCTACCATAAAGCCTCCTGTCACTGTCATGAAGCTTGGAGGAATCAGATTCTGTCACGGCTCCAAACTTGGAACCTATCACTTTCGCCATGGAAGATGTAGCCAACTCCACGACAGCACTAACATGGAGCGACTGGAGCTCATCTTCTACTTCAGCACAAGAGGAAAACCACCCAGAATTTCAGTACTGCAACAGAATCTCATGACATGAGGTTATTGTTTTCAGGCTCTGACTATTGTACTGACAGCAGATCTCAGTGCTCACTGACGGTACAGGCTCTTGCAGCAGTTCGGCAATCTGTCCTCTAACAGATCACTAAAACTGAGTAAATTTCATCCTCTGGAAGTGGCAGTGCCACTGTTGATGCCCTCTCTCAAGATGACAGCATTCCTTATACCACTAACACACCTTTGTCGGTGCCCAGATTTCTGCAGCCCATACTGAGGCGGGACTGCTACTCAGTGGTCTTCTACAAGTCTCTACAAATGAAAGTGAACAGTACAACAATTCATGTTTATGGCAATGGTGATGCACCAATTGCAAATATACAAATTAGAACACTTGGGATTCCTGTACCTCTTCCTATGGCCATGTGGGGCCTGCTGAACCACACATGCAATCAATATCAGCCTGTATCATTAGGAATTCCAATATCCTGGAGAAGTCAGGGTCCTTTCATACTACATCCCCCTCCTAGGCAACAAGATTTCACTGTCCACTACTGCTATAGGTAGCCTCTATGAACGTCCATATGTTCAATGAATAGCATAATGAAAAATAAGAGAGAGAGCTTCCATAAGACCATAAGAAATAGGAGGAATAGGCCATTAGATCCCTTGAGCCTGTTCCATCATTCAATAGGATCATGGCTGATCCTACATTCCTCATGTCCACTTTCCTGCCCTTTCCCCGAATTCCTATACTGTTTAACATCATTTCTATCTCAGCGGGGCAAAAATTTCCAAAGACTCACAACACACAAAAGAAAATCCTCTTCATGTCAGTCTTAAAATGGCACCCCTTACTTCTGCGACTATGCCCGCTGGCCCTAGACTCTCCCATGATGAGAAACATTCTTTCAGCATTTACCCTATCAAGCTCCTTAAAAATCCTAAATGTTTCAGTGAGATTACTTCCCATTCTTCTAAAGTCCAATGATAAAATCCCAACCTTTTAGGCTTTCCTCATAAGACAATCGCTCTTAACCAGGGATTAGCTTGGTGAACCTTCACTGAATTGCCTCCAATGAAGAGATATTTTTCCTTAAATAAGGGGAATCAAAACTGCTCACAGTACTCCATATGTGATCTCACCAGCACCTCATACAGTTGCAGTAAGACTTCCCTACTCTGTTTGGAAGGGTAGAAACACACAAACACTTAAGGCAATGGTAACCTTGATGGACATAACAGCAGAGCTGTCACTGCCATGATGTGAATTTCCAGGTAACAAATGGTGCAACATTCAGTGGCCACCTTCTTGTTGAATGTGAATTACCTCAGACATTGTTCCTAGACCAGACATAGCCAGAAATGTGCTTCCCAAAAAGCCTTGATGGGGCTCTTTGTCGAGCTCCTTTCTTCCAACCTTGCAGAACTTTCCCTCTCTGCAGCCGTAGCTGTATATCATGGTCACAATGAAGGCCTAGGAGCACCACAATCACAATGAGTAAGCCTCTGGCAGCAAAAGCTGCATCCTTCTCCAGCTACTCTCAAAAAAGCAACGCAAGGTTGCAAATAATTGTTAAGTAAGTGCACAGAGGCTGGTATTTCATCACCAAGTTCCCCTTTAAGATACTTGTGCACAGCACACTGGCTGTGACCCAGCCAGATCAGAGCCAGTCCTTGAAGTCAGGAGATTTACTGAATCCTTTGTTTATATCTGACAGCCATGGTTCCCTGATTGGTCAAAGTTAGCAACCTCAATCGAGAATCTCATAGTCAATAAGACCTACATGGTTTCAATCACTACAATTTGATTCTCTAATTCATGTGCCATGTGCATATAACATTCAGTTGTAGAAGTACGACTTTTGGCTCACAGGTTAAAGTGCATTACAATTCTATCAGGTCCCTCAACATTTAAGAGAAATCCAAAAGTTCAGTGATTAAATAACAGAACTAAGTCACAATTAAACCAGAAGTATCTTTTGGCTTTCTGAAAATCAGTTCAATTCTCCTCGGCACAAGATTTATAGGGATATTTCCATTAGCTTTTAGATTAGAGATGCCCGTGAATTCCAGGGTATCCATTGAGTAGCAGGTTGTTCTGAGAACAACGTGTGGTAGGATGGAGCTGGGATCAGTGGTGACAGAAGCTGTAGGAGCGGGGTGGATAGATAATGATGTCAGTTTGGTAAGGTACAGTGAGAAAACATTCCAGGCCTCGTAGTGAAAATCCCTCAAAAAAAAACTTAACACAACTCACGCTTAGCCAAAAAAATTGATTCAGCCTTGAAACATAAATTAATAATCTGTATCCCTGACGGATCCGATTACCTTCTGTGCATTAAGGAACCCTCATGTTTACAAACTGTTCCCAGCTTCTTTTCATCTCAATTCCAAATGAATAATTTAAAGATTTTTGTTGAAATAAATGCTGAACTCTAACTCTACCAGTTCAATGAATGGTTATCCAATAGTTTCATTTCTGACTATCAACTTTGAGCTTGTTGAATAAGTACAAGTTACCTTCTACATGTAATTAATCTAAGCCTGTTTAGTTTGTATATGTTAGTATATTAGATACAGTACTGCTACCCAGTTTCCCAAGCAAATGTATCCGTATACCTTACGTTTAACATTTCAATTCCTAAAGCTAAAAGTAATATTCAAATACATGCGACTGTCTGGTTTATAATTCTTAAGTGTTACATGGAAGATATGTACAAATGCCTGTTTAAGTGCCCGGTAAACAGCTTTAAAGTGAATACAAATCAAACAAGCTGGAGTTAAGTACATCTAAAAAGTAGCATTTACCTTAGAAGCTCTGAGTTAGTAGTATGAAAACACTGTTCAATGGTTGACCCATCTCTAAGCTTAATGGAGCTAGAAGGTCTACACTTACCTGAAAACATTTGAATTATTTATGAATTTCTCAGATGAAAATAAGTTAGAAGCCAGTTGTCAACAAAGTAGTTTCTTGACAGGACCAACAATTCTGAGGAATAAGGCTGTGAACTCCATTTGTGATATTAATTATTTACACAGGTCACAGAATCACAAGCACTGTCTTGAAGGTGAAACAGTTAGATAAAATGAATTTGCATTTCTGTTTGAAACATTGTTAAAGTATGTCACATTGCTATGGAGATAGGTTGCAGGGAACTGACTTGGTGTGGAATGGATATGTGTGCTGGCTCACAGAAATAAGCAGCCAGCAGTTCAGTTTTAGGAACAGACAGAGACAGTGCAGTTCACTGAGTCAACAGGAAAGAGGTAATTGTTAGGCCTGCACCTTAAGCAAATAAAACATTAACTTTATTATTTAATGCATATAATGCAGGGGGAAGTTCATGTTCAGTTTGGTTACGAAATACATTACAGGAAAGAGACTAGAAAATTTGCTTAGCTTGGAATCAGAGCAAGAAATTTATAATAATCCTCAGAATGAAAACGAAGAATTTGGAGAATACAGTTAAGTTTAAATTTGAGCAGAGAAGTCCTTTGTTGTGAGGTTTTTAAGAAATATTAAAGGATTGCTTAGCCAAACAGTAATGGAAGGATCCCTTCAAGAGTTCATACCTCAGGTTATGAAACACTAAGGACAAATTAAATTTAATTCTAAAGGGCTCTGGTATATTTTTGGATTGGTCCTTAGAAAACCCAATGGACCTTCAAGAATAAGATAAAGGAACACCTGGGTGGAAAACAAAAGTAAAACTGAATTAATAGTCTATGTAGTTCTAAACTATGGTACTGAGTTATAGCGCCTCCTTTAACTTTATAACATACACAATAAAATATGCTCTGTTTAAAAATGTAAAAACTTGTGGAATTATTCTTTTAGTTAATTACTAATTATTGTTCTTGAAACATCAATTGCCCCCATCAGAGAAATATAACAGTACAACTCCCACAAACTCTGAAGCAGAAGTAAGTCAAAAGCATATCCACCAGAAGCTGTTATTCTAGTCCTTTCAAGAATGCTAGTGCTGAGTCCTAAGTGACCCATGAATATGTTGAATGGTCAAAGTTTAAAAGTAGGGTAGCAAATCAGTCAATAGGGCTGAATGATGTCATGGTAGCTAGGAGTTCACCTATACGCCATCCTTAAACAGCTGCAGGTGTAAACTGCCATTTGCGTCCAACATGTTTTGGAATTACAAAGAAGGTGGACCACAATTTTCTACATTTTAATTACTGTTGACACACAAGTTAAATGCCAGGAATTTCTGCAAACTGATAATGTACTGAAGTGGCTATACGTCCCCTCTGACTGTTGTCAGGTTTTCAAAAACAATTTAAGACCTCAAGAAAAACTTCAACCAATGAAATATATTTCTTTTTGGTTTCTGATTGATTTTATTGCCGTCTTCATTCCTAATTAAAATGATTCCTCATTCCCCAATTTACCAGCTATTTCCTAGTAATTAGTTCCAATATATCTTTTACACAACTTCCTTATATCACCCACTTTACATCATCTGGATCATCATATATAGCTTTCCAATGAATCACTGAGTAATATTCAGATATGTGGTGGTAGAATATCACTAGACTAGTAGTATAGAGGCCCAGACTAATACTCTGCAGTCACTGTTTCAAATCCCACTGCCACTGATTGAATTTAAATTCAATTCAAAAATATAAATATAGTCTCATTAATGATACCATGAACCTACAATAAATTGTCAAAAAAGCTCATCTGGTTCACTGAAGTCCAGTAGGGAAGGAAATCAGCCATCCCCACCTGGTCTGGTCTACATGGGACTGCTGATCAGCAGTAATGTATTTAGGGGAGGTGGTAGTTTAGTGGTAATGTCATAGGACCAGTAATCTACAAGAAACCCAGATTAATGTTTGAATGTTTGAATCCCTTTGAGGTAGAATTTGCAATCTGAATTCAATAAGAAGCTTGCTTAATGACTACAAAGTAATCATGTCGATTGTTGTAAAACCCATCTGGTTCATTAATATCCTATAGGGAAGGAAATCTGCCATCCTTACCTGAACTGGCCTACATGTGACTCCAGACCCACAGCAATGTGATTGATTCCTAGCTTTTAAGGGAACAGCAATAAATGCTGACCCAGTCAGTAGTGCACACATCCCATTAACTATTTTTTAAAATAATATGATTTATTCTTAATTGCCCTCTGAAATGGCTGAGCAAGCCACACAGTTCAAGGCAATTAGACATGGGTCACAAACTTATTTGCCACAAAGATTTAAACAATCCGTTCAACTGAATCTGCTGCTTCCATTTGTCTGCTTTCCACAATGCCAAACCTTCCCCTCAGCTCCTTCGATGTAGACCAAAACTTGTATCTTTTTCTCATTATTTCCCTTCATGTCACCTCTAGATGGTCCATGATATTCATCCTTTGCTCATTTGACTCCATTCTGTAGAGTGAGAAAATGGGCACACGAATTTTCTAGGCCAACATCTCTTTTAAGTCACTGTGATACTCAATTAAATTTTAATACAATTTAATTAGGTCATATCTATTGTACAGAGTTACTCACTCTGGTATGAGAAACAACTGTGGTTCTTATGAAACAACCTAACAAGAATAATTAACCACATTTTGAAATCACATGAAGCACAAATTGATGGATGAATTATAACCACAATGCTTTAAAATTACGTTCAAAGTAGACTTGTGCTACTTCACACCAAGCAGTTAATTTTTCTATTGGCAGGCTTTTACACTAAAGCAAAACCTGTGATCATGGGCAGATAGCCAATTTCCCTGTCTAACTTTCATCGAACAAGAAATGTGCTGGAACTTCACTAAAGAGCAAAAATATACAGCAACATAATAAAATTGCCCAAAAAAAGGATATTTCAAGTTTCTTGTTAAGATACTCCTTATTATGTGTCAATCGACATAAAACGAATGATCCTGCGAACATTTTCTCACCAACAGCCTAATATTGTGTTTGAGCTAATATACTGACAAAAAAAAGTTAAAGTGGGAAGTTAACTAGGAAATAAAACATCATGGGAAAATTACATTGAAGATAAAGCAAGGAATGTAGAAATAAGTGAAGTCAATATGCAAATTAAGGAAAATACATCAAAAGGAATACCAGATACGAAAAGCAATTGAAATAGAAGAGGAAATTAAATTGGCTAAGTTATTAGAAGGAAAAGACATAAATAAAGGAATTAGAATCCAGAAATCAAATTGAGTACCATAAAGGATGCATGGGTGACATTGGTAAGGTGGAAATTCAGCTTTTCTGATGCCACATAAAATTAGCCATCATTTATTGAAAGGGGACAGCCTGTCTATGGACACAAGAGAAACACTCACAGAGGGAAATGGGTGCAACTTGAACAGGTTACTGTAATGACAAGAATGTAGCAATCATGGGGATCTCAATCCACACATGCACTAGTTAAAGCTAATTAGTGCTTATGTTTTGGAGGATGAATTCTTGAAATACATGCACGGTGATTTTCTACAGTGGTATATTGAGGAACCAACAGGAGGAAAGGCTATTTTTGACCTTGTATGTGCAATGTAAAAGGGATAATTAACAACATTGTTGTAAATGTGGCTTGAGGAAAGTGTGACCGTGATATGATAGAATTTTAGTTAAATCAGGAACTTAAATCTAAACAAAGGAATCTGTTAAATTATGAGAGATAAATTGGCTGTAGTGGATTAGGAAATTACATTAGAAAGGTTTGATGGGAGATTGGCACTTAACACTTTAGAGCATGATTACATAGTTTAGAACAACAATACTTTCTTTTAATGCATAAAAACTGAGCATGAAAAAAGTGTTTCCACTGTGGTTAACAAAAGAAACCAGGTGTTGAATTAGATGAAAGGAAGAGGCCTCTAAATTTCAGGCCTTTAAATTGAATACTGTCAATTCCATTCTTTTTAACTTTAATAATCAATCTGTTCTGACATGTTGTGACGCATCTCAGAAGCAGGTGGGACTTGAACTCAATCTTCTTGGCCCAGAGGCGGCAGTACCATTACGCCATACTAGCCCCAATCCGATTTTTCCAGTATATATGTAGATTAAAGTCACCTGTGATTATTGCTGTCCCTTAATCACAAGCATTCAAAATTTCTCCTTGTATACTTTGTCCCACATTCTGATTACTGTTAAGGGGAGCCTGTAGACTACTCCCACTAGTGACTTCTTTGTCCTGTTATTCCTCATCTCCACCAAACTGATTTTACATCGTAATCGCCAACTACTTCATAAGATGTTTGTGCTTGATTAGCAATGCTATACTTCCACCTTTACACAGTTCCATTTCTTTTTGAATTTCGTATCAATTTTCAGGTCCCAAGCATTGCCAACCTGGGGTTATGTCCCCGTAATAACCAGATTGTTATTATTTACTTTAATGTGCACTGTTATCATGCTTACTTTGTTATGAATGATATGCACATTTAGATGCAGTGCCTTTGGTTTTCCTTTTTTCTTTGTAACAACTACTCTCGATTTGGGTGTAGTCCTAGTCTTTTTTTCCCTCTCTGCCCTTCCAGTCACTCTCTAATCTTGTCTCCACACTTCAATATACCACTTCTTTCCACATTTGGTCCCTTGTGCCCACTATTCAGTTTAAAAGCCTTCACACTTCCCTTGCAGTTTGCATGAACACTGGATGCAATAGTTCACGTATAAACAGTTCAGTTCTCACTTTCCTCCATACTGTTGCCCGTGTCCCATGAATTGGAACCCACTTCTGCCACACCAGCCTTTGAGCCACATGATTACCTCTCTAATTTTAAATATGCTCTACACCAAGTTGTACCCACCTGAGGTAATAATCCAGAGGCTATAACGTTTGAGTTTCTGTTTTTCAATATAGTACCCAGATCCTCACACTCTCTATGCAGAAATTCTTTCTAATTCTATCCATGTCATTGGTCCTTATGTGGACCCAGACTACTGGATCCTCCCCTCTCTCACTACAAGTTTCTTTCCAGCCCTAAGCAGATGTCCCGAACCTTGGTGCTTGCAGGCAACACAGCCATATGGACACTCGTTCTTTGCTGCAGAGAATGGTATTAATCCCTTCATTGTACTATTAATACTACGACTATGCTTTCTTGTTCCCTCAACTTGAATGGCTTCCTGTACTACAGTGCCACTGTCAGTTTGCCCATTCACTTTGCAGCCCCCAATTCCACCCAAGCTAGCTGTCAGAACCTCAAACAAGACATGTACTAGACAAGTGCAGAGACTAGCACTCCTACGTTACAGACTTCTTGGTTCCGTTACTTGTCTGTCTTACAGTCACAATCTCATGTCCCTGATCACTGAGCAAATCAGAAAACACTATCCAAAGTGTGTTCCAGTAGAAAGAATCCAAGTAACTTTCATCCTTCCTGAAACAAGACAGCATTTGTAGTTCATTCTCCAGCTCAATCTCTGAGCTGAAGCTGCTGAAACTTCAAACGCTTACTGCAGATGTTTTTGCCGTGGAACACACTGGTGTCTAGGAGATCCTTCATGCTGCAGCCTTGACACATCACCTGACCGACCATTTTGAATGACTTTTACTTATATTGTTAATGTAACTGTGTCACCTTTTACACAACTTATTAATTTTATTGGCAACTTATATCATGTTAATGATTAAGAACAGAAAAGATCTTAACTACTTTACAAAAACTCACCAAACTCTCTTTGTTTCTGTAGTCGAGCAAAACCGATCCCAATCAGCTCCAAAGAATCATTGTCTGTCTCTGACTGCCTGCCTTGAGGACATTACCTCGCTAGCTACTCTGCCTAAAGGGCATTAGTGAACCAGATGAGTTTTTTGCTTCCATCACAATAGAGGGTGTTTGGACCAGCATTTTTACTTCAGCTTTATTAACTGAATTCAAATTTCACAGTCTACAGAAGGTGATGATGAGGTGACTTCTTGAACTACTGCAATCCATTATTACAGGTAGACCCAAAATGCAGTGAAGGAGGGAATGCCAAGATTTTGACCCAGCAACACTGAAGGAATGACAACACATTTCCAAGTCAGTATCAGGAGTGCCTTGGAGTTGAATTTGCAGGTGGTGCTGTTCCCATGTACTTGCTGCCCTTGTCCTTTAAGTTGGAAGTAATCATGGGTTCGGAAGGCACTTGTCTGAAGAGTCTTTGTGAATTTCTGCAGAGCATCTTGTAGATAGACACAAAGATAGAAGTTGATGTTGCTACTTGACCACATCAGCTAATAAGTGAGTTAGTGAAAAAGCAGTGCATCAAAATTAAGCTGCATCTGCCAAAAATGAAGAAGCCCTCAAGAAGATTCCAATAAAAGCCTTTAAAAAAATTTGACTTCTGCTTCCAAGGTTGTTGTATGATGGTACACATACACTTGCAATGCCAACCGAAGAACCATGTAAGGATATCAGGGTCTGTTGTGTGTCGGTGGCAGGATGGTACGGTGGGACTGCACACATCTAGCAAAACAATTACATCAATAAGGAAGGAGAACTGCAGAATCACCATGGCAATTATTACAGGCTGTGCCATTCCAGATTTCTGACACTTAGAGCTATGAGGGAGAACCAGACGATGCTGAGCCTCAGGAAGATGAAGGGTTCCTGGAGAAGTTGTCAGGCAGCAATACCCACTTCGATATCGTTGGATATCATTGCATGAAGATCTGACAGAGCTTCCTGAGGGTTTAGGCACCCTGTTATGGTAAGTGTAGCCCACAGAGGCCATGAGCTCTGCTATCTCTCTCTCTTTTGAGCAAATGACATCCTTCCATTGAAAGATTGTTAATTTTCATGGAAAAACACACCCAGCAGCTCAATTAAGGATTTCTAGGCCTGCATTAAAACCCACAAGCCCCTGCATTGTTGATGTTGTCCATTATGCAATACCAGTTTGAGGAAAGGACAAGACATCTGGAGTTCCAGTTAAGTTCTAGTTTTATCTGTGGTGAGCAGGGAGATCTAAGTGAAGCTCATGTTGATAGATAAGTGGTATTTATAGCCTTTACACAACAGGCAGTAGCCTCACACACCTGCACATTCAAAACTCCCTTTGCAAGGTAATGAGTGCACAACCATAAGGAAAGAAGCAAGCTCATCAATGTCATGAGGCAGCATTAACAAGAGAAGCCAGAGCTTTAGTTTAGTGTCCCTTAATGGCATTTTGAGGCTAGACACATATATAGACACACTGCATACTATTTGCATTCTTTCAAGAGCCTCTGTCGAAACCATAAACACACAGCTTAACTGCATCAACTTGCATTCTGATGCCTCTTATCTATTACTGTCCAGCCTCTTCTGACATCAACATCTGTCCCTTTCCTTCAGGTTCTCCCCTACAATTAGAGGACCTAAGAAGTTAGACATCACAAGTGGTGAACACTTCTGAGAAGGCATCTTCACACTCCCTCCACTCTCAAGCTCCAGTTTAAGAACTCACACTTCAGCTGAGATAGAGAATGGGGCACAGAGACCTTTAATAGTGCAACAGCTACCACTAGTGAGCAGAGTCAGTTTGCTAGAGAAGAACAACTTCTCACTAATCTTCTAAGGAGAGACATGTAGACTTCAAGAAGTTGAGAACAAAATCTATTTTATACAAGCAGTTTAATCACACGTTGGAAGGTAAATCACTGAACCATGCTGTAGCCAGATCCACATTTATGCCAGTGCAGATGGTACATTCCCTTCTTAATGGAGAAGCTCAGAGTTCAGTTCTGCGAAATAAAATATGCATCCAAACTACCAACATTCAAACTTTGGACAAATGGACGAATGTCAAATAGAAGGCTGAAATTGTACATCTCAACTCACTACTTGGGTGCTTCATGACAGTGATATTCTGAAGAAGATGCTTTGTTCCCATATGTTTTTAAAAGAATCTTAATTTTTATCTGAACAGCAGTGTCAAGAAACAATACTAGTGCTCTTTTTTTTAAAAATAGGTCTGTAATAATATTTATAAGCAAAATTGCCAAAAGCATTTAAAAAAGCTAGCTCTGAAAATAAAGTTATCAAGAACCTATACATTTTACAGACCTTTTTTTTCTCCAACTTACCAATGGTTCGGCCATAATAATGCGAATCTTTCTTTCAGCTTGAGTAGTAAAGTTGGCAAATACGCTTTTTAAGACATATTCACCTGACTTAATATCAGGGTCAACATTTATGGGCATCATGGTTGGTGGTCCTCTGTCACCCTGTAAGCTGCTTGCAGGTGTTGCTGATGGTTTGATATATCCGTTGCCGACTGGAGAAGCTGGAGGAGAAAAACACAATATTCAGTAAGCTGTCTGAACAACACCTTTAGCATACAAACTTTCTTTTAAATTATGTTTTCAAGATTGCACTTCGTTAATATAACAGGTAGCTGCAGTCAAGCGTCACTGCATCTAAGTTGCAAAGTAAGTGATTAATACATTTACCTCCAAAACTTGCCCAATATATATCATCCAGCTTTCTTTTCTGGTGAAGTATCTAAAAGCTTGAGCATTGATATCTTTTCTTGCAACAGTAAAAGATGCATTCAAAATGCTTCTCTTCCATATATTTTATCCTTATCGAGTTACTTGCTTCATAGAATAGGAAGGTTCAGCTAAGTTCAGGCTAAACAGGTCAGGCTAAACAGCATTGCTTTTGAAGAGATGTAGCAGCAGGATTTACCAGATATTCAAAGGGACTAAAGTTTGAATTAGGTCAGCCTTGCTTTTTTGGTTTTCATGCATCGCTTTGTGTCAAAGTTAACATGCTGGCACAAAACAACACGTTGGCCTCTTGCACTGAGGTGGAGGTTGAAAAGTGGCCCGCATTGTTTATGTTTTTTTGCTGTGAACTAAAAGTAGCCAGTGAACAAAAATCAATTGCATCAGTCACATTGGCTTTGATTTTCATTGGGTAGATTTTCAATCCTATTGAGAATCTGACAGCCAGATCATTTTTGGACCCTGACCCTCCAAGTCTGCAGTGCTAAAATGCAATTTTATAAGGGGAAACCTTAATTGGCTTGGAGGCAAGTTCAACATACCATTAGGGACAGGTGGTGTAAAGTAGTCCTGAAGGGTGATATTACAAGGCATATGGCTGTCATTACTGGGCTTGCCACTGTCCGGCGGAATGGAGCAGGCAGGAATGCAGCAGTCTTATAGCCTGATACTCCACACAAGCGACCATATGCTTGCTCTCCAATAATCAATCTATTCACTCAAGCAATGGTAGCTTCTTGTCGCTGCACGAACACCTCAATCTGACTATCCTTCCTTATCCAAGATATTTCACAATCAATAATAATACCTTTCTTTACCCCACTTTCCCAGTATACTGCACAGCTGTTGGGGGCAAATAAGTGCCCAACTCTTCACTCTTACTTCTACTGTTGCACTAAAAGATATCAATGCTCAAGCTTTTAAATACTTCACCAGAAAAGAAAGCTAGATGATATATATTGAGCAAGTTTTAGAAGTAAATGTATTAATCACTTATGTTGCAACTTAGATGCAGTGACGCTTGACTGCAGCTACCTGTTATATTAACAAAGTAGGTCTTGAGCCTGGATTGTTTGGCTCAGGGGTAGAGACACTTCCACTGTTCCACCAGAACTTTGAAAATTTATAAAAATCACTTTTTCAGATGTGTTATGACACGGTTATGTAGCAGGTGGAATTTGAGCCTGGCATTTCTAGCCTAGAGATAGCGACACTACTACAGTGACATAAGAGCGCTTGTCGCTTTCTGTTTGATTTGTTTAAAATCAATCTGTTCAGACACATGTCCGAGGGAGGTCAGACTTGAACATGGACCTTCTGATCCTAGAGACAGGAACACTACAAGTGTTCCTTCTAATTTTCTTGCTGGCTTTGTGGACCTCTGAGGTCTATGCATGGCAACAACTTCCTGAACCAGAAGTTGATGCTGTAAGTGACAAGCTGATGCCAATCACCATGGGCTGAACCTTGGAGCCACTGTGCATGCACAGTTTAGAGGGAACATTGGACACTACTACTATCCTACTAGAACCCTCTTCTGTTTGTTTTACATTTGAAAATTTGACTGTTTTTCTGCAGCTTCTTAATAAGTTGATTGGAACAGTGTAGTGGGTCCCTCAGTGCACTCCCTCTTGAAAAGAAATTCCAGCACATGATCAAAGTGTTGGAAGACTAACATTCAGCATACACCTGCACCAGATCACCTCTACAGACGATTGAAAATTTAGCCTTGTAACTTATCTGCCTAGCAAGAATGGAGTGAGCAATTAATATTGTAAAATTCAACAACTGCCCCATTCTGGCCACTTGTCACCTGGTCCTGATTTTTACAGATCAACTCACTCAGATCAAAAAATTCACCTTGCCAGAAACTGGTGGTTGTCTGATGAATATGCAACATATGTCTGATGTCACTGGAATGCCAACATTCTTGAACTGAACCAGAAAGAAGACAAACACAATATTCAAACAGCTTAGTAAATTGTTGTGAGATTGACCTCAGAAAGTACATGGCCAGCTGCAGCAATATCTAAAGAGACACCAATCTGCACTCTTTTGGATTAATAGAATCTGTGTTTCTCTAATTACTGCATTTGGAATCAATTTCATTGGAATTTAAGGCTGAGTGTTTTTTACAATGGCTAAACCTTAATGTTACTTTACCTCAAGGCAGCAAGCTTCCTCAATACGGTGAAATACTGGTGATATTTTTGTGATCAGAATCATTGGTTATGCTTATATTATGTAGATTAGTAATTTTATATGTATTATTTTTAATCACAATGTGGTGAATTTGTAGTTTGAATATATCCATGCAGTAAAGATTTTCCTGTGTTGTCTGGGTGCTCTCAGGACCGAAGAGTAGAATGTATTAACAATGTGAGCATTAACCATAATTTTATCTCCTTTTAATGTTCCAGATACAGGTACTGAGCAAAACGGTCACTAATGCATTTCAGAGTGCAGGTATGAGGTAGACCGCAGGTATTATTTGGAACATAACAGGGGCAAGTAGTTTGGTACCTCAGACAGATTGTCATAGAGTCAGACAAGTATGGTGCATCTGGCTAGAACAGCAGTGCTGGTATTTATATAATGAATCCCTTGGTGTGGGAGAAGTACAAGTTCATTTTTAGGTTTAGCTTTAATTGTTAGTGATTAGCTGACAAGGGTAGAAGCTTGAGGGTGGAGGTGAAGGTGACGGGATAGGTTAGATAAGAATGAGGAATGAATGACATAAACCTTTAGTTATTCTAACACCTCTGTATGAGTTTTACTAAAGGGCTTTCCGAAGATTTACCTAGGGAAACTTGTGATTTATAACATGCATAAAATCCCAATCACAGAGTAGATTAAGTTTAAAGTCACCTTGCTGATGATGACTAGGAAAGGTAGGAAATCAGTGTTTAGATCAGAAAGGTGGCAATTTCAATGGGAGAATACGTTAAGGGAAACTTTGGTTCCGGTCAAGGTGGGGAATGCAGAAGGAGCAGGTGGAACATACGCCTGAGTGGTGACAAGGTTGGGATGAGATTTGAGAAGGTGCCATTATTTGGCACACAAACAGCTGGTAGATGACAAATGGCAACATAAATATGCTTGGGGCAGTCTTTTTGGGAATCCTAATTTCTCTACTATTACAAAAGACAGACTTTGATTGTGTTTGGGACCTGGTTTAAGATATTATTCATTTAAGTTTTTTTCCACAACCCCTTTTAAAAGCAATAAATACCTTCAAGACTGTTATTTTCTGACCAGGTTCACAATTTCACTGGTTTAGGTCAAGATGGTGCTGCTGTCAGCGGTCAAGGCAAGATTGAGTTTGGAGATGCATAACAGTGGTGAAGGTTAACTTAGGACTTGGAGCAGGAAGGTGTGTACAAAAGCACACAGGATAAACTGAAGAATCATGCCCAATCAAAATTGGTTGCATAATGAAAGATATGAATGTTGAAAGTACTGGGATCTGAAAAAGGCAAGGAAAATTCTAGAAACTAAATTGACCAGCATTTGGTAACGTTTTGTGGATGGAATTTTATTCTCCAGTAGTCCCAGTAATGTCCATTGTTTCCCTTAGCATTGCTGTGACTAAAGAGCAGCAGACCATTTGACGGATTGGCAGTTCGTGGAAACAGGGCTTCTTCCCAATGGAAGCAGCCATGAACCAACTAACAGCTCAAGGGTCACTGAATCACTGTGGGGTGAATCAACTGATCAGAGTAGGCTCTAACACGTCTTTACTGCTGGGGACAGCATCACCTTATCAGCTTAGACGTCAAGCTATAAAACAGAAAATTTTAACTTCCCAAAATATCCAACAATCCAATAGTGAGAGCCGTACAGAACAGTGCATAGGTCAGCTGAAAGATTTGTAATAATTAAGGCCTATACATTTTGCTGTGCCCAGTGATGCTGGTTAAAAATCAACTAGAATATAATACTAGACCACACCCTCTATTTTGAAATTTAGTGGATTGTATTGCCTAATGTAATAGAATACACTTCTTCCTGGTAATCCCTACAGTCAGTGGTTATATAGGTGGAACAGAGAAAATAAAAACAAAGTGCTGGGCTCTGGAGTACAGCAAGTCTGGCAGCCTCTGTGGAGGGAGAAACAAAGTAAATATTTTGGATCCGAAACAATACTTATATAGAAGTGAAAATTCCAAATGTTAACATTGTTTTTCTACAGATGCCGCCAGAACGGCAACACTTCTCTTTATTTCAGATTTCCAGCATTCCACAGTACTTTGCTTTGGATTGTTGTCAGGCCCTCCCTTTCAGTTTTTATTTACATTTGTTAGGGGGTGGTGTAATCGAGTGGGAGCAGTGAAAATAATAGTATACTTATGTTAAAGTAGATAAGCCCGATTTTCCACAGAAGTAAAACACTGTAAACACTGAAAACCTGAAATGAAAACTGAAGTCCCTGGAATCACTCAGTAGGTCTGACAGCATTAACGGGCCTACATTCCTGGCTTCATAGAAGGGGCATCAAAACAGTGGCAATGGGTGCATTAAGAAATTAGGAGGGAAAATGCATTAAGATGCTTACCATACATCCTTCCATCTCCAAGGAAATTCTCAGGAAGAGGAGGAAACAAAGATGGCTGCTGCAGGGCGATGGGTGACCATTAGGACAATTAAAGCACTTAACTGACCACTTTGGGAAGCATTTTGTTAACGCAATGCCAAACTATCACCATTGGAATAGCTCCTATTTAATGTGAAATGTCAACTTCCTGGGAGGCTATAGAACAGTTGGGGGGTTGGAGGGTTGGAATTCCAGATCTGTTTTATATATAAGATATTAATTCATTGGAGGCAGTTCAGAGAAGGTTCATTAGGATCTTCCCCAGAATGAAGAAATTTTCTTATGAACAAAGGCTAAATAAGTTGGGACTATGCTCACTGGAGTTTGGAGGAAGGAGAGGTAATCTCATTGAAACCATATAGGATTCTTAAGTGGCCTGACATGGTAAATGTTGAGAGGACGTTTCCCCTCATGGGATAGTCTAGGACCAGAAGGCACAGTCTCAGAATAAAGGGGTGCTAATTTAAGATGAGATGAGGAGGAATTTTCTTCTCTGAGGATCGAGACTCTTTAGAACTCCTTGCCACAGGGAACTGTGGAGGCAGAGCCCTTACATATATTCAAGCCTGAGATAGATTCTTGGTCAGTAAGGATTCAAGGGTTACGGGTCATCAATACCATTTTTAAATATATACTGTGGAACATTGCCGCTTATCAGAAATTATTTATGCAGCAGCCATGATCCAAGTGAATGACGGTACACGTTCAAGGAGGTCAAACAGTCTTCCCTGTTCCTATTTCATATGGGCTTATATCTTCTTTCATTTCCACAGCAGTGAGGAGTGAAAGTGCAGTCCTTTCGATTCATCCAGTAATTCAAAGTTGCAGACTTTCAAACTTACATTTCACTGTTTCTTTTAATAGCTGGCTCTCTTACAGCTTTGAAAATACTTACATTTTCAGCTTCACCACTCTGCTACCATAATACAAGTGATGGGTGTTTAAATGGTTGCCTCTAACTGCACACAAAGACACTTATGGGAGAGGTAAAAATCACATGAATACATCAAGCTAACCAGTACACTGGGGCATTTACATTTCTCCAAACAATGTTGGTCATCTGTACTATTTTTAATTACATACTGTGGAACACTGCGATTATCAGAAATTATTTTTGGCAGGAACCCGAGTTGCTCTCAGTTATTTAAATCCAAATCTAATGGATCCAAAACAGTTGCAACGTGAGGCCTTTCAATCATCTTAATGCAAATAAAATTGAAACTGACAATTAAGATCCTGTTTTCTTACAGAATTCTGCTGTTACTAATTCATTTGCACTCGCATCGCATGGGTAATTTGATACTGTCAGGTGCTGGATCTTTATTTAGCACAGCAGCAGCTATCAACACTAAAGAAAATGAATTCATTTCATACAAGCCTGCCAGACCTGAATTCAATCTCCCTGAGTAAATAGGCTGTTGGACTCCTTTCATTGACACATCCATTTATATACAGTTAAATTATGCACTTAAAACTACAGCTTCTTAAGTTGGCCCATGAGGTACCAGAAACTGCAGGAAAAATGTTTTCAAACTTTACGTCCATCTACAGAATTAAGAGGATTTCATTTTTAAAACAGAAATCAACACCAAATTAAATCTAATGGTAGCTGTTAATGTTCCAAACACCAACAATTACCAAAAATGAACAGTGGAAAAAAACCAAAGCAACCTTTAGGCCAAAGATTCACCTTTGAAAATTGGACATAACTGGTGCAAAGGCAGCCACTGGATAATTGGTTTTTAATTTTATCTGCACTGCTGTGATTTAAAACTAAGATGTATTCACCATATCATTCCAAAGGCCAGGGTGAACAGTTAATTTTCTAATTCAAAGCAGTAATGTAAAATCATTTCATTAATTTGAAATAATTTATTTTACAGTCTTTGGTTATTCCATAGTTACACTGTAATATTAGTGATTCATTTTATTGTTTTATGGTTGCTACCCTATTTCGCTGGATAACCTTGAAACAACTTTCAAATTTTCTTTTGTTGCCTGTAGTTGATATAGTCTGTCTCACACAAAGATTAAAAATGCAAGAGCACAGAATACCTACCAAGCCCTTTCATCAAGCTGATCACAGTGCCTTTTCTCCAGCAGGTTGCTGTAATCTCCATTAGATCCAGATTATGTGCAATGTAATTGCTATAATTCTTTTCAAGCTAAAAAGATGTATCTAAATATTTGCTCAAGCATGTTGTCACCCATGTCCTGTGGTAAGTGGCACAGAACATAAAGTTTGCCAATATTTTAGCATTTTTAAAAAAAATCTTGTTCTGAAGGGACGTTTTATTGCAACACAGTCTATGCCTTTCTGTTCGGTAGTTGAGCTTTCCACAATTGAAGGTCAGAGAAAGGACAATTTTTAGCTGAAGTACATGATGATGGACTACAACATGCATAGTAGCTGAACATCTATATTTATCCAGTACACACTAAGCTGTGGATTACTAAAATGTCTGCAAGTGTAGATGGCACTATTGCAGTTATCTATTAAAAACAGTTGTTACTCTCCAAAACAATTTCAAATATTCAGTGTACTATTTAAATTAAAGAACTAAACACTGATAATTGTATATGATTATTATTGCTAATATAACAGTAATTAACATACCAGAAGTTTCACAGAATCACAGTGCAGAACATGGCCATTCAACCCATCATGTTGGCATTAGCTCTCCGACTGATCTTTAGGACTTTGTGCCATATCTGGCCTTTCCTGTAACCCTGCACATGTTTCTAGATATTTTTAGTCAACCTGCTCAGATGTGTCATATCTCTGGAGTAGGTGTGTCTTACACCTAGGTCTATACATTATTTGAATAGAAACAATCATTAATAACCTCTTAAATGCCTTGACTGATCCTGCCCTGCCACACTTTCAGGCAATGCATTCCAAGCACTAGCCACTGGCTATGTGAAAAGCAAATCTTACATGAATTTACATGAACTCGTCCTTACCCTTGACATCTTCTCCTTCAACTCCACCCCACTAACCTCCGAATTCAACGTATCATTCTCCACTTCCTACAGACTAAGAGGGTGGCCATGGGAGCCCACATGGTCCCAAGCTATGCCTGCCTCTTCGTATGAAACGTGGAACAGCCCCTCTTCTGCTGCTACATCCCCCACATCTTCCCCCGCTACATCGATGACTGTATCGGTGCTGCCTCAAGCTCCCACGAGGAGCTTGAACAGCTCATCAACTTTACTAACACCTTTCACCCCAACCTCAAGTTCACCTGGACCATCTCTGATACCTCTCTCTCCTTCCTGGACCTCTCTGTCTCCATCTCCGTTGACCGCCTGAAAACTGATATCTATTTCAAGCCCACCGACTCCCAAGGCTACCTAGGTTACACCTCCTCTCACCCACCTTCCTGCAAGAACGTGATCCCCTACTCCCAATTCCTCCGCCTCCGCCACGTCTGCTCCCAAGATGGGCCGTTCCACTCCCGAGCATCCCAGGTGTCCTCTTCTTTCAAGGACTGCAAGTTCCCCCCTTCACTGGTCGAAAATGCTCTCAATCGCGTCTCTTGCGTATCCCGCATCTCTGCCCTCACATTCCTCCCCGCAACAAAAACAAAGACAGAATCCCCCTTGTCCTCACGTATCACCCCACCAACCTCTGGATTCAACGTATCATTCTCTGCCACCTGCAATCTGACCCCACAACCAAGAATATATTTGCCACCCCACCCATCTGCCACTCTCTCTGTGACTCCCCTGTCCGCTCCACACTCCCCATTAGCCCCACCACCCCCGGCACCTTTCCCTGCAACCGCAGGAAGTGCTACACCTGCCTCTCCACCTCCCCCCTCACTTCCGTCCAAGGAACCAAAAAAAACTTTCCATATCAGACAGATATTCACCTACA
The DNA here is from genome assembly GCA_024137785.1 of Ginglymostoma cirratum. Classification (NCBI taxonomy): domain Eukaryota; kingdom Metazoa; phylum Chordata; class Chondrichthyes; order Orectolobiformes; family Ginglymostomatidae; genus Ginglymostoma; species Ginglymostoma cirratum. The sequence goes on along the minus strand of JAHRHZ010000263.1, from coordinate 26,041,974 downwards.
CATCCGTTAATGTGATCTACTGCTTCTGTTGCTCCCAATGTGGCCTCCTCTACATCAGCGAGACCAAGCGGAGGCTCGGAGACCGCTTTGTAAAGCACCTGCGCTCTGTTCGCGACAAACGACAACACTTTCCAGTTGCAAACCACTTCAACTCCCCCTGCCACTTCCTGGATGACATGTTCATCCTGGGCCTCCTCCAGCGTCACAATGACGCCACCCGGAAACTGGAGGAGTAGCATCTCAAATTCCACCTTGGGAGCCTAGAACCCAGTCTCAGTGTGGACTTTACTAGCTTCAAGATCTCCCCACCCCCGGCCTCATCCCATAACCAAGCCTCCATCTCATCCCCGCCTCCTTGACTTAACACAACCTGTCTGTCTTCTCTCCCACTTATCCGCTCCTCCCACCTCACTGACCGATCCCCACCACTGCCTACCTGCACTCACCTATCACCATCCCACCTATCTTCCCCAGCCCCACCCCTCCTCTTTCTATTTATTTCAGAGCTCCCTTCCCCCTCCCCCATTTCTGAAGGGTCCCAACCAAAACATCAGCTTTCCTGCTCCTCTGATGCTGCCTGGTCTGCTGTGTTCCTCCAGCTCCATACTGTGTTATCTCTGACTCCAGCATCGGCAGTTTTTACTATCTCTTACATGAATTTGCTGCTTTTGCAGATTGCTTCATATCTGTACCCTCTTGATCTCAATCCTTTTACGAATCGGAACAGTTTTCCTTATCTACTCTGTCTGGACCCCTCATGATTTTGAAAATTTTAATCTAATCTCCTTAGCCTTCTCCTCCTCAAGGTAAACAATTCCACCTTTGCCACTACATCCGCACAACTAATATTTGTCTGATCCATTACTGAATCATCCTTGTAAACCTCTTATCAGACCATAAGACATAGGGACAGAAGCGGACCAGTCAGCCCATCATGTCTGCATTCCAGCCATTTCATGAGCCCACGGCTGATCTGATAATTATCAACTCCACTTTCCTGCCTTTTCCACATAACCGTCGATTACCTTACTGATCAGAAATCTGTCTGTCTATCTTAGTCCTGAAAATACTTAATGACCCAGGCTCAACAGCCCTCTTGTAACAAATCCAACAAATTCATAACCCTCCAAGAAGAAGTTCTTTTTTATCTCTGTATTAAACCTGTGACATCTTATTCTGAGATTATGCCCTGTGGTCCTAGACTCACCTTCAAGGGGACACAACCTTTCTGCATTTACTCGGTCAAATCCTCTAAGAATTGTTTATGTTTCACTAAGTTTGGTTCTCAGTCTTCTGTATTCCAACGAGTAGAGACCTAATTCACTCAACTTCTTGTCACATGACAGTCCCTCCAGACCTGGTATCAGTCCAGTGAACATTCCCTCGACGACCTCCAATATCAATAGATCTTTCCTTAGGTAAGGGGCCCAAATATGCTGAGAATGTTCCATTCCCTTTGAGACTGAGGCCAACCTCAATCCTATGCCTTCCCGATTACCTGCTGAACTTGGATGCTAGCTTTTTGTGATTCATGGATGAGGGCTCGCAAATCCCTCTTTCTGTAGCTTTCCACTGTCTTTCACCATTTAAATAGTATTCAGCTCCTCTATTCTTCCTGCTAAAGTATTTAACCTCACATTTTCCCACGTTATATTCCATCTGCCCAGTTTATGCACAGTCAACTAACCTGTCTATATCCATCTTTAGACTCTGTATCATCCTCACCATTTGCCTTCCCACCTATTTTTGTGCCATCACAAACTTGGTAATACTACATTCATTTTCCTCATCCAAGTCATTAATATATATTTCAAATAATTGTGGCCCCAGCACGGATCATCTTATGCACTCTTACCAATATGTTCACATTGCTGAAGGATGGTACCCTGAACTGTACACAATACTCCAGCTAAAATCTAACTTATGTTTAATGCAAGTTTAGCATCAGCTTCTAGTTTTTGTACCCTATGTCACTATTAATAAAAACTAGGAATCATGTATGATCTATTACTGCTGTTGCCATCTGTCATGCCACTTTTAATCACTAAAGCACATATACACTCAGGTCTATCTGCTCCTACGCATCCTTCAGAGTAGTACACTTCATTTTAAATTGTCCATGTTCTTTCTATCAGAATGTGTCACCTCAGACTTCTCCACATAGGCTACAGATGAAGTTCAATTAGCCCATTCCACTAATTTGTCAATGTACTTTTGAAGTTCTACACTGGACTTCTCACTGATTACAATCTTTGTATCATCTTCAAATTTTGAAATTATCCCCTGTACACCAATTCCCAAACATCTGAGAAAGCAAAGGTCCCAACATTGACCACTTGCAGTTGAGTAAGAATATGTTGACAACAAGTTTAGAAATCCCACAGGAAACTCTAGAACACAAAGTAAGTACTAGAAGCCATTGTCAATTTTTTTCCATAAGTATTTATTACACTCCCGCAGAAATACACAATGTCAAACAAGAACACTTCTTGAGTAAAATTATTTGTGCTACTGCAACAACAACTAATGGGTAGTTTTTGTTTAATGAAATAAAAAGGTTCCAAGGCAATTCACAGGAACATTGAAAGATAAAAATTGAAACCACATGAGATAAGTTTTGATCAAAAAATGTATGTTTTGACAAGATTCATACAGAAAGATTCATAGACATGTGAAAAATTTAGGGAGAAAGTTATAGACTTTAGGGTCTAGGACACAAGCAAAGAACAATTTGGGAAGATTCAAGTGAGCAATATGGTTTTGCATTGATCAGAGTGCATGGTAGGTAGGGGTGCTCTTTCCACTGAACGTACACCAGGAGCATATTTAGCCTCTTTCATAGGAGGTGGGGGGAGGGGGAGGGTAGAATTGGGCAAGTTTCTCTGTCACTTCAGCACTGCAGAATCATTGGCATTTGGAATTTTGAGAGGTCAGGTGAGTGTGCAGTATTTAACAAATTCTCTATACGTGTCTTTTTTTTACAAAAAGAAAGCACATATCGTCCACAAGAGATCCAGGATGGGAGGCAGCATGCCAGATTTAATGATCCGAATACTAATGGCGGAGGCAGACAAGTCATAAATCCAGCAAAGAATTGCAAAGGGACACTGCATGCTGGTGAGAGAGGAAGATACCTTAAACAAAATCATACATTGCTAGGAAAACTCACGTGTGGCAGCAACTGTGGAGAGAAAGCAAAGTTGACATTTTGGGTCCAGTGACTCTTCTTCAGAACTGTTCTTCAAAACTCTTTTGAAGAAGGGTCACTGGACCTGAAACATGAATTCAGCTTTCTCTCCACAGATGCTGCCACACCTGCTGAGTTTTTCTAGCAATTTATGATTTTGTTTCTGATTTCCAACATCCACAGTTCTTTGGTTTTTTTTATTTAGTGCATGACATCTTGCATGTTTCACTGATGGAGGGATTGATGGCACCTACCATCAGCAACCTCTCATCTGCCAGTGATGCTGGGATTTGAAAACTGTCACCATTGATGACAATGGATGAGACGTTGCCAATGTGGACCAATGTCTGTATGTAATCAACTCCAATGCTGAAGATTATGTTAACCATTGTCTCCTGTCCTAACTCTTAAACAACCTTCTGCAGGGTCACTGAATTATCTCTCTGATCAAGGCTTATCTTGCAAGGACCTTCTGCTACCACACAGGCGACTTCTACCACAGCAGGGCTCTCAACCCTAGCAGCTCAGCAGGCATCCATCAAAGTTATCTGAGGGAAGGGTGTAAACAACTTAATAACCTTTTTCCACCACAGCTGAATGTGAGCAATATGATCTAGATGCCAGAAAATATTCAAAAAGACACCATAATATAATATTTTGGTGCTCTAATTTATTCCCAGTGTGACAAAACAGTGGCAGTGAAATTCCATGTGTAATATCATTCCAAGGCGTGTCAGGTATAAACAGGGGAGTCGGAAAGCTGTGATTGGAGGTGCCGGCGTTGGACTGGAGTGAACAAAATCAAATATTACAAGACACCAGGTTGTAGTCCAACAGGACTCTCACACTCATCCACACACACACTCACAAGCGCGCACATACACACACACACACACTCTCTCTCAAGCACGCATGCGCACACACTCTCAAGCGCTCGCACACACACTCGTGCGCAAACACACACATGTGCACACACACTCAAGCGCACACAAACACGCATACACACTCAAGTGCACACACACACTCAAGCGCGCACACACTCAAGCACGTGCGCGCACACACAGACTCAAGCACATAGACATCAACCTATGGGGTGAATCATTTCATCCAAGATGTTTGTTTATGTGCAGATCCATTCTATTTTGTTCAAGAACCACACAATTTGTTGTCATAGTCAGTCAGTGTGGTATTTTCTAAATTCCTGCTTTGGAATTACACCAGCCTGATTCCAGGTTAAAATTCTGAGACAGATTCTGAACAAGGCCTCACACTTACAATTCAGTTTCTGACCTGAGATGTCACCTTTGTATATTCCTATCATTTTGTCTGTTTGAAGTTTGGAAAGTTAGTCAGACACTGATGAAATCTTTAATTATCTCAGGGCAGTGACTTGAAACAGATTCTGGAATTTGCAAGTTTCAACTGATTAAGATGCATTTCCTTTCCAACAGAGTTCTCCATATCCTGCTTGTGCAATTTCTAGAATGCAGGAATGCATGAATAATTAAAGATTCAACAGGAGGCAGTCAATCAACCATTTTAGATTTGTTCACTCCACTCACACCAGTTGTATGATCTGCCTGTAAACTCTGTGCTGTGTGCTCTCCCCTCACTGCACCTGACGAAAAGGGCTGCACTCTGAAAGCTTGTGATTTCAAATAAACCTGTTGGACTGTAACCTAGTGTTGTGTGATTTTTGACTTTGGGAAAGTTGTGGCGAACATGCTAATATAACTTATGGAACTTGTTTTTCTTCCAAATGTGGGTGAGGAATAATGTAACTGGAGTACAAGCTGTGAATATGCTTTGCATGTCTGAACTACTGGAACCTCTGCAGCATTAAGGCTTCATGTGTCTCATAGCCATCCATGCACTCCCTGACATGTCCTTACACTTCTCCCAGTACTGAATCCCCCACATCCACATGGCGCGGAACATCAAAGGGATGAATACTCTGCTCTGGCTCCTCCTCCTCAGGATGTGGTGTAATTGCAGAGCTCCTCTTGATCTGTCCAGGACTGAAACCTCATCCTGAGGTGACCAATTGTCTGATTCGTACTATTCCAGGTTGCACCGCGGCTATTATATCAACACTCAGCTTCCATCCTAGGACCTCTGGATGGTGTCATGAGCCACTTCAATCTCTTCAGCAGGGAGCTCTTGACACTCAGCAACCAGCCTTCTAAAGCATCATGTACAGCAAATATGGCTGCGACCGGGGAGTCCCTGAGTAGGTGCAAGTCATAGATACTGCCCATCTGCCTTGCACAGACTTACAGACTTGGTGTTTGCAAAATAATTGAACATCAAGTGAGAGGTATTTCCTTCTGTTTATAAATAGGCTAGACTGCTGGGGTTTTCATGATAACATGGTTACTATCCATAGTTCCCTGCAACAGTGCTCAAAACATACAGACGTTATGGACAATTCATGCCTAACAGTCACTAAAAGGTCTGCAAAAATTCGACTATGGGGGTGACCAATCACAGTGAAGGTGCTCCCTGTCCTAAGAATTTAGAGGAAGTAGCAACAGAGATAGTAGATGCATTGATAGTAATCTTCCAGGGATCCTTAGTTTCTGAAAAGGTGCTGGTGGATTGGAAAACTGCCAAGGCAATACTTTAATTCAAAAACAGAAGGAGACCAAGAAAAACAGCTAAAAACAGACTAGTCAGTTTAACACGTGGCATTGGAAAAATGTTAGAATCTATTGCAAAGAATGCATAACAAAACATCATGTAACCAAGCAGAGTCAGCATAGCTTCATGAAGGGAAAATCATGTGTGACAAATTTATTACAATTCATTAAGGAGGTAACAAGCAGGGTAGATAAAGGGAAACCAGTAAATGCAATATATATTTTGATGTCCAAAGACATTTGATAAGGTATCATACTTACTTAACAAAATAAGCCTCTGGTATTGTGAGTAGGATATTAGCATGGATTGGACTGACTAGAAGATTAAGGATGATACAAGGGAATTTACATAGGGATGTAGACCGGTTAAGTAACAGGACAAAAAAAAAAAATTGGCAGATGGAATATAACATGGGAAGATTTGAGGTTATGCACTTTGGCAGGAAGAAAAGGAGAGCTGAGTATTATTTAACTGGGGAAAGACTGCAGGCAGCAGCAGCAACAGAGGGATTTGGGGATCCTCACACATAAATCACAAAGCCTTAGCATCCGAGTTCAGCAAGTAATACGCACGTAAGGCAGATCGAGTGTTAGCCTTTATTTCAAAGGGAATAGAGCGTAAAAATAAAAATAGGTCTTCCTAAAACTAAACAAGGCACTAGTCACACCACAGCTGAAATATTGTGAAAAGTCTTGGTCTTTTATTTGAGGAATGATATACTAACACTGGAGGCTGTTCAAAGCAAGGTCACAATGTTCATCCAGGGTATGGAGAGATTTTCTTATGAGGAGAGGTGGAATAGGTTGGGCTTGTGCTCATGAGAATTTAGAAGAATGAAAGGAGACCTTATAGAAACATATAAGATTCTTAGAGGACTTAACAGGATAAATGCAGAAAGACTGTGGGTAAGTCTAGGACCAGAGGGCATAATATCAGAATAAGATCTTGCACATTTAGGACAGAGGTGAAAAGGATTTTTTTTTCTCTCAGAGGCTTGTGAAAATATGGAATTCTTTAACCACAATGGCTGTCAAGGTTGGGTCATTAAGGATATTCAAGGCTGACACAGACAGATTTCTGATGATTAAGGGAATCAAGTTATGTGAATAAGGCAGCAAAGTGGAGCTGAGAATTATCAGCTCAGCCATGGTCTCATTGAAGGGTGGAATAGACTTGATGAGTCAAATAGCCTACCTTTGTTCCTATGTATTACGGTCTTAAGCAGAATTAGTGAAGTGCAGTTCTTCAAATCAGTGTGCTTTCTGAAACAATTAAACTTGGAGAACAGAGATAATAGGTACTGCAGATGCTGGAGAATCCGAGATAACAAGGTGTGGAGCTGGATGAACACAGCAGGCCAAGCAGCATCATAGGAGCAGGAAAGCTTGATGTTTCGGGCCTAGACCCTTCTGCTTGGCCTGCTGTGTTCCTCCAGCTCCACACCTTGTTAACTTGGAGAACAAACAGCTTGTGAACAGAGGAGCAACAAGCAGTTAGGAAAGTAAGAGCTGGCATTGAGAGTTGATAGTGTTCCATCTTTGCTGGTGAAAAGGTAGGGCCTCCTTTTCAAGATTATGGTGTGGTGAGCAGCTGCAAGACTGGAGGGGCAATGACAGATACTCCAAGAGAATTGAGGGGGAGGGAGGCACCAAAAAGATTGGGAGGGGAAAGGAAATTATAAGGGGAGTAGGAACAAGATACTTGCCAAATAGCATTAGGAGAGAAGGAAAAGAAGCTCCAAGTTAGGCAGTGGTGTAGCTGGAAGAGAAGGAAGCCCAAAGTGGGGTTGGGAGGAAAACAGAGGCTGCAGGGTTGGGGAGAGATGAGATGATGAAGGCTGTTAAAGGGGGAATAGATGAAGCAGTTGGCAAGGGAAATGTGGTAGTAGAAGGCTTCACGACAAAATGATGGAGAGAACAGAATCTGTGTTTCTGCATACTCCTTACACTTTCTTTAGAGCATACTTTCCTATTAACTTCGTGTCATCTGCAAATTTAGCCACCACGCCTTTGCTCTCATCATCCGTCATCGATTTAAATTGTGAAAAGTTGGTGTCCCAGCACAGAACACTGTCAAACTGTCACATCCTTGCGTATTCTCTGTTGTTTACTAGCCTATGTTCCATCCATGCTAATTTTGCAATCTACATTCATGTGCTTTTATGTTCTGCAATAACTTTGACGTGGAATCTTATCAAATTCCTTCTAAAAATACTACCACACTATATCCACAGGCTCTCCTTTATCCACAGTACATGTTATTCCTTTAGTGTGCACTAATAAATTGGTTAAACATGATTTCCCTTTGTTAAAACCATGCTGGCTCTTCCTGATTATCTTGAGTTTTTCCAAGTGCTTAACTATAATTTCTTTAATGATTGATTTTAACACCTTCCCTGTGGCAGGCATCAACTAACTGGCCCAGTTTCCTGCTATCAGTCTTCCTTACTTCTTCAAATGCAGGAAATTATATTTGCTACTTTGCAGTCTGATGGAACCTTTCCTGAATCTAGCAAATATTGAAAAATTAAAAACACATCTACTACCTATTTTGCAACCTCGTTTAAGATCCTACGATGACGTCCACGTGGATCCAACCTGCAGCTCCAACCCGAAACGTCAAGTTTTCCTGCTCCTATGATGCTGCTTGACCTGCTGTGTTCATCCAGCCCCATGCTTGTTATCTGCAGCTCCAACTGTTTGCTTAGCTTTCCTAGTGATTTCAATTTCACTGTTCCTCTGTTTCTTCAACCTCCTGATTTACAACTTTCACTGCAATGACTTTTTTATATCCTCTACAGTAATGCTGCAGAGAATACAGAAGCAAACTATTGCTCATTTAATCTGCTATTAGCTCCTCATTCTCACTCTGTAGAAGAACAACGCTCCTACTTGCTTAGTTTTCAAACATCTGTAGAAACTCTTACCACCCATGTTTACAATTCTAGCTAACTTCCTTGTACAGTCTAACTTCTTCCTCATGACTAGATCATAAAGTCATAGAGCTGTACAGCATGGTAATAGATCCTTCAGTCCAACTCGTCTATGCCGACCAGATATCCTAACTTAATCTAGTTCCCATATCCCTACCTTGGCCCATATCCCTCTAAACCTTACCTACTCATACACCCATCCAGATGCCTTTTAAATGTTGTAATTATACCAGCCTCCACCACTTCCTCTGGTAGCTCATTCCATACATGCACCACCCTCTGCATGAAAAAGTTGCCCCTTAGGTCCCTTTTAAATCTTCCCCCTCTCACCTTAAACCTATGCCATCTAGTATTGGACAGCCCCACCCAAGGGAAAAGACCTTGGTTATTCACCCTTTCCACTCCCTGACGATTTTATAAACCTCTATAAGGTCACCCCTCAGCCTCCAACATTTCAGGGAAAACAGCCCCATCATATTCAGCTTCTCCCCGTAGCTCATACCCTCCAACCCAGAAAATATCCCTCTAAATTTTTTCTGAACCTTTCAAGTTTCACAACTTTCTTCCTATAGTAGGGAGACCAGAACTACACACAGTATTCCATCATTATGCTATTCTCTGCTGTTCTTTACATTCTGAACAATTGTCTGACCTGCCATTCACTTTGAAGAATTATAAGTATTTTTAATCAAGCTGTTCAGATTTGTAACAACATCTCTGAGCAGATGGGACTTGAAACCACATCGATATATACTTTATCCTTAAGTTTTGATGCTTTCTCTAACACCTTTCACGAACCAGATAGTGGGTCCATTCTTTCAATTTTTTCTTTATAGTAGGAATATGCTTGTTCGGAGTATTCTGAAATATCAGCCACTGCATTGTTATTGATCTATTCATTGGCCTAGTACGCCAGTTCACTTAAACTATCAACAAAAACAATACACTGCTAACTAGAAGCCAGGAAAAATTGAAAACACTGAGATAATGGTTTCCTTGCAAACTGATGTGAATTTTCTAGCTTATGTCTGCATAAATTCAGGAACAACAATACAAAGAAAAATGTATTAAGTCAGTTGTTAAAATCGAAGAATGAAATATCAGATGATGGCATAAAATGATAGGAACTGCCTAGTTAGAATCTTTTAAATTTGTGTATTTGCAATGAAAATTGTTTGGCTTAGACCTCACCAGTCTGCTGGAGGGAAGTTTAGGATGGATTTTTATGTGCCCATTATTTTAGAAACAAAGATGTGTTAATTTTTGTGTGTTGCTTTGTACCAATTTAATTACTGTGGTGTCTAGCAAAGTAATGGCTTCCATGTGTGTTGTAGTTTTATATTTGCAGAGGGTTGATAGTTATTGAGGATATGGATGAATCCTTCTAATTCTACTTCTGATAGTCCAACTACCTCACATGTCAACTCAAATACAGAAGGTATTGGTAGTATGTGTTTGCATCACCGAACAAATGAGTCAGTGAAAATGATAAAGTGATCAGAGAGAAAATCTGTGTGGACTCCAGGCTACACTATGCCATTAAGGTCCCCCTACACAGCCTGAGACAAAAACAGTTACCAATACTGTGGCCTTCAGGGCTTTTAGCATTGGATGTTCTGGCAAAAAGGTGGATTCAACCTCTCTGACAAGCATCTCATAGTGACTCACAGTGGCTCCTGACAGCTGATGTCTCCTCCAGCACTCTCTTAGTCATTAGGAAAGACTACAGTATAGCAGTAATGTACAGGACAAGTAACACATCACTCCAGGCTAATTTTTTTCTTGGAGGGTGGGGGTGGGGGGTGAGCTGTAGAGGGCATTCCAGTTTAAACACAGCAGCTGGGGGAAATCGGAATTCATTGAAGTATATTTGGAATTAAAAGCCAGGCTTATTAATGGAGAGAATGAAATTATCATTGATTATAGTAAGAATCGTAGGGACTACCATCGATCAGAATTCGAACTGGATCAGTCATTTAAAAAATCTGGCTACAAAAGCAACTCAGAGGCTTGGAATTCTGCAGCATGTATCTCACACCCTGTCTCCCAGTCCCTGTCTAGCATCTATAAGGCAAAAGGAAGGAGTGGGATGGCTCATTCTTCATTTGGCTGATAGTGTGTAGCTCCAAAAACACAAGAAATTTGACACCATACAGGACAAAGCAACTCCTTGATTGGCACTCCATCCACCACCTTCAACATGCACCCCCTTCATTACTGATAAACAATGGCAGCTGTATGTACTATTCACAAAATGCACTGCAGTAACACACCAAAGCTCCTTTGATATCACAGTCCAAACTCATTAACACCTCTTCCTCTATAAGGACATGGGCAACAGATGCATGAGAACACCACCACCCGCAAACTTTCTTTCAAGCTACATACCACCCTGACTTAAGACTATAAGATATAGCAGCAGAATAAGGCCATTCAGCCCATTAAGTCTGCTCTGCCAATCTATCATCACTGGTATGTTTCTCAACCTCATTCTCCTGCCTTCTCCTGTAACCCTTTATTCCCTTACTAATAAAGAACGTATTTATGTTCCTACTTGGAACTTTGTCATCATTCCTTCATGGTTGTTCAAACAAAATTCTGGAACTCCCTCCCTTCTAGCATTATGGGTGTCCCTACACCCCAACGAGTGGAGGAAAGCAGTTCACCAACACCTTCTCCAGCACAATTATGTAAGGGCAATAAAAACTAACGTTGCCAGTGCTGGGCACATCCAGTGAATGAGTAATTTCAACTTCAATTGTTGCGAGAAGAATCTTTAGTTCTTCTAGTTCACAACCTTACCTTGAATCCTGGGAAACAACCAACGGTTGTTAACTTTCTACTGGTCAGCTACTGCTTCTGACTGTGTTAAGCAATCCTGAAAGTTGTCTCAGTCTGCCACAAACAGGTGTGAATCTAACTCGGCACAGCGGTTTTCTGTTGGAAACTCATCAGCAGTTAAAGATTCCCCACTTAAGTGGGAAGTTGTGCTCAACTGAAGCATTAACTAGTCTCGGGTAAAGTAATGGAATAAAACATTCAGTACTATGTTCATTGTGTTATTGCTTAATTGTATCTTTCATTTCAGCTGCCTGACTGCTCTGTCCCGAGAGATCTTTCGTTTGAAACGCATACAGGGGACATTAATTGGTTATTTGAGAATTGAAACATAACTTTCCACAGTAAAAAATTATAGTAAACTCTTATGCAACATCATTTTAATTCCCAGTCAACCAAATTTACACTATGAATGTAAATTTCAGTGCATTCATCACTTGGTCCTCTGTTTCAACAGTAACTCACCAAGACTCTTCTGACAACAACTTCCAAACCTGTGACCCTCATCACATAGAAGCACAATGGCAGATGCATGAGAATACTGTCACCTGCAAATTCCCATTCAAGCCATCCACCATTCGACCTGGAAGTATGGTATATCATAATTCTTTCACCGTTGTCTGCTTAAAATCCAGAAACCCCTTCCTAATAGCACCTGGGGTACACTACTATTCAAAGGATTTTTTTTTATTCTTTGATGAGATGTGGGAGTCCCTTCCAGGGTCAGCACTGTTGACCACTCCTAGTGATCCTTGACATGAATGGCTTCCTTGGGTCATTTCAGAGGGCAGTTAAATGTCAACCACAGATCTGTAGTCACATGTAGGCCCGAAAGGAGATTTGTGAAAAGTATGGGCACCATATGCTTGTATGAAACAAGAATTGCTTACCAATACAACAGATGAGTATAAAGAGCCAGTGCCAAACAAATTGCCACTGAAGGTCATCCTCACAACCCTCACACCCACCCGATGCCTCCAATACAAATTTCCTCCCCACAGCAGAGCAAAAAGCTACAGCTGCTTACAATTGGCCAGTATGTGTCACTGAATTAGTAATTCCAAGATGTAAAATGTCTGGGGATACAGGTTCTCGGGTTCAGGTCTCAATAAGACAGATGGTAGTTCTTAAATTGAAAAGAATCTGCAATTAAAAATTTAACAATGACCACATACTGTGATTGGAACCAAGTTGACCTTGTTGACAAGGTCATTGATTGGGGTTGTTAACCTGGGCCAATCATGAAAGCCCTGGCTGACCAATATAACCAGGAGAATGGCTATGTCTGTGCCCAGGTGTCCCTGGAGAAGAAGCATGTGGTGTGTGCTGGCACTATCAATGCCTTTCAGGAGGAGCGTGGAGCGTGGAGCGTGGAGCGTGGAGCGTGGAGCGTGGAGCGTGGAGCGTGGAGCGTGGAGCGTGGAGCGT
>JAHRHZ010000263.1:26000241-26028939 GCA_024137785.1 Ginglymostoma cirratum | reverse complement strand
AGCGTGGAGCGTGGAGCGTGGAGCGTGGAGCGTGGAGCGTGGAGCGTTTTCCCCCACAAACTCTATTTTGATTTGATCCCTACCCTGCCCTCACCTTTTTCTCTCACATAGACATTGCCCTTACAGGGACTCTGCCTGATACTGATGCTTTGGTCACATGGGTGATTTTCCTGGTGGTGGTTTGTTAATAATGTTATTTGCCCACTTGGTGGTTTTTTTAAACTGTGTCTCATGCCTGCACATGCACAACAAGGCTGCTGGGAAAGGTAAGCACTACAGCTGGATGGCAGTAGTGTAAGGGAACAACACACAAAAAAAAAAACCAGGGGATTAGAATCTTCTCAGTTCAGGTGACTGACCCTGAGCTGGCTGGTTACAGCCAGTGTATTGTTATTTTTGGAGCCAAAGTAAAAATGACTTGGTCGTAAGGCTTGCTCCTTGCATCACAGTTTAAAGTATTTGCATGTTACTTTTGTATGTGTTTTCACCTTCTTGTTTCTGGACTGAGCCTCCATGAGTCAGCTATGCCTTTGGAGTTGACTGTTTCCTTGAGTGGGCTATGCCTCTTTGGGTGGACCAGGCCTCTGTGGTAAACAGGCCTTCCCAATGGGTGGCCATACCCTCAAGTGTAGGCCTGACTTCTAGGTGCCTGCTGTGTTTCTGCAAGCGGTCCAGGCCTCGAGGATGGACTGAATATTTGTACGTATGCTGCAAGGTGCATGTTTGCTGCCTTTGGATGTGGACTTGGGCCTTCGGGTGCAGACTCGGCTTACAGGTGTGGACTCTGACTCGGGTCTTGGGGTGCGGACTCAACCCTTTATGTTTGGATCATTTCATATGTACTGTCTTACATGTCCCTGGGTCTGGCAGGCCTTGCTGAGAACTGGAAGGTGAGTCGATTGTTCCGATAGCCGGATAGTGCATAGGTTGTCCCGAAAGCTTTCATCCTGGGGAGGTACAGGGATGGGCTAGAAGGTGAACAGCGGTGGGATTGGAGCTGGAAGGTGCGTTGGGGAGGGCCGTGAACTGGAAGGTACATCGGACAGATTGTCCTAGAGGTGGTCAGAAGGCCAGTTGGGGCTGGCTAGGAGCTGGAAGGTGCATAGGGTGGGCTGAGAACCAGAAAGTGCAAAGGGGCAAGGTGTCCTAGAGGTGGTCGGAAGGCAAGTTGGGGCAGACTGGGATCTGGAAGGTGCATAGGAGTGGGCCAAGAACCAGAAAGTGCATAGGGGCAGGGTGTCCTAGAGGTGAGGGCGATCAAATGAGCCACGGATCCCATGTCTGTTCTGGAGCTTAGGTCTTTCCTTGGGTGAGTAAAGTAATGTGGAAAATTCATACATAACCTGGCTGCCATCCTGGCACCCTTACACCTGTTTTTGAAAAAGGGTCAGCCTTAGAAACGGTTACGTAGGCAAGAAGTAACCTTTAGGGAAGTGAAAAAGCAGCTATTGTCATCTAAGGTGTTGGCCCACTACCATCTGAAACGAAAGGTAGTGCTGACATGCAATGTCTCCCTGTACGATATAGGGGTAGTGTTGGCTCACTGGTGGTTCAATAGAGAGGAACGTCGGATAGTGTATGCTTCCTAGACTTTGGGTGTTGACGAATGCAAATATGTCCAGGTAGAGAAGGAACAGTTGGCAGTCATCTTGGTGTAAAGAAGTTCCACCACTACCTTTACAGATGCGAATTTGTCACAGTAACAGATCACAAACCCCTGCTGGGACTATTGAGGGAAGACAAGGTGGTGCCACACATAGCTTCCTGTAGAATTCAGTACTTGGGCCTTATTCTCAGCGCGTACAAGTTCAAGTTAGAACACCATGCAGGAAGACAAGTGGCTAATGCAAATGCATTGACCCACCTCCCACTTGCAGATACTTCACCAGTGGTGCCTCCCCTGGAAGAGTCCGTTTTGGTTTTGAACTTCCTGGACTCCCTTCCAGTCACCGCTGACAATATCCAACTGTGGACACAAAAAGATCCTGTCCTAATCAAACAAAAACAGCTGTTGGTAATGGGGGAAATAGACGGGCCATTGCAACCCAGACTGAAACCTTTCTGGACACGGCGAGACTAGATCACTGTAGATGATGGCATATTACGATGGACAGCAAGGCTGATTGTCCCGAGTAAAGGCCGCCGAGAGATACTGGTTGAACTCCATCAGGGTCAGTTTGCTGCTTTCCCTCATCTCAGTGCACTTGGACAATGAAGGCCATCAATTTAACTGGGACAATGTGACCATCCTAGCTCAAGCCAACCACAGACATGCACTGGAATTCCTACAGGCCTGGTTTTCAACCTGTAATGCAATCAACCAGTAAGTGGAATTAGTCCCCATATACAAACCCATGCAAAAGAAAACCAGAAGTGACACAACCCAACTTAACAAACCAGATCACAAATTCCAAGCGGAGTAGAATAACAGCGCTTCATTGAAGGCCGCACTGATGATATTACCTAGCATGGTGATGAAATGTCTGTACAACAACCAGCCAGCTTGGCGAGCAAGCCAACAACCTCACACTGGAACTCCGCCTTGAAAAAAGTGTATCTCATTGAACAGTTTTATGGATATATTCTTCTGGATCAAGCCAGGGGATGAACCCTAGTTAAATGAAAAATTCAGGAGGCATGCCAGGAACTGCATCAGTCATACCTAAAATTGAGGTGTTAACCTAGTAAAGCTAAGACAGGATTACCTGCACGCCAAACAACATGACCAACATGTGATACATGGGCCTACGCAATTCCATAACCAATAGATCAGATCTAAGCTCTACTGTCCTGCCAGATCCAGTGTTGAATGGTTATGGAAATTAAACAACTCACTAGAGGAAGAAGATCCACAAACATCAGCATCCTCCATGATAGAGGAGCCCAGCACATTAGTGCAAAAGATAAGAATAAAGTATTTGCAATAATCTTCAGTCAGAGATGTCTTGTGGATAATCCATCTCAGCCTTCTTTTGTAGGTCCCCAATATCACAGATGGAGTTTGGATTGAATCCTGACAACATTTGAGCAATAGTACTGAAGACTTGCGCTCCAGCACACATAATCAAGCTGTTCCAGTATAGCTACAACACTGGCATCTACCCAACAATGTAGAAAGGGAACGATTATATGGCTGGGTGTGTACTATAGGCCACCTAACACTATGAGAGAAATAAAAGAGCAGATATGTAGACAAAGTTCAGATAAATGTAGAAGTAATAGTTAGTGATAGTAGGGGAACTTCAACTTCTCGAATGTTAATTTGAGGAGTCATAATATGAGAGGGTTGCGGGGAGCAGAATTATCTTGCATCCACGAAAATTTTAAGCTAGTCTGTAGATGGCCCTACATGAGACAGCTGGGCCTGGACTTAATTTTACGTAATAAAGCCAGGCTCGTGGTTGAAGTATAAGTGGGGGAGTATTTTGCAGGCAGCGATCATAACTCCACTGCATCAAGGTTATTACGGAAAAGGGCCAGGATAGCTTTAAAATCAAAGTTATAAACTGGGGGAAACCTGATTTTAAATGAATCAAAAATGATCTGGCCAGATTGGATTGGGAGCAGATACCTTCAGGTAAATCTGTGTCAGCGCAGTGGGACTCATTCAAGGAGGAAATAGGAGACTACATGGCCAACATGTTTCAATAAAGAAAAAGGGAGGGAACGACGAATTCAGCAAACCCTGGATATACAGGATTGGATAAAGAGAAAAAGGGAGACTTATAGCAGATACCGAGGGCTCAAAATAGCAAAAACCCTACAGGACTACAGAATGTACAAGGGGAAATCGACAAAGGCAAATAGGAAAGCAAAAAGGGGGCATGAAAGAATATTGCATAAAATAAAAGAAAATCCTAATGATTCATGATGAACAGCAGGAGCCTGGGAAGCACTGAGGATCAGACAGACCTTGGTACACATGTCCACCAATGCTTTAAGGAACCGGACAGGTAGATAAAGTGGTTAAGAAAGCATATGGGGTATTTTTCTTCATAAGCTGAGGCAGAGAGTTTAAGAGCAGGACAAATACACTCTGGCCAATTACTGCCACATCAGTCTATTTGTGATCATGAGTAAAGTGATGGAAGGTGTCATTAACAGTACAATCAAGCAGCACCTCTCAGCAATAACCTGCTCAGTGATGCCCAGTTTGGGTTCTGCCAGGGCCATTCAGCTCCTGACCTCCTTGTAGCCTTGGTATAAACATGGACAAAAGCGCTGAATTCCAGAGATGAGGTGAGAGTGACAGCCTTTGACAGCAAAGCAGTATCTGACCGAGTGTGGTGTCAAGGAGTCCTAGCAATCGGGAATCAATGAGTACTAGAATCCAAACTCTCCGCTGGTTAGAGTCATACCTAGCAATTTGCAAGATTTTTATTGGAGGTCAGTCATCTCAGCTCCAGGACATCTCTGCAGATATTCCTCAGGATACTGTCCTAGGCCCAACCTACTTCAGCTACTTCATCAATGATCTTCCTTCCATCATAAGGTCAGAAATGAGGACGATTGATAGAGACTGGAAAAATGCTCAGCCCCGTTCGCAACTCCTCACATACTGAAGCAGTCCATGTTCGAACACTAGAAGATCCAGACAATAGGTAGAAACAGAAATTTCTGGAAAAACTCAGCAGATCTGGCAGCATCCATGAAGAGAAAGCAGAGTTAACATTTCAGGTCCAGTGACACTTCTTCAGAACAGATTTTGTGCATCGACAGCACTTTGGGGTTTTCTTTGGACATTAGCCAGGCTTGGGCTGGCAAACATTCAGTAGCATCTGCACCGCACAAATGCCAGAAAATGACTATCTCCAATAAGAGACAATCTAACCACCGTCCCTTGACATTCAACAGTGTTACCATTACCGAATTCCCCCACTACCAACATCTTTGGGGTTACCATCGATGAGGAACTCATCTGGACTTGCCACGTAAATACAGTGACCACAAGAGCTGGTCAGAGGCTAGGAATATTGCAGTGAGTAATTCACCTACTGACTCCCAAAAGCCTGTCCTCCATTTACAGGGCATAAGTCAGGACTGTGATGGAATACTCTCCACGTGCCTGGATGGGTGCAACTTCAACAACACTCAAGAAGCTTGACACCAATGAGGACAAAGCAGCCCACTTGATTGGCATCACAGCCACAAGCATCCATTCCCTCCACCAACGACGCTCAGTGCATACTGCTGTTACTACCTACAAGATGCACCGCAGAAATTCACCAAAGAACCTTAGACAGCACCTTCTAAACCCATGACCATTCCATCTAGAAGGATAAAGGCAGCAGATAAAATGGGAACATCACCGTCTGCAAGTTCCCCTCCACACTACTCATCATCTTAACTTGGAAATATCTTGCCCTTTCTTCACTATCACTGGGCCAAAGCCTGGAATTTCCTTTCCAAGGGCATTATGAGTCAACCTATGGCTGGTGGACTGCAGTGGTTCAAGAAGGCAGCTCACCACCACCTTCTCAAGGGCAACTGAGGATGGGTAATAAATATTGGCCAGCCAGTGATGCCCATGTCCCATGAGTGAATTTAAAAATTCTGGAACTGTAAAAAACATTGGTTAAACTATAACTAGAGTATTATGTGCAGTTCTGGAATCCCTATTAAATATATGTGACTGCACTAGAGAAGGTGCAAAGGAAATTTACCAGGATGTTGCCTGGGCTGCAGAATTTTAGTTACAAACGGAGGTTAGGTACACTGTGGTTGGTTTCCTTGGAGCAGAGGGGGCATGTTTAGAGATATATAAAATTATGAGGAGCATAGATATGGTAGACAGGAAGTAGCTGTTCCTCTTGATGGAGGCATCAATGACTAGGAAGCATAAATTTAAGGTAAGGGGCAGGAGATTTAGAATGGAGTTGAGGAAAATGTTTTTCAGACGGTGGTGAGAATCTGGAACTCACTGCTGTAGGGGTGGTTGAGGGAGAACCCCTTACAACATTTAAGAAGTATTTAGATGTGCAATCGCCTGCCAAGTCAGACAATGTTATGGGCAAGTACTGATAAATGGGATTAGAAGAGGTAGGTGGTTATTTTTGACCAGCATGGACCAGTGCGCCAAAGGACCTTTTTCAGTTTTGCACACCTTTATGACTCTATGACAAGATAGGAGTGTGATGAAATACTTTCCATTTGCCTAGCTGAATGGAGCTGTAGCAACGCTCACAAAGCACAATATTGTCCAGGACAAAGCAATTTGCTTGACTGTCATCCATCCACCACCTCCAACATTTACTCCCTCCACCAGCTGCGAACTCCCCTCCTATGCATTCACCATCTTGACTTGGAACTATATTGACATTCCTTCACTATTGCTGGGTTAACATCCTTGACCATTCACTCCCGCTTCCCAGCACCACTGTGGGTATACCTACAGTCATAGGTAGCAGCAGTTCAAAAAAGTGACTCACCACCATCTTGTCAAGGGCAGCTGCTAATGACCTTTGGGCAGGAGAAATTTGCCATCCTTACTGCTGTGGCCTACATGTGACTACAAGATAACAGCAATGTGGGCAACTAGACTGTCCCCAAAAATTTCTAGGAAGCCAACCACTTCAACAGCAATTAGGGGTAGGCACAAATTGGGCTTGGCCAACAACACTCATATCCAATGTATATTTTAATTTTTTAAAAATTTAACCTATTTTTCTAATCAACCGGTTCAGAAATGTTTTACACACCTCTGGGACTTGAACCTAGGCCTCCGGTCCGGATTACTGAGGCTAACATATTAAAATATCATGATCTGGAAACCTGTATGAGCACTTTTATATTTTCTAATTAAACCTGTTCAGAGATAATTTTACATACCTCTGGAGCAGGTGGGATTTGGACCCAGGCTCCTGGCTTAGTTAGGGACACTACTAAAGGTGCAACAAGAGCCCTTCACTTTCAGCACTAACACGTCATTCATCTCCTGCGGGTGTACTGCAGCTCCCAAAACAATTGATGAAGCCAGAAGAGGACCAGCACTCATAGGATACACCATTGTATGAATCCCATGCACAGTCCACCTGCAGAGATTTTTTTTAAACTCATTCATGTGTTATGAACATCACTGCTAAGACCAGTATTTATTGTCCATCCTCAACTACCCTGGAGAAGATGATGTGAGCTGCCTTTTGAACTGATGTCGGCCTTTGTATGTAAGAACACCCACAGTACAGACCAGAGACACACATACTTCGGTGAATCTAGCATCACTGATAGATGGGTGGGAAATGTTGAGAAGCACATCACAAATGAGTAATAGCATGTACCAGAGTGGAAAGTGCTCTTCAGAATAAGCAGAACATTCCAACTCTGTACAGCTGGATACAGCTGATGAGCCTTGGGAGTAAACAGTGAAAATGAAACCATGAAGCAGCAACAAGAAATATGTGAACGTGTATCTGCATTTCCAGAGTCAGTGTGCACACCTGCATTGAGAATGGAGCCTCTTCGTTAGCAGGAGTGTCATGCCACCTCAGGCATTTGTCCTGATGATCATCTCCATTGAAAGGATGGAACACCTCATGCAGCAGGTCACATATGATCCATATTTGATTGTGGTAGATGTAGCTGACAAGGGGAATCACGGCAGCTTTCAGAAAATACACACATACGCAGCACACTTAAGGTAGCAGCAAATGATCCGTACACTGCGTGGAATTCCCTTTTGGTTGATAAACAGAGCAGAGTTATCTGATGGCACCT
This sequence comes from Ginglymostoma cirratum, assembly GCA_024137785.1. Classification (NCBI taxonomy): domain Eukaryota; kingdom Metazoa; phylum Chordata; class Chondrichthyes; order Orectolobiformes; family Ginglymostomatidae; genus Ginglymostoma; species Ginglymostoma cirratum. The sequence goes on along the minus strand of JAHRHZ010000263.1, from coordinate 26,021,226 downwards.
TGAATGAACACAAGGAGCAATCAATGATCCCCTGTACTTATGGAAATCCAGCCACTGCAACAAAGGCAAGAGCTCTCCATGTCTGAATAGCGTCAAAAAGTGTTCAAATTAAATGCCCCTGAAGTACATGACATCAGTGAATTGGAACACAGACTTGTAGGCTGCTGCCAGTGGTGTCCTTCAGATGTCTCCAACTGATGCCCTGAAATGTTTCGGAAGGGTACAGAGAAAAAGAAACAAAAAAGTGTTTCCACTTGTGGGAATGGGTGAACTAGAAGCCATCAATCTACGATAGTCGCCAAGAAATCAAACATGGAAGCAGACGTAACATTTTTACCTACAAGGTGGCAAAAACATGGAATACGCTACCATTGTGAATGGCTATAGAAAATAGTATAAATAGGGCTGGGTAAACTCATGACAGAGAAGGGAACAGGTTATGTTGCTAAAAGTCAGATTAAAAGAAGAGAAGAAGGATCCAGAAAAGTATAAACTCCAATATGGACTGTTTGGATGAATAACCATTTTTGTGTTGTATAATCTGATTCAATGTAAATTAAATAGTCATCATTTCCTCTGCTCAAGAAAAATCAAACTACAACATGAATAAAAAGGAGTGGACTGCAAAGGTAAATTTGTAAATTTGAAATTTGAAATGTTAGCAGACCTTTTGATTGTTATGTTATTGTTTAATGGCTATGAATTATATCAACGACAGTTCACAATGGACTTAAAATCAAAGCTGGTCAGTGTTGTAAATGCAGTTTACACGAAAGACTTTATATTTATATCGTGACTTTAACACAATGAAATGTGCTATGGAGTTTCATAACAACACTGTAAAACAAAGGACGGCACCAAGCCTCACACGGCACTATTAGGTCAGAAGTTTTAATGTTGGTTTTAAGAAGTGTTTTAAAGGAAAAAAGCAAGGTAGGGCAACAGTGAGATGAACTGGATTGGGGGGGGGGGGGGGGGGTAGAATTCCAAAGATTGGGGCCTAGCCTAACAATGGTGGAACAATTATGATTGGAAATGCACAAGTTGTGAGAATTAGGGGATATTGAATGTCAGATGATTAGCAAGGTTGGGGGAGGTTACATGGATTAAAAGAACAAAGCTACAGAGCGAGCTGAAAAATAAGGCAGACAATTTTAAAAGTCATTACTTCACTGGCAGCTAATTTTGGTCAGTGAGCACTCGGGTGAGAGGGGAACAGGCTTTGCTGCAAGTTGAGACATGAGTAGAGTTTTGGATGAACTCAAGCTTATGGAGGGCACAATGTCCAATATAAAAAAGTGAAAGATTTTATACAAAGACCTAACATAGTTACAGGTACTGCAGATAGCGTCAATACCCTGGACTGTACTGATTTTTTATAGCATCAGTTTAGATCACTCTAAAATATTATCACAGTAGCTCTCAATTGGGCAACATACTAAAATATTTTGAAGGGCAAAAACATGAAAGAGGTCTGACAAAAAGCGAACAATTCTAAAGCCAGAGTGCAGAGACAGAATGTATGACACAGATTACTAATTACTCATGTTAATTCTTAAATTCACATATTTCATTACTATTTTTGTTTAATACATTATGCAGCAGTCTATCATTACCTGATTAATCTGTCACGAATTGTGTGTACCCTATCTGAAACCTTCTCATTCCTTTATTTTGCTTTTTTCTGAACCAATGAAATATTAGAACCAGGCATTATACATGACAATGTTTTAGAATTAATTTCTATGTTCAAAATAAACAACTTCAAAATAAAATCCTTGCAGAAACCCTAAAATGCATAACGTAATTCCATCTAAATCTTTTATTTTCATGTCAAAAATCCATCACAGCCAAATGAAATTAAAGGCTCCGCCACCTGTCATTTGTAGTCAAATAAATGGTTAACAAATACACATAAAAATGTTGCCTATAGAACGGAACAATTCTAAGAAGTAATTATAAAAACAATCAGCACGGAGTCATCCCACCCTACTGTTGTGCTTTAAATGCAGGGACTTTTTTCCCATTATGAAGACTAAACACAAATAAAGGCAGGAAATGCTACTCCGGATTGCAATGCAAGTGCAGGCCTTAAAGCAGATTGATAAGGGAATTCAACCAAAACAGACCTCGCTTAATTCCTCCACACGTAATGAGAAATAATTGCATCTATGATATTTTGATTTTAAGAGATAACTGGAAACAAAAAAATGACAATTCAACAAAATACATATATAAACCAAAATCATTATCCACAAAAAGCACTGTGTCTAAAGAAAACGTTATGATCGGTGTTTACTTACTGTTGCTCCAGGATTTCAGCAATGACTTGATGCTGATTTCAAAGAAGCCTGAATCTTGCTGGCTGGCCATATCGACAGTGTACAAAGAATTACTGTGATACTAAGCAGCAATGGCAGGTAGCGTTCACCAATCAGCACCGCAAACAGCAGGTTGGGAAAGAGAAGAGCTTTTTAGTTTCTCATCGTTGTCCTCAGCAGCCCTTTTAAATATACAAAGATGCCTTTAATTGGTCTCTTGATGTCTAGCTTTTATCTTCTCTGGATTCTGTCTGTCAATGGCTGGTATTTATCGGTGGACTGAGATGATGTTGAGGTTTGCTGTCTTTCAATATGCATTCTTTGTAGATTTGCTCAAAACAATTGCTGGACAAATACAATTAGAAAGGGTCCTTCAATAGCGTTTGAGGTGGCCTGTTCGTTGCTTTTTTTAGTCTGTCAGATTTAAATCTAAGCAAGAAAGAGAACAGTGCTTCCTTGATCCATTGAATACATGCGGTTCCACACGCAAACACTGCACCGACCTCGAACCGCACCGAAGAGGCGGTGAAATCTTTTTTTTGCTGTCACGGGACTTTAACCGGTTCTAGTATCCTTTCTGTCCCGAAAAAAAATTCTAATGAACGGTTAATATATGCGGCGATCTGATCTTTGCTTCAAGCAGAGTGCACTGAAATATATTCAGCTGCATCATGCTGCAGTAAAGCAGAACTGCACCCATATATCTGGTTGCAGTGACGTTCAAAAGCTCATCAGTCAGCCCAATCCCAGGGGCGGGTGCGTGCGAATCTGTAGCTGCACGGCAATAGCTTGGCTTTTTTGTTGTTATTTCGCCTTGTGGTAAATATTTTCTGATTATTCAAACACACTATCAGCAGTTTAAATACATGCTATCATTGGATGCAATCAAGATCAAAAAATATTTTCTAGGCAGGTAGGATAAATGTTACTTCTTTAATTCCCATACAATATAATTCATTTTAAAGAAATAGTGACATCTTGTCTCATATTAATAAATGGTTGTAGTGGTCCCACATCAATTTAATTACAGCACTTACTACAGTCACATAAAGCATGCAGCGACAGCATCAAATCTGCCTGGATACAATGCCTCAGAATTCAGAAGCTATTTCCAGCTATTGCACTTATGAAATGATAGCATGCAAGCCACCTTAAATTCTGTAGATTTTGACATTAAAACACAAACATGCTGACCGTTGTTATTTGTACGTTAAATGTGTATAATCTTAGGGGAGAGGCAGATGAACAGTTAAACGCAAAGATCCAAAAGTTTCTATGCGAGCTGTACCGTTGTGCCACATTAGCAGCACAAAAACTGCATTTTGCTGTTTGCTTCCTTCAATGTTGCGAAATTGCTGTATTTGCATGGTAAATAGAAATTAAACCTACGGCAGATTTTTCTGGCTCGCTCGTAATTCCAAGTGCTAACAATGTGACTGCAATCCACATTTCTTGCACTGAAATTTGAAGTGCGTGGTCTCATTCCTTCACATGATTTTAATAATTTAAAAATGTCAAATTTTACACTTGGGTTAACAAGATTGTCTTTTTCCTTTGTCTTCTCTCTCTTCCAATCTTTCTTTCTCTTTACATAACTTCTTGTATCTGATTTGACATTGAATTCACCTCATTACTTTTCCCTCCTCAGTCCTTCCACTTTATTTTCCAATTCTTAATTGTCATTGCTGAGGAAGTTATCTGTTTCACTGATAACTGATGTCCCAGGTGTCTTGATTTCCTCTGCTTTTAACAGCTCCCACTTCCAACAATTTCATCTGTTTTGAAAAAAAATGAACTGTAGGCTTGAGGGCTAGGTTTTAACATAGATGCCCTGCCACACCAAAAATTGGCTCATTGAATTTCTTGAGTGGAGACATTTTCAATGCTGACTACTGAAGATAAAGATCAGTACATATAATGATTTTCTCTTCAAATTGAAAGCAACTATCTTTGCAGTGTAAACACTCCTTTGTTATATTAAACATTCTGCAAAACATTTCAACAATCCTTTGCACAACCTTAACGATTTTTTCCAACAGTTTGAGAAACTTAACTCTTGCCAGCATACTATTTGTGAAACTCCTTTAACAGTTCATCAAATAACCTACAAATGTACATACACTTAGAAAATAGAATGTATAACAAATATTTAAAAGATTTGGAAATTGAAAAATTAGTTTTTCACAATGTTATCAGGTTATCAACTACTACAGTAATATCACAATAGATCAAATCATACAGGAGGCCTTCTCAGATTCGTGCAGCGTAGAGCTTTGAGTTAGGCGACAAGGCTTCAAAGCAACCTAGTTTTACCTACAATCCAGGAGCATCTCTACGGCCTCTGCGGCATCAGCTAGAGAAACAGGTATGTGGTTTATTGGACTCTTCAGGGTCCTCAACCTCTTTAGCCATACTTGCAAGGCTTGAAAGAGAGATCTCAATGTTGAATCAAAAGCCGAATTGCTGTAAAAATTGAGCAGCTCTGCCAGGTCCCCCGATTCTTCTTCAGGCTTCATGTTTTGCCAGACCCGCATTTTGTGTCGTAAGGTGGCCTAACTCTGTTCTGATTCATTGATGTGGTCACATGACAAGCTAGCATAAGTTCCACTTTTCAGAGTTACCAGTCCAGAACTTTAAGTTGTGATGGGCATCCTTCTGTTGGATTTCTTATTCTGGCAGCAGGAATGGCTGCCAATTTCACCACAACAGAAGATTTGGGTTATTCAATTTTGACTCAATGTGATTGCACTGTATTTTGTTAAGAAGTAGGGCTTACCAAAAATTAAAGATTCACATGGCTGCCCTGTACTTTGGTGTTTTATAACAATAATCTGCAGTTGGTGCATGACTGAAACAATGGCTTGGAGCTTTCTCTGTATCTGCACCTTGTACAATGTGTAACCTAGATGGAGACAAGAACGTGGCTTGAAAAAAATCATACAATTTTGGGCATCATGCAGTTTTGGTTGCACTTGTCCTCACAGTGTGCTCAAGTGTCCTTTGTTTCTTTGACTACCCATAAACCTCACAACACCCAATTATCAAATATGAGAATCTTCTAAAGGTGCCTGTTTGAAAGGCCTCTTTGCTTTATGATCTGATTTTCAGTCACAAGAGTCAAAGATATGTACAGTACAGAAACAGGCCCTTTGGTCCAACTCATCCATGCCAATCAGATTTCCTAAATAAATCTAGTCCCATTTGCCAGCATTTGGCTGATATCCCTCTAAACCCTTCCTATTCATATACCCATCCAAATGCCTATTAAATCTTGTTTCACTGTTTGGTAGTTTTTCTTAGATGACACCAATGTCCAGAGATACTTGAAATCAAACAGCAGAAGAGTCAGCTGTGCAGATTCACTACTAGGTCAGACAGCAGTGCAGGTTGATTTCTCAGTTTGATTCACTTCCCATATGGTCACTGCCTTTGTCTGCCTTCCTCCTTTTTAAAGTGCCGTTGTTTTGATCTTTTCCTTTCCCAAAGTTCCAAACCAATGCAACAGCTTATAAAATAGCAATTACTGCTCCTAGATTTCGAGGAAATCAGCTGCAACACTGAAAATGCCTCAAAAAAGGAGCAGCTCTTACAACAATTTTTTCCCATCCTCCATCTTGGATTACCCAGACGTTACAACTGGTCCGTGCCAACCATGTTTCCAAACTAAGCCAATCCCACTTGCCTGCATTTGATCCACATCCCTCCAAACCTTTGCTTTTAATGAACTTATCCAAATGTCTTTTAAATGTTTAACTGTACCTGCATCCACTACTTTCTCTGGCAGTTCATTCTATACATGAATCACTCTCTGTGTAAAAAAAGTTGCCCCTCATGTCCTTTTTAAAACTTTCGCCTCTCACCTTAAAACATGACCCCTACTTTTGAACTCTCTACAGTGGAGAAAAGTCGCTTGCTATTCACCTTGTCTATATCCCTCAAGATTTTATAAATGTCTATAAGGTCACCCCTCACCTCATATGCTCCAGTGAAAAAAAGTCCCAGCCTATCCAGCCTATTTTTATAACTCAAACCCTCCTTTCCCAGCAACATCCTGGTAAATCTTTTCTGAACTCTCTCCAATTTAATAATAGTCTTCCTATGGCAGGGCAACAGAACTGCACACAATACTCCAGAAGAGGCCTCACCAACGTCCTGTACAACCTCAAAAAAAAATCAATGACATTATATTTTGGTTCAGTTTTTGGAGTTTAAAACAAAGTATACATACTGAAACCAGCTCTATGTGTTCTGTTGCTTTGAATTAGTCTTTGGCGTACGTTGTGCCAAAAATAAAAATAGACTTTTCAATTGCAGATTCTTCAAAATTCTGTGCCTGGTCGACATAAATGGTCATTAAATGGATTGAAACTTAAACTTTCTGAACTTAAGTTTTCTTTGGCTGTGCATGTTGTGTCGAGATTTTTGGAGAGACTTTTGCTATGATGCCTAATGAAATTTCCTGTCATATCTTGCCAATTCCCCTCTTAAATACTGAACTGTCTCTCACTTACAATTCTAGCCCCATCTTATCATTTGCCATTCTCAGAACAACTCACCTTTTATCAGATAGCCACCAAAAGGTCGGCATCTCTTGTGCCCACATTGTTTTTGAGAGGCCACTGTGCACCCGGAAAAGTATTGACAATCTGATGTTACCCTAATTGGCAGCTTAATGGCACAGAAGCCACAAAGTCACAGTCCCCATGGCTGAAATTTGCTTGTACATGCAATCCCATTCTCTCCTCTTTAGCTAACAGGCTACACACTTTACCTGGACATGTACCTTTTTTTTTGCTCTCACTACTTGTTCACAAACGCTCAGTGATCATCCACATATTGTCAATGACCATTAAAGGATCATCATGTACAGGCAAACATTTGCTCGAGTACAAACATGAACATTTATTGACAGCAAGCAAAAGTGAATGCAAAATAAATCAATGTCGGCTGCAGTTTGCATCCATGATGCAAACCATTTGCTGGCATTTGGACCTTGATAGTCCGTGATAGTATTCTACATCCAGCATCTATTGGAACTGGGTGTCAATTAGGTCCTGTCTGCCTTATAGCATCCAATACAGCTGAGTTCTGTCATGCACAAGGAAAGGTTCCTCGAACTCAATGTCCTCATCCTTCTCCTCAAATGACTGCTCTCATTGCCTCAGCTCCTTAGATTGCCTTGTTGCCTGCTCCAGTTGTGCAGAGCACAGCACCATAGTGGTAATAGCCCACTCTACCAAGACTATACCACAGGATCTCCCAGACCATTCCAAGCTGCGGAACCAGATCTTTGACAGCCTTATTGTCTGCTCCACCAGGCCTAGGTTGCAGCACGTGCGCTAACTTGATGAAGGTGCTGCACTGGCTGGGGGACCAACATACTACCTCCAAAGGGAGTGCCTTCTGTATTCTGAAGCCCTTTACATTCCAGATCCACATCAACTATTCCACTTTCCGTTTGCATTCATTAGAGTCCATCATCATATTACATAACACATGATGTAGCAATATTCCCCATGCTTAGAAGTTCCATAAGTGACGGGATGCTTTTAGGCAGCATTCCCATCCTTTTAAGTTATTATTTAATTATAATTTCTGCATTAATAAGATGAAAATGTTACTTTGTGCAGTATCAATGGCATGATGCAATCCCTGTTTGATCGTCATTTGACGCATAAGCACGCTCATTTTGCATGCGTTGCATATGTGCGAAGAAATGTTTACAAATAAAATGTAGCTGGAGTTTGCAAACCCATGCTTCATGTGCCACACCCTTACCCATCACATCAAATTTCACCTCCAACATTCCTCCCCCCTGCCTGACATTACACCTTAATGATGTCTGCCCATTCCTCCTGTGGAGGCCATTGTATTCATCAGTGTCAATAACTTCTCTCCTATTGCATATCATGCTGTATGTTGCTGTTACGCATACCGCCAACCGCGCCCCCCCCCCCACCCATTTACCTTGAGATTACCCCATCACCATCCTTGTTCCCACCTTCACAAATACCTCTGTTCTCCCCCTCCCCCACTCTGGATTCACTCATACCTTCTGGCAGCGAATCCCCTGCCGGCTGTACAGGACCTGGCATTCTCCTGAATGATTGGCAGACAGAAACCAGGACTATCTTTGCCCCAGATTTATAACTGACTTCAGCAAACGGCCCCTAGACATGACTGATCTGACCCTAACTGCTGTTGTTGCAGCTCGCTGACCAATGATATGCAATTCCCCTGACTGCTGGTGCAGACTGTACAAGATGGACTTTGCCCATTCCATGGACTGCTATTGGACAGATCCCCTGATGGGGAGCAACCCAAGCTGATGATGGATCATGACCAAGCCTCTGAACTGTGTGTGGACCGTGACCCTGGGGGTGTATCTGGACCCCCTAACTGGCAGCTGTCCCCTGCCTCGACTGGTCTGAGGACCATTCCCCAACCAAGCGTTCATTACGGTCATTTGGGTAAATACACGTACAGTATATTGGCTATGCAGGCAGCTGGCACATGCTGTAGGTGTTAAACTGATGGCTTGGTGTGCCATAAATCAAGATATCCCTCCTCCCTACCTCCAGACAAATTCCAACTTCTAAGTATGACAAGCAGCCTGTCTGTGTAAATGAGCACATCAGAGACAGATATTCTTTGGCTCTGTCTGAAGCACCAATGTGCTAACAGACATGGCATGGCGAGAAAGTCAAGGGATGGATGCATGCTGGTAAGGGGTAAGCACTAAGTGAATGAGTGCTAAGAGAGCAAGTGAACGGCATCAAGATGCAGCCTAGTCCATTACATGATCTGGGTGCGATTCTGTATGCAATGTGTCCCTGCTGCTGCCTTTCAACCTTAGATGCTGTGAGCTCTGCAATGCAAGTCAGTGCTTCCTAAGCATTGAAGTCTGGATGTATTATAATGAAATTGGGAAGTTACATGGACTTAACTTGACACTGGCAACATGGACTTGACATTGAACAAAATTTTGGATCTACCTTTAAGATTATGCACAGGGAGGAAGCTCCAGGTTTAATATCCGCTCCAAGCAGTGACTCTACATCCCAATTCCCCTGAATTTGGCAGAAGTTGCATGTAGGGAATATAAATCTCTTGCTTAAGATTGTGAATTTTATTTGTAGAATTATTGTTTTGAATAAGCAGATGTGTACTTGACAGCAATACTGTAAAAGAAATTTCTCACAGCCAGTAAGAATAAGTAATAACCATTTTCAAAGCAGAGTAACTACTTTGCGTGCCAAAATGGTCAATAAAATGGACACTGACCCCGGCACATTTTCAGAAAGGCAAATGGCATCAGCTAACTGCGACAGACTTCATGCTAAGATTCATCTGCACATGTGCTGCTGACATCTCCACGTGCCATGCACAGAATGTTCCACCTTCTTTTCATGTTATTGCTACTTTCCGGCTCCAAGCACTAATTCACACTGGGGCAGATATGGGTGGCAGCACTGGTTGTCTCTTGTGCCATCTACTTTGTTTCCTTTTAGTTCTTGTTTTCCGCACTTGTTTAATACTTAAATTAGTTATTTGATTCATCGCAGCGTGTTGGTAAATCAATTCTGCTCTATTGCTTTTCAGCTAAACTTTGGGATTGTTAGTTATCCTAACGTTTTCAGGAATTAATCTCCAGAACATTACCCAAATAACTTGTCCAAAAAATGCTAGGACCAACAAAAATTGTCAGTTTTCCCAGCTCATTTGAAAACTTTGACTTTACAGGACTGGTGGAAATGTTCAACCTTCTGTCTTCTAAAACAGAACAGTATATACCAGGAATAGAGATAATGTTGAATGTGCAGCAGTCCCTCGCTAACATGGCTGAGAGTCTGAAAATGTTTACTTCACCAGTCAACTACCACAATAGGCAACTGAAGATGGCCAGCCTGATCACCTAACTAAGGGAATTAAGTTGCATGACTCAGTGGAACCAGACCAACATCCACAGATCCGGGACATGGTCAAAAGAGGAGAAATTTCCTGCTCTCTGCATCCAGATTATTGCAAAAAGAAGCTATCTGTTCCAAGTAGAAAGCAATTTCCTGATCGAGAAATCCAGGACTCCACAAGGAGTAAAGTATTTATTTCAACACACATGCTGTTCTTCATGATGAAATTCAGGAGATTAAGTGTCTTCCAGATATGGTAATGATCAACAACAACATTTACAAAGAACAATGTCCGCTGCAAAAGGTATCAAAATATAGAAAATCCTCTAGCAGAGAAAAGATCCACAGAATGGAACCAGACTAAACAGTCCTTAGGCAAGAAACTTACCATTTTTCTAAATCTGAAGACTGCATTTTAAGAAAAGTGCGAGACCATCACATTGCCTGTACTTGCAAAGGTAGAGACTTGGGTGGTACATGTAATATAAGTATATGTGTGATTGTTTCATGGGTTAACTAGGGGGAAGTACTTAGAGGTAGATATCGTGAAAGGTAATTGGTCTGACAGACTTAATGTTCATGTTACATTGGCTCCACGGATTCTATGACACCACACACACTCTGTGGGTAGAGCCAAGGAGTTCTAATTTAGCCTTCAGGGCCAGCCAATGTATCTCTCATAGCTTCCTATGGTCCTAGTAATTATGCCTGATCAAACATATTGTGCTATCATGCAATAAACTTTCTTGTTATCTAAGCATGGTTCCTTGTTTGTAGTTGGTGGTGTATCCTCTACCATTAAGCATTAAATAGGCCCAATATTAAACAAAGAAAATGAGGATTAGTTTTATTGGTAGGGGTGGTAAATCCCACAAGGTGCCTGAAGTGGTCATCTGGGAAAATACCACAAAATTCGCCAATAACGTGCTCATCAATAATCAGCTTGGAATCTGGCAGAACTGCTCAGTTCTAAACCTTATTATAAAACTTCAGTCAAATCACAAACTAAGAGTTGAATGCTATGGAGGTGTGAGTGACTGTCCTTGATATCAAGGCAACATTTGACAGAACCTGGTATCATGCATCGGGAAATGACCAATGCTACCAATAAAATTCAACAGCAAAATCATTTACGATTCCTCAGCTATCAAAATGCTGGGAATTGCTCTTGACCAGAAAATTAACTGGGCCAGCCACGTAACACTAGCTATTCTGTGGGAAGGAACTCAGCTCCTGACTTCCAAATTTTCTCCACCATCCAGAGGCACAGGTCAGGAATATCATGAAATATTCTTCACATTCATGGATGTGCACAGGTCTGACAAAATTCAACAGTGTCCAGGACAAAACAACCTACTCAATTAGTATTTTATCTATCACATTGAAAATTAATGCTGTGCACCACTGGTGCACTGTGGTAGCAGTATGCAAAATGTAATACATGCATTGCAGCAAATCATCAAGGCTTCTCCCTTAGTACATTCCAAACCTCCAATATCTACCGTATAGAAGAACAAGGACAGCAAGAGTATATGATGGTTCCTACTGACTTGGTAATAAACTGCCACACTGTTCTACATTGTCACTGGGTCAGAATCCTGGAATTGCCTACCTAACAGCATGTGAATGTACCTACACCATACCAATTGCAGTGATTCAAGTATGCGGTTCACCATGACTGTCTCAAAATAGTCAGGGATGGGCAATAAATGGTGGACAGTGTTGCTGACATCTCATGAATAAACAGTAAAATGAAGAATGGCTCAATTCACTACATTTATTATATAGATAAATGCCAGCAAAAGAAAAATGATGATTGATGGTATCGTCCAGCGTTAAATATTGTAGACATTATAAAGGTGGTATGTTGTGATCGGCAGCTACAATTACATGTAAACATGCAAAGATATAATCCATTTCACTCAATTGCCAATATTTCTGCTCCACATGAATCAATTCTGCCTTTCCTCACTCAGTCCGAAGCAAACCCTACTATTCTTCCATGTAAATATCTAGATCTTCTTAAATGCCTAGTGCTAGATTACCATACTGACATCCATATCCAGAAAATGAACAACTTATTCCCAAATCTCAGAGAATTCCCCACTTTTTTAGCCATCAATACAGATGTAGGAACAGAAATTGCTGTTTGGCAGTATCTGTGGAGAGTAAGCAGAGCTAATATTTTTGAGTCCAGTGAACCTTCTTCAGAACAGAATGAAGAACCATCTGTCTTTGCTTCTTCACTCAGTGGCACAATTAAGGTTAGGCAGTGAGGAGAATTGTAACTGTATTAAAGCACTCAATGGAATTAAACGTGAGTTTGCCAGAGTATTAGTGTTTCAATACCCTTACTAAGATACCTGGATTGTTCCATAATTCTGCTTCAAATGTGAAATAATCTTAATCGATTCAATAGGGATAAAAACATTGTCAGCTCCTGGTTAACAGTACCATATTGTATGATGTACAAATCCTGAAATTCTTCCATCAGTCATTTCTTATGTTGGTTTGATTTACATATACTTGTTGTAGATGAGTCTAAGGCTACTATAACTGGCCTAGATAGATCTTAGGCTAAAAATTAGTTTAGATCCCAAGATAATTTCAAGGCCATTACACCCAATTGCAAAATGTATCAAACTGTCAACATTTCAGACGAGATATCATAGGTAGAAAAGCTCGAAATATGAGGGCATCAACTGTGGAAGGTAGTGGGGTAACCATAATGTCACTGGACTAGTGATGCTGAGGAACCAGGTAATTCTTTGGTGGCATGGGTTCAACTCCCACCAGAACAACTGGTGGGATTGAAATTCAATTCATAAAGTCTGGAATATATAGCTAGTCTTAGTAATGGTGAATATGATAATTATCACTGATTTTTGTTAAAAACCCGTTTTGTTCACCTATTTCCTTTAAGGAAGGAAAACTTTTGCTTACATCTGTGATTCAGGACTCACAGCAAAGTAGATGACGCTTAACTTGACAGTAAGTCTACATTTCAACCAGGGTGGCATCCAGGAGCCCTAGCAAAACTGGAATCAGGAAAAAAAGTCTCCACTGGTTGGAATTATACCTGTCACATAGGAAGATGGTTGTGCTTGTTGGAGATCAGTCATCTCAGCTCCAGGACATCTTGTAGGAGTTCCTCAGTGTGTATGTTTTTAATGAACCTATTCAGAGCTGGTATGATACACCCCTGGAGCAGGTGGGACTTGAACCCAGGCTCCCATCTCAGAGCCAGGGACATTACCACTGCATCACAAAATGAGTTCCCCAGGGTGATATGCTAGGTCCAACCATCTTTAGCTGTGTCATCAATGACCCTTCCTGCATCGTAAGGTGACAAGCTGGAATGTTCGCCGATGAATGCACAATGTTCAGCTCCATTTGCGACAATCTACAAGGCACAAATCAGGATTGTGATGGAATACTCCCCACTTGCTTGGATGAGAGCTGCTCCAACAACACTCAAGAAGCTTGACATAATTCAGGACAAAGCAGTCCACTTGATTAGCACCACATCCACGCCCACTCCTTTGAATGCTGACACTGAGTAAGAGCATTGCATACCATCTATAAGATACACTGCAGAGATTCACCAAAGATCCTTAGACAGGATCTTCCAAATCCACAATCACTACCTCTAGAGAAAGATAAGGATAACAAATACATGGGAATACCATTAACTGCAATTCCCCTTCAAGCCATTCACCCGGACTTGAAGTTATATCACATTCAATTCCTTCAGTGTCGCTTGGTCAAGATCCTGGAATTCTCTTCTAAACTACGTTGTGTGTCTACCTGCAGCACATGGACAGCACCAGGTCAAGAAATTAACTTGTCACCACTTTCTCAATGGCATGTATGTGGACATGCAATAAATGCTGGCCCAGCCATCAATGTCCATGTCCCATGAATAATAAAAAAGACTGCCCTTCTGTTTCAGATCAATTGGTTTGGTCAACAAATGCTTGCCCAAAAGAATCCCTTGCTAAGAATAAAAGAAGTGTTTGTTCAAAATTTATACAGCCACATAAAGTAGAATCTGAGTTCAAACATATATTGATAAGCAAAATGATGTATAAAATAAATGACTGATGCATATAAATAACCATGGAAAATTGACAGCACACAAAGAAGTCATTCAGCCTGTATTGTCTGTGCTAACTGAGTAAACTATGACGTCCATTCTAATCCCATTTACCACACCTGGTGTGTAGCCTTGAAAGGTACAGCAATTCAGGTGCAAAACCAGGTTATTTTTAAATTGGTTAAGGGTTTCTGCCTCAAACACCAAACTGGACAGCAAATTTCAGACACTCGCCATCTCTGGGTGAAAAATGTTATCCTACTGTCAAATCCTCTCAAATCTGTGTACATGTAATAGACCTCTCTGCTAGGGAAAACTGGTCTACCCCATTGTGTTAAACAGCGGATATGTCAAAACACTTTCCAGCTAATTAAACACATTTTGCGGGGTAGACACTGATGTAATGTCGGAAACACAGCAGATAATTTGCATTCAGTGAACTCCCACAAAAGCAATATGATAACAGCTAGATAATCTGTCGTTTGTACTATTGATTAAGGCTAATTATTGCACAGGACACCCAGATAACTCACTTGCTTTTATTTAAAACTGTGCCAAGAAATCACTTGCATTTACCTGATCAGATAGGACCTTGGTTTAATATCTCATCTGAAAGGGAATGTCATGCAAAGCTGCTTCAATGCTTCAATACTGCCTTGGATGTTAGCCTTGCTATTTGTCTTCAAGCCTTGGAGTAGATCTTGAATTCAGAACCTTGTGATTCAAAGATAAGTGTTCTACTAACTGAGTCATAGTAACACAGTGTAGCATTGTCTTATCATACCATAATTAAGTGTTATGAAATTATAGATATGATCCATTGGATGATATCCCCATCTGAACTGCATACAAACCATACATTTCAACAGTTAGGTGATCCATTTATTTAAGTTATACACAAGCATGTGTTACAATGTCAAATTCACCCTTATGATCTCTACAAGATATTTCTGTTTATACCAAGTATATATGTTAGGGAACGAAGGGTCTAGTGAGAGGGTAGGATTGAAGGAAATCTGTATTAGTAAGAAAATGTGCTGGGGAAATTAATGGAATTAAAGGCTGACAAATCATCAGGTCACTGTCCAGAGCACTAAAGGAAGTGGTTCTGGAAATTGAATGCATTAGTGGTCAACTTCCTAAATTCTGTAGACTCTGGAACAATTTCTGCAGACTGGAGAATGGCAAATATAACACCACCAATTAAAAGGGAGGAAGAGAGAAAACTGAATTACAAATCACCTAATATCAGTATTGGGGCAAATGCTAGAGGCTGTTATAAAAGACGTGATAACAGATGATAACGTGATAACAGAAAGTATTAATGGGATTGGACAAAGCCAGTATGGGTTTATGAAAGGCAAATCATGCTTCACAAAAGTAATATGTTAGCATGGACTGAGATTTGTTGACAGAGAAGCACAGAATGGGGGAAAAAATAAAAGTATTTTCTGAGTGGCAGACATTGACTTGTGACCACCGCAAGGATCAGTGCTTCCATCCCGGCTATTCACGATACATGTAAATGACCTGAATGAAGGAATGAAATGCAACATTTTCAAGTTTGCTGATGACAGAAAACCAGGCGGGATTGTGAGTTGTCAGGAGGCTTCAAGGACGTTTCAAGGTGATTTAGACAAACTGACTGAGTGGGCAAATGCATTGTAGACACAGTACAACATGGCTAAATGTGATCTTATAGATTTTGGTGTGAAAAGCAGAAAGAAAGAGTCTTATTTAAATGGTGATATTTAAATGGGGAAGTGTGGATGTACAAAGTGATTTGGCTGTCCTTGTTCATCAGTCAATGAAAGTAGACATCAGGTGCTGCGGCAATTCAGACGGGGAATTGCGTATTGGCCATCTTTGCAAAGGAATTTGAGTTCAGATTAGGGATGTCTTACTGCAGTTATACAGGGTTTTGATAAGACCACACTTGGAGTAGTGTGCTCAGTTTTGATCTTTCTACCTAAGAAAAGCTATAATTGCCATAGAGGGAGTACAATAGAGGTTCACTAAACTGAAACCATGCATGGCAGGTCTCTCCAATGAGGAGAGATTGGATCAACTGGGCCTGTATTCACTGGAATAAGAATGAGAGGGGAGTTGATTAAAACATAAAATTCCAACAGGGCTACAAGATGCAGGGAGGATGATTTCCAAGATTGGAGTCTAGAACCAGAGGACACAGTCTTGGGATACAGTAGACCATTCAAGACTGAAATGAGGAAAGATTTGTTCACTGAAAGGGTAGTGAACCTGTGAAATTCTCGACCACAAAAGGCTGTGGAGGTCAAGTCACTGAATATCTTCAAGAGGAGATAGATAAATGTTTAGACTTTAAAGGCATCAAGGGGTATGGGGAGAAAGTGGGATTCAGGTGTCAAGATAGATGATCAGCCATGATCAAACTGAATGGTAGAGCAGGCTCCAAGGACCAAATGGCCATCTCCTGGTCCGACTTTCCATGTTTCTATATTTGTAAATCTATTTATCAAGCCTGGAGATGCATGATCAAAAAGCTGTCATGGTCGTGTTAGTTGCAGAACCCATTGCAATATTATTATTTACCTACCATTCATATCTTTCTAAAAGGAAATTTATTTTAAAAGCAGCTATTCTGAGGAGTAAATAAGCATAAATGTGAAAATGACAAAACTCAGAAATACTTCTAATAAATTTAAACAAAGTCTAAACTTGTCAATCATTATTTCATTGTTCCATGTTCACCCACCTAACCCCCAACTACTATATTTTATCATCTGTCAGGCTATCAGAAAGTTTATCGTATATATATCTCTTAGCATAGTATTTTAATCCCTCCTTACAAGTGTTTAGTAAAGCCAGTGATTAAAATTTTAGTATCCTCCCTAAACCTGACATTACACAATTCTGACAAATTCTAATTGCTATAACTGACATTGTTAAGAGATCACATTTCTTCAGTATCTCAATGGTCATTACAGTTTGCATCACAGAAAACACTCAATATGAATAGGAAAACATTTTTGGATTTTTAAAACCCTGCTTACATAATACTAACATTCTCCCCACAAAAACAGTTCTTTCCCTTTTGATAATCGTGTTCGTTTTCTGACCGTATCTGCAGAGTACATCAAGCCTTAGAAAACCTACACCAATCCTGATGAAGTTAGCACATCTCTGCTGCTTAAAATGTAACTTCACTTTCCTTCTCCCAGCCCCTGAAAAATGTTTCAAATCACCTCCAGTTCCTAACTGCAGTGTTTCTCAGTTGTAATTCCTTCTGATGGCTCTTTAACAAAACTTGCAATTTTATCTACACTGCAGGCTGGAAAGAAGGAAGGGCAAATAATTGAGCAAGTTGCTCTGAAGTGATACTCATCACCTTCTTGCTGCATCATCAATTAACTGGCTCAGTGAGAAGGTCTCTTGGCAAGCTACTCGACTTTCCAGTAATCAATACCTTTTGTGGCCAATTAACAGCCACTTGAGGGCCTCAGTTTGCCACTGGCCTGATTACCTGTCCTTCCAGTGGCCAAAAAGAATGGCACTTCTCCTAATAGGGAAAACAAAGTGACCTGCCTGCTGGGTTGAGGGGCATTGCAATCAGGGAAAGGATGGAGAGCAAGAGGGTGGCTGGTCAAACCTAGCCGTACACTTGCCTCTGACCCCCATGACCGCTCAGTCCTTGAGACACAAAAGAACAATATTTATCTTCTCACCACTGGATCAATTGAAAATTAGGGTCAATAATGATCTCTAATACCCAAAGACTTCCAGACTGTGATTGGTCAGCAGAATTTGGTGATGTGGCACTTCAACATTGAGAGCTCTGATTGTCCAAAAAGCTCACCAGTTGATTGGTGAGATTGAAGTGGATCAGTGGATTGAAGCTTGATTCAGTGAACTTTCTCAGTGGTGAAAGTGGAAAATTAAGTCACCTCCACCCTTTTGACTGGAAATCGGTGAACCTTGGTTTATAAGTTTTATTCTAACCCCTTCACTCCATCATAAAGTTTTATCAAGACTCATCAATAGATATTGGCTTGAGCTCCCAGAATTTTGTTTGCTGCGCTCTTCCATCCTCTGCTGAAATTGTTTTCCTTTCCCCAAATCTGTCTCCACTGAATATTTAAAATGTATATACTTGTGGGACATAGATTACACTGGTATTCTAGCATTTCTTGCCCATCCCCAGCTTGAGAAAGTGGTGGTGAGCTGCTTTCTTGAACCACTATATCCATGTGCTGTAGATGGACCAACAATTCTGTTAGGGAGAGAATTCCAGGTTTCTGATCTAGTGACACCGAAGGAACAGTATTGCTCTTAAATGGCAGTGTAGAGATTTGTTTTTGCCGGCCTTGGTGACTGTCCCTATGTACTCCCTGTTTCCCTCCCTGACCTTGTTCTGTTTCCCCCTTGTCTCTTTTTCCCTTCTTCTCTTTGTGCCCCCATGATATCTTTCAATTCATGACTTTCACACTTATCACCTCTCCTTCGATTCCTTAAGCTTTCTTTCCTAATTATCACTCCGCCCTATAAATCAGTTTGACCCGAATCTTGAGCTGTCACTGGAGATTAACTGGAATCACAGAGTCAAAGAATGTTTACTGCACAAAAGGAGGCAATTCAACCCATCATATGCTACGTTATATACTGCAGCATTTTAGCTAATTCCATGCTCCCATATTAGCTCTCCTTCTTCTTCCTCGAGAAATGTATCACTTTACACTTAATTTCCTGCATTAAATTTTATCTGCCAGATTCCTTCCATTCATCAGGTCCATGTCCTTTGTTATTTGTATCATTTTATTTCATCTTATTTTCTATCTCTTTAGACATCCAAGCTATTCTGATTTTGTTTGTCTTACCTTTCCCCTTACTGGAAATGTAATGCAACTGTACCAGACCTGTCTCAAATTTAAAGGCAGGCCATTGCTTGATGAAAATTTTGCCCACCAGTCTGTTTTTCCAATATATCTTGGGCAGAATCTAGTCTTAATAACTAGTGTTTCACCCATTGGCTGCCCCCAGCAGGGTGCAAATCAGACTCCATCACGAACAAGTGCCAACAAAACAAAAGCCAGCAGCACTTTGGTACCTGCAACACCACATGGCCATAATGCACTTTG
This sequence comes from Ginglymostoma cirratum, assembly GCA_024137785.1. Classification (NCBI taxonomy): domain Eukaryota; kingdom Metazoa; phylum Chordata; class Chondrichthyes; order Orectolobiformes; family Ginglymostomatidae; genus Ginglymostoma; species Ginglymostoma cirratum. Next base: position 26,001,785 of record JAHRHZ010000263.1, on the reverse strand, counting down.
GCCTTTACCAGGGATCCTCATTGGACCCCAAAGAGATGTGAGACAAGAACAGTGAGACAGGGACTGTGTCTCTGGCAAGGATCTGAGCAGGTCAATACAAGGAAATAGAATAGCTGTCAGTGTCCCCCTCCCCTGACTTCACGTCAGTGGCTCTCTAGATTAAGTAGTGGCCGCTGTGAACAAGGAGCAGTCACATAGGTCACTGGCAAAAGTAAAGTCCTGCCATTTTCTCAATAATTATAATTGCAGTTGTTCAAATTAAGGATTTAAACAAAATACTTTTAAATTACATATTTCACAAAAAATAATAAATATATGTACTGAATGGTCTATTATGTCTTTTAATGCCGCCATAAATTTTTATATAGTGGCTCCAATAAGCTTGATTTGAACCAATCCTCTTCTGCTGGCAATGCTTGAGCAAGTAGTGTGCAATGTTATGACAGTGTTATGACAACATCTCAGCAACTTAACAACCTGTGGGACTTCATTAAAGTTAAGCAGATGCACATTGGGAATAGTCATAGGCACATATATAGACACAAGGCCAGGCAGAAAAGATGTCTGGCTGCTGCTTGGGTGTTAAAGGTATCAGTATCATTAAATGTGCAAATAAAGTTAAAGCTCAATGTGAAAAACTAAAAAGCATGTTTTCTTATACGAACGTGTCCTGTAAGTATTCTGAACTGATAAAGAGTTATATGTTTGTTAATTTATCTCTAAGAAAAAAAGCTTATGTTTATATGTATTTTATATTTGTACTACCCTTTCATGACCTTAGGATGTACTGAAGTGTTTTACAGTTCTTGAATAAGTATAGTGTCTACAATAATGTAGGGAGTACAGCAGTCAATTTGTACATGGCAAGGTTCCACAAATTGCAATATGATGATGACCAACCAATCTTGTTCACCCTCCTCTACTTCGTCAAGAAGCACATTTACAAAAGAATACCTGTTAATGGAATGCCCATTTTGCTTTTACCTACAAGTCACCTTTACTGCAACAGGTGACATTTTAGTTCTGTGCTCTTAAAATCAACACATTAAATAATTCATACTGTATTGCATCTTTCCTTTCACAGGTAACAGATTTCAAATATGGTATTAAAAAGCTAACTGCCAGTTATGCAAATTGTCTGCAAATGGCCCAGTGTCAAACTTTGTTCACTTACGCTCCTGTGAACTGACCTAAATCACTTTGTTTTGTTAAATGTGCTACATAAATACAAATTGTTGTTGTTCTTGCAGTTGACTTGCATTCAGCCGAAAGGTATAAATGACACGCTGAATCCATGGCTGGTTATGGCTGATAAGGAACATCATCATCTGCACAGACCTCTACAAGTTTCATGCTACCTGACTTGAAATTCATTGAGAGATAGTAAGAATTGCCGATGCTGGAGTCAGAGATAATACAGTGTGGAGCTGGAGAAACACAGCAGGCCAGGCAGCATCAGAGGAGCAGGAAAGCTGACATGAAATTTGTGAAGAAGGGTCCCGACCTGAAATGTCAGCTTTCCTGCTCCTCTGATGCTGCCTGGC
>JAHRHZ010000263.1:25833333-25999841 GCA_024137785.1 Ginglymostoma cirratum | reverse complement strand
CTTTCTGAATAAGGGTCCAGACCCGAAACGTCAGCTTTCCTGCTCCTCTGATGCTGCTTGGCCTGCTGTGTTCATCCAGCTCTACACCTTGTTATCACGGAAACTGTTGAGTTGCTGCAAGAGTATTCTATTGGTTGGTTCATGACAAGGACAGAGAGGTGAAGCAACTCATCCTTCCTGACAGCCTCAAGTGTCAAGTGTTGGTATTGGTTCATTATCAAGCAGATCACCTAGAGGCAGAAAAAAACTGTTCTGATCAGAGAGTAGTATTACTGGCCCAGATGGCTCCTAATAACTGACTACTATTGAAATTGTGAGATGTGCTCTTTGGCAAAAGCAGGGAAGTGACTTCACCCCCAGCATGGGATCCCTGGTTGCCAAGAGACCTCTAGAAACTTTATGATCTTTGACCCCAGTAGTAATGGAACTGTCATGTCCTCATATTTACATGTCTTCACCAAATTCACACAGGCCATTTTTACCCATGACCAAATGACCTCAACTACAACCAGAGAGTTCGTATGTGATTATTTTAACTGTTTTAATGTTCCATGTCAAATTTACAGTGATCAGAGCGCAACTTCAAGAGCTGGATCTTACAGACACTTTAGTCTATGGAATTGCAAAGAGCTGCTCTGTCCCCTGTCATCCAGAGAGAAGTGGACAGTGTGAATGATTCAGTTGTATTCTACGTGACCATCTACACACCTTGCCTCCTGAGATTAAACAAAAGTTGCCTGAATATCTTTGGAGCTGTTTTCTGCTTATGGACTTTCTAACATTACTAGACCTCACACTCATCCACAGGATGTTCTGCGCACTATGTCTTCTTGAAAGAGATCCAGTCCTTCTTGAGCTTGGTCTGCTTGGGCTGACCACAACTTCTGAAGGAGATGTCCAGGTCAATGAGAGGATAGCTCAGCATCTCAAGAGGCCAAGCTAGGTATCTGAGGTAGTGTCCAAGAGGACCAAGACAGAGTGCCAAGAAGAAAGACTTTGAACCATCATAAAGTTGTCACGGCTGACCTTTCAACTGGTGAAAGGATATTCCTCCAAACTCAGAATATCAAGGAGATTAGATTAAGATCTGGAAATGTGGGACCCTGAATTTCAGATCATCCAGTGGCAGGATACACCTACGTTGTTGAGCCAATAGCTGGAGGGCAACCTCAGAAAACAGTTTACAGAGGGGAGTTCCTTGAGGCCTGAAGTCTGGTGGAAATGTGGAAGCAAGCAGCTTACTAGGTGGTATTGTGGAACTTTAACTGTCGGTGCATGATGGTTTGAGTTAAGTGGAATCACATAAGAATGTGGAATCGTGGAGAGATGTGTGTGTTGTGAATCCAGTGAGCGCATCCAGTGTGGAGAGGCTTATATTCATCCCAAAAAAATATGCAAAAGGCACCTGCCGGGAGACAGCAGCTGAAGGAAGAAGTGCTATCCATCATACAAATCCTGAAGTCCTGACTGACCTAAGCCCCAGTGAGGGGGATCCGTCACAGAACCTAGGTTTGTTGGAAGGTACCAGCATAAATATGCAGCTGAGAAGGTTTTCTCGAACAAATGCTGGGTATCACCCCAACCCTTTCCAATGGCCAGATGGGTGATTCTGCCGTTAACATGAAGTCATTGGGGGAGTTGAAGGCCTAGTGGTATTACCGCTGAACTGTTAATCCAGAAACCCATATAATGTTCTGGGGACCTGGGTTCGAATCCCGCCACGGCAGATGGTGGAATTTGAATTTAATTAAAAATATCTGGAATTAAGAATCTAGTGATGACCATGAATCCATTGTCGATTGTCGGGGAAAAAACCCATCCGGTTCACTAATGTCCTTTAGGGAAGGAAACTGCCACCCTTACCTGGTCTGGCCTACATGTGACTCCAGACCCACAGCAATGTGGTTGACTCTGAACTGCTCTCTGGGCAATTAGGGATGGACAATAAATGCGGCCTAGCCAGTGATGCCCTCAATCTGTTAACGAATAAAAATAAGTTCTAGCTATTACGTTTCAATTGAACTTGCTAATCACACAGCTGCTTAAGAAACGGCCACTGTGTGCTGTGTGTCGATGACAAATAACAATGATTATATAACCACTATTGGGCTATCTTTTGATTCTAGATTTTGTTGAATTTAAAAATAACTATCTGCCATCTTGGAAGATTTGCACTCATTTTCACAGGACATTACCATGGTTCTCTGGATTATTACTCCAGTAGGCATTATGAGTAAGCTACTTTCTGTGCCTTTACAAATGTAAGGAAGATATAGATATTGCTCAATCATTTTCGTAATACAATCAAATCAAACTGGTTAGCTCCAGAAATTTCACAATCTGAAACAGGATGTAGCACTATTTGTGACACATCTAAAACCCACACTGCAAATATTTGATGTTTCACTTTCACAACAACGTCCACAAATCAAATCCAGAACTCCTAGCTTTTTCTAGCTCTTTAATTCAGATGAAAGGGAGCTGATCTTCTTCAACACTTTATTTGTTTATGGGCACTGACAGCTACTGGCCAAGAAAGTATTTATTGCCCAATCCTCATAAGAGTCAACCACAGTACAGCAGGTCTGGAGTTAGATATTGGCGACACCAAATAAGAACAGCAGATTTTCTCCTCTAACCGACATTTATGATTAAGATAGATTTTTACAATAATTGACAGCGGTTACATGGTCACCATAATGCCAGCTTTTTAGCCCATACTGAATTCAAATTTCATCATCTGCCTCGCTGCAATAGTGTGGGATCCTAGATTGCTGGCCTAGTTACATGACCATTACACCATTACCTTTCCCATAATGTCATGGTGCAAGACGTCTGAGAATGTTCCCAAGCTACTTGAGGATTTTGACCTGCCCATTTGGCTCAATCACTTGGTGCTAATTCAGAATGGGCAAGAAACGAAAGTAGTTAATCTGAGGGGATATTAAATGCTTTTTCAGAAATGCTGTTCAGTACCCCAAGAAGCAATATCCAAAAAACTTAGCAAATGTTCATTCCCTCTCTCAGCCTCTGATCTATCTTCAGACTGGCATGGCATTATTCCAATTTTCACACAGTGGATGTCTCTCATAAGCATTAACATACATGGCTGTCAATCCCAAGTATTTAAACAATCCTGTACTCCAGCCTGGGTCAGCAGCTGCATTGGGATTTTAAGATGCCCAAGATACCTTCTGCATTTTCAGAGGTGTGAAAAATTCAGAAATTTTGTTTCTTAAAAAAAGAGAAAAAGGAGATACAAAGACATAAAAAGACAGAAAGACAAAGGGAAATAGAGAACCAGAAACATAATTTGACACCATCTTACAATGTACAATGTCACATGCTGCTCCTCACCAACTATGAAGAGAGGATCATGACCATGACTGCCCCATGTGGCAAAATTATTGTGATCAATTCCTTGATGCACTTGACTTACTTTGTCAGGAACGCCTGTCGGAAGGGTGTCTCCCTGACTTAATTGAGTACTACGCTCTGTAGGCTTTGAGGCGTAGCCATTTAGTCGAAGCACATGCAGTCTGTTTGCTGTATATATGACTGGAACATAGTGCATGTATAAGATTGACATAATACAGTGCCATACAACAATATGTTGACCCCACTGACTCATCACCTTTGCCAACTATGACAAACTTTGTACCTGTGCTGAGTGGCAAGGGAAAACAGAAGTGGGGTGAACCGGTTAGCTCTGGCTGAGGGACAAACTACAGAAAAGCAGGGCAGAGATGCTATGAACATCAAACTAGGCAAAAAGTGAAAAAGTGCTAAGAGAGGCAATGAAAAGCCCTGAGATGCACCCTGGTCCAATCCTTGAGTTGGGTTCCTGTTTTGCATGCAGACATTGTTGGTAGCAGTATTTTAATGAGAGGTGCTGGAATGCTCCAAAGTGCAGCATTGAGGGGTAGAAGCAGATTGGTATGGATGTCATAATTGCAATGTTAGATGTTAATATCCATATAAGTGACATGCGTGCAGCCGCTACCTATGAAGTATGCTCTGAAAAGCTGGTGCTGGACGTCCAGGATGGAGGTCTGGTGGAGTAAGCAGTGAGCTGGAGCTCTTTTTTATATTCATTGGGCATTGCTGGCTGGGCCAACACTTATCGTCCATCCGCAATTGCCCAGAGGGCAGTTAAGAATCAACTACATGTGGGTCTGGAGTCACATGTAGGTCATATCATGTAAAAACAACTGATTTCTTTCCACAGAGGACATGAGTGAAACTAACATTTTTTATGACAATCAGTAGTGGTTACATGGAAGCTATTGGGCCAGCTCTTCATTCCATATTTTAACTGAATTCAAAATTCAACATCTGCCATAGTGTTAGTTGAATCCATGTCCTTGGTGGAGATCTAGATTGCTAGCACAGTGACATCATCATTATGCCACCAACTCACCTGGAGCTGCCAGGCAACAGCTCTGACTTTCATGTTCAGAATTCTTGCCTTCCAGTTTCTAGACAGCAAGTGGGAAAAATGCATAGTCCTCAATTAAGTCAGGGCAGACACCCTTCAGGCAGGCGTTCCTGACAATTAAGTCAAGTGCATCAAGGGACTGAGCAAAATAATTTTGCCACTTGGGGCAGTCGTTGTCATGATCCTCTCCTCATAGCGGTGAGGAGCATTAATGAGATGAAATTAGGTAGTAATGAAGCTGGACATCTCTTCTGATTTCCCCAACTTTCTCAACACGATCCATGTCATTTGGGGCTGGGAAGATTTTGTTCCTCATTTTAGACAATACCCCAATTTCTAGATTCACCCATGAGAGGAAATATCCTTTTTCATCCATCTCCATTAGACTTTTCAGGCTTTCACACTTCAATCAAGTCACCTCTACTAAATGTCCTTTGTGGAAGGAAATGTGTTACCCTGAATGGCCTATATATTAATGATAAAAGTATAACTATAATTATAGGTGAATCTAGACCCACAGTAATGTGCTTGACACAATGGTGAAACGTGCTCAAATGTAGCTGCCACTCAGTTGTATTCATGATGATGTCTATTCATCACCTTCTCAAGGGCAATTGGGGACGGACAATAAATGCTGGCCTAGACAGTGATACCTGCATCCCATGAAAAAACATGATAAGTTATATCATAATAAATATTATAAAAATACATTGTCCATTGTCTGAAAGTTTTATATTTTTATATTGTTTCACAGTAAACTTAAAGTATACATGCACCAACATTCTCACATAGAACATGTAGCGATTTGATTGAAATAACCATTCTTATCAACAATCTTCAGGCTCTGCTGAAGGACAGGAATGCAAAGCATAACTTATTTACCAATTACTAGCTGCGCAATCATCAGTACCTAGTCATAAACAGACTTTTGCTATGGGCACTTTTTAAACTGTTGTTTATAAACCATTACTTCTGGCACATTGTGCTGGGAAGCTGTCAACACATCTGAACATGTTCATCTGACTAATGTTTCTCTATAAATGTTTTTTCTTGTTAAACTGGCACATATAGATGTCATTTTCAACAGAAATACCGAAATCTATATATTTTAAAGACTGTTCAATAATCGTCAATCACAACCAATTGACATCACAGAGACATTTCCTACCTTGAAAAATAGACGGTCTTTTCTTAGGGCGCCTTAAGTGTACTTGCTCCGCGTTCCTGTAGTTTCTATTACCCTTTCCGTAATTATCAATGCTCATCAAGAATTCTGGTGGAAGGCTAACCCTCCGCCTTGAATTTAATCCATTCTGGAATAAATCTGCAGTATCTTTCCTCATGGAGTTCGAATTGCTATCGTCAAATGCCATTGAAGTGGTCTTATCAAAAACGAGAGGAATAAAGTCCAGCTTCACATGGAAAAGATGCTTAGAGGATCTTGTTGCTTAAACATAGTAAACTCAACTGTGTGTTTGCCTAAAGTTTACTTCAAATTCTTGTTAGGGCAGTCCAGCGAGTTAATGGGCGAGGTCTCTCACAGGTGTTGAATTACAACATAGTCTGTCCTGGTAGCAGTGGATAGATACAGAACAAAGTTAAGAAAGAAATATAGTAAATCATTAAGATTTTATTCCTCACAAATAGCTACAAAGATGTAGAAATAATTGTAATATTTTAAATAATTTTAGGAACATTCTCAGGAAACTGATAGCATATTCTTTATGTGTAAACATTCATGTGTTTTGAAAATCAGGTAGTTAATCTATTGTAAGTGGTGTTTGACTTTAGACAACATATTCCTGTAAAATTATAAATGCTGACTTAGTGTTAAAGTATTGTGGTACAAATAATCTAAAATGCTTACAATAAAGTGCTTACAATAGTTAGCAGTCTTAGTAATGCATATACAAATCCACAGAATGCAAATTCTGTGCCAAAATGTGTGTCACCAGCAACTTTGGAAAAAGCACCAGGATAGACATAAATGAGCATGAGACCCTTTCAGTATAACTGAGCACTGGTTTGATGACTTCTACAGGCATGCTGTGCTCAGAATAACCAGGTCTATTTGTAACCTAATGAAAGATTCTTAAAGGGACCACTGGAAGTCATCACCAAAATACAATGCTTTGTGATGCTTTCAAATTCGACAACAATTTTGAAGACAGTCTTTGGGCCATATTTAAACCCCTTCTGATCAACCTATCCCTGACAGCTATTGGTGATGTGTCTGAATTTAAAGTTAGTATTCACTTTGACAGCGAATTGCCTGAGCATGTGTAGTAGGTACCTCTAGCTCTCCAGCCTAAATTAATTGAAGCCCAAAGTTCAATGTTAATAGGGCCACTCTAGTATTGCTAGTTCAATATTGGAATTCTTTTAACTGTGGCCAGTTTGCGTTGCCAGGTCATCAGAATTTAATACTTCCCTCCTTGTTTCTCGGCTGAAAAACCAAAGACTTCCTTATAACTCACATAATACTATTAAGAACTCAGTCTCATAATTTTTCTCTGCAATCTTCTCTGAGCAGAAATGAACATTTTCTGCAAGGGTGGCCTGACCTGAGTACTGTACAATTTGATCATGGCTTTCTCTGATCTGAATTCACAATCGGGTATATAGTTCACTTACATATTTATGTAGAAGCTCCTTTGGTTCAAATAGGCCACTGCAGTGTGATTTGAATACTCAATGGTTGTGATTTGTGATTCCCATTGCTTTGGAAAAAAGCTGTAAGGTGACCAAAGTGGACAGCCGTTGTTGCTGTTGACATGCTGCTGTTGCTAACTTGTGAAGCTAGAGACAAAGGATAGAATCTTATAGGGTCTGAGTGACATGTGCTATGGCAAGATGTGTGGCAGAATTGAATGAGAAGTCTGTTGGTCCATCCCAATGTTATGTTCATTTTGCTCTAGGTTTTATGCTTTTTACCAGTGGTGCAGCGGGATTGACAAGATGCCAGTTGATGGTGGTTAATGCTTGTAAATCCTCTTGTTAATGCCATAAGTTGTCTCATTAATATTCAGCCTCTCTTACTGAACTTTTCAAACAAGCTCGATGTCAAGAAAACTCAAAAGGAAATCAGGGCATGTACCTGGCAGATTCAGCTCCCATTGGCTTCTAACGACTTCCATGTTGGACACTAGGCAACAACATCTCGTGGTACAATTCATGGGGTTCAGGTGAATGCACTTTGCCTTTACGGATATTGGCATCCAGCATCTGCTAACCCATCATGACCATCATGGCACCTATCCAGTTCACTGGTGGGTTTCTCACAAACCCAGAGCTTGCATTGCAGAGCACACCAGCAATCAGCACTGAACGGTTGCAGCAGGGACATATTGTGCACAGGGATGGGCACCCATCTCATGGAATAGGCCAGAGTAGCTCTCAGGCTTGCTGTCTTAGAGCTCAGTCATTTTATGCCCACCGCATGCTCATAGCATCCATGCCTTGCTTTGCCTGTAACATCCTTGTTAGTGTGTTGGCACATTAACCTGAGCCAAAGGCTTTTGCTACTGCCATTTGAGGATGAGGACCAATAAGCCTAAGGAGACGCTGCAGCTGAATGGCCACTCAGGATAGATTGGTCTGCAGGAGCCCCAGAGATTTCTGGCCCTGACTTAATTTCCTGTCCACGAGCAAGGCGCAGTGTTGATGCAGGCCTCATATGTCCCCGGACACAGAGACAGATCTTTTTCAGATGCTGGAGCAGAACCTGAGGGCTGCAGAAGTGGGAGATCTTACTTTTCTGGTAACTGTGGAGATCACTGCACACCAGTATGCACCTTGCAGAAAGTGATGGGAGACCTGTGTGGGATATCTTACTCATGCAGCCATAAATGCATCAGGACACTGGCCAATGCATCAGTGCAAGGTCACAGTTCATTTCGTTTCCCAAGATGTGGTCAGTGCTGTGGTCTGAACAGTTAATTTGGCAACATAGCTGTCTTCCCTCAGGTGCAGGCTGCCATCGACAGGACCCATGTGATCACTGTTACTTCAAGAGGTGTGTGCCCACCCTCCTGGCAGCTTTCATAGTTTGTACATTCTGAAGCACTCTCTGTACCAAGTGCTTTTGAGAGTCCAGGTGCCTTATAAGACTTGTTACTGGATATCCATGGTGACCATGGTTCGTGACACCATTGTGTAACTCCCGATTAGTGTGGAGCATAGGTTTAATGCAACCCAAGCCTCAGCCAGGGCTGTTGTGGAGTTCAGTGTAGGGCTCTTGAAGATGCATTTCCATGCTTGAATTGTCTGATGTTTGGGGGAGGGCATACAGTATAGTCTGGACAGCATGTGCTGCATTTTATTGGTGTGTTTTTCTCTGCATAATTGAAGCAGGAAACAAGGTGACGTCCTTGCTGAGGAATTGAGGAATGGGACCAGTCATCCATGGAGAAGAATGAGGAAGAAGCTGTGACAAGTGTTACCTGCCAGATAGAAACTCATTGACAAACACTTCCAATAGAAGAGTGCTGGGTGCAGCAATTATTGACTGTAAATTGTTTGGCCAAAATCTGGATGACATTGTGCGGGTGAAGTTCTGCCTCTGTTAGCTTTATTTTTGTTTCTTTTTCCTCGAATAAGAGGTCACATTTATGTTAATATTTGTCCAACTTCTAGCCTGTATATAAAGTTCCCCTACAAAACAATGACAAGAATTGAGTCCACAGTGGACCCTGGGGTCAGGGTAGCATTGATTCAGAGAGTGTTCAGATGGGCTACAGCTACAGACAGATAAAGTGTGAGACACAGCTTTTGAACTGCAATGAGGACGAAGGAATGGTATTGTATGTATGAAGGAATGTTAGCCATACTGGATGTGTGCCATCGGCAGCATGATGCTATAGTTGCTGCACGATTTTGTTGCTAGTGAAGGGTAATGCTAGATTGCCAATTACTGTTTAGGTGCACAGCGGTCTTTGAAGGTGGTGTGGGCATAAGGGATGCTGGTGTTTTGGAAGGTATCTGCTGAACGGTAAGTTTTGGGAATGATATGTGGTAAGATGGGGTGGAAATTGGATATGAGAAACACGATAAGGTTGGGGTAGATAATTAATGCAGTGAATTTGGTAAGATGGGATGAGCAAACCCATTAGGCCTTGCAGTCAAAAGCCCTCCAAAAAACTTGACACAACTCACACTTGGCCAAAATATCGTAGGTTTAGCCCAATGGTGTTCTCTTGAACACTGCCACTTGTCAAATGTTTTGCATATACATATAATTACGATACAAATATGAGTCTATACCTTGCTTGTTGTTGTCATCATTTTTCGTGTAATTCTCATTGAAGCATTGAAAGCTATTTTTATTGTTTAAAAGACAACTGAAAATGTATGAACCTTTGACATTCCTCCAAACAGATGACAAACTTGATAGACGTATGTTTTACAGTGTACGAAAATATAAACAAACAAGGGCAGAGCAATGGATGTGATCTACATGAACTTCAGAAAGGCATTTGACAAGGTTCTTCATGGTAGATTGATTAGCAAGGGTAGATCACGTGGAATACGGGGAGAACTAGTCATTTGGATACAGAACTGGCTCAAAGGTAGAAGACAGAAGGTGGTCGTGGAGGATTGCTTTTCAGAGTGTTGCTGGGTCCACTGCTTTTCATCATTAATGTAAATTATTTGGATGTGAACCTAGGAGGTATGATTAGTAAGTTTGCAGATGACACCAAAATTAAAGATGTAGTGGACAGTGAAGGATACCTCAGAGTACAACAGGATCTTGATCAGAAGGGCCAATGGGCCAAGCAGTGGCAGATAGAGTTTAATTTAGATAAATATGAGGTGCTGCATTTTGGGTAGGACTTGAACACTTAATGGTAAGGTCCTGGGGAGTGTTGCTGAACAAAGAGACCTTGGAGTGCAGGTTCATAGTTCCTTGATAGCGGAGTTGCAGGTGGGTAAGATAGTGAAGAAGGTGTTTGGTATGCTTACCTTTATTAGTCATTGCATTGAGTATAAGAGTTGGGAGGTCATGTTGCAGCGGTACAGGACATGGGTGAGGCCACTATTGGAATACTGTATTCAGTTCTGGTCTCCCTGCTGTATGAAGGATGTTTCAAAACTTGAAAGGGTTCAGAAAAGATTTACAAGGATATTGCCAGGGTTGGAGGGTTTGAGTTATAGAGAGAGGCTGATTTGGCTAGGGCCTTTTCCCTGGAGCATTGAAGGCTGAGGGATGACCTTGTGGAGGTTTATAAAATCATGAGGAGCATTGATAGGGCAAATAGGTAAAGGCTTTTCCCAGGCATAGGGGAGTCCAAAATCAGAGGACATACATTTAAGATAGAAACATAGAAGATAGTAGCAGGAGGAGGCCATTCAGCCCTTCAAGCCTGCTCCACCATTCTTCACGATCATGGCTGATCATCCAACTCAATAGCCTCATCCCACTTTCTCCCCATAACCTTTGATCCCATTTTCCCCAAATGCTATATCTAGTCAGCTGTTGAATACATTCACAGTTTTGGCATCAATTAATTCCTGTGGTAATGAATTCCACAGGCTCACGACTCTTTGGGTGAAGAAAAGTCTCATCTCCATCCTAAATCGTCTAGCCCAAATACTCAAACTGTGACCCCTGGTTGAAAGGGACCTAAGGGGCCACTTTTTCACATAGAGGGTGGTGTATGTATGGAATGAGCTGCCAGAGGAAGTGGTGGAGGCTGGTATAATTACAACATTTAAAAGGCATCTAGATGGTTATATGAATGGAGAGAGTTTAAAAGGATATGGGCCAAAAGCTGGCAAATGGGACTAGATTTTTTTAGGATATTTGGTCAGCATGGACGAGTTGGAACGTAGGGTCTGTTTCCGTGCTGTATGTCTCAATGACTCTATGACTGTATTTCTTTTATGACCTAGAATTCAGCCTTTTAATATTCTTTGTAACAATGTGCTTCATTGTCAGATAACCATATGACTTGATTCATGAAGTTGGTAAGAATCCAGTAAATGTCTAAATATATAATTCTTCAAACACACTTGTGCATCTCATGGCCAAAGTACTTCCACCTGCAGGAATTTCTGGGTTGGAAGCTTATGAACATAATACCAAAGAAAAAGGATGTACAAGTAATTTTTAATACTCTTGAACTTGAAATAAAATTGCCTTTACAAATTTTCTACAGCTGGAAATCAGGCAAAGAAAGAAAATTCAGCCTAAATATACAATCATAGAATCCCTACAGTGCAGAAAGAGACTATTCAGCCCGTCAAAACTGCACTGACACTCTTAACAACATTTCACTTAGACCCACCCCCTACCATATCCCCATAACGTGCATTTACCATAGCTAACTCACCTAGTCTGCACATCTCTGGACACTACAGTTAATTTAGCATGGCCAGTGCACTCAACCTGCACATCTTTGGACTGTGGGAATAAATCTGAACACCTGCTGGGAATCTACACTGACAGAGGGAGAACATGCAGATTCCACAACAGAAAGTCACTCAAGGCTGGGATCAAACCCAGGTCCAAGGCACTGTGTGGTAACAGTGCCAACCGCTAAGCGACACTGCTGACAAAGTAAAAATGCACAGGGTCCTCCAACTTGTTCTGTTTCTCTACTGGTTCTGCTGATCTCCTATTAATATTAATACAATAGTTTGAGACAACACTTGTGGAATTTGGACCCAAAATATTTTAAAAGCAAGTGAAGCCACTTAGAACACAAAAATGGTGAAAAGAATTATGCTCCATCAACCTTTCCCATACCACCCTTACCTTCATAAGTCACCCACAAAACAAGTTATTGCTCAACATCAAAGATTTAAAAATTGTTTTGGAATTGATTAGCATTGCATAACATGTATGCTGAGGAATGCAGGAACTCCCAACATAACCAGAACTTGTTGGTACTAGCTGGTTTTGAAAGTATAGCAACATCATGATTTGGTATTACATTTTTCAGAAATTTGCAGGTGTACTGACTTCAGTGGCTTTCTTCATTAAAAATCAAATTTAGGATCATATATGATATAGTGCAAAAGAAGGTCATTGGTCAATTATGTCTGTGTCAGCTCTTTGAAAGAGTTATACAATTAGTCCCACACCCCTGTTCTTGTCCCATTGCCCTAAAAATCTCCGTTTCTATCTTAATGACCATCTCACACCTCAATAATCCTCTCTCTGTTTCTCTATCACTGTTTGCCTTTTCTCTCTTTGCATCTCCCTTACAGTAAAATAACACTTTGTCTATTGTTGTTTAATTTATAGTCAATTTGAGTATATGAAGTTTGAAGTTTGCATCACAGATAGACAGGGTGGCTAAGAAAGTATTTAGCACCCATGCCTTCATTGCTCAGACCAATGACTATAGGAGTTGCGATATTATGTTGAGGTTGTACAGGACATTGATTCTGGAACACTGTGTCCAGTTCTAGTTGCCCTGTTAAATTCCTTATGGCCTGTCTCTGCTTAGCTTGTCCCAGGATTTTGGTGTTGTCCCAGTCGAATTGGTGGTACTCACTCATCTCAATCCACATGGATAAGGAGAACCATCAACTTGACTGGGACAACACCAAAATCCTGGGACAAGCTAAGCAGAGACAGGCACGGGAATTCCTTGAAGCCTGGTGGTCCATGAAGAAAGCCATCAGTAAACACATAGAACTCGATCCCCTATACACTCCACTACAAAGGAAAACCGGAAGTGAGGCAATCCAGCTCAATGGACTCCAGAGTTTAAAAACCAGGCAGGAAAACACACCGGCGCTTCATCGGAGGCTGCACTGATGATGTTACCCAGCAGGGCAATGAAACGTCTGTGGAACAACATGTGCTTGGAAATTAACAAGTGCAGGTACATATGGAGTGCCTGAATGGAAACATATTGTATAGAACAGCCAAGCAGCACTTTTTCCAAGACAACAACTTTGAATTTAGCCAATTAATTTAAACCAAGCTTCAGAAAGCGAGATAACAAGCATGGGGCTGGATGAACACAGCAGGTCAAGCAGCATCATAGGAGCAGGAAAACTTGACGTTTCGGGCCTAAACCCTTCATCAGAAATGGGGGAGGGGAAGAGGGTTCTGAAATAAATAGGGAGAGAGGGGTAGGCGGATAGAGAATGGATAGAGGAGAGGATAGCTGGAGAGGAGGCAGACAAGTCGAAGAGGCGGGGATGGAGCCAGTAAAGGTGAGTGTAGGCAGGGGGGTAGGGAGGAGATAGGTCAGTCCAGGGAGGACGGACAGGTCAAGGGGGCGGGATGATGATAGTAGATAGGAGATGGGGGTGTGGCTTGAGGTGAGAGGAAAAACAGGTTAGGGAGGTGGAGATGAGCTGGGCTGGTTTCGGGATGTGGTTGGGGGAGGGGAGATTTTGAAGCTTGTGAAATCCACATTGATGCCATTGGGCTGCAGGGTTCCCAGGCTGAATATGATTTGCTGTTCCTGCAGCCTTCGGGTGGCATCACTGTGGCATTGCAGGAGGCCAAGGATGGACATATCATCTGAGGACTGGGAGGGGGAGTTGAAATGGTTCGCGACTGGGAGGTGCAGTTGTTTGTTGCGAACTGAGCGCAGGTGTTCTGCAAAGCGGTATCCCGCCCCCTTGACCTGTCCGTCCTCCCTGGACTGACCTATCTCCTCCCTACCCCCCTACCTACACTCACCTTTACTGGCTCCATCCCCGCCTCTTCGACTTGTCTGCCTCCTCTCCACCTATCCTCTCCTCTATCCATCCTCTATCCACCTCCCCCTCTCTCCCTATTTATTTCAGAACCCTCTTCCCCTCCCCCATTTCTGATGAAGGGTTTAGGCCCAAAACATCAAGTTTTCCTGCTCCTATGATGCTGCTTGACCTGCTGTGTTCATTCAGCCCCATGCTTGTTATCTCGGATTCTCCAGCACCTGCAGTACCTTTTATCTCTGATACAATTTATTTCAGAAAGCTAATTGAATTTAAATCAGATGGTATTGACAACCTGAAACTAATCATGTTATAAGAATTTGATTTTGTCATTATAGGTATATAAGACAAGGGCAATTGGAAAATTGGGGAGAGTCATCTGCCACATGCCAGAGTTAGCACCATTCAGCTCTCAGAGAAAGCCTGTCCAAATAATCAAAAGTACCACAGTATTTTAGCTCGAAGTTCTCATTGAAGAAAGTATAGAGATAAAACAACCCTGACAGCAGAATTTGCGGAAGAAAAGCATTTATGAAGAGAGTGGAGACAACAGAATATTCCAAAAGTCAGTCTGTGTGAATTTAGTAAGATTAAGTTATAATTCATGGTTGTCTTATTAATTGGGTTTATTTACTGGGTCTTGTGTTTATTTGAACAGTATTCCAGTAGAATTTAGACCAGTTAGGAAGTAGTTAGTAGTCTAAGGAGGAATTGTTGGTTTGTTAGCAATTCTGTTATTTTGTTCATTGTGGGTTAAATAAATAAATTGTTTCTTGTCACATGTAAAGTGGAGATCAGGGATTTTCTTTCTTTTAACCACTCTTTTAATAGATTACAAGGGGAAAGGCGAGCTTCTTGGGTGTTTTGGTGGTAATTATTAGAAGGGAATCTCTAATGCTGTCATAGCAGGTTGGGGCTTGTGTTTTGGCTTAACTGTCAGAGGGGCTCACCTATTGTCCCTCCATAACAAAACTGGGGGCTCATCTGGGATCTGGACAGTTTGTGTAGGAGATTTGAATAGATCTGAATGGATTTGAACAGAATTAAACAGACTTGGGGATTAGTGACCTAGATCTCTAAAATAGAACTTAGGTGAGGAAATTCTGTTTAATTTTGGTTACGTGTGGTAGGTTAAATTAAAAGTGCGGGAACTGGCTCTTAACATTGCTAAAGAGGTTCTGGGATTTGAAGATGCTTCCCAAATTTGTCAAGAAAATTAAGAAGGACAGAACAAGGATATACTTTTAGACTTGGCAATCTGGCTAAATTTGGGTTTTACTAGGGACAAGAGGAAAGGTGCAAACGTAAAGGAGTTGGTCAAGTATTTGGATATACCAGAGAAACAGGCAAGTGCAGTGGAGTTAGAGAAAATTAAATTGAAAATTAGACAATTGGAGTCAGAAGAGAAAGAAAGCGAAAGAAGAGTCATGTCTGAAGATAAAGAACGGGAGAGAAGGTTCTTAGCTGAGCAAAAAGAGAGTGAGAAGAGAGGGAGAAAGAGAGAGAGAGAGTTTGAACTTAAAAGTTGCAAATTGAACAGAAAAGTCAATTTAAAAGAATGGAGAGGAAGGTAAATGATAGGTTTAGTGAGGAGGAGAGTAATGATGAGCAAACCCATCGTAGCCAAAGATATGGTAGGGATATATACAAATTCGTCAAAATATTATGAAATTTCGATGAAAAGGATGTAGAACCCTTTTTCATTTCATTTGAGAAATTTGTTAAACAGATGAATTAGCCAGAGACTGTGTGGGTAATGTTAATTCACACCAAATTGGTAGGCAGGTCTAGTGAGGTGTTTGCAGCACTGTCAGATATGGTGTCAAGAGATAGTGAAGAGGTTAAACCGAGTATTTTGAGTACCTACGAACTGGTACCAGAAGCATTTAGATAATGGCTCAGAAACACAAAGAAGGAAGCAGGTCAGAGTTATGTCGAGGTTGAAAGAATTAAACAGAACAACTTTGATTGATAGGTGAGAGCATTAAAGATAGAAAAGACATATGAGGATCTTAGAGAAATTATTTTGCTGAAGGAGTTTAAAAGCTCATTTCCAGAAATGATAAGAACTCATACTGAGGAACAGCAAGTTAACAAAGTAAGAAGAGCTGCAGATATGGCAGATGAATATGTATCAGTCCATAAATCGAAATTTAGCATTCAACAGCAATTTCATTCCGTGAGGGATAGAAATTGGGAAAAAGGGAGATCCTTCAATGGAAAACAAAAAGTAGATCAGACTGGGAACAGTTTACCACGAGTGAAAAAAGAAACCCAAGAGCGTGAAAAGGAGGCAAAAGGCTTCAGGTATTTTCACTGTAATGGAGTGGGACACAAAGTCACAGTGCCAGTGGTTTAAGAAAGGCACTGGGAAAAAGTGCTAAATGTGGTAAAAGATGTTAAACTAGTGGGATTAGCTGAGATAGTGAAGGAAATCCCAAAAGAAGTCAAGGAGCTACAGAAGACTGCATAGCCTTGTTACAGGTTGGATAGTGAGACAGTGCCCAATCTCTACAAAAACTTCACCTGTGTGGGTAAAGTTTACTTAGTAAGAACAGGGAGCGAAGGTAAAGAAGTTAAAACATTGAGAGATATGGGAGCTGGTCAGTCTGTAATTGTAAGAGATGAAAATATTCACGCTAGCTACTTCTGAAATGTTACCCAAGAGAGTGGTAATCTGCGGATGGACAGATTTAGCATTCCCCTGTGTAAGATCAGGTTGGAAAGTCGAATCAAGACTGGGGAAGTGAAAGTGGGAATGATTGAAAGAATGTCAATTCCAGGAATGCAGTTTTTTCTTGAAAATGACCTGGCAGGAATAAAAGAGGGAGTGACATCCCTTGTAATGGAGAAGCCGAAGGAAAACCAGGGAACTGAGGAGTTAAAAGATAAATACCCTGGAATTTTTCTGGACTGTGTGGTGACAAGATCTCATAGTCAAAGATTAAAGCAAAGGGGGAAAACTAAAGAGAAAGTCGAAGGAGTTGAGGTCCACTTAGCTGATACCCTGTTTGATGAAATGGTAAAAGAAGAACCTAAGCAGGTAGAGGATCAGGCAGAGGTGTTTAGTTCTGAAAGATTACTGGAGTTAAAGATGAGACAATAAAAGATCTATATTATAAAGCCTACTCGGAAAAGGAACCAGAAAGTATTCCAGAGTGTTATAAGCTCAAAGATAAAATCCTAAGACGAAAACGGAGACCTCGGCATGTTAGTACAGAGGAGAAATGGGTGGAAATGCACAGATTGTGTAGCCGTTAGCATACAGACAGGGGGTATGAGTAGCACACAAATTACTGATAGGAGATCATTTAGGAGTAAGGAAGACTCAGTCTAAAATACAAAAGCACTTCTATTGGCCTGGATTGCACAAGGATGTGGTTCAAATTGCTGTACTTGTCATACCTGTCAAATGGTAGAAAAGCCACAGGAACTAATAAACCTAACACCTTTGGAAAGGAAACTGGAGAAAAAGGTATTAGTCACTGACACTCCGAGTGAGGAATTGATTTTGATGTGCCTCAAAGTAAGTTAAGTAACAAGGAGGTACTTACAGAATGTGATAGAATAGTGAGCTATCTGTCTCAGGAACAGCAGACTGAATTAAGAGGTTTGTGGCAGAAATATGAGGACACCTGTGGGAATAGAATGGGGAGAATTAGTACTATAGTGCATGAGGTTGAAGTAGGCAATGCTGTTCTGATAAAACAACACCCCTATAGGCTTAATCCTCTTAAAGCCGTACAGATACAGAAGGAAATGGAAGTGATGCTGCAAGAAGACGTCATCAAGCTAAGTCAAAGTGAATGGAGTTTGCCAATCATGTTGGTTCCAAAGCCTGATGGTACTCAACGGTTTTGCGTAGATTATCAGAAGGTCAATGCTGTAAGTAAGTAGATTCATACTCAATTCCAAGACTGGAGGACTGTGTGGAAAAAGTTGGACAAGCCACTTATAATACCAAGTTGGACTTACTCCGTGGTTACTGGCAAGTACCTTTGTCAGAGAGAGAAAAAGGAGTTTCTGCATTTGTAACCCCAAATGGGCTGTATCAATTTAAAGTAATGCCCTTTAGTATGAAGAACGCACCAGCCAAAGAGTTGTGGCAGGATTGACTAATTGTGCCATCTACATAGCTGACATCGTGATCTTTAGCCATTCATGGAAAGCTTACATGGTGCATTTGGCAGAGCTCTTCGAAAGACTATAGGAGACAAAGCTGATTATAAACATAGCACAAACTGAATTCACGAAGGCTGAAGTGACATTCTTGGGACATAACATTGGACATGGAAGGATGACCCTAAGGAACACATAGATAAAGGCCATCAAGGAATTTCCAACACTATCCTCGAAGAAAAAGGTGCTTGGACTTTTGGGACTGAGCAGATTCTATTGGATGTTTGTGTGACTTTTAGTAGCGTGGTGGCACAGCTGACAGATTTGCTAAAGAAGAATGTGAAATTTCAGTAGACGGAATAATGCCAGGAGGCATTTGAGAATTTAAAAACCGTATTAACCACTGCCCCAGTTTTAGCTACAACAAATTTCTCAAAACTGTTTAAAATCTCTATCGATGTCAGCGATATAGGGGTTGGAGCTATGTTGATGCAGGCGGATTATAGCAGAATTAAAAGGCCAATTGGATATTTTTCAAAGAAACTCAATATTCATCAGAGAAAATACTCCATTGTTGGAAAGGAATTATTGAGTTTGGTACTGGCCTTACAACATTTTAATGTTTATGTTACAAACAATATTTCAGAGATGGTTGTGTATACAGATCACAACTCTCTCACCTTTTTGGAAAAATTTAAGGACAAAAATGAGACTATTTCATTGGCGTCTTATGTTACAGGCTTTTAATTTAGAAATTGTACATGTTGCGGGATGGAAAAATGTTGTGGCAGATGTGTTATCGCAGGTTTAAAAGAACATTTGTAGATGAGATAGAACTGGTATGGTCCACTTTTAATATATATATATATCTATATAAAAAACATGTATATATATTTAGAATTAGTATGAAAGGTATAACTTTAGAGTACTGAAATCTGTATTTTGTGGTAAGAGTGTTAAGATTTAGAGAAAAAATGAAGCCATCTTCTCATAATGATGTTTCACTTTTTCTTAAGTTGGGTAGAGTATTCATGAATCGGAAGGCAGGAAGTTGGAATTTGTTGGTAAAAATGATCGTGGGGAGAAAAGCACTTTAAAAGCTCGTGCTTTGTCTGTGCTTCTAAGTTTATAAGTGCAGGTGCACAGAGAGTGCCCGAATGGAAACATTTTGTATAGAACAGCCAAGCAGCAATATTTCCAAGACAACAAGTTTGAATTTGGCCAATTATTTTAAACCAAGAACCTCGATACAGAAAGCCAATTGAATTTAAATCTGATGGTGTTGACAACCTGAAACCAATCATATTATAAGAATTTGATTATGTCATCATAGGTATATAAAATGAGGGCATTTGGAAAATTGGGGAGAGTCATCTGCCATATACCAGAGTTATCACCATTCAGCTCTTAGAGAAAGCCCACCTAATTAATCAAAAATACCACGGCATTTTAGCTCAAAATCCTCAGTGAAGAAATTACAGAGATAAAACAATTCTGACAGCAGAATTAGTGAAAGAAAAGTGTTTGTGAAGAGAGTGGAGATGACAGAATATTCCAGAAGACAATTTGTGTGAATTTGGAGGGTTTAAGTTATAATTCATTTTTGACTCATTAATTGGGTTTATTAAGTGGGACCTGTGTTTATTTGAACAGTATTCCAGTAGATTTTAGACCAGTTAGGAAGTAGTAGTCTAAGGGGGAATTGTTGGTTTGTTAGCAATTCTGTTAATTTGTTCATTGTTGGGTTAACTAAATAAATTGTTTCTTGTTACTTGTAAAGTGGAGATCAGGGATTTTCTTTCTTGGGGAAAAGCGAGATTAGTTGATTAATTGATTTATTGTCACGTGTACCAAAATACAATGAAAAGCTTTGTTTACGAGTGGTACAAGCAGATCATCTCTGGATGTTTGGGGGTAATTATTAGAAGGGAACCTCTAATCCCATCATAGCAGAGTGGGGTTTGTGTTTTGGCTTAACTATCAGAGCGGTTTCGCCATTCCCCCCCTTTACCAAATAGCAGAATCATATGTTGTTTGAGTTTTGGGCTAGCAAGGGCTGGTCGAATATGATCAGCACACTGCCTACTATGGATGGTCAAAAAGATGTGTTGTTTGATACGGTCTTCTGGTCACTGGGATGTATAGCTTACATATTTGGCATCACAAAGGCCCTGAAGTTCGTAAATCTTCTTGCTTAGTTGTGTGGGAGAAAGATGTTTCTTGGCTTGATGACAGCATGTTAATGGAGATTCATGTGTTTACTGCAAAGCAGATGGCAAACTTCACTTGCTCAGTGATAACAAGCATGGGGATGGATGAACACAGCAGGTCAAGCAGCATCATAGGAGCAGGAAAACTTGACGTTTCGGGCCGAAACCCTTCATCAGAAATGGGGGAGGGGAAGAGGGTTCTGAAATAAATAGGGAGAGGGGGGAGGTGGATAGAGGATGGATAGAGGAGAGGATAGGTGGAGAGGAGGCAGACAAGTCGAAGAGGCGGGGATGGAGCCAGTAAAGGTGAGTGTAGGTAGGGGCCCCCTCTCTCCCTATTTATTTCAGAACCCTCTTCCCCTCCCCCATTTCTGATGAAGGGTTTCGGCCCGAAACGTCAAGTTTTCCTGCTCCTATGATGCTGCTTGACCTGCCGTGTTCATCCAGCCCCATGCTTGTTATCTCGGATTCTCCAGCATCTGCAGTACCTTTTATCTCTGATACAATTTTAACTTCACTTGCTCAGTGTTTGACACACTTTCCCCTTGGGTAATCTGAGGTAGATAGGGAATTTTTTAGGCCAAAAATGGTGGCCTTAGGCCCTTTCACGATATGCAGGAGAAAAAAAATTGATCAGGGCGGCCATTATCGTGCAAAATAGATTTCATATATCCTACCTCAGCATTGAGTTTACATGACAATTCAATGGTTACAGCCCTATTCGCAAGGTTGCTAATAAGGTTGATCTTGTGGTGAATGGAACTATTCGAATCCCAATCCATGTACTGACTGGTGAAGGCAGGCTTATGGTGAATAGTAGTAGAAAATCCCTTGGGGGAGGCAGAAGATGGGAAATTATACACTGGTTAGCCTGACCTGTGTTGTTGGTAAGATTTTAGAGTCCATTATTAAGGATGAGATTGTGGAGTACTTGGGAGTGCAGAGTAAAATAGGGCTGAGTCAGTACAGTTTCGTAAAGGGGAGGTCATGCCTACAAAGCTGTTGAGAATTCTTTGAGGAGGTAACAAGCAAGTTTGACAAAGGAGAGCCAGTGGACACGATCTATTTGGATTTCCAGAAGGCTTTTGATATGGTGCCACACAGGAGGCTGCTAAGAGTCCATGGTGCTATGGGCAAGGTACTGGCATAGATAGAGGATTTGGTTGACTTACAGAAGACAGTGTAGTGATAAAGGGTCTTTTTCAAGATGGCAGCTGTTGACTAGTGGAGTTCCACAGGGGTCAGTGTTGGGACCACAACTATTCATGTACTATATTAACGATCTGTACAAAGAATCTGAGACTGTTGCTAAGTTTATAGATTACAGAAAAATAGATAGATGAACAGGTAAAATTGAGAACCAGGAAGACTAGATGGATGAGGACAAGCTAGGAGATTGAGCAAAGTGGCAGATGAATTAGAATGTGGGAAAATGTGAGGTGATGCACTATGATGGCAAGAATAGAGGTAGAAACTATTTTCTAAATGGGGAAAGGCTTTGGAACTCTTTGCTTCAGAGCCCTAGTTCAGAATTCTTTTAAAGTTCAGTTGGCAGTTAGGAAGGCAAATACAATGTTAGCATTCACTTTGAGAAGGCTAGAATATAAGAGCAAGGATGTACTGCTGAGGCTGTGTAAGGCTCTCGTCAGTCCGCATGTGGAGCAGTTTTGGCCCATATACCAAAAGGAAGGATATGCTAGCCATGGAGGGGGTCTGGAGGAGGTTTACAAGAATGGTCCCGGTCATGAAAGCCTTGTTATGTAAATAGCCGTTGAGGACTCAGTCTGGAGTTTAGAAGGATGAGGTTGGACCTCATTGAAACTTACAGAATACTGAGAATCCTGGATAGAGCGGACATGGAGAAGATGTTTCTACTAGTAGGAGAGACTAGATAGATAGGTTCTTGATTAGTAAGAGGATCAAAGGTTATGGGGAGAAGGTGGGAGAATGAAGTTGAGAAACATATCAGCCATGACTGAACGGTGGAGTGGCCTAATTCTGCTCCTATATCTTATGGTTTTATGCATGACACATGTAGATGTTACGCCGACTGAGCCAAAAAGCTACCTAAATTTAGTGCCATGTCATGTTAGCGCTCCTCTCACTAACTGCTGCTTTCTCTCTGACAGTGAGTAGAACCTATAAAGGGTAAATACTTTAAATTGGGATCACCCGTAGAAACAAAACATACAATCATTTGGATAAGCAAACATTTATTCAGCAAAATAAAAATTCGAGGACTGCAAAACAACCATGTACACATGTACTTTGGACTTACTAGGAGCTGCTGGCCATTTAACCAACAGAAAGTTGCATAATGAAACAAAGTCCAAATCCAGACCTTTCATCTTGGAATAACAAGGTGTAGAGTTTGATGAACACAGCAGGCCAAGCAGCATCAGATGAGCAGGAAGGCTGACGTTTTGGGCCTAGACCCTCATCTTAGAGGCAGGATTCAGTTAGGTTCTCTCTGGCTTTTTGCTTTCAACAGCATGTTTCTCTATCTTGGATGTCCCATCTGGTCAATGTCCTGATCCTCAATTTCAGCCTCATTCCCAGAAAATTGCTGTTGATCTCTCATTTCCACATTATCCAGTAAATTCCCCCCCCATTGCTGGCATCAGTTGTGAAGGGCACAGCAAGCCACAATGATTTGGTACATCCTTCCTGGGCTGTACAACAAAGTGCCACAGTAGCAGTCTAGGCCTCAGCCTAAGAAAGCCTGTGGCCTGTTCCACTGAGGACCTGATGGGCAGCATTGTATCTTGGTTCTGCATCAGCCTGAGAGTTTTGTAAAGTTATCATAAACCATGTTTGGAGAGGTAGCAGTTGTCTTCAAATAGTTCTCCCTGTATGGCCTGAGGGCCTTGGAAGGAGGTAGAAACCTGTAAGTTCTTTAGTTTGTATGCATTATGGCAGCTGCAAGAAAATGTGGCACATAACTCCAAAATCTGGCAAGCATGGTCACATATAAGTTGAATATTGATGGATTGGAAGCCTTTTCTGTTGACAGACTCTGCAAGTTGATGATAGGTTGCTCTCGAAGGACTGTGGAGGCAGTCTATGGTGTACTGCACTGAGGGAAGATCTGTGATGATGGAGGATCCCACTGAATCTCTTTATCACAGGGGAAGGACATAAACAGGTGTAATCTGGAGTTAATGACATCCCAGATGCCTTATGAGTCTAGCATTGGGACATGTCACACATGTCCTCATTAGCTCCTTGAAACAGCTGCTGGTATAAAAATTAAAGGTACTTGTAACTTTGATGGTAGCTGTAACTTTGACAGCCACCAGGGTGGGATCATTACTCATTCCTTTGAGTGCAAGTCTTTCTCCAGGAAATGACTCAGTTTGGAGATGATGACTTGATACATCTTTGGTCTGCTCCTGAAATGTGCTTCCCATTGTTATAGACAGCAAGGCCTGGAAATGCAAGGTCTTGCCTCCCCGTGGAATCTTCTTTTCTGTTTCTAGCTCTGAAGACTGTGTGGCAGCCACTGGAGGTTGCTGTTCTTGCTGGGCTTGCTGGCAAAGTTGTAGTTGTTCTCTCCTTTGGTGCCTTTGCCTATGCAGCAAGGCCATAAGGAATTTAACAACTTTGATGTCTATCTCAGATGCATGAGCCAAAATTCTGTGTGGCATGTTGAAAACAGAACAATATTTATGTAGCACTCCTAAACTCTCACATCAAGCACAATGAAATACCATGCAATGCCCTGATTCGGCCGTGGAGGCTTCAGAAGGAGGCAATGCCTTGCTAGGATTTCTAAGGCATGTAAACTTATCCAGATATATGTTACAAAACCGAAGTGTTCATGCTGCACTGGAGTAATAAAATTCTGGAATTAATACAACATGATAGCAAACCTTCCAAAAAACACCAGCCTTGAATATCACCAACCATGACTTTGCACAGTTCAGTATGTGAACATGGCAGCTTGGGAGCATTGTTTTCTAGAATCAGGTATGTGATTCAGAAATGTCAAAACCAGGTGAAACTTTTAGTTTTTGATTAAAATTACTTGTCTGACATGGAAAATAGGTAATTAATACAAATTGTGCAATAGTCATAATTGCATGACACCATAACTTTTACGTTCATTGTCGTAAAAGGAATGATTTGCCAACGGATTGTAATTTGATGCCACATGGTATTACTGAATCATTGGATATGCAATTAATATAATTGCCCCTAGCAGGGCCTCAAATTCAAAGAGAAAAAAGCAATAACATGCTCTGTTTCTTCTGCATGGGATGATGGCCATTTTGTTATGTTATTGCACAACTGACTTTGGATTGAATATGGCAAGGTTTCAACTTTGTGTCCTTGTGAGTGACAGCAGGCCCTGTCTAAAAAACAGCAGGAAACTACTATCCTTCATGTGCTCAATTGTGTTTCTGTCTGTGTCCCCCCAATAAGATTTCCAACTCCCCCAACCCCATTTCTACTCAGTTCCTTTATATAACTGTTAATGTGCCCAATTGATCTCTTTCATTGTAACCATTCCTTCAGACCCCAGTAAAATAAACATCTACACAAGACTAGAACTTCTTACTGTGCTAGGATTTAACAGGCCGGCCTTGATAAATCCCCTGACTATTGATAGCCAAACCCCCAGGGTGACTATAGCCCAGCACCTGGACTAACTTTGCTCCAGTTAATATCTCTGCAACACCCTGACTGATGAACCTGAAATCCCTGGACTAGCTGCATTGGAGGACCTGAAGAACTGACTGTGGCCCAATTGCCAGATTGCAAGGACATAGATCCCCGGACTCTGGGTTGGACCAAGTGCCAGAGTGACTGTGGCCAAACCTCTGGATGAGAATGAGATGCTCTTTGATTGGTAGCACTGACTGACTGACCATAACCCTTTACTCTACTAAGCACTACTGTGCATTGATTTTCAGACATAGTCGTTTGGTTGTTTGTGTGTTTGCTATTATAGGCTGCTATAACATATTCTAGATATAACTTTGATGTAGCATGTTTTTGTACAGCACCCTGTCCACTGCCTTGACTGTTCTGTTCTCTGAACCATGACAAGCAGTGTACCTCTCCAACTGTGTGAAAATGTCAGAAGCTGGAAGTCTGTAAGAGCTTGGGTGCTCAAAAACATTGCAAGCCAGACACTAATCCAAACTGACAGCCTCTAAGTAGGCGTAACCTGAGTGCGCATTGAGGTAGTAATCTAACAGTCGCAAGATGCATCCTGCATAAATGCATCAAATGCTTTTATGTCCCTTTGTGCAGGATGACTTGGCCGAAGCATGTAAGTCCTGAACTCCAAACTGAAGTTCTAAAGGGGTGAAGTGATGTGTAAGTTGGCATGATGGTGTGTGGAAATTGATGGCTTGCTGATGCACCCTTACATGGATTAAAGTGGATGAGAACAGTATCCATGGAGCATGCAGAGATGGTGTGGTGAAGACAGCGTTGTCTGAAGGGATGAAGGAGGAAGCATGAGCTGCCACCATGTTACCTCTGACTTTCAAGGTGGGAAATGGCGCCTTCTATTTTCTTGGGAAAGACGGGAGAATTGGGAGCTGCAGAGAAATTAGGTGAATTTGGTTAAAAATGAGATGCAAATTCATGAAAATAAGGTAATCGCCACTCGTTAGCAAGATTCTGACTCCATCATTTAAACTTGAGGGGAAAATTGGATTTCTTTTTCTTGACACAAAGAATTTGGTTTCTCATTTTTGCTGTATTTTCCCTAACTTTCTCACATTGCTCATGCTACTCTATGGGGGCAGAAAATTTTGCTCCATGTTTTAATGACAAGCTTCTTAATTTACGCTCTGTAATCTGAATAAAATCTAGGATATCTTCCACAGAAAAATTCAAAGAACTGTGGAAGCTGTAAATCAGGATCAAAAACAGAAGTTACTGGAAAAGCTCAGCAAGTCTGCCACCATTTGTGAAGAAAAATCACAGCTAAAGTTTCGGGTACAGTGACCCCTCCTTCAAACCGGTGGAACCTTCCTCTGAGGAACGGTCACTGGACCCAAAACGTGAAATGAGTTTTCTTCACAGACACTGGCAGACCTGCTGAGCTTTTCTAGCAACTTCTGTTTTTGTATCTTCTACAGAAGTCTTTTTACGACCAGATATAGTAAGTAATCGAACATAACTACTCCAACAGTAATTTTTTCCTACTTCAGTACACCGCACGTAAGTATCTGGTAAAACAAAATACCAAAGATGTCCAGTAAATGATGTTAACATAACAATGGAATTCCTTTTTTCTTTAAAACAACCTGTTTGGATATGTTATGACGCACCTCCTTGGCAATTGGGACTTAAATTCAGACTTCCTGCTCCAGAGTTTGCAACGCTTTCATTGTGCTACAAGACCCCAGAATGATTCGTATGTGCCAACAAAGAACAATACAAGGCAATAATACTTTAGCTTCCACCAGAATTATTTAAAAAGCTTGCAACAATGGTGTATTTGTGGTCTGCATACAACTTCCCTCTGCTTTTCTATGTCAAAACCCCAGAATTGATACAATTGTGCAGGTTGACCACAAATTTAAAACTGTATTTAGGAATATTTAATTATCTTAATATTATCTTTTCTTTATATAAAGCCTTAGATTGCCCACATCTGGAACACTGCATCCAATGTTGGTCTTTCCCATGGTTCTAGATACTGAGGTGCTGGACTATTTTGATTTGGACAATAGTAAACAGAAACGTAGCAATTTGCACTCCCAGAGACAGCCAGAAGAATTGGGGTAGGTGAACCTAATCAGGGAAGAAGCGAAAATCGATTTCCCACTGTTCAGTTAAACTTCAGTGATTAAGCTGTCTCATCAGAAGACAGGTAAATAATTTCATCAGTTGATGTTGAGAAGCTTTATCTGTATGTATTCCATCTCAGTAAAACTTCAGTTGCTGGAATTAACTTTGTGTTCCCAGTTAATTTATACTCCATTGACAAACTTGAAGCTTCAGGTGCCTCACAGCAAAATGCAAGCATGTACATGGTGACAACCTGCCTTCTTCCACTTCAGTAGATAAATAATTGATACTTAGTCTCTACAGCAACATGGCTACAAATGATGCTTCCATTCACTTGTATTGTCACTCTTAGAAGTGCAGTCAATGCGTAGCAGTGGCGGAAGGCAGGCTGTCTCCATGAAACACCTGGCATAGAGGAAACGGGGCAGCTTCAGGCTGAAGTGCAGGTTTTAGCGCACATGGGAAAGCAGTGTTTATTGTTGAAGTGCAGGCTTTAGCACATTTGGTAAAGGGATGTTGATGATTATATGACAAGGAACACCAAAAGTGGTAAACAGAGAATGGCTGTGCTGAACCTCATGGAACTACAGAAGCAGTAAACAGGGAGTTATAATGTCTGAACTGGGCTGACAGGCAGGTGGTGGCATCGCAGCAATGTCACTCATATAGTAATGCAGAGACTGAGAACGATGTTTGTGGTACATGGATTTGAATCCCAACATGGCAGATGGCGAAATTTGAATTCAACAAAAATCTGAAGGTAAAAGCTAGTCTGATGGCAAGCATGTGCCAATTGTCATAAAACCCATCTGGTTCATTAATGCCCTCTGGGGGAAGAAACCTGCCATCCTTACCTGTTTTTACCTACATGTGATTCCAGACCCAGCAATATGTTTGACTCTTAATTTCCCTTTGAAATGGCTTGGTAAGTGATGAGGTTCAATCTCAATTAGGGATAAACAACAAATGCTGTCTCAACAGCAACACCCACGTCCTGTGTATAAATAAAAAAAACTGCATGAAAGTTTAAAATAGGGAGTGGCAATGGCTGAACCACATAGAACCATGAAAGCTGTGCAGGGTGAAAGGTTAAGTCAGACGAGAGTATGCTCCAGTCATTTGGGGAGATAGTGGTCAGCAGTCAATCTGGGGGCTGTGCCTCAGTTCGCCTGAGGTTGTGAAGGCTTTTCCCAGTACATTGTCCATACAGAGACCTACTCACATCTGGGGCTGTTCCTGGTGAAGTGCAGAAAATGCTCAAAACCAAATCTTCATACTATGATGCAGCTGCCTGGAAGTAACAAACTGGTACTGTTGAAGACATCTCAGGATGTCACAGGAAGTTTCCTCCTAGATCTGCCAGCTCTTAGTTGAGCACCTGGTTTTAATTTGATTTGATCTGTTGTAGTCACGCGTACCTAAGTACAGTGAAAGCTTTCTGAGCAGTACAGGCAGATCATAGCAAGCAAAGACATGGTATGAAGGCAATCCCATTCCACTGGCCTTGAAAATTACAATGACCCACAATTTCCATGCACATTAATCATTTCAGTACGGCACTCACTAATATGTTTCTAGGAGATTACTAATGCTGTCTTTGGTAAAGCACACTAAAATTTATTATATTCCCCCAGAATGCAGGGAGTCAGGCCAGAGCAGTCAGCTTTGCTGTCACTGCAGGATTTCCACGGGCACATCTGGGCATGTTACCTATCAGCAACCAACAATATTCATAGGAAAGGCTTCCACTTCATGAATGTTCAGATCATCTGTGGGCACTCCAGCCACATAATACATGTCAGTGCGCATTATCCAGGGAGCTGTCACAAAATTGTATTGACTGTTCTAGAACAGTCATAGGTCCTTGCATTTTTAGTTCCCTTCACATTCAGAGATGGTTAGTTGGCTAACCCCTCAAAACCTCGATGATGACACCTCTCAGGAATCCACAGAACGAATGCCAAAGAGAGGAACTATGCTAAACATGCTTCCATTAGGGTTAATGTAAAACAATCCTTTGGCCTCCTAGAGATAAGGTTCAGATGGCTGAACAGGTCAGACAGTGCAATGTGGTGTACTCCAGATTCTCCTCCATCATGGTGATTTACAATGCCTGCCACAACCTCACTTGACAGGAAGGGACGTGTTCAGAGATGAAGAGATGGAGGAGTGAGAAATCTGCTTTGACGATGAAGTTGAAGATGATGCTGAGATAGCCCAGGAGTGTCCTCATTTTTGAGGCCATGTTGTGATGGGGTCATAAGGAATCTACAAGAGGATTATAGATAGGTATAGACAAAGTGGACAAAAAAATTGGCAGCTGGAATTTAATGTAGGAAATGTGATGTCATGCATTTTGGTAGGGAAGAAGTGAAAGGCAGGCTATTATTTAAAAGGAGATAGAACCAAAAAAGTACAGTGCAGAGGGATCTGGGTGTTCCTGTGCACAAAACACAGAAGTCAGCACGGAAGTACAGGAAATATTTAAGAAGGCAAAAGAAATTTTGTTCTTTATTGCTCGGGCAATGGAGTTTAAAAATAGTGAAGTTTTGTTACAATTGTACAGCGTGGGTTGGTGAGGCTGTACCTGGAGTACTGTGTATGGTTTTGGTTCTTGTATTTAAAAATGATACATTGGCATTGGAGGCTGTTTGTGAGAGATACACTAGGCTAATTCCTGGGGTAAAGAGATTGACCTATTAAGAATAACTAAAGATGTTAGGCTTCATTTCTTAGAGTTCAGAAAAACGGGGAATGGTCTTATTGAAACATACAAGGTTTTGAGGGGACTTGACAGAGTAGATGTTGAGAAGATATTTCCACCAGTGGGGAAATCCAGAACTAGGGGACAAAGTTATAAATTAAGGGGGCGCTCATTTAAAGCTGAGATGTGAAGGAATTTCTTCTCTGAGAATGTCTGGAATTCTCTACCCGAGAGTAGCAGTGGTTAGGTCACTGCAAGTATTTAAATACAACAGGGAGTTGACAGCTATGCTGAGCTGGCACAAAAGAAGAGTTGAGACCTGGAATAGATCAGCAATGATCCTGTTGAATGGCAATGCATGCCTTTCTTCCGCTTCTATTTCTTGTGTTATTACTTTCCTATGTGTCTTTCTGTCATTAGCAAATTTGATGACTGTAGCTTCTGTCCCTTCATTTCAAGTCATTTTTAAAAATTGTAAACAGCTGAGGTCTCAACACACCAGTGATCCTGTGAGACACCTGTTGTTACATCTTGAAATCTGAAAAAGGCCCACTTACAATTACTCTGTTTCTTGTTCACCAGCCATTATTCTATTGATGCAAAGATGCTACCCTCTACACCATGAGCTTTTTTTTTCTGCAAAATCATTTCATGTGGAATCTTATCAAATGCCTTTGGAAATCTAAATACAGTAGATTCACCAATTTTCCCAGATCCACAGTTTGTGTTGCCTCCTCAAAGAACTCCAAAAGATTGGTAAAAGGCTATTGTGGAAATTAAACACTCATGCTGCAGGGGTGTAGCATATTGGCATTGAAAGGTTAACTGGCTAACAGGAAGTGGAGTGTCGGCATAAATAAGTATCTTTTTGGTTGGCAGGGTGTAATTGCCAGTTGTCCCACAGGGTAATAAACAGCATTTATGTGAAGAGAATTTTTTCTATTATGGATAAGTCTAGAAGTAGGATTTTTGTTTGAAAATAAGAGGCCACTCATTTAAAACAGAGGTGAGGCTTCTTCTTTCGTCACAGACAGTCAAGAGACTTTGCTTCAAGTACCTTTTTGGGAAGAGATTGCCAGAGTTTTTTAACATTATTAAGGCACAGACGGATAGATTCTTATTAAGGAAAGGACTGAAAGGTTATCAGGCTAGACAGGAATGTTGATGCAAGGTTACAATCAGATCAGCCATGATTTCATACAATGGCACAAAGGATCAAGGCACTGAAGGCCTACAACTGCTCCTTGTACATATATTTGAAAATTCATAGAATTAGACAGCAAGAGGAAGAACCTATGAAAAGGGGAGATAACTTGTAAATTACGTGATTTTTTTGTAAACTTAAATTAGTAGGATAAAGCTAGAGTGTATGAAGTTGACATGATGAGCCAATATTCTTTACTGGAACAGACAACAGAGATTTCCTGAACTAAGGGAGTTGCATCAGACAACCTACTTAGAAACTGAATCAGAACCAAGACCTGAGTTTATTATATAAGGGTCAAAGCATTAATGAGGAAATAAAAACCACCTCAAATACCAACTGGAGGTTTTGGCAGTAATCCATGTGAAACAAAATTTGACATGTGGCTCACAAAATTCCAATGGCAGACCACTTTGGTATCAGGAAAACGTAGGCTAAAATATTAAAATATTTTTATTGGCTGGGATTACTTGAATGGGGACATTTGTGAGGACTGTTCCTCCAGTGAGTTATTAAGTTGTCCAGCACCATTTGCAACTTGAAGTAGTAGGACTGCTGCCTTTAGATTTGATCCATTAGTGTGGGATTGTTTAATTTTATCATTAGCATGCTGTTCATGCTGTTTGGCATACAAGTTGTCTACTGTTGAACTGGATTGACATCTTTCTTTTATATATGACTGATGCTTCTTCTGGCATGTCCTCTGCTCTCCTCATTGAACCACGGTTGGTCTCAAGGCTCGATGGTAATCATAGAGTGAGGATATGCTGAATTGTGGTCAAATACAATTCTGCTGGGGCCACTGCTGGGTGCCCCAGCTTGAGTTGCTAGAAAGTTTGAAGTCTGTCCTATTTAGCAAGGTGGTACTGCTACAGAATGCGATACTGACAATGTGAAGACAGGACTGCAAATGGTCATTCCTTTCAATAGCCAGGGACAGATCCATCTGTTTCAGGTAGATCGGTAGGATGAAGTCAAGTAGATTTATGTTCATATTGGTTCCTCAACATTTGCTACAGACACAGTCAAGCAGATATGTCCATTAGAGCTCGGCAGTTTGGTTGGTACTGGTGCTACTGAGCCATTCTTGTTGAAGACTACCACCCACATTCTTTGCCTTTGCCGTCCTCAATGCATCTTCCAATTGGTATTCAACATTTGAGGAGCACTGATTCACCAGTTGAGGGGTCAGCAATAGGTTGGTGCTGAATTAGTGGAATGACTATCCCTGAATTTTCAAAATTCAGAAACCCTCAAGAATTGGAGGGTAGCAAATGTGTTACATCTATTTTCAAAATATTGGCCCTGCTTCTGCGTCAGTAATACAGTTAATATGAACTTCCATAAATTATTTGACAGTGATAATACATTAATAAGTATCTGAATATACCAAACATAATAATTTTATTATTTTTTTCCCTGAATTTTTCTTTCCAATTATGGTAAAAACGACAAGAAGATCTATATATAAGTAGAACGATCAATGCCCAGAAGTTCCCCTCTCGAATTCCAGTGTAAGTTAAGAAAATACATTGGGCATCAAAAGTACTTCATACATACTCAGTGATGAGGCAAAAAACAACAATCTTGGACAGAAAAATCAAGCAAATATGTGTTCAGGTGGCCATTCATTATTTACTAATGTTTCCAGTGTACTGCAATTCCAAATGTAAATTAGCTATTTTTGTAGTCTGCTCTTCTTCTCACTGTCTAATTTGTTATTTGTGATGGGATTGTCAAGCAGGAATGATTGCAGTGAGGGCAGATGATTAATGAGTCTACTCTGGCCAAATCTGTCTTTTATTCAAAACTATGCTTCTCTATAGAAATAAATTAAGAAGATCTCTTGATCAAAACCTGCCCCATATGAAGGTATTTTAAAATATAAACTCTATTAACTTCTTGCCCTTGTAACACAACCAACAAGGATTTAACATATATTAGCCAATACATTATTAAGCACTGACAAATTTCAGTACATTTTGGCTTATTGCATTGTTAAGTATCAGCATTTTTTAAATGGCTTGTAGTCTCAGGAATGAGCCATAAAGAGAACAACTACTCCATCTACAGTACAGAACTGGTCAAAAACATATCAACATAAATTATTCAAACAGGAGAAAATTTGAATGGAAGTGTTAGGGTGCAGAAGATCACCCATCTAGCTTTTGACATATTGACTTTCCTGGGATCTGTTTTACTATCAGAAAATCATGAAGCCCACAGAATTGAAAACATTTGTATTTGGACACTTGCATTTTGATGAAAGAGATACAATGTGATTCTGAAGGACATAGTGACTTGCAGCAGATAGAGGAGGTATACATGTCAACCCATCCCATTGTGCCTTGAAAAAATGCTGCGTTATCCAGGTTCTCTACTTACTCTGCCCTTTGGTCATGCATAAGAAATCAGATTTTTTTCTCTCTCTCATGTTTTCATATCTAGTACACTTCATTTGACTTTGTGTGAGAATTGCAGTCTTATATGAATCTCATGGGGCTAGGAAATGCACAATTGCCTTCCTTCACTACACAACCTTTTTGAGAAAAAGAACAAAGCATAAGAGCATAAGACACAGGAGCAGAAGTAGGCCATTTAGCCCATAAAGTCTGTTCCACTATTCAATGTAATTGTTGCTGAGTTGATAACTCGTAACTCCACTTCTAAGCATTTTCCCCGTAATTCTTGATTCTCTTACTGTCTAGCTCAGCCTTGACTATTGCTCTAGGATACTGTCCCAAATACACCCCATGATTTCTTCCTCATACAGACATAGAAACTAGGAGTGGGAGTAGGTCATTCAACCCTTTAAGCCCACTCCACCATTCTATATGATCAGCGTTGATCCTTCGTCTCAATGCCATACAGGTATTTCTGCTTTAACATGTGTTTGATTCATGTGAGTCGGCTGTAATGTGATTGACGAATAGTGGATACTGTTTAGATAACACAAACTTTCTACTGTACAGTATAGCGATTTTTCTATAGCAATTTCCCTATAATGCAATTTTCCAAAGTGATTTTCTGTTACATGATTTTCTATAGCGCAAGGTCACACAAGAATGCAACTATCGCATTATAGGAGAAATACCTGTATTCCCAGTTTCTCTCCGTACCCATTGATGCCTTTAATATCTAAAAAGTTATTAATCTCTTTCTTGAATATACTCAGTGATCTGTTCTCCACAGTATTCTGTGGCAGCATATTCAACAAGATGAACATCCTCTGAGTGAGAAAATGTTTCCTCAACTCAGTTTTACATGGCCTACTCCATGTTCTAGAACTGACCCCTGGTTCTAGACTCAAACCAGGGGAAATATCCTCCCTGAATCTAGTGTGAAGAGCCCTATTAGCATTTTATACTTTTCAATCAGATCCCCTTTCATTCTTCTAAAATCTAGTGAGGACAGGAGTGGTGGATACAATCACAACGTTTAAAAAAAAATTTGGATAGGTACATGAGTAGGAAAGGTTTGGAGGGGCATGAGTCGGCAGGTGGGACTAATTTAGTTTGGGATTGTGATTGGCATGGACTGGTTGGACTGCAGGGTCTGTTTCCATTCTGTATGACTCTATGACTATGATAGGCCCAATCTCTCCACAAACTACAGTCCTCCCATCCCCAGTATCAGCTGAATGGACTGCTGTTTCTGCCACGCCATTGGATGATGGGTAGTACGGAACTGTCCTTATATATCGAATCCTATTCGACTTTAGGAAGTACTCAAATTCTCTGCTAGTAAACAATGTCCCATTGTCTATGACAAACACTTCCAGGAGTCTATGTATTGCAAAAGATGTGCTCAGTCATTCTATCATCATTCTTGTGTTTGACAAATGAACTCTATGCGCATGCAACCACCTTGACTGGGCAGCTAGAATGACTAAGAATGTTACGCCCGTGTAAGGATCTGCATAGTTGACGTATAACCGAGTCCAGGGTTTACCCAGTCCTTCCCATGAATGGCTGTAATTTTTGTCCTTCTTGCCCCACCAATGCGGTTTTGTCTGCATCCAAGCTTGGCCACCACACATAACTTTTAGCCAACGTCTTCATTTTGGACACCCCTGGATGACCCTAGTGGAGTTCAGCTAGTATCTGGCAGCAACCTTTGCTCAGGACAATTACTCTTGCTCCCTATAATAATATACAGTCCAGTACTGTGATCTGGTCTCACTGGGTCCAAAAAGGTTTCAATTCTGATTGTGACAGCCCTTTGGCTTCCCCTGCCACTACCAGCTGTTTCAGTTTTGCCAGGACCAGATCCTTCTGGAGCCAAAGTCTGATATTGTCAGCTGTGATTGGAAGTGTGTCCAGAAAACTTAAAACCATAACAGACACTTCCAGTAGCTACCACCAGTGGTGTATCTGTCAGTAGGAGGCGGCTCAATGCACTCACATTCGCCACTTGGCCTCCTGGACAGTGTTCCAAATTGTAATTATATTCGCTTAACATACGAGCCGACTGCTGAATTCAGCCTGAATGTATGGGCGGCACTGCGTGTCCTCTTTAAGTAGACCTAGCAGGGTTTGTGGTCCATTATTGTTACAAATTTACATCCATAAAGGTATTGGTGGGACTTCCTGACTCCAAATATGACCACCAAACCTTCATTTTCTATCTGGACATATTTACACTCTCCATCAGCCAAAGTTCTAGATGCATACACTATTAGGCATTCCTCAAGAGCGGCCACCTATGAGCTAATACTACCTCATTGCCATAAGAGGAGGCATTGCGTATCAATACCAGATGTTGCTTGGGGTCACAGTGTACCAACACCTTAGAGGATGATAACTGTTTCTTCACTTCCTTGAAAGCTATAGCTTTGATATGCAAACCTTTCCAGGCTGACATTTTTTTAGGAGTTGGTGCAAAGGCATGTTATGAAGTTGAATAGAATACGCATGAATTGGAAGGCACCAAACTGGAATGTGTTTGTAAAAAATAATAAGGGAGAAAAAAATGTGTGGTCCCTTCAAGAGATAGAGTGCTTTTCTAAGCTTGGTGATTAATACAGAAAAATGTGTCTGCAAGCAGCTGCATAGACAGCTCATGAATTGAAACATGTGTATCAAAGGGTTATACTGTTAGTAGGCAAAGCAGATTCACCAAGACAACAGGTTTTTGAATTTATCCAATTAATTTAAACCAGGCCCTAGCTACTGAAAGCCAATTAAATTTAGACCTGATGGTGCTGACAATCTGGGACCAATACTAGTGTTAGAAATGGACAGATAATCAGGGGTAGAAAAAAAAAGACAGCATTTGGAAAATCAGCAAAGAGCCAATTGCCATTTTATGCGAAAGCAAATCTACCATCTGAGACATAAACCTGGCTTTCATACAAAATCGTTAGGCTCTCTAAAAAGCCCCAAAGGTACCATGGCATTTTTTAAGTTCAAACTCCTCACAGAACAAATTACAGAGAGAACAGCAGAAAGAGAAGACATACCCAAAAGATGGAACTTTCCAGAAGACATATTCTGCATGAACTTGGAGAGGCTAAGTTTTAATTTATTATTGTCTTATTAATTGGGTTTATATAAGTGGCACTTGTATTTATTTGAGTACCATTCCAGTAGAATTTAGGGAATAGTTAGTATTTGGGGGGAATTGTTTAGTTTGTTGGTAATTCTGTTAATTTGTTCATTGTTAAGGTAAATAAATAAATTGTTAGCTGGTATTAGCTAGTATTTATAGATTGTATCAGGGATTTTCTTTCTTTTAACCACTCTTTTAACAAATTACGAGGGGAAAGGCAAGCTTTTCAGGGTGTTTCAGAGGTAATTATTGGAAGGGAACCTCTACTCCCGTCATAACAAATTGGAACTTGTGTTTTGGTTTAATTATCAGAGGGGTTTGATCGACTTCACTTTCCAAAAGCTGCCAGACTGGAGGCCAGGTTATGTATGAACTTTCCGTAATAAATCACTAGCCCAAGGAAAGACCTAAGCTCTGGTACAAACATTGTAGCTGGCGCACCTTTGAGCACCCTTACTTTATCTTCCAACAGGTCTAGTCAAGTCTGTAGTCCAGGTAGGTCACTTAGACTACCTGGAACACACATTTTCCCTTCTTAAGCATTCGCCCACCTGGGAGAACCATCTAAGGACTATGTCCAAGTTCGCTAAGTGCTCCTTATTGACCTTCCCTGTTATTAGGAAATTTGACATGTCCATAAGGATCCTCACCAACTTTTACAGATGCACCATTGAAAGCATACTATCTGGGTGCATAACAGCCTGGTATGGCAACTGCTCTGCCCAGGACCAGAAGAAACAACAGAAGGTTGTACGCACAGCCCAGACCATCACAGAAGCCGTCGACTCCATTTACATTTGTTGTTGCCATGGAAATGCTGCCAACATCATAAACCCTCCCACCCTGGTATTGCTCTTGAACAACCTCTTCCATTAGGCAGGAGATACAGAAGCTTGAACACATGCACCATCAAGATCAAGAACAGCTTCTTTCCTGGCATTATTAGACTGCTGAATGGACTGTCTAACTTCAAGTAATGTTGATCTTGCTTTGCGCACCTCCTGTGCAGTTGTATCCTTGTATGCCTTGCATGGTCTAAGCACCCTATGACCTGTATGTCCTTGTTTGCTATCATCTGCCTGTACTGTACAAAGCTTTTCATTGTACTTAGGTACACGTGACTACAGTAAATCAAACCAAATCAAGTCAAATCAAAATCAAATTAGCATGTCATCTAGACAAATGGCAACCTGACTTCTCAAAATGTTCTCCATCATCTGCTGAAAAATTGTATAGGCTGACAAAATGACAAATTTCAGTCTCATATATAGGTACAAACCCTTATGGGTATTAATTGTAGCATACTTCTGGGAATTCTCATCTAACTGCAATTGCGAGTACACATGGCTCATGTCCAGCTTTGCGATGGACAGCTCCCCCCCGCCGCTAGCTTTGCATATAAATCCTCAATGTGAGGGATTGGGTATTTACTTAGCTGCAAAACGTGGTTTACCATTTGTCTGAAGTCCCCACAAAGGCAAACTGATCTGTTGGGCTTCAAAATCAATACAACCAGTGCTGCCCATTCGCAGACCGGACCGGTTTGATGATTCCTTTGCTTTCCAGCCTTCTGATTTCTGCCTCTACTTTTGCCCGTAAGACAAATGGCATGAGGCAGACCTTGCAGAATCATGGAATTGCTTTCTGGTCAATATGCAAGGTGCATTTGTCTCCTTTGATAGTCCCTAGACCTTCCTGAAAGTCCTCCATGTATTTATTTAGGACTTCACTCAGGCAGTCATTTTCTAATTGAAAAACGTTAGGCCAATCTAGGTGAATCTCTCCCAATCAATTCCCCCTCATCAAGCTTAGGCTCGAGTGTTTTACTACAATCAGTGGTAACTGAACCAGTTGCTTCTCATAAGAGACCGGAACTGGAGTTGTACCCAGAATCTGTAAAGCTTCCCCAGTAAGGTTCTCAGTCTAGCCGAGGTCTTACAGAAACTGAAGGGTTGGAGTCCGAAGCGAATTTTGTTAAAGATTGGTTCTGTGGTCACTGAACTGGCTGCGCTGGTATTGACCTCCATTAGAACCGGATGACCATTTAACCAGATGTTTATTTTCATTAGTTCTGATTTGGATGTTGCTAAGCAATTCAATTATTCCAAACCACGATGCGGGTGGACTTTCTAGCGTACACTCTCCTAGATACCAGCCTATGAGTTCTCTTATTCAATTTAGGTCAAATAGGACATACTGGCAGCAACTATAATCGCTTGTCGGCCCAGATTCTGAAGAAAATTTTAACTGTTTCACTGAGGGTTGGCTTTTTGGGGTTTTGCTGTGGGCTGACCTAGACACCCTCTGTTCAGCATATGTCCTGCATGTGCCTATGCAATTGCTTGCCCTCAAGTGGTGTTCCCCAAGCTTAGTCATATTGGCAAGGGTGTCCACTTCCATCGGAATACACTGCAACTCATGTGCTGCACTTGCCACATTTTCCAAAGATAAAGTCAGTTGTGGTGTCTGTTTAAAGTCCAGTTGGGTTTCAGCTAGTAGACGCTTTGTCGTGGTTACATCATTGACCCCACATACCAACCAGTCTCTCAGCATCTCATTTAGGGTCAAACCAAAGTCACCTGCTTCTAGTTGTCTTAACCTTGATAAGGATCCTGATAAGGATTCCCCTGGTTCTCAAATTGCCGAGTAAAAATAATAGCATCTCAGAATTAGATGTTGCTTGGGGTTGTAGTATTCCTTAAATAAATCCATCAACCATTGACAGGTTTTAGTATCTGGTACCTTAGGGAAAGTTGGACTCCTAATAACTGAAAAATCCGTAGGTCCACAAACTGGCAGGAGAATTACTCTTTGCTTTTGATCTGCCCCCCTGTCATTTGCCCAGAAAAAAAAATGCATTATTTCCACATACTAGGCCCAGTCTTTGATGAGTTGATGCTTGAACGAGTCAAGCTTCCCAAATAATAGCGTGATGCAAGAAATGCTTATCCTAACTCAAAGACGACTGTTGTGAGTGAGTTTCTTCAGGAACGTGCTTTACTGTTGTCGCCACTGAAATAATGTCTGCAGTGGCCAGTATCCCGTCATCACATCATCTTTTATTTACTCGTGGAAAGTCGTCGACAATGGTCCAGCTCCCTCAGAAGCAGTTCCCAGACTGTCTGATTCTCCTTTTTTTAGTCTGTCAACCATGTCTCCCTGATTGGACCAGATTAGCAGCCCCAATCAGGAAACACATATTCTGTGTGGTCCCCTGACTGACCTCATTACAATCACTAAACTCATAACTCAGAATCTAGTTTTGGGTTGTCATTTGGTTTCCTCATTTGAGTCATTTATTTATATACATTGTTAAAGGCTGGGGCCCAAGCACTGATCCCTACAATGCACTACTAGTCACCACCTGAATCTGAGAAAACGACCCATTTATTCTCACTCTATGTTTCTGGTATGTCAACCATTTTTCACTCCATGCAAGTGTATTAACCCCAATCAATGTGCTTCAATTTTTCCACACATCTCTTATATGGACTTTATCAAAAACTTTCTTGAAATCCAAATACACTACATCCACTGGTTCTTCCTTATGTACTCTACTAGCTGTATGCTCAAAAAATTCCAGTTAAGCATGATTTCCCTTTCATAAACCCACGCTGCTTTTATCTAATCCTGTTAATGATTTCCCAACGTTCTGTTATCCTGTCTTTTATATTAGACTGTCAAACTTTTCCCAATACTGATGTTAGGCTGACTTGTTTGTAATTTTGTTTTTTTTCCCCCTCTCCTTCCTCTTTTAAACAGTGGGGTTAAATTTGTCAGACTTCAGTCTTTAGGATTTTGGAAGACGACCACCAATTCATTGAATATGTTTTGAATATCTTTTTGATGTGCCCTTATTGTCATCTGAGTTATTCTCTGTCCTACAATATAGCTGCTGTTAGGGAGCATATTGACCACCCTCATCAGTAACTTTTTCTTGCTTTGTTATTTCTTACCTTCACACATTGATTCTACATCCTCTGATCCAAGACCATTTCTAGCAGTTACACTTAAAGCATACCGCTAACAAAGCTGTCCCACCAACGTTTCCTTTCTGTTTGTCCTTTCAAAAAGTCACACAGCCCTGAATATTTTGAATCAAACATTGATCTCCTTGTAATCATGTCTCTGTATCAGCTTTAAGATCACATTCAATAACCTCTATTTTTGTTGTTAGTTCATTTTGTTCTGAATGCTACTTTCATGTAAGTAAAAAAACCATCACTACCATGCACACCATCTCTCCCAGGTACCTGCTTAGTCACTGGTACCCTGCATGGGTTAGATAGCGTCTGCAAAGGAGTGAGATATGGTGAATCACTGTCCACCAATGGGCAGCAGTAAGTAGTGAATGTAGGAACAGTACAGAATAAAGCTCATGGAAGGGACAAGTCTTCTCCCAGTGCTGCTCCAGAAAACTGACAACTCCAGGGACTCAATCACGGGAAAGAAAAACTATCCATAACACACAAATAACTGGGAGAAGAGAAATTCTACCAAGGAATTTCACTACTATGATTGACAATACAGAAAACTCAGCTTCCAGCAGTGTGCATCCCTTGAGGCATCAGCACCGCCTTGGCTAGGCTGTGTGATGGGATCTCACAACAGAAACTCTTTTTAGCAAGATATGTAGCTTTTAGTGGAAGTTAAATGACTACATTGAGAAACTGATATTTATTTTGGATGGGGTAGTTTCTATCCTGAAGAGTTTAGTGAAACAAATAGACTGGAACTTTAAAGAATCCATTAATCTTCAATGTGCATTGCTGCACATTAGTAGAAGCGTTATGAGCTCCAGCCTTAAGGGAGTGTCAGAAATGCAATGGGAGCATGTTACCCTATTGCAGGATACCAACATGTTCCTTTATCATGTCTCCAAGCAATAGTGGCAATTAATAGCCTGGCCACCACAGAGTCATGGACTGAGATGTCATTCACCATGAACATCTGAAAGGTATCAACAACTGTATTATGAAGGCCAGTGGGCCTTGTCAAAAGCACTAAAGTTTGAACATCATATTATGAGAAGTCATGCAATCATCATGGCCAGTTTTAAATTATTGAGCTGTATTAAATTTTGGACTTTAGTTTACAGGGTGGCTTCATAGTCGCTTCCAAGTCCACACTGTCAGGAGGTTCAATAACCACAGGACCCTGATCCAAGGTAATTGGCAAAACAGCTAGAGGTAAAAGAGGAGTGTAAAAGGTGGAAGCAGATTAATTAGTACTGTTTAACATGAAATTTGAATAAATAGTTGACTGTGTAACAATTGCAGCTACAGAGAAGGAGTAGAGGAATGGAATGAATTGATAACTTGTCCAAACAATAACCAGATGTAAAATGAGCCAAGTGAGCTTGTTTATGCAGTATCCTATAATGTCTTGCTGAAAAATACTGGGCTTCCAAATTCTTCTGCTTCCTCTTCTTCCTGCTGTTTTGACATAACCTGTTACTTCTCTTTGATGCAACCATTGGCAAACATCTCTGTAAGGTAACATTTTGAAGGATAGATGTTAATTGACATTTGTGTGATGTGAATGTATTGATTATTATTGCCCAGA
Organism: Ginglymostoma cirratum; assembly: GCA_024137785.1. Taxonomy (NCBI): domain Eukaryota; kingdom Metazoa; phylum Chordata; class Chondrichthyes; order Orectolobiformes; family Ginglymostomatidae; genus Ginglymostoma; species Ginglymostoma cirratum. The sequence continues at coordinate 25,957,635 of JAHRHZ010000263.1, read as the reverse complement.
TATTGATGTAGTTCAAGTTTTCTGCACGTAGACACTCATTCTTTGTCACCTACAGAATTGAGTGTGGAGCTGGAAACTGCAATCACCAGCTAACCTTTGGCCTTATGATGACTGATGAAACAACTGAAGATATTTAGAATTAGAAATTGCTGTGAGGCACTCCGCAATGATTTTCTAGGCCTGAGCTGGAGAATTTTCCACCTGATTCTACTCATTTGAACTTTACTCGGGTTTCGTGATGCCATACTCAAATCAAATGCTGCATTGATGGTGAGAGCTTCAACATTGGAATTCAGATCTTGTGCCCTAGTTTGGATCAAGGCTGTAATGATACTTATATACCAAGTGTTCTTGGTCAAAATGAAACTGAGTGTTGGTGAGAAAATTGGTAAGCACTGCTTAATAGCACTGTGAGGACAATAATCACCCAGGTTGTATGTCATTCTTTTATTGGCAGAACATACCTAAGCAATTCTCCAGATTGTTTGGCAGGTAATGGGGTTGAAGCTATGTTGGAACAGATTGGCTTCAGCCACAGATAGTTGTACAGCATAGACCTTCACACCCAGTTTACTTTGCCCATTTCTTGATGGAGTGTGAAATGAATTGAATTGTCTGAATACTGGTTTCTGTGATGGCAGAGATCTCAGTGGAAAGCCTAAAATAATCACCCATTTAGTTTTTCCTGTTGAAGATAGTTGCATGAGCATTCTATGCTCTTCCACTGTTGATAGAGATGTTCATTTGGCTTTCAACAAAGCTGGCCTTCAGGAAGTGGGTCACATGCAGTTCAGCTTCATCAGGATGCTGCCAGAGATGAGATGGTCATGAAGCAAGATTTAAGAATTTGAATAATTTTAACCAAAATTGTAGCAATTAAGGACTGACAGGATTATTTACAATCAAGTAATCAAACACAAATTCTGCCAAATGGTTGGATAAACCATGATAAGAAAAGACAAATCAAAAAATTAAAGGGGAGATCGCAGATAGGATGATTAGAAAGTAAAATTCTCTTACAAGCCCTTCAGGGAGTGTTAACTTGACTCACTCAATATGCATAGGGCAAGACGACAGAGAGTTTCCTAGAGATAACAAGGTGTAGAGCTGGATGAACACAGCAGGCCAAGCAGCATCAGAGGAGCAGGAAGGCTGACGTTTTGGGCCTAGACCCTTCTTCAGAGTTTCCTGCTGTGCTTCACATCCCACCAAAGTCTAACATAGCAATGATAAAACAGCCCACCACAGAGGAATGAGGATCTAATTTAAAAGGCAGTGTCATATGCTATTGAAATGTGCAAATCCTTTTCATTATGGGTCCATTTAAGGACTGCTGTCTCAAAACAAGTTTCAGAAAGTTATTGGCAAATACAAATTAGCACGGCATAGAGAGGCATGGAAAGATTACAATGAGGCAAAGATCTGCCTTTGAGCAGAGCACACATGATGATGATGATGATGATGAAGTCTCAAAACCACGCAGGCGTCATAAAGTGAATGACTCAGATTTTCAAAAAACATTTTCAAGGTCTTTTGTGGGCTGGGATGAATATGAATGTTCATGTGGTCACAGAGAATACCTTCTGTCTCTAAACCCAGCAAACTTCTCCTCCCTTTGATTGTCAACTTTATACATACTGTCTCACCACATCCACACAGCAGCCTCATCCTTCATCCCAAAAATTCCTAAGTCAACTTTCTGGAGGCTGCTTCACATATTCCCTCACATTAAACCGTCACCCACTAATTTTGACTTCCGCCTGTCAGCAGTGATGACTGTGGCTCCTGCCTGTTGACAGTGATATAATTCATGCTAATTTGGGTAGGAGTGAGTTTCAGAGTATTTAGATGAGGTCCAGGAATTAAAAACTCTAAGTCCTCTTGCTGTAAAAGGCAAGAGCTAGAATTCCCCAAACTGTTTTAATCCTCCATTTCTGATTATTGCTGAAAAGAGAGACACATTGTCGAAGATCATCATCATGCCTTCATCAGGACAGATGCAAGAATGCCAACTCTCAAAAGGTGCAATGCCTTATAGTGCATGAGAAAAGAGTACTAATTGAATGGCAGATCATAAATCGTGTACCTTTCCTTGTGCCCACAATGGCAAGTTACTCTAGGATGAGCAAAGAGACCACTCCAGTTTCTTTGGAATTGCTGTAAAACAAGACATACCATAAAAGCTTTTCATCTTGCAATCATTTGGACAGACGCAAGAATACCAATTTTTGAAGGGAAAACTATGCTTTGTGAGAGAAGGATGCTGATTGGTTAGCAAGTGGACTTTGATTGGTCTAAATATTGCTGTAGAGACTGCACCACTTTTGTTTCGTTAGAAATAAAGAAATACCTGGATAAATTCCTTTTGCCTGGAAAGGATATGTTTTGAATATTTGTAATTTAAGTCAAACATAAGTACTTTGTGAGCCCAAGTGATATTCTTAAAATGGTCGTTACTGTAAAAGGAGGGGGAGCAATAGCTCCCTGGTGCAATCTTTGTGGCAACACCTCAATTAAATAGAGACAATTTGCCAACTATTAGCATTGTCAGGCAGTACTAACTTTGCTCCCCTGTCTCTGTCCTGATGCACGCAGGATGAATTGCTTCATCAAAACTCAGACTGTACAGTGCTAGCAAATACCAATTCCTACCTCAACTTAAAATCATTAAGTTTAATTGAACACACAAGTTCTCTCAAAAGTGGAATTAGATAGTTTCTTAAAAAATAGCGAAAATCACAAGGAAGAAAATTCACTGTGATCAATTTAGAAAAACACCAGCACAGATTTTATGAGCTCAATGCTCACTTCTATGCTATGGCAATCCAAGTTTCTAATTTTCAGCTATGGAATGGAACAATATTTTCTAAGTATTAAATAGAGGGAAACAAGTATAGAAATCTTTCACAGTGGGTGTTCACTTGCACTATGTTGAAAAATAATCATTCATTCATTGTTCAACCAGGTGAGTAATCTATAATGCTCTACTTTAAAGTTTCCTAACTGCTGCACAAACACAGTGCCTGCACAGAGGTGGTGGAAGGCTGCTGTTCTAATGTAAAAGCCCTTGAGATACTTGTGGTCAGTGACTTCTGAGTACTTGAACCTGTGAAGGTGTGGCTGCAGGTTGCTGTAACCTGGGGAAGAGTGAAAATGCAAGTATATTGAAATCCAGGGAGAAGTCAACACATACCACCCCCATCAGTGCACATTTGCTCTCGGAGATAATCACTTCCAGGAATTTGCAGGAGAGCAGTCTTTAGAAGATGATTCAGAGATAGTAGGAATTGCCGACGCTGGAGAATCTGAGATAACAGGGTGTAGAGCTGGATGAACACAGCAGGCCAAGCAGCATCAGAGGAGCAGGAAAGCTGACAGTTCGGGTCTGGACCCTTCTTCAGAAATGGGGGAAGGGAAGGGGATTCTGAAATAAATAGAGACAGGGAGGAGGCGGATGGAAGATGGATAAAGGAGCAGATAGGTGGAGAGAAGATGGACGGGTCAAGGAGGCGGGGATGGAGCCAGTAAAGGTGAGTGTAGGTGGGGAGTTAAGATGGGGGTTGGTCAGTCAAGGGAAGACGGACAGGTCAAGGAGGCAGGGATGAGGTTGGGAGGTAGGAGTGTGGGGGGTGGGGGTTGAGATGGGAGGAACGGATAGGTGGGAGAAAGGATGGATAGGTTAAGGAGGCAGGGATGAGCTGGGCTGGTTTTGGGATGCGGTTGGGGGTGGGGAGATTTTGAAGCTTGTGAAGTCCACGTTGATACCATTGGGCTGCAGGGTTCCCAAGTGAAATATGAGGTGCTGTTCCTGCAACCTTCGGGGGCATCATTGCAGCACTGGAGGCTGCCCAGGACGGACATGTCATTCAAGGAGTGGGAGGGGGAGTTGAAGTGGCTCGCGACTGGGAGCTGCAGATGTTTGTCGCGAACCGAGCGTAGGTGTTCCCCAAAGCAGTTTCCAAGCCCCCGCTTGGTTTCCCCGATGTAGAGGAGGCCACATCAGGAACAGCGGATACAGTATACCACATTGGCAGATGTGCAGGTGAATATCTGTTTAATGTGGAAGGTTTTCTTGGGGCCTGGGATGGGGGTGAGGTGGGAGGTGTCCTGTTCAAATCCTTATCCACTTGATTCATTATCTTCTCTAATTTAAACCCCAGAATTAGCTCTGCAGCCACGAACTACAAAATGTGTTATCGTGGATTCTGATTGCAAAGGTTTAGATGCAAAATTCCTAGATATGTTCATTCTGCCCAGGGCAGATTGCAAATTGATGATGGCATGTGAGATAGTATCATGGTGGCTTGTTGGGGCTCTTGCACTCTTTGCCATAGTGGTGAAATGTTTTGGTATACTTCTCAACACCATGATTTTTTCATGATTGATTGAAGTAAGGGATTCCAAAGCCTATTCTCAGCAGAACTGGAAAGGACCTTACCATCAGATGAGGTCCTCTGCTGCCTCTGCCACTGGTGCTGAGAGCTTCACCCTGTATAGATCTCTAATTGACTGACTAGCCTATAGGAAATGCCAAAGTTAAAGCTGGTGTCTCTAAAAAGTGGAGTGCCTTTCACTGCATCCTCAGAGGAAAGGTCCTCCTCTGAGGTTTGTGCTTTCAGCAGGAATCTCTAAAGTTCAGGTGACCCTAGACAGAAAAGAAAATGAAGAACAGTTAAGAACTCAGCAAGAAGTTTTGCATGTTGCACATGATTAAATAATATTCTAGGGAACATAGACTAAAGTTGCTAATTTGCTGTTCCTGTCCTATGTTGAATGAACAGCTACAAATATAGTTGTGCTATGATTTCAGAGCTTCAAATACTCACAAGGATAAGCTGCCAGACACTTGGTCCTATATTCATGACCCTATGTGGGCCAGTAATCTTGTTCTGTCTCAGAATAGGAAGCAAAATATTTTCTGAAACATGTGAAATTTAAGTTTTGATGTTCAAAGAAAATTAGGTATGTCCATGCAAAGTGCACAGAAACTTAGCATGCAGGCAACCAAGCATTTAGGAAGGCAACTGGAAAGTTGGCCTTCATTACAAAGGAAGCAGAGTACAGGAATAAAGAAGCCTTGTTACAATTGTACAGGGTTTTGATAAGACCACATCTGGACCAAATCCTCTCATTTAAATCTATGTCCTATAGTTTAGGATTTCCCTATCCTGGTGAAAAGACCTTGGCTATTCTCCTTATCTATGCCCCTCATGATTTTATAAACCACTATAATGTCACACCTCAGCCTCCTCCACTCCAGGGAAAAAAGTCCCAGCCTAACCAACATTGCCCTATAACTCAAACCCTCCAGTCTCGGTAACATCCTTGTAAATATATTTTGTACCCTTTCCAGTTTAATAACATCCTTCCTTCATCAGGGTGACCAGAGTTGTACACAGTACTCCATATGTGGTCTTACCAATGCCTTGTACAGCCGTAACATGACTTTCCAACTCCTGTACTCAGTGCTCTGACTGATGAAGGCAAGTGGGCTAAATGCCTTCTTCACCATTCTGTCTACCTGTGACGTCACTTTCAAGGAACTATGTACTTGCACCCCTAGGTCTCTCTGTTCAACAAAGCCCCCAGGACCCTACCATGAAGTCCTAGCCTGGTTTGTCTTTGCAAAATGCAACACTTCACATTTATCTGAATTAAACTCCATCTGCCAATCTTTGGTCCACTGGCCCAGTTGATCTAGGCGTCATTATTCTCTTGGATAACTTCCTTCACTGTTCACTATACTGCCAATTTTTGTGTCATCTGCAAACTTACTAATCTTGCCTCCTGTGTACTCATCCAAATTGTTTATAAAAATGATGAATTTATATAAAGTGGACCCAGCACCGATCCTTGCAGCACATCATTGGTCACAAACGTCCAGTCTGAACAACACTGCTGTACTAGCCAGTCTACCATGCAGAACCTGGTTGAAGGCATTGCTAAACTTCATGTAGACAACATCTACCCCTCTGCCTTCATCAATCTTCTTGGTCACCTCTTCAAAATATTCAATCAAGTTTGTGAGACACAATTTCCAATGCACAAAGCCATGCTGACAATCCCTAGTCTGTTCTTGCCTTTCCAAATGCATGTAGATCTTGTCTCCCAGGATGCCCTCCAACAACTTACCCATCACTCATGTCAGGCTCGCTGATCTGCAGTTCTGAATTAACTGTACAAAGGCCAGTATCCCGTCATCAAGTCACCCTTTATTCACATGTGCAAAATACATGGACTCTGACCAGCCAGTCCTAGGATGGACACTCTCTGAATCTCCTATTTATATCCGATAGCCAAGGTTCCCTGATTGGCCCAATCCCAATTAAGGATCTCATAGTCACTGAGATCCACCTAGCCCTTGTTCCAATCACTACATCCCTCCCCCCATAAGTCCGGAGATGTAGGCCTGTTCTTTTTCTTGTTGCTTCTCCTCCTTTGTTTTCAGCACAGGTCTGGTTCCTCTGACTCTGACTTGGGCATGGGCAGCGTGTACCAGACCGCAGCCCATCTCTCATGCCCAGAGTGTCTCGGGAGAGTTTCCTCCTCTTCTTTAGATGGTAACGATATTGAGGCTGGATTATTCTTGGACTCAGAGGTTTCTTCAGTGCTACATGGATGGTTTCTGACAGCCTTTCTGGCTGTTCTGAGGGGCCAGGTATGTTTTGCTCCTGCTCCGTTTGTGAGGTAGCAGCTTTCATGTGACCCACATGTTGGTTCAGGATCTGCTCACCTACCCAAACTTTGTATGTCATGGGACCTGACCTCACATCAACCTCACCTTGTACCCACGCAGGGCATTTCTGTGGTTTTGACACCAAATTTCATCCCCTGAAGTAAATTGTCTCTCTCGCTTAGAGTAGGCATGTCACCGGCATTGGTGTTCCTGTTGTTGTTTTGCCCTCACCCCCAGATCCAGGAATATCAGGTTTAACTTGGTATGGAGTCTTCTCCCCATTAGCAACTCATTCAGAGTTTACCTAAAAATCACATGACTCTGCCAGTCATCTTAACTTCATCAAAAATCCCAATACAGATTCCCCTGGCTCTTGATTAGCCAAACAAAACCAATAGTGTCTTAGAATTAGACAAGGCTTGAGGCTGTAACATTCCTTAACTAAATCTATCAACTCATGAAAGGTTTTAGCATCTGGTGCATCAGGGAAAGTGAGGCTCCTGATAGCTGAAAATGCCGCAGGTCTGCAAGCAGTCAGAGAATTGCTCATTACTTTTCATCTGCCCCAGTTGCCTGGAAAAAATAACACATTCTTTCCACATACTGGGCCCAATCTTTGATGGCAGATCAAACAAGTCAAGCATCCCATATTAAGGAATGATGCCAGAAATGCTTACCCCAACTCAAAGGTGACTGTTGCAAATGAAATTTCTTCAGGAATATACTGTTTTCTCTCATCACTTCCAAATTAACTGCACAGAGGCTGGTATCTCATCACCAAGTCATTCTTTATTCACATGTACACAATACACTAGCTGTGATCAGCCAGCTTGGAGTCAGTCCCTGAAGTGAGGAGAGTCTGAATCCCGTATTTATATCTGTCAGCCAGGGTTCCCTGATTAGCCCAGGTTAACAGCTCCAATCAAGACTCTCATTATCAATGAGATCCACCTGGCCTTTGTTCCAATCACTACAAGTTCCCTGGCTTTTCCTTGTAGCCCTTCTTAACTAATGGTACAACATTAGCTGCCCTCCAGTCTTTCAGCACCTTGCCTATATTGAATATCTCCTTCCAAGTATCTTTGCTGGGAGCCACATAATTTCTTCCTTAGCCTGTCACAATTTTCTGGGATACATTTGATCAGGTCTCAGGGATTTATCTACCTCATTGCATTTTAAGACATCCAGCATCTCCTTTTCTGTAATTTGAGTGATTCAGGTTTATTTTATTCCCAAGGTTCAGCATAATATAGCAACTGGTAGCAAGGCTAATACAATATATAAAAACATAACTAAATATGTAATTTAATAAAATAACTAAGTAGTTCCTGACAGCATGTTAACAATGGCATGACAGGTGAGGTGTTCACAGCTGTAGCATATGGGAGTTCCTGGATACCAATTTGGTAAAGAGAAAATAGGTCTGTGGTAAATATTTGAAGTTTGAGCAGTTTTGATTCAGAGTTTGAGAGCTGGAGGCTGAACTACAGACATTGCAATCAAGGCGGAGGAAAATTACTTGCATTTTTGAACTAGCAACTGGTTACGCGTTTCAGGGTTGAGACATCTGACTTGGTCTGTGTTCAGGGACAGGACAGTGTCAGTGTGAAAGAGACAGGTCGGGAGACTCAGAGTTCAAGAGCAAAGGAGTCTCAGCCTTTGCAATTGTCCAACAAATTTTAGGCTCTTTCAATCTGTCAGGAAGGCTATCCACCTTATTATTCACCACCCTGACAATTACCATCCATGAACTCACTGACCAACCCTCATACATTTAAGTCTAAATCATTTACATGTACCACAAACAGCAAGGTGCACAACACTGATTTCTGCTGAGCCCCACCAGACACAGACTTCCAGTCACCAAAATACTTCTTGACCATCAGCCTCAGCTTCCTGCCATCAGCTAATCCTTGATCCAATCCGACAAATTTTCTTGGATCATATGGGTTCTTACTTTTGCCATGCAGGACCTTATCAAAGACTTGCTGAAGTCCACGGAGATTATGTCAAATGCATTGCCCTCATCTACACACCTGGTTACCTCGTCTCAAAATTCAATCATGTTGATCAGACACGACTTCCCCTTAACAAAACCATGTCGACTGTTCTTGATTAATCCCTGCCTGTCCAAGTGCAGATTAATTGTCCCTCAGAATTTCTTCCAATAATTTCCCTACCACTGAGGTTATACTGACTAGCTTGCAGTTTCCCACTTTATCACTTCCTCCCTTCTTGAATAATGGTACCACATTAGCTGTCCTCCAGTCCTCAGGCACCTATTCTGTGGCAAGAGAAGAATTGAAAATTATTGCCAGCCCCTCTGCTATTTCCAGCCTCACTTCACTTAACAGACTGAGATACATTTCATCAAGCCCTGAAGATTTATCTACTTTTAAGTCTTCCAGACCACTCACAACTTTCTCTCTGCCTATGCTAATTTCTTTAATTATATCTCAGTCTTGCACCTTGATTTTGTTACCCTTGTGTCCATCTCACTAGCGAATACTGACACAAAGTATTTATTTAGAACCCTACCTACATCTTCTGGATCCGTGCACAAATTACTACTATGCTCCTTAATGGGCCCCACTCTTTCTCTCAATATCCTTTACTCTTAATGTACTTCTAAAATTGTCCCATATTTTACCTGTCAATATCCTTTCAAATTTCTTTGCTCTCCCAGTTTCCTTTTTAAGTTTCCCCTTGTACATTCTTAACTCCTCTGGGGCTTCTATCATTTTAAGCCCTGGGTATCCAATGTTGACAATTTCCTTAATGTTACTGTCTGCCTGTCACTTGCTGCAGAAATGTTTCATAATATCTCTCAACAGGTTGATTAGGAAACTATATAAGGGGTTCTAGTGAACACTTTTGATGGCTTAAAAGAGAGGTGGGCACTGCAGAAGGGGTGGAGTGAGGGTGTAAAATGCCTTATTTCCCCCTAAAATTCTATTCTGACATAATTCCCACCCTCTCTCTCTATACCTTTCCCTCATATTTGTTGTCTTTGCATTACCCCGACTGGCTTTGCATGTAAACTGGTATTTTAATTTGAAACCCAGATGATTTAGCGGTAGAGGAGAAAGTTTAGAAAAGTAACACGGTGGTAAAGAAACCATTCAGGTATATAAAAGCATCCTTTGTTATAGAACATAGAACATAGAACGGTACAGCACAGTACAGGCCCTTCGGCCCATGCTGTTGTGCCAAACTTTTACCCTAAACTCAAGGTCTATCTAACCTCCACCCCTACCTTAAACTATCATCCATATGCCTATCTAATAGCCGCTTAAATGCCCCTAATGAGGCCGACTCCACCACCCGCTCTGGCAATGCATTCCACGCCCCTACCACTTTCTGAGTAAAGAACCTATCTACAGAACATGTACCTATAAAAAAAGGGCTCTTGTCATGCAGTGGTAGTGTCCCTACCTCTGGGCTAAGAGGCCTGGATTTGAGTCCCACTTGTTCCAGGGGTGTGTAGTAACAAATCTGAAGAAGTTGATTAGAAAATATCTATGCTTCTGATGTTAGGGTCCTGAAGCAAGGAAGGCAGATCATGACCCCCCAGTATAAGAAATAATAAACACTCACTCTGGGAAGCAAAAATTCAAATTATGTAATGTGATAAATTTTAAATAAAAATGTTAAGTGGTTCCAGTAAAGGGATTCCTGTGGTAAGGTGGAAGTATTCCTCTCACTGAGCCTGGAGGATCAGACCTGCCACAGGAGTCCCGAATATGACAGAGGTTTGTCAGAAGAACTCTGAACAGAATGAAAATATCTAAGGGGCTCCAGTGGTGCAGTGGTAGTATCCCTACCTCTGGGTCAGGAGGCCGGAGTTCACATCCCACCTATTCCAGATTTGTGTCATGACATGTCTTAATAGGCTGATTAGCAATATTTCTAAGATGGTGGTGCAGGTAGCTTATGCAGCAAAGTCATAGTATCCCTACCACTGATCCAGAAGGTTGAGGTTCAAGTCCCATCTGCTTTAGAGGTGCGTTATAGAAAATATCTCATTCATTGGAGCAGTAGTAGGCTACTCAGCTCAGTCATTCAATTATCTCAGCTCTACTTTGTTTTTTTTATAGAATCCCTACAGTGTGGAAACAGGCCCTTTGGCCCAACAAGTCCACATCGATGCTCAGACATCCCACCCAGACCCATCCCCCTATAACCCACCTAATCTATACATCCCTGAACACTATAGACAATTTAGCATGACCAATCTACCTAGCCTGCACATCTTTGGACTGTGGGAGGAAGCCAGAGCACCCAAAGGCAACCCACGCAGATCTGCCTTATTCCCATAAATCTTGATTCCCTTACTGACGACAGATCTGTTAATCTCAGCCTTGAACATACTTAATGACCCAGCCTCATAAGTCTTCTATGGTAAAGAAGTCCACAGATCCACCATCCTCAGAGAAAAATAAAATCCTCCTTAATCTCTATGTTAATTGCATGACCTCTTACTCTGAGATTATGCCCTTTGGACCTCAAACTTTTTGTGGATAGCCAGGAATTTGTTGGACAGGAATCTCATTTACTTTTCACTTTATCAGCTTCTTAAACACAAGTGTAATCAACACACTTGAAATTCTGTTTCAAGAATATTTGCATTACATATCAATGGTGATGCAGATAAAAAAATCATTTATGAAAAGCTTATTGTAGGCAACACAACTTCTTCAATAAAATTTGCACATTGGCATTTAAGCACATCTGCTCCTGATCTCAAGTTGCTGCACAAATTGCACCAGTAGCTTCATTGTTACTTTGATGACATTTGAGCAAGTTACAGAAGAATGCAGGAGAAAGAGCAAATTGTTACTGTACCTTTCACAACCTTAAGGGCTTCTAGTCAATAACGAATAACTATAACTTTTTTTTCAATTTGTTAAGTAACTCAAGTTTTACAGCTAAAAGTTTCTGCTGCCATGGTACGTTCCTATGATACTTTCAAAACTGTTTCTGCATCAGGTCCGCATCTATTTTCATTCTCTATTCTAATTCAAACGTATAACGATGGGCAGTTAAGTCTTAAAACTAATTTGGATCTCGATGCCAGGAAAAAGGGAAGCAAAAATTACTTTGTTTAGATCATCTTCACCAAAAATCACAACATATTTAATGTAAGAAATACCGTGTTCAGAGATAAATATAAAGATTTCGAATTATTTTCTGTTTACACATAATGCACACGTTTCTGTTAAAGAAAAGTAAACCGCAATAAAAACAAATTTGAAAGCTTTCAATAATATATATTTAATTAAATGTAACCATGGAGGTTGGAGACGATATTTATTATTCATGAACTGTTTTATCCTTTATTTTGAGGGGTGGAGATAATATGGTAAACAAAAATTCCATCAGAACAGTTGAGGTTCAAAACAATGACTTGGGGTTCGATGGTAAAAGGAGAACTGACGATAATATATTTATCTGAGAAGAAAATTCTATATTTTTCTCACGAAGCTACAAACTGCCAAAGAAAGGTACGCTGATTTTTTAAAAAAAAACAGATATTCGGCAGGATGAGAAAGTATTTCTATATATGAACTAAGAATTCAATGATAGTTTAGTTCTGTGTGAACGGCATCTAAATGTGCAGAGTAAACATACAGTTACATACCGCTTGACTGTTGTTTCCAACTGTCACCATCAGTCAGTCTCGCGCTGGCCGCCGTTAACTGCCATTGATTCCACTCCAGCTGTTACGGTTCCCACAGCGACCGCGTTAGCTCCGAACTCTCCTCTCAACTTAAGCCGGTCACCAGCTCGCCTGCCTTCCCCTCTCATTCATTGGCTAACCGAAACTCCGCGCGGCCGAGCTTTTTAATTGAGTGGTTCATTGCAATGTCCATCAAAATAGTTTCCGCTTCGCTGCTCGACTATCTGCATCTTTCACCCGCTCCAGCGCTAGAAGGATCCATCTGGGTCTTAAAGCCTGCAGCGAGCACTGCGAATCCACTCAAGCCTGCTTCAATGGTGTCTTGCTGTCATGGCAATCCCATCTCTCCCACCCCTCCAAAATATTGAATGACAGACTCAAGTTCTGAAGAAGGGTGACTACATCCAAAACTTCAACACAGTGTGGAAATCTTCTGAAGAAGGGTCCCGACCCGAAACGTAAACTTTGCTGCTCCTCTGATGCTGCCTGGCCTGCTATGTTCCTCCAGCTCCACAGTGTGTTATCTCTGACTCCAGCATCTGTAGTTCTTAACTTTCTCCGAAACTTTAACGTTATTTTCTCTCCACAGAGGGTGCCAGAACTGCCGAGTTTCTCCCGCAGTCTCTAGTTTTACGTTTTTGCAGATCCACAGTTCTTTTATTCTGGTAAAATTTATTTTGCGGCGGACAGGTTTTCGATGTGTAGATATCGAAATTCTTTAAACTAAGCTTCTTAGATATCCATGTCTGTACAAGAGTTTCTGCTCTAATCTCAATGACCGCGCACGCTTTTTGTTTACAAATCCCCACCAACAACCCCCGCCCCCCACTATCCCCCTGCATCCGATATCTAAAATATTTTGCTTAGGATACATTTTCTTTTCATTTAACCATTGGACTATTGGCCTTTTAAACTGAAGAATAATGTCCTAATTTTGAACACTCAGCGATTATATCAATTACGTCAAGTAAACTATAGACTGGCACATTTTAAGGAACATTTGGCTGTCTTTATTCGGATGTTAATGTTCTAACACCATTTGGCTGAAGCACGGAGGATGGCAAGGACGTAATGTACTCTGGCTGGGAGATTTCTATATCCACGGCCAAGACTCGCTCAGTGGCACCACTCGAATAAAGGCAAAATAGTGCGGATGCTGGAAATCTGAAACAAACAGAATGCTGGAGACACTCAGGAGGTCTGCCAGCAACTGCAAACAGAAACAAGAGTTCACGTTTCGAGTCTTGTATGACATCTTCAGACCGGAGAGATATTGGAATTTTTTTAATGTACTGTACACTTTCGAGAGAGGCAGGGATCCGGTGCAAAAGACAAAGGGATTCCTAATAGTGGAAAAAAGAAGTGTGAATGGGAGAGATAGTAGGAACTGCAGACGCTGGAGAATCTGGGATAACAAGGTGTAGAGCTGGATGAACACAGCAGGCCAAGCAGCATCAGAGGAGCAGGAAAGCTGACGTTTCGGGCCTAGACACTTCTTCAGAAATCCGTTCTGAAGAAGCGTCTAGGCCTGAAACGTCAGCTCTACACCTTGTTATTTGTGAATGGGAGAGGATGGATCTTCTATACTAACAGCAAAGTAAGCAAGATCAAAAACAAGAGAAGGCTATGGTGGGGCTTGGGGAAGAAGGTCGTGTGAAGAATGAAAAAAAAGGATAACCGACATGATGCAATCAGATTCTGATGTTATTGAATTCAGTATTGAGACCTCAAAGTTGTAAAGTGTCTATGTAAAAAGTGAAGTGTTGTTCCCCAAGCTTATGTTGTGCTTTGTTGGAACATTACAACAGGCATTGAACAGAAGTGTTAGTATGATAGTGAGATAGTTTACTGAAATGGACAACTGGAGGTCAGGGTCATTTCTATGGAGGGAACAGAGATGTTTCATAAAGCAGTTTTTTTAATGGTCTCACCAAGGTAAAGGGGACTGCATTGTGAGCAGTGAATGCTGTGGCCTAGATTGAAAGAAGTACAAACAAAGCACTGCTTCACCTGGAAGGTGTGTTTGGGGCCTTGTACAGTTACCAAGGGGTTACCAAGATGCCAAGGGGCAGTGAGACCACAGATTCACTTAACCTTAATTAGACAGACTTTTGATTGACAGGAAATTGTGGGATAGGAGGGGTTTGGGTGGGAGGCAGGCAGGTAAGTGGACGTAAGTTCACAATCAGATCAGCAATGATTTTATTGACTGACACAGCAGATTGAAGAACTTGAATGACTTATTACTGCTTCTATGTCTCATATTCTTAAGTCCGTTACAATATTCAGGAACTAAAACAAAGTTGCTGGAAAAGCTCAGCATATCCGGCAGCATCTGGTAAGAAAAAATCAGAGTTAATGTTTTGGGCCCAGTTACCCTTCCTCAGAACTGCCTAGTCTGAAGATGAGTTGTTGCTGCTCCTGTTTTTGGTGTGATTCACTGGAGCATTTTCAGCAGGCCGAGGACGGATAAGTGGGCATGCGAGCAGGACACTGTGTTAAAATGACCAGGTCAGGGTCATGCTTGTGTGTAGATTGGAGGTGTTCTGCAAACGACTACGCAAAACATTTGCTTGCTTTCTCGCCATAGACGATGCCTGACCCATTGTGATATTGAACATTTTTTTGTGTTCAGCACTGATTCCAGCACACTTTTTTTTCTATATTCTTGCCTCATCATCTTCAACGGAATTGCCTCGTACTATTTTCCAAGTTTGGCAGCATCCTTTTTCATGGGAGTCAGGAATGTAGGAACGTGGCACCATGGCTTCACACAAAATGTCAACGCTGGTGGCCATCTGACTAGAGAAGAGTAATGCCCTCGGCATGCAACCACTCAGAAACTACAGCACAGGAGTTAAGTTGCAGGCCCAGGGCCATTCAAGAGATGCTACCATGTCTTTGAAGGGCATTTCTGCAGTCTAGCCCCATTTGTGATGGCTAAGTGAGTGTTTCATTTTCAGGAAGCTCACCCACATGTTAGACCCTAAAGAAAGCAAGATGTGGTGCATTCACCTTGACAGATAACATGATCATTAACCTGCTTGCAATACTGCATCTAGGATTGAGTGATGACTACACGGTTGCATCTGTCCATGCCAGTGTCGGTAAGTGTGACCATTGCACAGTCCTTGTGGAGAAGAAGTCCCACCTTCACATTGAGAACACCCTCTATCGTGTTGTGCGGCACTATCTGTATTAAATGGGACAGACTTCACACAGATCTAGCAACTCAAGACTGGGCATCCATCACCAGCAGCAGAATTGTTCTCCAGCACAATTTGTAACCTCATGGCTCGACATATCCTCCACTCAACCATTACCATCAAGCCAGGGGATCAACCCTGGTTAAATGGAGAGTGCAGGAGGGCATGCCAGGAGCAGCACCAGGCATACCTGAAAATGAGGTATCAATCTGGTGAAGCCACCAAACAAGAATACTTGCACCCCAAACAGTGAAAGCAGCAAGTGATAAGACAGAGCTAAAGCTAAGCGATCCCACAACCAACGGATCAGATCTAAACTCTGCACTCCTGCCACATCCAGTTGTGAATGGTGTTGGACAATTAAACAACTCACTGGAGGTGGAGGCTCCACAAATATCCCCATTCTTAATGATGGAAAACCCCAGCACATCAGTGCAAAAGATAAGGCTGAAGCATTCGCAGCAATCTTCAACCAGAAGTGCTGAGTGGATGATCCATTTCAGCCTCCTCGAGTGGTCCCCAGCATTACAGATACCAGTGTTCAGCTAATTCGATTCATTCCATGTGATATCCAGTAATGGTTGGAGACCCTGGATACTGCAAAGGCCAAGGGCCCTGACAACATTCCAGCAATAATACTGAAGACTTGTGCTCCAGAACTTGCTGCTCCCCAAGCCAAGCAGTTCCAGTACAGTTACAATACTGGTACCTACCTGACAATTTGGAAAATTGCCCAAGTATGTCCTGTACACAAAAACAGGACAAATCCAACCCGGCCAACTACTGCCCCATCATTCTACTTTTGATCGTCACTAAAGGGGTGGAAGATGCCATCAACAATGCTATCAAGTAGCACCTGCTTGGAAATAATCTGCTCAGTGATGCCCAGTTTGGAGTCTGCCAGGTCCACTCAGCTCCTGATCTCATTACAGCCTTGGTTCAAACATGGACAAAAGAGCTGAATCCCAGAAGTGAGGTGAGAGTGACAGCCCTTGATATCAAGGCTGCATTTGACTGAACGTGGGATCAAGGAGCCCTAGCAAAACTGGAATCAGTGGGTATCAGGGGGCAAACTCTGGCGGTTGGAGTAATACCTGACGTATAGGAAGATGGTTGTGGTTGCTGGAGGTCAATCATTTCAGCTCGAGGACATCTCTGCAGGAGTTCCTCAGGGTAGTGTCTTAGGCCCAACCATCTTCAGCTGCTTCATCAATAACCTTCCCTCCATATAAGGTCAGAAGTGGGGATGCTTGCTGATGATTGCACAATGTTCAACACCATTCGTGACTCCTCAGAAACTGAAGCAGTCAATGTTCAAATGCAACACGATCTGGACAATATCCAGGCTTGGGCTGACAAATGGCAAGTGACATTCATGCCATACAAATGCCAGGCTATGATCATCACTGATAAGAGACAATCTAACCACCCTTCCTTGACATTCAATGGTGTTACCATCATTGAATCCCCCACTATCAGCATCCTAGGGTTACCATTGACCAGAAACTCAACTGGACTCACCACATGTACACAGTAGCTACAAGAGCAGGCCAGAAGCTAGGAATATTGCGGCAAGTAACTCATCTCCTGACTCCTCGAAGCCTGTCCACCATCTACAAGGCGCAAGTCAGGAGTGTGATGGAATACTCCCCACTTGCCTGGATGAGTGCAGCCCCAACAACACGCAAGAAGCTTGACACCATCCAGGTCAAAGCAGCCCGCTTGATTGGCACTACATCCACAAGTATTCACTCCCTCCACCACCGACGCTCAGTAGCAGCAGTGTATACTATCTACAAGATGCACTGCAGAAATTCACCAAAGATCCTCAGACAGCACCTTCCAAACCCATGACCACTTCTATCTAGAAGGATAAGGGCATCAGACGTATGGGAACACCACCAACTCCAAGTTCCCCTCCAAGCCTTTCACCATCTTGACTTGGAAATATATCGCTGTTCCTTCACTGTCAGTTAAGATCCTGGAATTCCCTCTGTAATAGCATTGTGGGTCAACCCACAGCAGGAGGACTGCAGTGGTTCAAGAAGGCAGCTCACCACGACCTTCTCAAGGGCAACTAGGGATGGGCAAGAAATGCTAGCCAGCCAGCGATGCCCACATCCCACAAATGAATAGAATAGAGGGGTTGCTGACATCCTCAGCAATCTTCATCTAGCCTTGCTTGATAGGGTAGCTGAATGTTCTGGACCTGTCCTGGGCAAAAAAAAACTCCTGTTTTACCTTAACAGCCTAAAGAATCTGCAGGAATGTTGTGCCAACTAGGATCTTCACTTTGCCATTCTTTGACATGCCTTCTTTCTCAATTCTCCACTCAGGTTTCTTTATGGTTGGATTGTGTTCATTGAGTGCTGCCAGTACTTTTAACTATGGTGTGTGCCTATCTCTTGGTCTTATCTTGCCACTGTTATTTGCTGGACACCTCCTCCCCGTTTTTGTAGTTAATTGAACAGTTGTCACAAAATACTGATTCCCAGCCTGTTCCCTGCCAAAAGGCAGCAGCATCCACCCAGTCGTAGAACCTTTGACTTTGCCACAAAATTCAACCTTTCTGCACACCAGCTGGTTATTGTAGGACTGGTATATTAACTGAAAAACAACCACTCATTGATGTCTATTGACTACATAGTAATGTTTAAGCACAGTTTATATTAAGTAATATGTGGTCAGATGAGAGGAGTAACATATCTAGTTTAAATTAATTAATTAAAACTGCAATATCCCTACTACTGCTGTGCCTGATCCCCTTAGGGATTGATGCACAAGAACTCCCAGTTTCTGAGTACCCATCTCTGGACGATTTGCCTAATAGTATATAATCAGAGATTTCATGCAGGATCTGAGAAAACTTCTGACAATATGGCAATTTAATGTAACCAGACCTCCATCATTTTCTGGGTATTCCAAATTTTTCCCATCTGAGTTTCAGCAGAGACTCCAGCGGAACTCACAGGCAAATTTGTAATCAATATAGCTTTACTAAGAAATATTACAAATACAAAAATCATTGAAAATTAGGGTGCATTTTTCAAAAAGTCCTTGCAATAAGACATTCAAAATTTTTCACTATTAGATTGCTACACAACAGGTGAAGTAATTTGTGGCATGTTTGCTCTTCCTAATTTGAGTCTTTTAAACACATGCATGCCAGGAATGCAATTGATGAACAGGACAACTGTGAGGTAAATATTGTAATCATGTTACTTTTTCCATATGAATCTATCTGCGTATAAAATTGACACCCAAGAGGTAAAGGAAATAAGTGACTATTTCATGTTTTTTTTTGATACAATAAAGAAAGATGAATTGAAAATAGACGAATATGGAAAAAGTGGCAAATAATGAAAAAAAGTTGTTTTTCATCATTAGAATGAAATATTTACAATTAATATTTATTTTGGCAGTGCGGGGTTGACATTACAACTGAAAGTTATATTAGATATTTAGATGATTATGTAATGTTTGGGTTGATTTCTGCACTAAATGTCTAAAAAAATCAATGACTAGCTGAAAGGCTCTGTAAATCTTCAGGGCTGTTGGTGTTCTGAGGGTAAAAATGAAACATGAGGTGCAACATATCACAACTGAATAACTGAAGCACAGGTTTCTCATTGTTTTTCACAGACTACTCATTTTAACTCGAAGTGCACAAAATACCAAAATAGTCAAATTGAACTTAAAATTATTCTTGTTAAAATAGAATTTCTGTGTTCATTTACTACTTCTGTAGAACATATTTATATTGAAAAGAGAATAGTACCAATCACCAATATCGTTTAAAGTTTTAGGAGAAACTATTTTCCGGTAGCAACAGTTATTTAACTCTAAAGAGACTTGTTTTCTTCAAATTCAGTAGCTATTGAACTGTAATAATGAAGGCACCCTCAAAATATAGGCAACAATTACAACATTCAATGATCTTCTTTATAAGCTGATTTGTACTTTTCCTTCTAAATTATGCTCCCATACTTGATGTTAATAATATTCCACAATGTTAGTGATGTTGTGCATTCATTGCATTTTCAATAGCAGATACTCGCTTTAAAAATCCTAGTTTAATGGATGAAGTTGACTGTCTTGAAGAACACTCTGCCCACATGTTATTTCCATGACTTTTTTGATGTTTGGACAAGAATTGTTTCATCTTTTCTCTGAAGAAACTGGTTGTGAGTGTGTAGAGAATTGGGTTCAATGCACTGTTTATCGGGAGTATAAATATTACTACCCAGGATGTTATCGTTCCTGAAAAATGAAGAAAACACAATTAAAAACATATTTATATCTTTGTAACTGTTTATGGATTGAAATGCTGAAAAAAAGTTATATTACTTTATTACATTGATGCAGCACCTTTCAATCCCAAACTGCTTTACAACCAATAAAGTTCTTTTGATGCACTGTCATTTTTGTACAAAATGTAGTAGCCAATCCACACACAGTAATCTCCCATAAGCAGCAATGTTATAACATCAATGTTTTTTGTGATGCTGATTAAGGGATAAGTACAAGCCAGGACACTGAGGCAGTCCCCCACCCTGTTGAAATACTGCCATGGAATATTAAACTTCCAAATCATAGACAGGACCTCAGTTTAATATTTCTTCTGAAAGTACATCTTGAACTGCACTCACCATTAGCCTAGAAACTTGTGCTCAAGTCTCTGGCGTGTAACTTAAACCCACAATCATCATGGCTGACATTTATTGCTTTTAATTAGAGAAAACATAAAAAATGATCTAAAAACACAAATATTAATGCGAAAGAGGTTTATATCATCTTCATGCACCAAACAAATGGCATATGTGTGTTTTCTTAATTAACCAAAAGTTGATAATAGGCTATGTAATGACTGAAACCTCGCTTTAAAAATTGAGTTTAATTTGAGGGCAATACACTTCTTGCATCAGTTGTTGACATTGTCTGATCCCAGTTAATATTTAGTCATACTATTCCATATTAGCAGGTGACTCTGGTGTACTTTGTAACAACTTGTGAGTTTTAAGGAAAGAAATTGAATTCAAACTCTAGGTATTAAAAGAGGTGAGTATGAAAACTCCAGATGTATTCGGAAACATGATTTCAAAGTGGTCTGAATTCATAACAATAACGTTAGATTAAAAATAGAAAATGGTGCTTAATTACTGAAGAAGGGAGAGAGAGAGAAATCACATAATGAGTGCCTGGAAAATATCCTTCAGCTGTTCGCATCAAATAAGGCAACGACTGTATACCATCAACCCATGCCTACAAAACCTGCAACACAGTGTCAACATAGTATCCAACATTAGATATGATTCCACAATTGACCAACATTTTCTGGCTAAGCCTGATGTGCAAAATATTATGCTGACAACCAATGTAGGATTGTCAGTCGAAGTGTGACGCACTTGAGTGTACCTGGACATCACATATGTTAATACACAGGGCTCTGTTCTTTGCAGGCAGAAACAATATGACACTCCACCTGTGTTAATGCAACAAAATAGGTTACAGCATTTGCTGGTTCATTTCTCAGGGCATTGCCTTGACCTATAAGAGGCAACCTGCCTGGTTTAAACTTCAAACAAAGCTTGTTAAACATCATTAATTGGAATTGAGTCTACTTCCCAACCAATCAGTATTCTCCTTTCATACAGTATAAATGATGGTTTTCCCCCTTGATTAATAATTTTGTGAAATATCCTGATGGGGCAAAGTGAAATGCATGGTCAAAATGTGTTTTTGTTTAGGCAATATTGAAGGTCGAATGACAATTTGAAAACAGAAAACCATTTGAAAACCAAATGAAATTTGTCATGTACATCGATGCTAATTGTGAAACCTTGTGTGTAATGTAGCTGCTAGATTTCTCTACATTGCAATAATGGCTATGCTTCATAAGTATTTAATTGGCGGTGAAGGCAATTATATAGATACATACAAACAAGCAAGTTGGCTGCACTAGCCTGCTCTGCCACTTACTAAGATCATGAGTGACCTGATTGTAACCTTAAATCCACATTCCTATCTACTCAAGACAACCTTTCATCCCCTTGCTTACCAGCAATCTATCCATCTTTGCCTTAAGCATATTAAAAGTCTGCTTCCGCTGGTAGTTCAGGAAGAGCTTTCCAATGACTCACAACTCTCTGTGAGAAAACAAGTTTTGCCTTATCTCTGTTTTAATTGGTCAATCCCTTATTGAAAAACAATGACATCTAGTTCCGGATACTCCTGTAAGAGGAAACAGCCTCTGCACATACAATCCATCAAGACTCCTCACGACCTTATATATTTCAATTAAGTCACCACTTACTCTTCTAAGTTACAGCTTTGTCTGGCCAGCTTTCCTCATAAGACAGTCTGCCCATTACAGGTATTTGAGTAAACCTTCCAATGCACCTTCATCATTCCTTAAATAAAGTGAACACAACGCAGACGATATAGAAGAATGAGAGGTGTCCTTTTTGAAACATACAAGATTCTCAGAGGGGTTAACATGGTAGATCTGGAAAGATTGTTTCGCCTTTTGGCAGAGTCTAGGACCAGAGGGCATATTCTCAGAATAAGGGGTCATACATTCAATGCAGAGATGAGGAGGAATTTCTTCTCCCAGTGGGCTGTGAGTATATGGAATTCTTTACCACAGAGAGCTGTTGAGGCTGGGTTATTAAGTATAATCAGTAAGGGAATCAAGGGTTATGGGAAAGAGGCAGGAAAATGGAGTTGAGAATTATCAGATCAGCAATGATATCGTTGAATGTTGGTGCAGACTCAGTTGTCTGAAAAGCCTACTTCTGCTCCATGTTTTGTGGTGTTATAGTCAACTCTGCACAGTACTTTACATGTGGCCTCACCAGTTCTGTGTACTTGAAGCATAACATTCATAACTGATTGCTAGGCCCCTTGCTGAGATAGTTGTATCATCGAAAGCCACAGGTGAGGTGCCGGAAGACTGGAGGTTGGCTAACGTGGTGCCACTATTTAAGAAAGGTGGTAAGGAAAAGTAAGGGAACTATAGACTGGTAAGCCTGACACTGATGGTGGGCAAATTGGTGGAGGGAATCCTGAGGGACAGCACTTACATATATTTGGAAAAGCAAGGACTGATTAGGGATGGTCAAAATGCCTTTGTGCATAGGAAACGGTGTCTTGCATACTTGATTGAGTCTTTTGAAGAAGTAACAAAGAGGATTAATGAGGGCAGAGCAGTGGATGTGATCTATATGGACTTCAGTAAGATGTTCAACAAGGTTCCTCATGGTAGACTGATTAGCAAGGTTAGAGCACATGGAATACAGAGAGAATTAGCTAAAAGGATACAGCTGGCTCAAAGATTGAAGACAGAGAGTGGTGGTGGAGGGTCGCTTTTCTGACTGGAGGCCTGTGACCAGCAGTGTGCCACAAGAATCGGTGCTAGGTCCACTGCTTTTTGTAATTTATATAAATGAGTTGGATGTGAACATAGGAGGTATGATTAGTGCGTTTGCAGATGACAACAAAATTTGAGATGTAGTAGACAGCGAAGAAGGTTACCTCAGAGTACAACAGAATCTTGATCAGATGCATCAATGGGCCAAGGAGTGGCAGATGGAGTTTAATTTAGATAAATGTGAGGTGCTGCGTTTTGAAAAGTAAATCAGGGAAGGACTTGGATACTTAATGGCAAAGTCCTGGGGAGTGTCCTGGGAACAAGGAGACCTTGCAGTGCAAGTTCATACTTCCTTGAAGGTGGAGTTGCAGGTAGATAGGATAGTGAAGAAGGCGTTTGGTATGCTTGCCTTTATTGGTCGGTGCTTTGAATATAGGAGTTGGGAAGTCACATTGCGGCTGTACAGGACATTGGGTATGCCACTTTTGGAATACTGTGTGAATACTGTTCTCCTTGCTATAGGAAGGATGTTGTGAAACTTGAAAGGGTTTGGCAAAGATTAACAAGGGTGTTGCCAAGGTTGGAGGGTTTGAGGTATAGGGAAAGGTTGAATAGACTAGGGCTATTTTCTCTATAGTGTCGGAGGCTGGGGGGGGTGACCTTACAGAAGTTTATAAAATGATGAGGAGCATGGATAGGATAAATAGACAAGGTCTTTTCCCTAGTGTTGGGAGTTTAAAACTAGAGGGCATAGTTTTATGGTGAGAGGGGAAAGATCTAAAAGGGATCTAAGGGGCAACTTTTTCATGCAGAGGGTGGTGCGTGTATGGTATGAGCTGCCAGAGGAAGTGGTGGAGGCTGGTACAATTCCAACATTTAAAAGGCATCTGGATGAGTATATGAATAGGAAGGGTTTAGAGGGATATGGGCCACATGCTGGCAAAAGGGACTAGATTTATCAAGGATATTTGGTCAGCATGGACAAGTTGGACTGAAGGGTCTACTTCTGTGCTGTACATCTCTATGACTCAATAAGTTTAGCCTTCACTTTATTCACTTTATTGCAAATGATAATTTTATTTTCCCAGTTACCTTTGTGTCATCAGCAGGTTCGGTGGTCATACTTCCCTTCCCTTCATCCTAGGTATTTATATAATTTATAAATAGTTGAGGCCCTGTGACACACCACTCATTACATTCTGCCAACATGAGAAAGACCAATCTATGTCCAATCTCCGCTTCCTGTTAATCAGCCAATCTTCTATCCATGGGGCTTTTACCCCAAGACATGGGTTTTTGCTTTCTACAAACCTTTGATGTGGCACTTTATCAAATTCCTCTGGAAGTATAAGTACAATACATCTTGTTCCCTTTTATCCACAACACATATTTCTTCATCAAAGAACTCCAATGGATTGGTTAATCATAATTTTTCTTTCATGAAACCATGTTTGTAAGTAATGGCATAGGGGATGGTTAAAGGCAAAGTCACTATAGTCCCAGAGGACTACTCTCTCATTAGAGAGAGAGAGAGAGATGACTGATGATGGTTGAACCTGAGGTTGACGAAACCTCAGGCAAGAAGAGAAATTGAGAATAAGAGTCTTCATTGTAATTTCAGATGGTGAATGAATTTACCTGTTGATTAATTTGAACTTATCTAAGACCCCTGCTATAACTTTGAAAATAGCTGCTACCATTGTTGCTATCTTTCAATCTAATAGAAATTTCCCTAAAAAAAGAGAGTTTTGGAGATTTAAAACCAACGCATCAATGATATCACTAGCCACTTCTTTTAAAGACACTAGGATAAGTCATCATGACCTCACAGATCTAACAATTGACTTGGTACCACTTTTATGTTGATTGTAATTTTTCTGAGTTTAAAAAAAAACATGAGATTTGTGTGTGGTTGGCTGGGCCAGTAGTTATAGCCCATTGAGTTGCCCTCAGAAAGATAGTGAACAGCTACCTTCTTGAATCACATTTGGTTAGGTAGACCCATTAGAGAGAAAACTTCAGTGACACTGAAGGAACATGATCACATTTCCAAGTCAGGATGGTGAGTGACTCTGTGGGGAACTTGCAAGTGGAAGTACTCGAATGTAACTGCTGTCCTTGTCCTTCTAGATGGTAGCGTTCATGGTTTGGAAAGAGCTATCCAAGCTGAACATGGTTGGATCAGGGACAGTACCCTGAGGAACTCCTGCACAGATGTCCTGGAACTGAGATAATTGACCTCTATCAACTACAGCCATCTTAATCTAACCTGCGGAGAATTTCTCTCTCAATTCCCATTGACTCCAGTTTTGCGAGGGCTCCTTGATGCCACACTCAGTCAGGTGCGGCCTTAATGTCAAGTGCAGTTACTCTTACCTCACCTCTGAAATTCAGCTGTTTGGTCTCTTGACTAAATGCTGTAATGAGGTCAGGAGCTGAGTGATGCTGGTGGAACTCAAACTGAGCTTCACCCAACAGGTTATCACTAAACCACTGTTGCTTGATAATACTGTTGATGAAACCTTCCATCATTATTGATGATTGAGGATAGACCAAAGGAACATGGTATCATTTCACTGAATATGGAGAGATCAACTCAACTATATGCATGATTTTTCTTTACTTCTGGGATGCTCAAGATATAATAATGGACCTTGCCACCATAAAGCTCTGTGGGAATACCTTCACCAACACAGACTGCAGAGATGCAAACAAGCAATGTAGATTTAAAGCAAACTATTCAAAGCATAGAGTAGGCAAATCAATTTAGTGCAGTTGCTGAATTTCTGTTTGCTGGCTTTCTGTATGCTGGCTTTCCACATGCTGTGGTTGCTTGTGTTTAGATCTTTGAAAGTGGTAGGTGATATTGAGAGAGTGGTTAACAAAGCAGGTGTGTTCTCAGACTTCATAAGTTTGTGTATTATGTACAAAAGCAGGGAAGTTATTCTGTATCTTTATAAAACTTTGGTTTGGCCACAATCTTGGTATTGTGTACATTGTTGGCACCACACATTAGAAAAGACGTGAGACTGCTTGAGACAGTTCAGAGATTTTCTAGAATAGTTCTAGGGATGAGAAATTTTAGCTGTAAAGTTAGGTTGGAGAATCTGGGGTTGTTCTCCTTGGAGTAAAGTAGACGGGGAGAGGTTTGAAAGAAGTGTATGAGATTATGACAGGTTTGGATAAGGTAGATGAACAAAAAGCTTGTCCCCATTAGGAGATGGTACAAGGACTAAGCAACACAAATGTAAGGTTTTGGAAAAGAAATGCAGGGTAAGATGGGAACAAAATATTTTTATGCAGCAAGTAGCAATTACCTGGAAGTTGCTGCCAATGAGGGATGTGGAAGTGGAAATAATCAATAGATGAAATAAAGAAATTAAAGGATACTTGAAACAAGTAACCTTGCAGGGTTACAGGGATAAAGCAAGAGATTGGGAACAACTGGTTTGTTTTACAAACAGCCAGTATGGACTTGCTGGTTAATCCCTTCCTTCTGAGTCACAAATGAAATAAGTACAGGGAGTTAAACACTACACCTACAGCAATCACAGCACCTTCAGATCAATCTTCATTCTTCATCAATTGGAACAGCATCTACTGTATCACTGTACAACTGGAATGTGACAATGGCAGGATTTCATGAATGTCTGTGCAAAATATCTTAGAAGCTATCCTGATGCCTTCATCCTTTCAGTTACATTTCCCACAGGCCCTTGTATCTCCAAATAGAGTGACCAGGTGGTTCTTTGGAGCTTAGAGCTACTCTAAAAATGTGGCTGATGGTACCAGTGAAGAACCTTGCCTGTGAAAAGAAAGAAAGATGCAACTGGAGCCTCATGACCCTAAGTGGTCATTCAACAAGCTATTAAGTGGTGTAGGTGAATTTTAGTACTGGACAGCACAGTGATGAGCTTCAGTATGTGCCAGCTCAGGTGCCTAATGATCCACTGTGCCTTGCATTACATTGTGCTGAAGAAAGGAGCTAGAGGAGAAAGAAAGTGAGGACTACTCAGTATCCTTAGAGGAGATGGAGAAGCAGGGTAAGGAGGACTATGATGTTTTAAGGATGCTTGATGCAGCTCACCTTGTTGCCAAAAACAGCTTGTCATGGACTCATCCAAGCACAGTTCAGATAAACTGAGCATGTGAAATACCACAGTGAAACAATACTCCTCAAAGCTAGTGCCTACTTGGAATTGTTACCTCTAGATTTGGCTATCTAATGTATGCCTAGCTGGTCTCCCATCTTCCAACCTGCGTGAACTTAATTTCATCCAACATTCTGCTACGCATAACCTAACCTGTATCAAGTCCTGCACATCTTCTGTCTTCATTAACCTAATGACATCACATTTGAGGAGTAATCCAGACAGCTGCGTAAAGTTCTGGGAACCCTGGGTTTGAATCCTATCATGGCAGATAGTAGAATTTATAGTCAATAAAAATCTGGAATTAAAAGTCTAATTACAAACAAAACCATTGCTATAAAATCCATCTAGTTCACAAATGTCCTTTGGAGAGAAAACTGCTATCCTTTCCTGCCCTGTTCAACATGTGAGTCTGGACTCAGGGCAATGTAGTTGACTCCTGACTGCCCTCTGAAATGGGCTAGCAGACCATTTAGTTGCATTCACCACTACAAAGTCTTAAAAAAAAGAATGAAACTAGATGGGCCACCTGGCATCGATTAAGTAATGAAAAACACAACACTGTTGACCCTGCAAAGTCCTGCTTACTAACAGTTAGGGGCTTGTGCCAAAGTTAGGAAAGCTGTCTCACAAATTAGTCAAGCAACAATTTGATGCTTTTCTTTTTAGAATCATATCTTACAGACTATGTCTCAGACAATATAATCACCATCCCAGGCTGTGTCCTGTCCCACTGACAGGATAAGCTCAGAAGAGGTGGTGGCACAGTGTTACATAGTTGGGAGGAAGTTGCCTCGGAGTTCTCTACATTAACTCCACACCCCATGATGTCTCAAGGCATCAGGTCAAACATAGACAACAAAACCTCCTGCTGATTAACACGTACTGCACACTCCTCAACTGATAAATCAATATTTCTCCATTCTGAACACACTATGAGGAAGCATGGAGGGTGGCAAGGGTGCAGAATGTAGAGGAGGAGGAAGGTGAAGACTATTCTATATCAGAGGAGATGGAGGAGAAGGTGTAAGGAGGAGTATGATCTGTCAAGCATATCCGCAGTTGTGCACCTGCCAAAAAAGCTTGCGATGGACTCATCCAGGGCACTATTAAGATAACCTGCGCATGTGAAACTTTATTACACAATAACATAATGAGGAGGCACTGAATACTGCAGGAGTGGGCCCTGATAACATTCTGGAATAGTACATGATAAAAACAGGACAAATCCATCCACGAGCATTCATACCCTCTACCTCTCCTTCTGCTGCTCAGTGGCAGCAGTGGGTATCATTTACAAGACACACTGCAGAAATTCACCGAGGCTTCCTAGGCAGTGCCTTTTAAATATTTGACCACAACTAATAGAAGACAAAGGCACCAGTTACTTCCTCTCTAATGGCATTGTGGATCTACCTAAAAGAAATGCACTGCAGCAGTTCAAGAAAGCAACTTACTATCATCTTGTCAATGGTAATAGTGATGAGTAATAAATACTAGCATAACCAGCAATGCACACATTCCATGAATGAATATAAAACAAACCTCAATGAATATAAAAGAAAATTCTCAACCTCATTGTCAAATTCCCTCCCTAACTATAATCTCCTCTAGCATTACAAAGCACCAAAATATCTGCACCCGTCTCATTCTATCCCTTGTGCATCCTTGATGTTAATTGCTCCACCATTGTCAACCATGCCCTTAATTGCTGAGGCCTTTATTATTAGGAATTTTTTGTTAGGAATTTATTCCTAAATCTCTTCACCTGATCTATCATTTCCCAACTTTAAGACACTCCTTAAAAACTCTCCACTCAACCAAGCTTTTTTTAAATTCATTTATGGGATGTGGGCGTTGCTGGCTGGCCAGCATTTATTGCCCATCCCGAGTTACCCTTGACAAAGTGGAGGTAAGCTGTCTTCTTGAACTGCTGCAGTCCACCTGCTGTGGGTTGACCCACAATGTCATTAGGGAGGGAATTCCAGGATTTTGACCCAACAACAGTGAAGGAATGGTCATATATATCCAAGTCAGGATGGTGAGTGGCTTGGAGGAGAACTTGAACTTCGTGGTGTTCCCATGTACCTTATGCCCTTTTCCTTCTAGATGAAAGTGGTTGTGGGTTTCAAAGGTGCTGTCTGAGGATCTTTTGTGGATTTCTGCAGTGCATCTTGTTGATAGTACACACTGCTGCTACTCACTGTTGGTAGTGGAAGGATTGGATGCTTGTGGATGTGGTGCCAATTAAGTGGGCTGCTTTGTCCTGGATGGTGTCAAACTTCTTGAGTGTTGTTGGAGCTGCATTCATCCAGGCAACTGGGGAGTATTCCATCACACTCCTGTCCTGTGCCTTGTGGATGGTGGACAGGCTTTGGGGAGTCAGGAGGTTAGTTACTCGCCCCAGTATTCTGAGTCTCTGATTTGCTCTTGTAGCCATTATGTTTATGTGGTAAGTTTAGCTGAGTTTCTGGTCAATGATAAATCCCAGGATATTGATAGTGGGGTATTCAGTGATGGTAACACCACCGAATATCAAGGGGCAGTGGTTAGATTTTCTTTTATTGGTGATGGTCATAGCCTGGCATTTGTGTGGCACAAAAGTTATTCGCCACTTGCCAGCCCAAGCTGGGATATTGTCCAGATCTTGTTATATTTGAACATTGACTGCTTCAGTATCTGAGGAATTGCAAATGGTGCTGAACATCATGCAATCGTTGCCTAGCATTCCCACGTCTGACTTTATGATGGAGGGAAGCTCATTGATGAAGCAGGTGAAGATGGTTGGGCCTAGGACACTTCCCGGAGGGATACCTGAGAGATGTTCTGGTGCTAAGATGACTAACCTCCAACAACTATGACCATCTTCCTATGTGTGAGGTATGACTCTAATCACTGGAGAGTTTTCCCCCAAATGCCCATTGATTCCAGTGTTGCTTGAGGTCCTTGATGCTGCAATTGGTCAAATGCAGCCTTGATGTTAAGGGTTGTCAGTCTCACCTCACCTCTGGAATTCAGCTCTTTTGTCCTTGTTTGAACCAAGGCTGTAATGAATTCAGGAGCTGAGTGGCCCTGGTGGAATCAAAACTGAGCATCACTGAGCAGGTTATTGCTGAGCATGTGCTGCTTGATAGCACTGTTGATGACACCTTCCATCACTTCACTGATGATTGACAGCAGTAATTGGCTGGGTTGGATTTGTCCTGCTTTTTATATACATGACATACCTAGGCAATTTTCCACATTGTCAGGTAGATGCAATTGTTGTAACTGCATTGGAAAAGCTTGGCTAGGGGAGCAGCAAGTTCTGAAGCACACGTCTTCAGTAGTTTTGCCGAAATGTTGTCAGGCCCATAACTTTTGCAGTATCCAGTGTCTCCAACCGTTTCTTGATATCACATGGAGTGAATTAAATTGGCTGAAAACTGGTATCTGTAATGCTGGGGACCACTGCAGGAGACTAAGATGGATGTGGTGGGACTCCAGAGCTTAGATCTGATCCATTGGTCGTGAGATTGCTTAGCCCTGTCTATCACTTCCTGTTTGAGCTGTTTGGCATGCAAGTAGTCCTGTTTACAAACAAAAATAAAGTTGCTGGAAAAGCTCAGCAGGTCTGGTAGCATCTGTGAGGGAAAAAAGAGTTGACGTTTCAGGTTCAGTGACCCTTCCTCAGAACCAGACCCAAAACATTAACTCTTTTTTCCTTCACAAATGCAGCCAGACCTGCTGAGCTTTTCCGGCAACTTTGTTTTTGTTCCTGATTTACAGCATCTGCAGTTCTTTTGTTTTTTTTTTAAGTAGTCCCATTTGGTGGCTTCACCAGGTTGACACATCATCATTAGGTATGCCTGGTGCTGCTCCCGGAATGCCATCCTGCACTCTCCGACGAACTTGGGTTGATCCCCTGGCTTGTTGGTAATGGTTGAGGGGGATATGCCGGGCCATGACATTACAGATTGTGCTGGAGTAGAATTCTGCTGCTGTTGATGGCCCACATGCCTATTGGATGCCCAGTCTTTAGTTGCTATATCTGTTTGAAGTCAGTCCAATTTAGCACAGTGATAATGTCACACAACAGGATGGAAGTTCTTCTCAGTGTGAAGGCAGGACGTTGTCTCTACAAGGACTGTGCGGTGGTCACTCTTACCAATACTATCATGGACTGATGCATCTGCAGCTGGTAGCTTGGTAAGGGCGAGATCATGTATGCTATTCCCTCTCGTTGGTTCCCTCACCACTTACCACAGACCCTGTCTAGCAGCAATATCCTGTAGGACACAACCAGCTCGATCAGTAGTGCTGCTGCCAACCCACTCTTGGTGGTGGACATTGAAATCCTCCACCCAGAGTAAGTTTTGTACCCTTGCCACTTTCAGTGTCTCCTCCAAGTTTTGTTCAACATGGAAGAGTACTGATTCACCAGCTGAGGGAGGACACTACGTTGTAATCAGCAGGGGGTTTCTTTGCCCACATTTAACCTAAAGAGGTCTGGAGTCAATGTTGAGGACTCCAAGGACAACTCTCTTCCAATGGTATACCATGGTGCTGTAATCTCTGCCGGGCTGTCCTACTCGTGGGACAGGACATATCCAGGGATGGTAATGGTGGTGTCAGGGACATTGTCTGTAACATATGATTCTATGAGTATGACTATGTCAGGATTTTACTTGACTAGTCTGTGAGAAGGCTCTCCCAATTTTGGCACAAGCTCCCAGAGCTTAGTGAAAAGGACTTTGCAGGGTCAATAGGGCTGTGTCTGCTGTTGTTGTTGTTTCCAGGGCCGAGGTCGATACCAGGTGATTCATCTTGTTTCATTTCTTTGAGACTTTGTAGCAATTCGTACAACTGAATGGCTTGCTAGGCCATTTCGGAGTCAATCACATTGCTGTGGGTCAGGAGTCACACGTAGGCCAGACCAGGTAAGGATGGCAGATTTCCTTTTCTGAAGCACTTAGTGAACCAGATGGTTTTTCCAACAATGGTTTCATGGTTGTCAGTAGATTCTCAATTCCAGATCTTTTCTTATTGAATTCAATTTCCACCATCTGCTATGGTGGGACTTGAACATGGGCTGCGTTTCTGGATTAATAGTCTAGCGATAATACCACTAGGCCATTGCCTCTACTAGCTCTTAGTCTTCTGTCCTAATATCTCCTCCTGTGGCCCTCTTCCCAGTCTTTTTTGATAATACTTCTATGAATATTTTACCGTGTTAAAGGCACAAACACATTCAAATCCTTGTTCCACTTAATTGTTTTCAGCATTATCTGCTTTTACCGTATTGCATTTATTAGGTGAGCTGTGATTTTATTTCGCATGGCCCCAGATTTGTAAATTGCTTTGAAATATTTCAGAACTGAGCTATATAATTGCAATTTCCTCCATGCACAGGTCTTCAGGCTTCTATTTTGTACTTGTCTCATAATTCCTAAAAGCTGAATCATACTTTTTTTTTGGCTAAGTCTGAGTTATATCATGCATTTGGAAGGCTTCCAGTTGTAGCAGTGATTTACGTACACTTCACTTAACCTAGTCTGCTACATTCACTGCTCATAATGTGGTCTCCTTTTCAGTGGAGAGTTGAAAAGCAGATCGGGTGGCTGCCTTATGGAGCTCTGCATTTTGTCCATTATAATTACCCTACGCTTCCAGTTGCTTGCTGCTTAAACACACCACTGTGTTTCCTGTCCAACATCTCTCTTGGGCTGCTGCAGTCCTCTAGTGAAACTCAGCACAAGCTTGAGGCCTGCAGCAGCTCATTTACCACTTGAGGACATTGTAGCCTTCAGGACTCAGTATCGAGGTGAATAATTTTAGAGCCCGAATACCTCCTTCCATGTCTTTTGCTCACCCCAAAACTGAGGTCCTGTCATGACATGGATCGCTTTCAGCCTTACAAGATTGCTAGAGAGAGAAATTGAGTCAGTAGTTGGGGAATATGTTTGTTGTAGAGACTAAAGTCTATAACTTTGTAGCTTCCAGCATTTAATTCAAGGAAATTTCTGTTATACAGTATGGAATGTCAGGACTGAGTACAGAGACAGTGGAGACATTGAAACAGATGGTTGTGAGGTATAGCTCATGTTGTCACCTTACATGTAAAATGTAATTTGCATTTCAGATTATTGAGCTGAAGATGGTATATGTGAAATATGGGGGACCACAAATGGATCATTTGAGGGCACCGAAGATTATAGTGGGGAGCTGAAAAAGACGCCATTGCAGATGATACTGTGGCTAAGAATGAAATCATCTAAATATGTCAGAAAGCTCAGCTGGAATAAAAGGTTGAGTTATCCAGTCTCTGTGGTGGTGAGTTTGGAGGTGGATGGAGGCCAACAAAACAGCAAAATCTTTCCCTGGAGTGGGATGGGAAACAAGTTAGCTTGCCCTACACAGAGATATATTTGTAGTTGAACTGAAGGGTCTGTTTCCATGCTGTATGACTCTAAATAAATATAAACTCTTTAAAGATTGGTTCTAGTTCTGTTCTTCAGCAGTTGTCCCTCTGAAATAAAACAATGGGATCTGTGATAGGATACAGGCAGCAGAGTTTTATATGAGATAACAAGCATGGGGCTGGATGAACACAGCAGGTCAAGCAGCATCATAGGAGCAGGAAAACTTGACGTTTCGGGCCTAAACCCTTCATCAGAAAAAGTTTAGGCCCGAAACGTCAAGTTTTCCTGCTCCTATGATGCTGCTTGACCTGCTGTGTTCATCCAGCCCCATGCTTGTTATCTCGGATTCTCCAGCATCTGCAATACCTTTTATCTCTGATAGAGTTTTATATGAGCTAGTTTACAATTTTGAAGGTAAACGCTAATGGTCAAGACCAGGATTTGATAAAGGCATAGAACATAGAACAATACAGCGCAGAACAGGCCCTTCGGCCCTCGATGTTGCGCCAACCTGTGAACTAATCTAAGCCCACCCCCTACATTATCCCATCATCATCCATATGCTTATCAAAGGACTGTTTAAATGGATGAGACTTTCACCAGCAGCTGAGGTGAAGCAAGGGCAGAAGTAGGGAATATGATGGAGATAGAAGTATAGTACTGTTAATAGAATTTGGGTTAGAAACTCAGCTCAAGAGTTGCACACAGTATGGTAAAATGGATGAGGGGAAAGAATAGATTCTACAGAGAGCATATTGTTTGTTTTGACCAATCCACAGCAACAGTGTCATGTGAATATTCATTATCCTGTTCCTGCTATGCATGACATTGACAAAGTTTATTGATTGATAACAATCACTGGTACTAAACCATGTTCTAAATATAACATGTAGCGCAGCTATATGAAATGTTGAAAATCAGAAATGCAAGGATTTGTCCCAAAATTGGCTTAGTTGGTGTTTTAGTCCATTGATGGCTAATTGTTTACTGTGGTGTTAAATCTTAACAATTTTCAGTTCATCTTTAGATAGCTTGATAATCTAAATAAACAAGCTGATTTTGTAAATTTTCATCTGCTGCGTGTTGTTCTGCAGAGAACAGTGTCTAAATAATACACTTCATTAAATATCAAGTGTGACATTATTCCTATTTATTTTCCATATATCTGTAAAGAAAAAGTTCTTAAAAATTGTAAGTTTTAGGAGATGCTCTGATACTGGTTGTCCTTAACCCCTTTCTCTCCTTTGGTTCTGTCTTTTTACTTCTAACTGT
This sequence comes from Ginglymostoma cirratum, assembly GCA_024137785.1. Lineage (NCBI taxonomy): Eukaryota > Metazoa > Chordata > Chondrichthyes > Orectolobiformes > Ginglymostomatidae > Ginglymostoma > Ginglymostoma cirratum. The sequence goes on along the minus strand of JAHRHZ010000263.1, from coordinate 25,922,880 downwards.
TATTTTAAACTTCATTTCGACTTAATCTAGTCTCAATCCTTTTTTTTTCTAACCCCATTAAAACATAATATATTGCTTCATGTTCAATGTTGAAATCCAGAAACATTGAAAATTGACAGAGCTTAGTGCGCTGATAGAATTCTGCATCCATAGATTAGCTTCTAAACTAACCACTAAACCAGAAATACCAGCAGGCAAATGTAGAAAATTACATGTGATCAAGAAAACACAACTTAGCTTTTTATATAACAAACAAAATATTGTATTTTTTTTAAAGGAAAGAAGCAGCAACAACAGCATTAGATACCTGGAATCTCCACCTGAATCAATGAAAGGATTTTTAAGAGAAAAATTGGAATCCAGCAAAGTGCATCAGAAAGCACTATGAAGAAAAATCTGTAAGCCACTGCAACCTCACGTCGAATGTGACTTTTCATTTCAGGTGTCTGAATTCCACTTTTGTGAATGGAATAAAACATGCTTGAATAAGAGAAGACAATTATGATGAAGGCAATCAGGTTCAAACCTATCAGAAAAGAAAAAGGAATGTTGCATAAGTTGATCTTGAAAGGAATATTGATGATTATATCTAATTTATCTTTCTCCCATTTGTTGGTTGTTATACATTCAAAACACAAGCAAGTGATCTATTCCCAACCCCTTTCTATTGTTGCTGTTACAGGTAGCACGATAATATATTTACATCTCGGTGATCATCTGTGGTTCCTGTTGATCCCCCCTTAATCAGGTGCACTGATGTATCAGGCTGCCGAATGGAGATAAGTTGATCGAGCTCACCAGGCTAGTCAGGCAGGTCTTTGCAAGGAGTAGAGGGATTCAGTGTTGGGGGCAAGGGGACCTCTTGCTGCAAGGGCAAACTTGCATGAACAATAAGTTCCCAATCAGGAGGGAACTCATCTCAAAGTATCAGAGAAGTCATCAGTTTATGTCTCCCTCTCCTGCTGGTGCCATCTCAGCAATGGCGAGATGAGACTCAGTTAGTGTCTGAGTGAGAAGCCTGTTCTTGATCTTTTCATTCCTGCCTTAATTGGGTGGGAATTCCCTGTCAATTCTACAGCCATCAGCAAAATTCACTGAATGGCATTGCCAAGCATCCTAGGAACTTCACATGCTTAGATCACAAAATTCAAACTCAGTTTACAAAATTATGGGTTAGGACAAAATTATAAAGTGGCTTTTGGAAAATGCTGAGGCCTTTAAATAGAAAAGGAAAGGATTAAAATTCACAACATTTAATCAAATTTAATTTAACTTAATTTAGTTATGTTCTTGTGCAATGTAGATTTTTTTTAAAATTTGGAAACTTATTTTTAATTCTTGTCTTACAGATAAGATATTAAGCCAGAATGCATCTCCCATATTGGCTGGATGTAAAAGATCTAATGGCATTAATCAAATAACAGTAAAGAGGTACCTTGTTGTCCTGGTCAAATTCTAACCTCAACCACCGTCATTATTTAACCATTCACCTTATTGCTGTTCATGGTACTTTGCAATATGAAAATCAGCATGGTTATCATCCACCAAATTTAGCACCCTATGGATTTCCCATTTCAATAAGACATCTAATTCTTATAAACTCTAATGGATATTAGCCCAACTTGTTCAACCTTCCTTTATAAAATTAACTGTTCATCACTGGAATGATTGATTGACCCTTCTCTGAACTACTTTTAATGCAATTATATTTTTCTGTTTTCATTAAGGAGATCAAAACAGTTGACAGTACTCCAGGTGTGGTCTCACCAAGGCCTGTACAGTTAGCCTTCCACCATCATCATTATTGTATTAATCTATTTATTCCATTCTGCTTTCAATAAATACCAACGTTGAATTTGCCTTCCTAATTGCTTGCTAGATTTGCAGACTTAAATTTTTGTGATTCATGTACCAGCACACCCCGATATTTCTGTATCATCAAGTTTTGCAATCTCACTTTTTGTAAACAACAAGTTGCTTTCCTATTTTTTTCTGCAAGATGGACTAATTCACATTTTCCCACATTCTACTTCAGATCAGCGAAATTTTGTCCACTTACTTTCTGTTTAATTCATTCACAGCATGTGAGCATCACTGGCTAGATCAGCATTTATTATACATCCCTGATTGCCCAGAGGACAGTTAAGAGTCAACCATGTTGCTGTGGGTTTGGAGTCACATGTAGGCCAGATCAGGTAAGGATGGCAATTTCCTTCCCTAAAGGACATTGGTGAACCAGCTGGGTTTTTCCAGCAGTCAACAATGGTTTCATGGTCATCATTAGACTTTAATCCTAACCTATATTTTCGCTGCATTTGCAGTCACTAGTCTATGCGCATTCCTTCCAGGGAGCATTCCCTCCATTCCTGTTCTACTGATCAAAAGCACGTGTTTTCCTGACCACTTGCATATGACGTGACATGTAAACTCTGTGTGAATTGGGATTTGAACCCAGGTCCCCAGAGCATTACCTGGGTCTCCAGATTAATAGTTTTATGATAATACCATTAGGTCATCACCTCTCCATAATGTAACAGGTCTCTATACCTTTGCAGACTCTCTGCCTTCTATTAACAATGTAATTTCATACCTATCTTTGTGTCATTGGCAAATTTGACCAATACAAGTTCAGTCCCTTCTTTCAAGTCACTGCTATAGGTTGTAAATAGTTTTGGCCCCAGCACTGATTCCTGTGGTACTTCACTTGTTACTGTTTGCCGATCTGAAAAAGATCCATTTATTCCTACTTTGCTTCATGTTAGTTAGTCAATCATTTATTCATGCTGATATGTTATCCCTGTACATCATTGCTCTTATCTTGTGTAGTAGTCTTTGAGGCAGCAACTCATCAAATGCCTTCTGGAAATTGAGTACACCACACATACAAGTTTCCTTTCATCCAGCTTACCTGTTACCTCCCTACAAAACTAAAACATTAGTTAAACATTATTTTATTTTCACAAAGTTATGTTGACTCCAACCAACACTAGTTTTAATTGCTATTCTATTTAAATATCTGTGGAAACTTTTATTATCTGTTTCTATTTTACTACCTAACTTGATCATACACTATCCTTTCCTTTAGTCATTCTTCAAAATCTGATGATTTTTAATGATTTACTACAAATACTTGCAGGTTTGTAAATTTTTCTTTCAATTTGATATTATCCTTACCTTCCTTGTTCAGCCATGGTTGATGCATTCCTCTCGAAGAGTCTCTTTTTCTCACTGGGATTAATCTTTGCTGAGCCGTTATGTATGTCCTTAAAGGTTTGCCATTGCACCTCTATCTCCTACCATTTAACCTAGTTTGCCAGTTCATCTAAGCTAGTTTGGTTTTCATAACCTTATCTTTATTCAGCTTTCAAAATATTAGCTTTCAGTCCGCACTTCTCCTTTTCAAATTCACTATGAAATTCTATTGTGTTGTGATTGCTGTTGCCTGGAGACAAATTTATCATGAGATTATTGATTAATCTTGAGCCCTTGATCATTCTCAGATCTAGAATAGCCTGATCCTTGTTTGCCTGTAGAAAGTATGGCACTTAAAAATTGTCCTGAATACATTTTATTCACCCATTTTCTAGGCTATGTTTGCCAATCTATTTCACTGAACCTACATGTAGATTAAACGTCACCCATGATTATTATAGTACCTTTCTTAAGACCCCAATTTATTTCTTCCTGAAAACTCTGTCCTAAAGTGTAACCATTATTAGAGAACCTATAAGCTATAAACAACGGAGGTCAATTAGCTCAGTTGGTTGGATAGCTGGTTTGTGATGCAGCACGATGCCAAAAGCATGGGTTCAATTACCATACCAGCTTCTCAGCCTCACACCTGGCCTGAGGCATTGTGACCTTTATGTTCAATTCATCACCAGTCATAGCTGTCTGATGAAAGAGCAGGGCTGTGGTCTTCTGGGACTAAAATGACATTACTGACAAACAACTCCCAATATAATGTTACCTTTCCTGTATCTTAACTCTGTCAGAATTGATCCTACATCTTGCTCTTGCAAACTAAAGACACCACTAACTACTGTACTAATGACAACTTTAATGAACAGGGCTACCCAATTACTTTTTCCTAATTTCCTATCTTTTCAAAATGCAAAATACCCTTTAATGCTCAGGTCCCAGTCATGGTCTCCCTGTAACTATGGCTTTCAGGTCATAAGTATTTATTTCTATTCTTGTCAACAATTCATCCATTTTGATTTAAATGCTGCATGCATACAAAATGATGCAAAACTTTTGGGTGGCATCTTCCCAGCCCTTGGCCAATGTGAGAATTAACGAGAGAGTAGGAAGAATTACATGAGATCAACGATGTGGAGCTTCCTGGCATCATGAGCAAAACGTCCCGTTTTCCAACCGTACTGATTAAGAGGCTGATTTTCATGCACAAGCATGCATTGACTTCCTCAGTATTAGATCATCTCACCTCGCTAATATGCAGTTTCTCATTTTTCCATTACTCCTCCCCCAAGTTCTGGTGCCAGCATCCCAAAATACATTTCTTCAAAACTTGCCTTTGAACCACCTAGTTATCTAATCTTAGTTACCTTATGCCAATTTTCCTGTGGCTGATATTATCATCTGGCAGTACAGAATTTAAGAGTATTGCTGAAAAAAGGACACACTTCACTGAGAGAAAGCAAGAACTGCAGATGCTGGAGTCAGAGACAACACAGAATGGAGCTGGAGGAACACAGCAGGTCAGGCAGCATAAGAGGAGCAGGAAAGTTGACGTTTCGGGTTGGGACCCTTCTTCAGCTCCTCTGATGCTGCTTGGCCTGCTGTGTTCATCCAGCTCCACAACGTTTTATCTCAGATTCTCCAGCATCGGCAGTTCCTACTATCAATGTAAAGGTGAACATGTTTATACTGTATGAGAACAGATGGTTAACTTGTGGGCAAATGGACTCTGGTTGGTAGAGGGATTGCCATGGGAAATGCACCTGTTACATGATGACTGGCATGCTTTATTCAATTTAAATCACATAAGTTGATGCTGATCTTCAAGAAATTGCTCTGAGGAATGAAAGAGAAAATGGCTATTGCTTATTGTGTTCCGTGAAACAGGCTCAGCTGTGTACATGTTATTTCTACCTGCAAAGAATAGGACTCTGTGTATTAATATATGTAGCTTCTAGTATGTGCAAGAATGTCACACTGCAAGCCTGATTGATAATATTAAATTGGTTGTCAGTGCACTCAGAATTATTTAATATATGTTGTCCAATCACAGAATTATATCTAATATTGGACACTGTTTAGAGTTTTGCAAACACAAAATGGTTGAGTATGGTCAGGACCATGCATGCTTTGGAGTCTGAGGGGTCATGCTGTTTGATTTGCTGCACCAGTCTTTAGGATTTGGGTCTTTATACCTAGCATCACACAGGCACTGAAATTCATTTACAACATTACTCATTTTTGTGACAGGCAAAACATCTATACTTCCCGCCCTCTCCCACCCTGGTTATACTGTTTTCCATCCTCTTGCATGGGCAGAAGATACAAAAATTCAACAGATTTAAGAACAGCTTCTTCTCTGCTGTTATCAGACTTAGGAATGGACCCCTCATTTTTTGTGTTGATCTTTCTTTGCACATTCACTACAGCTGTAACACTATATTCTACATTCTGTTCTATTACCCTGATGTACTTATGTAAGGTATGATTTGTCTGGTTAGCACCCAAAACAATACTTTTCACTGTATCTTGGTACATGTGACCATAATAAATCAAATTAAATGAATCAAATTTTTTGGCTTGATAGCAGAATTCTCTGAGTAGCAAACACCACTTGTGTTATGACTGCATAATATTAATGTAAAACAACTAGCTTCATCTGTTGCTCAAAGTTTTGAGATACCTCATTCTTTGAAGACAATCTGGAGTAGACTGGGCAGTTTTCAGGCCTGAACATGGCAACCATAGGTCCATTCATGTGTTTGCGTGATATACAGTGAGAAGTTATCTGATCAGGGTGGCCATTATCTCACAAAGTGGCTTTCAGGCATCCTATTTCAAAATCAAGATTGTATAATAATTCAATGATTTATGTCCCATTTACAAAGTTGCGAATAAGGTGAATATACACCATTTGGAAATGTAGGAATTCCATGCATATATTTCCCAGTGAAAGTAAACTTATGGTTGACACAACCCCAGGCAGATTTCACAGTGTTTCTTGCTACTATAATGCAATAACAACATGAATGGTTTGCCACTTACAGGATAGGTACAGACCAATACCAACCTGCCCATGCTTGCAAAACCCTAAATGCAGTGTCTAACATTAGATGCAATTCTGTGATTGGACAAGATTTGCAATATAATGCAGAGTGTACTAAGTGTTATATTGACAGCCAATTAAGATTGTAAGTTGTGCTCTCAATGTGGCATCCTTGATCTGCTGGAAAATACACATAGTAATACACAGGACCCTATTCTTTGCAGACAGAAAGAACATGTATACACACTGAGCCTGTTTTAACTGAACAAAACAGGACCAATTCCTCAGAGCAAAGCCTTAATCAATCAGAGTCAACACCTGGTTTAAATTTAAACAAAGCTTGGCAGAAAACAGTTAATCTTTATCTAACTAATTCATTCTTTGTGACAATGTCCCTACCAAACAGAATACAATTGCCAACTGGTCAGCTGTCTGTTCTCATACAATTTTTTGTTCGTTTGTTCACTTCATAACAGCATTGTGGATGATGGAGCTTTCTGGGAAGGAACATTGTAGTTTTAGCCTTGAGGAAGGGTCATTCAACCTGAAAAATTAACTCTGATTTCTCTCCACAAATGCTGTCAGACCAGCTGTGCTTTTCCAGCAATTTCTGTTTTTGTTTCTGATTTACAGTATCTGCAGTTCTTCCTTTTTTGCTGTAGCTTTATTCCTTTCGCTGTCACGAAATGATGAAATTGTGTTTTACAGGACAAAATGCCAATCAATTTCAAATCTATGTCTCCTCGTAGAAAAATGAAGAAGTGTTAAGCACCGACAATTATATTGTTTGAAGTGTATTTTGGTAAGAAAGTTAGGTCTATGCAACAGTCAAGGCATCATTTTTACAATTGAAAAAGAATCAGGAAAACACATTTATAATCAAATTTTAACAATCTAATGTTTTATTGCTTTCATCAGAAATAGTTCTACTTAATGCAAGGTTATTTATTCATCTTCCTTTAATCTCTTCTAAGATAAGAGGGAATTTTCAGATGAATACTTTAGGGCTTAGTTGTTTTTCTGTTAAGGAAAAAGCCCTTGAATTTATATAGCTCCCTTCACTTCTTGGAGAGATCTCAAAATACACTGTAGACAAGTACAAAAGCCAATTTGTGTACATCAAAATCTCACAAGCATAACTGAGACAAATGACTCGATAATCGGTTTCAATTGTATTACTTAAGAGATAAATGGTGGCTAGGACACCCAGAGAACTCCCATACACTTCTTCCAATAGTGTCACAATAAATTATCCCTGAAAAGGCAAACAGGGCATATTTCTCAGTAACAACACCTTTGACACTGCAGCATACCCTTAGTATTGCAAAGTTAGCTCTAAAGTTGCTTTGCAGGTGTAAGATGTTATTTCCTCCCCTTTCCTTATTATTTGACATGAAAAGTAGCATACTGTCCCAATGATGGATTTGTCAGGTGCAACTGTATCTGTCTTTGAGAATCTTTGCTTGTGTTTTGCAAATTTTGGCGGTTGTAATGTTTCTACAGTTCTGAACAGAGTATAATAATTAATAAAAAACATACCAAGGAATATTCCAATAGAATAGCCTTTTGCAGCATCCTTTTCAACTTGGTCTGCATGAAGAGGAAAACAAACTCCATTTCTTCCATAGTAGTTCCCAAATGTGTCTTCATTCCACAGAGGAATTAAAGCAATAGCGAATCCAATAAGCCAAATTGTAATGTGTATTACCAAAGTCTGGTGCTTTCCTGGTTTGATATTACTGAATGGAAAAACAATGACAATATACTTCTCCAGACTCAGATAAGTCAATATGAGAACTGAGACTTCAGTGGAAAGCATGGCTAGAAATCCTATCATTCGACACTGGATACTTTCCATCCATAGTTGTGCATGTCTGTTGTACTCCCCACGATATTTGACATCAAAAATTCCAACGAAAAATAGATATACTCCCATCAGACAATCGGCACCTTTCATATAAAAAAGGGACATACATGTTTCAAATAAAAAATATTTGTAATTTGCAGCAATATAATTAGGTACAAGCTTTGTTAAAGGAATTGTGTTTAATGGGTTCGCTACCTATGTCTTGCACTCTGACAACAACTGTTCCTTGAGCACAAAGTGAAGAACAAAAAGTTCTCACTATATATTGTGCAAAATCAGGAATGGGCCTAAACCATCACTTTTGGTCCTAAAAACTGGCAAGTCTAGCTAAGATTATCTTTGGGGGTGTTGGGGTGGGGGTGGGGGGAGAGGGGTGGTATAAGGTATCTGAAATATTTGAGCAACAGATGAAGTAGCAGTAGCAACATGAACGACGTTCACCACGAACAGGATGCTGCCATTAAGCCAAATATACATTCCGCTCATATCCGAAATAAAAAATGTCGTGTATAAATTTCAGTGCATGTGCGATTCTCACTACATACCAAACACTGGCAGATCGTATCTAACAGCATGTGCCTTTGGCTGTTCACAACAAGCAACGTATTGACTGCACCCAACCAGCTTGTGATTGCAAAATACAGTGTCCAACATTGGATGTGATTCCATGATTGGACATTCCTAAATAATTCCAAGTGTGCTAAGAATTACTGTAACAACCAATTTGAGATTGTCAGTCATGTTCACACAGTGGGTTACACCTAACATGTACTAGAAGCCATGTATGTTAATGAACAAGGCCCTGTTTGTGCAGACAGCATGAGTATGTAACACATTCTGCCTGTTTCAACTTAACCAAACAGGTGTGGTTAATTTCTCAAAGCAATACTTTGACCAATCGAGTCAATCTTCCTTGTTTAAATTTAAACACGGAGTGGCAGTTAACTATCCATCATTATTTAACTGATGCATTCTCCATGATAATGTCTCTACTTTTGCCAATCTATCATTACTCTGTTCACATACATTATAAAGAAAGTATCCCTTTTACATTGGTATTTCTTGTGAATTGTTGTAATGAATGAAAGATGAAAAGGTTCAACAAAATATCTTTATCTGCTAGAAAATGTTGGCAACTGTTGATGCTGGGACTTTTCACACTGACAGTGTAAACTTTCCAAGATTTACCAGGTTTGCCATGAGGAATAGAGGAAGAAAATGCTTGCATTTGCTATCAGTGAAAGCTAAGCACTTCTGTAGCAATGATGTGGTCGTGAGAGGGGGCTTTCGCAGATTTGCTCTGCCAATAGATCCATTCATTACAAAGGGTGCTCATTCCATGTTTAAGTGAAATGATTTCTCAACATTTACATTGACTAAGTTATTTTGAAAAATGTTGGCTGCAGTTTTTGTTGCTGTTAATGGATGCTACTGTCAGTATTTGTGTATTGCAAAACATATGATTAGATATTTTTATTAGTAATTATTAATCTTGATAACATTTTTTCTCATTTCTTTGAGAAAGTAGTATATTTTTCCATCTAATTTCAGGAAACAAGCCTGATTTTTGATAGCTTTGTAAAAACATGTGCATGGAGATTGCCTATCCTTAATTGCCCTTCACAAGGTGATGATGAGAAATTCAGTTTGTGCAATGTAGGTAAAAGCATAGGGGACTTTCAGATGTCAACGTGTTCACACTAAAGTAGTGTAGATATATTTCTGAGTTGGATGGCATGTTGTTTGGATGGTTATTTACATGTGCTCTTGTTCCCATACACAACAGCTGTTGTCTGTTCTTGGTTTCTTAAAATTCATTCTCACATGGGTTTCGGATGTTGCTGTTCAAGCCAGCATTAGTTGCTCAATGTTAATTGTCTTTAAGAGGGTGATAGTGAGTCAAGTTCTTGAACCATTGCAGTCCACGTGGTGTAGTGCACTCATTCTGCAGTTAGGGAATTCCATGATTTTAACTCTGTGACAATGAAGGAACAGTGTTTTGTTCCAAGTCAGGATGGTGTGTGGCCTGGAGGGGAGCTTCAAGTGATGATGTTCCCATGTATTTTCTGCTCTTCTCAGCAGTAGAGGTTGCCAGATTGGAAAGTGCTATCAAAGGAGCTGGTAAGTTCCTTCAATGCATCTTGTAGATGGTATGTACTGCTGCCACTGTGTGCTGATGGTGAAGTAAATGTATGCTAAAGAAAGGATGCCCATCCAGCGGCTTCTGTGTCCTGAATGGTTTTGAGCTTCTCAACTGTTGTTGAAGTTGCACTCAGGGGAGTGGAAACTGTTCTGTCACACTCCTGACTTGTGCCTTGCAAACAATGGCTAGGCTTTGTGGAGTCATGAATGAGTTACTCACCACAAAATGCCCAGACTTGCTTTTATAGCCACAGTCTTTATGTGGCTGATCCAATTAAGTTTACGGTCAATGATGATCCCCATAAAATTTTTTTAGGATTCAATGACTGCTATGCCAATGAATGTCAAAAGGAGATGGTTAGATTCTCTCTCGTTGGACATGATGATTACTTGACATCTGTGCAGCACAAATGTTATTTGAAACTTAGCAGTCCAAGATTGAATATTTCCAGGCCTTATGTAAGTCAGGGAGCTGATGAAGCAGCTGAAAATGTTTGGGCCTGTAACACTGCGGTAAGGAATGCTTGTAGTAATGTCCTGTGACTGAATTGATTGGCTTCCAACAACTATTACTATTTTCCTTTGAGCTAGATATGACTCCAGATAGTGTAAAGCTTTCGTCCCTGCTTCTCATTGACTTTAATGTTACTACAGCTCCTCGATGCCATGTTCAGTCAAATACTGCCATGAAGTGAAAGGCATCCTTCTCACCTCATTTCTGGAATGTAGCATTTTTTTTCCATGTTTAGACCAAGGCTTTAATGAGCTCTGCTGTTGAGAGGTCCTGGCGCAACTTAAGGGATGGGAGGGGGATATATTGCTTTTACATATCGCTGATTACTAATATTGATTTATACAAACATATGAAACAGAATTTCTCAGATGATGTGAATTGCTGCCCTGTCCCTCTCCAAGAAGCATTAAATGGCTGGAGATAGAACTTTTGCATCTCAACAGTGAGGAATAAGTCCTGCCTTAGATGGTTGCAAACAATCTGATTTGCAAGTTGCTATTTTTCCCAGAAACACTAGCAACAGCAACAGCTAACAACAGGACTACAATGTATCCCCAGATTCTATATTAGAACCCAGATCCAGTTAAATGTTGAGGGAGGAGAATGAATCCCATTGAAGGCACAGTAAGGGGTGATAGTGGGGAGAGGGGGATTGAAAATTCAGACAGGGAGGGTGCATCTGTGGGTAGCCAACCTTGAGCCTAGGATTACAATCTCAAAGTTAAGACTCAGTGAGAAGCAATAAAAAAGGCCTAGGCTCAAGGTTGGCTACCCACAGATGCACCCACTCTGAATTGAGGTTAGAATAGGGGTCTGCCCTCAGCTTCATGTGCTCGATGTAAAAGGACAGACACGGGGTGGGGGAGGCAAGCGACAGAAAGGCCACCTGGAGAATTTTACAGAGCCATCTCACCACTGCTCACCTTTGTCCCCCCAAACAAAGCTGCCAGTGGGAGATTGTAAACACTTGCCCAGTGTAATTCTGAAATAGATTCTTCTTTAGATTATTGACTAATTGAGGCTCACTGGTCAGAGTCAGTCAGAGATATACATCATGGAAACAGGCCCTTCAGCCCAACTTACCCATGCCGCCAGTTTTCACAATTTAAACTAGGTTCATCTGCCTGCATTTGGTTCATATTCTTCCATACCTATCCCATCCATGAACCTGTCTAAATGTCTTTACCAAATCGAAAGTGGCATTATTCAAATATAAAATTTAATTTCTTGTGGACCTCCACCAATTCTTTGCTGGAACACCCATTAGGTGATACTCATTTAGACTACTCAACTAGCTGGTATTCCTCCTTGCAGTTGAACTGTCATCTTCTAAAGTTTCTTCAAGATGTAGAATGTAGGAACTCTCAATGGAGAAGGTCCCTGTTGCCAGCCACACATTAACCTTATCTCACACAGATGCCCTTGTAAGGGTGAACATTTTACAAAGGCACATGAAAACTAATTATTTTCAGCCCTTACCACCACAGTTCAATTGGCAATATGACAGACATATGCCAGAATAACCCACAGATTTTCAGGCCCACTGTTATTAAGAGATAGATGGCTGAACAATGTAGAAGACTTGCAAAAGATAAGCTTTACTAACTTATTTTAAAAGATTTGCAAAAAAACAAGGAATTACTTACAGCATAAAATTTTTATAGACATAGCATGAAGCTTGTTTTCAGCTCTAATAAGTGATCTCATGAAAATGACGAAAACGTTTCCAAAGCAAGTAAGACAAGCTATGACCCAGACAAATACTCTAAGAATGATGTTAGCTAGTAGGTCTTCAAAGGAAGATATACCATCTGTATTTGGTTTACAACTGCGCACATGAGGAGAATAAGCACAATACTGGAACTTGTTGAAGTATCTGTGAAGAAAAATAGCACAAACCACATTAATTACAAGTATGTCCACTATTAGTTGCTGCATTGTTGCAAATCCTGTCAGAAAAGGTCTTGTTCAATCTGTTTATGAAGTGGTATTAAAATTTATGTGAAAGCTATTGAAAGTCTGCATAGTTTCAAATTTGCTTTTTTTCATTCTTGTTGGGATGCAAAGAATCAACCAAATTGTCAATATCTGGTTTACCCTCTTTAAAATATATGCTCACTTTCTAGTCTTACTTTTTAACCTGAAAGAAAATTAATTATTTTCAAACTGTACTGTCATTTCAACAGGTGGGGGACAAATTTTCATAGCCAATCACGATGCAAAAGTAATGGCTTCTCAAACAGTGGATAATGGCTTAACTGGTGTTGGGAAAAAAATTGTGAATGCAGTTTCGCAGAAGAATCCTTTTTTAGATAATGCCCTTAGCACAATTGAAACAAAGCTGTTTTATGGAACATGCCTTTAATTTGTTGGGAGAAATACAAACAGATTTTTGATGGGCGATGACAGGCTCCAAATTTGCAAAGGGGTTAGCAGGCATAGCTACTGAAGGAACAGAAGTGTGCCAATGACTCATAAGTTGGCTAGCAATCTGGATATAAACTTGTGAAAGAAATATTTTCATGGCTACAGGAAGTGAGTGGGGGAAAAAAGATTAAATTGATTGCTGTTTCAAAGGACTATTACAGATATTTTCCTAATCAACTTATTCAGAGATTTAATTACACATTTCTGTAGCAGATGGGACTTGAACCTAGGTCTGCTGATTCAGAGGTAAGGAAACTACCATTGTGCCACAAGAACAAGCATGATATACAACAGCTTCCAACTTTACTGTATGATTCTATGAGGCAGCTGGAAGTAATGACATGAATTACAGTTATATTCAATTAGGTTTGAATGTATAGGCCGGGGGAATTCGAAGCACATTCCTTTGAATGCCTCTTAGCAATGAATGTGTTAAGTTCCACGCTCAGTAAAAATTAACACATGGACCTTAGGGACACAACAGGAGCAATATTTGTAAACGGCTTGGCAAAAATACTGCACTGACAAAAAGAAATGTTATCAGGTATTTTAGAAGTAAGGCAGTTTAATTGAAACTAGACTTGTAATACAGACATTACCAAAGCAATGATGGTAAAGAATAGGCTGTAGGAATTTCCATGGATTTAATTACTCTTGGAAGGAATTCCCTTAAAAGTTGGTCCCAACCAAACAACTGTAATCTTCATGGAAGATACGTAGAAGTCCTGGGTATGTGCAGGGTTTTTGTCAATCTTCCACTGAAGTTATGTAGGCCAATTGGAGAATTCCAAGGGAAATTCCTAACTTCTGACTCTATTGCCACTGCTTATTTTTACAGCAGAAATCCCAATAACAAGCAAGCGCAACATGATGGTGTCTCTGAAATGAACAAGTTGATGAAATACAAAGAACTAGTTGATTTACTTAGGGGTGAGAGTCTGAAAGGCATCCCCCAGGGATCCATTAAGCTACTAGTATGTATGTACTACTATGCAATGTATTGTAAAGATCTGTAAAATATTGCATGTAATGACACTCTAGTACTCAGACAAATAAATATGTTAATTACATTTTTGGGGTTCTTTTATCCCTTTTTAAGACTAGAGATTATTGGGTTCCATGTATCAGATGATGCTTGCAGGTGAACTGTAGATCTGTCTGTCCTGAAGGTGCTTCCATGGCTACAGTCTGAAAGCAATACTTTACAGCATGTTGAAGGGAAAATCTACCCCTATATTTTGATAAATCAACAATTTTTTTGTTTAGTAGGGTATCAAGGTATAACCATCAAGGGTAGCTAAATGAATTTAAGATGAAGATAAGCTATAAGCTGAACCTTTACATTTCTTAATTTAAGTCGGAGTTGTGTTGAATTTTTTGAAGGGTTTGTCACTGCCGGGTCTAGCAAGTTTGCTCACCCAATCTCACTAAGCTTGTCACATAAATTACCTACTATACTGCAATGGCATCTCTCATTTGATTTCTGCCCATGTTACCATGCATCGCTCCTACAACCAGCTGCCACTCAGCAGATATCCCATTATTCTCTGATAGCCATTGTACCCATGCCATCTTTAAAAGCCTTTGGGCACCTGGACTACCACTTTCAGACTGGTGCTGCCCTGCCCAGTTCCTGATGGTTTTACATGGTAGACAGGGGGAAATCAGCAGCCCAGTGTGTGGGCAAGTATCTGCAGGTCCTCCTGGCCAGGGTGAAGCAGAGGTGGGACTTCCTCTTCCTCCAGGACTAGGACTAGAGACCACAACAGCAGACCATGTCAACTAGTCTGAGGTTGCCGATTGGCTCAGAGTAGACTCAGCCACCTGAAGGAATGCACACCAATATAAGAAGAAGGACACTGACCTTCTCTACTCCACCAGCCTTCCTGATTTCTCTCATTTATTCTATCTCTGCTACTGCATCCACCTCCTACCAAAGCTCATGCTCTATTACTATCACTATTGCCTGCCGCATCTCCCCTGCTCTCTCTCAACCACCCCAATCCCAGCACCACTGACTCTGTATACCCTCTGTGCTGCCTCTCACTTACTCAGGACACTTCCCCACCGGCACCAAACCAAACAGCCACACACTTTAATTTCCTTTACTGGCATTTCTCTAATTCTAGGAGAGAAACAGCCCACAATTGAGCAGAAAAATTCAGGATGTGTGGTATGTTTCCTCTCATTTGGCTCTTTACCCTTTAAGAGGAGAGGTTCCTAACTCCAACTGCCCCAAGCAAGGCTTGATTTTGGAGGTTGCCCTTAATGGTCTGTTCTGGGATCCCCTAAGTGAAGGCTATGCCACTTGACTTGACTGAGGCCTGCTGACAACTATGACTTGCTTCCTGTCTTTGTGTCTGTACTAAATAGCAAGTTGAGACAGCAGTAATATGAGCCTGATATTTTTGGCACAAAATCAAAGCAATCCAAGGCATGGATGCAGTGAGCATCCAGATAGACTGCGAGTGAGTAGGAGAGTACTATGACAGCAAGCAACGTACCAGAGATGCAGCCTGGTTCAGTCCATGAGCTGGGCGCATGTTCCTGATTGTAAAGTATCTTTGCAACAGTATTACAGTGATAGTTGTCATTATGGTCTAAAAGTAAATCGGAGATGTATCAGGCAGGGTTCTTAGAAGCTGACATATATTGGATGCCAATGTATGTGGATGTAGGGTGTACATGCTTGATGCCCGTGGATTGTGCCTTACATATTGGTGTTCACTTTCCAATATAGAGATCATTCAGGGCAACTGGCAAGCTGAATCTACGAGGTGCCGGCTCTGGTTTCCTTAAAGATTTTCCGTGTGTAGCTTGTTTGGTGAGTTTGGTAAGATAGGAGGCTGAATATTAATAAAACAAGTTGTGACGTTAACAAGGTATATAACAATAGCGAGCATCAGGGGAATCATCATCCCTCCATCCAGTATGCCCCACCCTGCCAGTATCTTTTATGTTTCAGGGAAACCCCTCTCGTTCTTCTAAACAGCAGTGATTGTAGCCTAAGTTGACCCAATTTCTCCACATATGACAAATCTGTTATTCCAGGAACCAGTTTGGTGAATCTTCATTGTACTTCAACTATGGTAAGTATATTTTTTCGTAAGTAGGGTGACCAAAACTGTACTCAGTCCTTCAAGTGTAGTCTTACTAATGCTCTGTACAGATGCAGTAAGACTTCCTTGCTGCAGTACTCAAACCCTCTTTCTAATGGAGGCAAAAATAATAATTGCCTTCCTAAATGTTTTCTGTACTTGCATGCTTGCTTTCAGTGATTGGTGTACATGGGCACCTAGGTCCCTTTGACAATCAACATTTCCCAATCCACCACTTATTAAATAATACTGTATTTCTGTTTTCTTTACTGGTGTAGACAAATTCTTGCCTGCACACTCGAGGTCATAAACACAGGATCTCTCGTTAATAATCTCACTTTTCCCAAGAAAAATTTGGGACCAAAATCCCTGATATGATCATAATCTGTACAAACTGTCATGTAAGAGATTCCCAAATACCTGATTGTTTATTTCTGGTGGAGATTATATGAATGTGCCCTTGAGCAATGCCATGTACAGAGTAACAATGAACAGTGTACAACATGCACACAGACAATTAGGCACAGTTTTGAATGGAATGAGCCCCAGCAAAGACTTGCTCAGGCTTCATCATAGATACAGATTAATGAAGGTTGCAGTATTCCATGTAGGTCACTAGCACATTATGCAGTCATGCAACATTATCATGCCCAAAAGGGTGAACAGCAGTCCGGTATACAGACTTACAAAATGTACCTTGTAATACAGAGGTGAAAAACCATTTTTATCTAATGTATGTCAGGCAAAATTGTTATGTTAATTGACTTTAGTCAGCTAGATCTTTGGAGGGTAGCTAAATCTCTTCTATTTAAAAAGAGAGCGAGAGAGAAAATCAAGAATTATAGACCAGTCAGCCTGATGTCAGTGGTAGGGAAAATACTGGAGTCCAATATAAAAGATTTAGTAGAACAACACTTGGAAAACGGTGGCAGGATTGGACTGACAGCATAGATTTACAAAAGGGAAATCGTGTTTGACAAATCAATTGGAATTCTTCAAGGAACTAACTAATAGAGTTGATGAGGAGGAGTCAGTGGATGTGGTTTACATAAACTGTCAGAAGGTGATCGACAATGTCCTACATAAGTGATTAATATGTAAAATCAGTGCATGGGATTTGGGTTAGTGTATTGATATGAATAGAAAACTGGTTGACAGATACGAAACACAGTAGGAATAAACATGCCTTTTTCCAAATGGCAGACAATGACAAATGGGGCATTGCAGGGATCAGCGCTAGGACCCCAACTATTCACAATATATGTTAATTGGATGAGGGAACTAAATGTAATATCTCCAAATTTGCAGAATACACAAAGCTTGTGTGGGAGGGTAAACTGTGAGAAGGATACAGAGATGATTCAGTGTGACTTGGATAAACTGAATGAGTGGGCAAATATATGGCAGTTGAAGAATGGATAAATGTAAGGTTAGCAAAACAGGAAGGCAGGTTATTATCTGAATGGCAATAAATTGAAAGAGGGGAATGCACAATGAGACCTGGGTGTTCTCGTACGCCTGTTGCTGAAGGTTAGCATGTAGGTGGAGCACACAGTAAAGAAAGCAAATAATATGTCCGCCTTCATAGCAAGAGGATTCAAGCACAGGATGTCTTGCTGCGCTTAAACAAGGCCTTGGTGAGACCACACTTGGAATATTGCATGCAGATCTGTTTGCCTTGTCTGAGAAAGAAAACTTATACTGTACAGGGTGTGCAGCAGGGGTTTACCAGATTGATTGGGAGATGCGCCCAATTTGATTGTCAAAGGGACCTAGGTGCCCATGTACACGAAACACTGAAAGCAGGCATGCAGGTACAGTAAGCATTTAGGAAGGCAATTATTATTTTTGCCTCCATTAGCAAAAGGGTTTGAGTACTGCGGCAAAGAAGTCTTACTGCATCTGTACAGGGCATTAGTAAGACCACACCTGAAGAACTGAGTGCAGTTTTGGTCACCCTACTTAAGAAAAAACATACTTGCCATTGTTGAAGTACAACGAAGATTCACCAAACTGGTTCCAGGAATAACAGATTTGTCATATGTGGAGAAATAGGCTACATGATGACAGTCCAATTCAATACTTCAATTATGCGAGAAAAATAACAACAGTCACTATTACAGCAAACCAGGCAAAAAAAAAAATCCCTGTAATTTTTGGAGTTCCACCATCCTATTTATGTCAAGCAAGTTGCATCAGAATCTCCACAAGTACACCTTGCAAACTTCTACTACTTTTTGTGAAAAAGTCTGTCTAGTGTCTGAGGGGCAAAGGATCATTATGACTGATCTTTGTGATATCCCTTATTGACGCTATGTGGCATAACATTTAAGGACAGTGTTAGCATGACAGTGCTGGTGTTGGATTGACTAGAGGACAGTTTCATTTTCCAATAAGCATTACAACTTGCTGGTTCTAGAGGATTTCTGACCCCATACTTTAGATTATGCTTTGATTTGCTAAATCTTTCCAGCTATCATGAATAAGAGGCTTTCTCACCAGATAGGGTTGGGTGTGAGCTTCGTATACAGTTGAATTTAAATAAAATGGTTGAAGTCCTGCTGTTAGGGCCAAAAGTGGGAAGCTATCCTTTGGCTAACAGAGAAAACAAGAGGCACATCTCCTGCAGAAGCCAATTAAACAACTACAACCAGGGCTAAAAACAAAGATGCTGGAAAAGCTGAGCAGGTCTGGCAGCATCTGTGAAGAAAAAAAAAGAGCTAGCGTTTCGGGTCCAGTGACCCTTCCTCAGAACTGATTGTGGCTGGGAAAACGTCAGTTTATATGCAGAAAGTAGGGAGGTGGGTAGGGTAGGGAGCAAATGATAGGTCAGAGCCTAAAGAGAGAGAATTACAGTTGGACAGACAAAGGGGTTGATAATGATCAGGCTGGGAGGGTGAATAGTTGTTAATGGGGACAGATAGTGATTAACAACAGGTCATGTGTAATGGCAGGCTATGTGATAACAAGAGGCTGTTGTCCCTATTAAGGCTGCTGGCCCATCCCCCAGACATGTCAAGCCAATTAGAAGGTGATGGTTTGTTAGCCTACCTGCTAGCCGAAGACAGTGCTGAGGCCACCATTGTGGAGAAGGTGCATCAATGACTGAGTTGCCTTTGAAAAGGGTCTAGTGAGGTTGGGGGCACTTGGGATCAGGGAGGGATGTGGTGTTGTGTGCTTGAAGCATGGGCAGCACCTTGATGAGGGGACAGCTACTGCCAGCGTAGGGCTACTCTGAGACCATGAAGTGCCCAAAAGAACAGCTTCAATCCCTAAGCCGACAGGGCAGCTGCCATTTTTCCCTGAACTTTCTTCCAATGAGGTGGCAGGACTCCATCCTGAGCCTGCAAAGACAGGAATCAGCCCTTAATGCCACTTAAATGACTCAACTGGCCTTGAGATACCAGTCTGCCATCTTTCTAAAAGAAGACATACCTCCTAATACTTTCCATGCCATTTTGTTAGTTTTCCTACCTCCCAAGACATCAAAGACCTGGTAAAATTCTGGATGCTTTTTCAAGTAGTCGTTGATCCAAAGGGATCAATCAAAATTTGAAAGAGGGATCTTCTAGCAATGGAGGAGTGATAAAAATGAATGGTCTGAAATAATCAGCCAGATGAATTTGTTTGGCAGCAAATAGTTGACAGCACAACACGTCTCCTTTTTCACACCTGCTCCTGTAGATGTCCACTTCTCAAAGCCTATCATTGCATTTACTTCTCATTTCATTTTCATAAATGAATTTCTAAACTGTGGGATGAATTTTCAAACAACAACATCAACTCATAATAAAAGCATTACTTCTTTCTAATACATATTAAACAATAAATTAAAAGCTGTTGTATTTACCTAGGAAAAGATACAATGTGATGAATCTTCAGCTGTTTACTTACATATGTTCTAATTTTGTCATGGGCTTAAACATTCGGCTTTCTATGTTTGCAATTTCTATTCCTTCAATACCGCTGTTAAAGCAAAATGGGAAAACAACTTCAAGTTAAATAGTACACAGATCCTAAGTAAAAAATAAAGCAAAATACAAAGAACTGATTTTTCGATCGTTGTGTCTGAATTTTTTTAAATCCAAAAAAATTGCATAAACTCGTGCAAACATTTTTTCAGAAATAGTCAAATTTCAGAACACACAAATGGTTTTTATTGCCTTCAAATTGAAGCAATATAATTCGATGCAGTTTCTTTCTTGTTTAATCTTAAATAGAATTTTGTTAACTGCAGCCGAACTATATAGAATTATAGAACCAAGCTACATCATATAGATTGTGTACAATTTTTTTTTGCAAAATATCAGTTCATATTCATCTAAACTGTGTAATTCACTTACAGAGATTGAAGTTGGCTAAGGGCATCAAACTGATCAGGGTGAATAAACTTGAGGGGATTGTTAGATATATTCCTGAAAGAAGTTAATGCTTTAGTTATTTTTATTATCAAAATGAAAAACATAAATTGTAGTAAGTAGCAATACCTAAATTATTATAATATTAATTGGTTTTACTTACAATTTTATCAATAATTTTACATTTTTGAAAAGGTGTTTGGGTAGTTCCTGAATCTTGTTTGATGAAATTTCCCTGAGAAAAATAAAACAAAATGATCATTGCAAGGACTACATATATTTTAATTGAAATATAAACTAGAAATTGGAAGTTTAGACTGCAATGTTGAAGGGAAAGAACCTGTTTTAATTTTTGAACATGAAGGAAGAGTGGAACTACATAACCTCTTAATGTTTACCCAAGGGCATGTAACCTTTAGGAGAACTGGATTGGATACTTTTGTGAGAGATGCGTACCAGGTGTTCTGAAGAAGGGTTACTGGACCCGAAACGTTAACTCTGATTTTTCTTCACAGATGCTGCCAGACTTGCTGAGCTTTTCCAGCAACTCCTGCTTTTGTTCCTGGTACCAGGTGTCTTTGGGAAAGAAAGAAACTGGCCAGAAACAGCTTTTGGATTTGTTTTAAGTAATAACATCACAGAACTGAGAGGTGAGAGAGGAGTTGGATTCTTACACCTTCAAAAACCAGTAAGCAAGCCAATCTCTCACTCTCTCACACTCTCTTGCTCTCTCCCTTGAGTGGAAGAAATAACACTCAAATATTCTGCAAAGAAAGAAAACTTCTAACTCAAGCCAAGGTCCAATTGGTCAACCACTGAATTAAAGACTGGTGCAGTTGGTAACAATGTGATATCATTGCCACAAGCCAAAAGAACTGTGAAACTGTCATCTTCATCTTGATTTTGTTCAATTTTGCCTACGTTTTCCATCCACAATATTCATGAAAACAAACATTTTGCCTCATATGTCTTATCTTGTCCATCCCATTTGTTAATGAATCTGCACACGCTTAGATTTAAATGAGGTATGGTAGTTAATAATCTATTTTTGTGATATGTTAAAGAATAATTTTGTTATAATAAATGAATGTTTGATTTCTTATTCATTGATGAAACCTGGTTTGAGTTTCTTTTATCTTAGATAGTGGTCACAATCAAGGCATTAATTATCCTTGTGATTAAATTAGTCATATTTCACATTTGTGACAACTTGTGGAATAGTGAGGCTTGAATTCCAATGCACTCTTCCATCAGGGTCATGACAAAATTTTGTGGGCTGGTTTGGAATCTTTGAATGCAGACAGTGTGAGATTGAACATGGAATAAGAGTAATTGGCAAGGATTAACTGGACAGTTACCAGCTTTCTCAATCTGTAAAATAAGTTGGCATTGGAAGCAGCTAAAATATCCTGCAGACAAAGGCATATCTGTAACCGATTTACAAGAATTACCAAAGGCAATGGCCAAAGAAGTGACAAAGGTGATAAGGTGAAATATCCTGCAGAAGCTACAATAGCAGAATTAATTAAACATATTAACACCGCATTTGGGATTAGTGAAATTCAAGAGACACCAGGGTCTGAATCTTACTTCTTTGGATAAGTCCGAGTTATGTCAAATTTTCTGGAGGATTTCTTGCCATGACGCCTAGCAAGCTTTCTCCTCCATCTCACCAAACTTGCCTCATTAATCGCCTACCATATCCCTATGACATCTCTCAAGTCTGGTTCCTGCCCAGTTTAGCATGTGCCCTCCCAGAATAATTCACCACTCAGCAGTTATTCAGCAAAAGACCAGCATCTTTTGTGCCTGCACCATCTTTATAAGGCCACTGCTCTAGGCCAGAACAAACCCCTCTTGAAATATATTAAGAAGATAGTCTAGACCCTGACTTTTTCTTATTTTAAAGGTAAATATAAGGCATTGTGTTCCGGATGCAATTCGATTGGTCTAACTACCAGGCTTGAAACAAAAAATACTTTGTACACACACTATAATTAAAATGTAGACAAAATAAAAATAAAAGTAAAGAATTGGCTTAACTTTAACTCTATCAAAATACTTAACAAAATTATATAAAATATTACTAATTAACTCTTCCAATATAACTCTTCCAACATCCTATAAACACACCCTTGGCAAATGTAAATTCCGTGAAATAGATTATGTCACATGCAATTCTAGCAGCAGGAAGTGAACTTTAGCTTTTAGCTGTAACAGAAAGAAAATAAGAGCTTCCACATCCAGCTTCAAGATCTCAGCAACTGCTACTGAAGGCTTAAGACTAAAAAAAAAATCGTGATTCTGTGGGAGCTTGACCCCACTCATTCAGGCTGCTTCTATTGTTCCAACTTTAATAAAAATACACAAGGCCTCACAAGCCATCTACTTTATTGTTTTTGGAGTGGACTGCTTGTCGCCTTTGTCTCAACCTTTCTTCATAGAGAAAAGCAGGACAAACTGTAATTCTTAAAGCCATAGTATCATCCCAGCCGTGGAGGACAGGGATGAGCCCTGGCATCCGAAGCTGTCCTGTTCAAGAACCTGAACATATTGGAGAAGGGGAAGATGGCACCACTTTTCTTCGACAGGGACCTGAAGGTCCTGATAGAGGGGGTGATACAACAAATAGGTGTCCTCTTCCCAAAGGACCACCCGAGGAGGTCTTATCACCAGACATTGTCAGCCTGATCTGATTCACCACCCAGGTCAGTGCCATCTCTGGGAACAGCTGGCAATGCTGAAATAAAGTGTCACAATCTACCAGTGTTACTGCACATACCATCCACCACCCACCAAGACTCATGCCCCACTACTCTCACTGTTGCCTAGAACACCTTCCTCCACCCATTCTTCCACTCAGCCTTGTACACTACTAACCCTGCATGCCCTCCATGCTGCCTCCTCAGTTCTTTGGAGCACCTCACCACTTTCCCTCTACATGTGAGACTAACAGCTGTATCACCTATTGTCACTTCCTTCATTCCTGCCTTTTTTGCAGTACAGGATAAGACAGCCCATCACAGGGCAGAGAGAGCTTATGCTGGTGAGGGATGCCCAACATCCGTGTACTCACCTGCTAAAAGGAGCGAATCCTGCCCCCCACCCCGCAGTAAAAGACTGGGACCGTTCTTGCAGGGGTGCAAAAACATGAAGTTTCTTGGGTGGGACATGTAGGGGAATAAGAAAACCTCATCACACAATCAGACTGATACCTTTTTAATAACTATTCCAGTTTTTGAAGAACGAATAACTAGAGTGTTCATAAGTTATGTAGGTTCATTTCTGAACATGAAAATAAGACACCTGCATATCCTTAAAGGTAAGAGTGTGACCACCCAATTTTCAGAAGGAACTTCTTTGAGGACAATAAAAGCAAAAGTAGTGGTCAAAAACTTAACTCAGTTTTTTTTTTTACTCATTATGCACTATCACTAGATACGCAGTTAGCCTTAAGTTCTAACTTTGTCTAAAATTTTTCAGAACACAAACGATGTGTAGAAAACAGTGAAAGTCCACTGTGTGTCATTCACTAGCATGGGCAGCTTTGGATGGATACTCTCAAGACAATGATTTCAGCATAATAGCTGGGAGACCATATTAATGGAAGCTTAGGCTAATGCTGAGACATAGGACATGGGACAGATGATGAAATTTGAATTCAATATAAAAATCTGGATTTTAGAAAATTAGCCTCAAGGTGACCACATAACCACTGCCAATGATTGTCAAGAAAAAAGACCCGTGCAGTTTACTAATGTCCTTTACTGAAGGAAATCTGCCATCCTTATCTGATCTGGCCACTTAGCAACTCCAGGCCCACAGTAATGTGGTTGGCTCTTATTTGCCCTTTAGATATTAGGGATAAGTCATTAAAGCTGGCCCCAGGCAGTGATTCCCACATCCACAAGTGACTTTAAAAAAATTGTCATGAATACCTGCATGATTGGATAAAAATTTGGTTTTTTTGTTATTTGCCACCAGAGACTGCTTGAAGGAATCTATTGGGTTTAGTCCATTCAAAATGATCTATGATCATGAGATAAGAGGTTCATTGAAATTGACTAAGGAAAGCTTTTTAAGATGAAAAGATGAATCCTCAACATTGGATTACATTTCCACATTTCAAGAGAGACTCACAGGAGCATGCAATGTAATACATTATCATTTGAAAACTTCACAGGAAAAGATTAAAGATTGGGCAGACAAACATGCTACAACTAAAATATTTCAAAACAGGAGAGAAAGCATCAACATTATTATCTTTACAAGGTGAACCTCTGAAAGCAAGATTCAGTGATCGTTACAAGGTTAAAGTGATTTAACTACTAGACTCTTCACATCACAGTAAAAGGAATAGGTTTTGCTGAATAAACATAAAAGCCAGAAGTCCAAAAGCAAGATCATTGTATAGGGGAAAATAAGAAGGAACAAGTATGTCAGATGGCTAAAAAGAATGGATTAGAAGGAGTAGATAATTAACAAAGCAAATCTTCTATGATCTGATAGCCAAAGCTGATATACTAGGACAGTGAGACACTGTATTCTCATGCTTAGACGAAGGATTACAGGAAGATCTTATAAAGGATACAGTGGAAATTTTAGAAACCTTTTTTATTCATTCATGGATGTGGATATTGCTGTCTGAGCCAACATTTATTGCCCAGAGGGCAGTTAAGAGTCAACCACATTGTTGTGGGTCTGGAGTCACATGTAGGCCAGAGAGGTAACAATGGCACCTATCTTCCCTAAAGGTCATTAATGAACCAGATGGAATTTTCCTGACAATTGACAGTGGCTTCTTGGTCATCATTAGATTCTTAATTCCAGAGTTTAATTTCAATTCTACCATCTGTCATGGCAGGATTCAAACTTGGGTCCCTAGAATGTTAGCTTGTTCACAGGATTAATAGTATTATGATAATACCACTAGGCCATCATCTCCCCTTTACCTGTACCAATACAAATAGATGCATATTGTTAGCTAGGCATGATGTGTTTGTAGGGGAATCAGTGTTGATAAAATAACATTTTAATTGGTGAAACGCAGGAAAAGAGCTCAGGTGGAAGTGCAGGTTGAATACATGCTGGGAAATCATCATATTCAACCTAGCCAAAGCAGCTTGAGTTCACCAGTCATTTTAGTTTCTCAACTCAATTAATTGACTAGATTCTGCATAAACTATGAAAAGTAAATGCAGTAATGCAAATAGATTTGTACCCAACTCCTCAGCTAGAAGATCATGTTGATAGAGTTGGCACTGCCTCATTGCTTTCGAAAACAGATTTATTGAAGGGGTATGCAAGTACCATTATTATTAAGAGCTAAAGATGTGTCAGTTTTTGTTGCACTAAATAACTTTTGATCAGTTGAATCATCTAATTTGAGTTTCAAAACACCCCAGCTCTGTCCCATAGACTACTAAATCATGTTACAACTAGTGTGCCTAATTCTGTAGTTTATTTAAGCAATGTCTTGATATATATAACACCCCCTGGGAAGAATATGCAAAGCAATTAGAAAGCTTAAGGAATTGGTTAGTTGACTTAGTAATAAATCTTGCCAAGAGTGACTTTGTGAAAGTGAGTGTAATTTAGCTATGAAACATTGTAGGGCAACAGGAAGTAAGAACGATAAAGGGTCTGAGAGAATTCTCCTTTCATAAAATTAAATGGAAAATCATACATTTTGTGGGTGTCTGTGTGTTTTAATCAGACTTTTCTGTCTAACTTCAGCACTGTAGCTATATAACTAACATAGTTATTAATAGAACAGGCAAAGGCATATATGGTAAAGAGTGTCAAACAGCCTTTGAGAAGCTGAAGGTAATTTAAATGAAAGAAACTGTGTTGGCTGCCCCTGACTTTACTAAACCTTTTATAGTGGCAATTGATGATAGTGTCTTGGAGGTGGGTGCAGTTTTATTGTAAGATGATGAATTGGGAATAGAGAAGCCAGTGAGTTCCTTTTCTAAGAAAATGCGACAGTACTCGAAGAACCACTTCTGGAAAAGATGATTCTGGGGTTTTAAATGTCTCTTAAACATTTTGAAGTTTATGTCTGCCATGACCACAACAAAACACAAATATTTCAGACTGTAATCCCTTGACTTCTGTAGAAAAATTTCAATCTTGAAAAGCAAGAATATTTTGATGGACCATATCAATTCAACCTTATAATATAGAAATTGTTCACATTACTGGAGAGGATAACATAACCACAGATGTACTATCAAGAAACTGGAGCAGGTTGAACATTTGAGAAGAAAAGATGATAAGAAATAATATAAGTTCTGAACAAAGAAAAAGTGATGGTGAATGATTTTTTTCTTGTGTGTTTCATTAAGTCTGGAAAAGCAACCTGGAGTGGGGGAGAGAGAGAGAGAGAGAGAGAGAGAGACAGACAGACAGATAGACAGACAGAGAGACAGACAGACAGAGAGACAGAGAGAGAGTTTGTCCTTTCCAGTTAAATCTGCAAATCAGAATATCACCCGAGAAAATCCCATAGGTCCTGTATTGGCAGTTTATTCAGATGTTTGTGATGGTACATTCCTACTTAATCATGGGGTCCCTCAGATACCCTTTTGCGTGTCCCTCAGCAGCTTTATACTGCAACAAGTACTGTAGCACTTCCACGACCTAGTGATAGAGAAATTCCTGTTCCAGAAATAATGGGGGAGTCCTCAACTCCTTGCCTCCAGCACAATCTTCTGGATGCCCCTCATTCTTCTTCTCATCTATTACATTCATCCCTAGATCAGAGGGCAAAGCTGTTGAAAAGGAGAGTGCAAATTTCATTTCCTCATTTTCTTTTTCAAAAGACTGATCATGCAAGTCCTGGACCCTTCTTCTTAAACCAGTTTTTGGTGTGTTTTACCTTTGTTGCTGCTCCATTTAAAGCACAACTTTGAAAGCTTAGTGACAGGAGAAATGAATGCAATCCTGGTCACTTCTTTGAGCTGATATTGGAATTATTTTATTAGTGGGTTGATCTTCATGTGGTCTTATGTTTTCAAAAACCATTAAACAATTTGAGGAAGAAGGGTCTAGGCCCGAAACGTCAGCCTTCCTGCTCCTCTGATGCTGCTTGGCCTGCTGTGTTCATCCAAACGTACACCTTGGTATCTCAGATTCTCTAGCATCTGCAGTTCTTACTATCTCTGAAACAATTTGGAAAGTATTTTTCTGAGGATGTTCCTAGATTTTTATTGTTTTTGGTTTGTCTACTTTGGCAGAGGTCACTGAGCCTTGTTTAAACAATAACTAATGTATTATATAAAAGCAGTATATCCAGTTTTATAAAGTCTGTTGGACTCTGTTTAATACATGTTGGTTCTTCTCACAAGTTTTTCTGTTGTGTGATCTCTTTCACTATTATATGTGAGATGCTATTCGCACTGTCCTAGGCATTTACCGCTTCAAAGCCTTGCACTGTAAATCAGAATCCCATAGATGCTAACTTTGCATCATTAGTCTCTCAATGAAGCACGTACACAAAATATCTTGGTTCTTTGTACAATATATATTGGTTCTATGTACTGAGCAGCATTACTATTGCAATCACAACTAAAACAAATTACAAGTCTGGGACAAGGATTATTCTGAATTTCTGAAAAGACAGGCAGATTTGTGAGCACCAGGTGAACCAAGCAATATGGGCATAGCATGGAAACGTGGAGTTGATTAGATGTTCAGTTATGATTTCATAGAATGATGATGCAGATCCAAGGGTCAGATGTCCTAATCATGCACCCACTTCTTATCTCCTTATACTTGTGATTTCTGTTTATATACATGCATATGGCACACTTATAGGTTCAGATTTTCGAAATGCTAGGAATTTTGAGAAGTGATCCAAGTTAAGCATGGAAAACAAAGTGAAATTAAGTACTTTATATTTCACAATTGTACTGCATTTTTTATATGCTTGACATTATATCCACTAAATGCTGTTAACTTACAAAAGAAGCAATCTCTCGCAAGTATTCAAAATGTTTATGAGCTAGACTGCACTTCAAAATTGATCAAAGATCTGATTTTTTAAGGTAAACATTTTGAGATGAAATGCTATACTTTGTAGCAATAGTAGTAAGTGCACTAACTACATCTTGGCCCATTTTCTCCTGCTTCTGCTAAACTCACCTATTTACAAACCATAAATCAAGTGACACTTAGGTCAGGGATGTAACCGACAGAAAATAAAATTTTCCAGGCAATATATGTAGCATTGCCTTATAACTGGCAACTCATCTATTCCTGATTATTCTGTCCTACCTTCATCTTATTACAGGGCTTTCCAAAGTGGGGATCAGGACACAACTGTGTTGCAAACTTTGAGGTGGAAATGGCTAAATCCTCTTCCCATTCTCCTAGGTGGTTTTCTCCTCCTCCACCCACCACCCCACCAGTGCTCACTGACAGGTCAGCGTGTGAATAGGTTTGGGCAGCACTGCCTCATTACCTCGGTAAATCGCTTTACTGTTAAGAAAAAGTATTTCTATACCTTCGGTAAGTAAGACGCATTCTGGCATTATCACTAAATGTGAAGGCTAGGTACATCTAATAACATATCAAATATTTAGGAACTGCTCAAGAAGCAAAACTCCTTTGGTGATGTTAGGAAACATGCAAACTTACAGTTCTATCAAGTTGTGTAATGGAGCAAATGTCTTTTCTGAAATTGTAGTAATTTCATTCTGCTGAATGTACCTGTCGATGAGAAAAAGTCACAACTATATTTCTACTCATTGACATTGATATGTTTATCTTTAAACTCAATTGTTACCTTCAGTTCTGTAACATAAAGTAAGACTGGGCCACTATTGAAGTTCAAATTCTCCTGCTTATAGAGTGCAGTCAGGAATTAGTGTGCTTTCAAATTCAAGTGGCACCTTTCAGGCTTCAGACCCTGCATGGGTTGTATGGTGTGCCTGGCGATATATTTCCTCCGACAGGTGAACAGTCTCAATTATGTCATGCAGCTTATGTTTGTAGATTAATCCTGTCTTCATAACGCATTGCTGGGGTTGTCTGTCTTTTACCAGAACATGATCTGGGTTTGCATCATGGTCACCTACCTCATGCCAGGGCTCTCCCCCGGCAGCAGTAATGGCTGTCACAAGGGAGCTAATGCTCAGGAATCCAGAGGAATTTACCAGTATGCTTTTAGGTGGCTACGGTAGAGAGGGCTCAGGTTGCAGATGAGCAGACTCAGGCTGGATGTCAGAGGGGCACGAAGTATGACTCCACAGAAACTTGCCTGGCAGGTGTTGACTTGCAATAAAGAGATAAGGCTTGGAAAAACACAGCAGATCAGGCAGTATCTGTGAAGAAAGAAACATGGTTCACAGAACACTGGAGTAGAAGAGTCATACTGAACTGAAAATATTGACTCTGTTTCACTCTCCACACATGCTGCCAGATCTGCTAAGTTTCTCCAGCACTTTCTATTTTTATTTCAAATTTCCAAACATCCACAGTATTTTGTTTTTATTGAGGTGTTAGTTTAAATCCAGTGTATAATCACCCAGAAACTTAAAACAGTAGTGCCTGAAACTGAGGGCTCTCGTGGTGTCAAGGGCATGCAATGGACTCCCGTTTGAGCTGACCCCTGTTCAGATGGAATTTGACATTGGGGCCTAGGACCAAAAACCTCCCTTGAGAAGGCATGTCCCAGAATTTGAGCTTTCTTGAGAAATTCTCGCTGTGTCCTTCAGGTTTCTGCTGAAGAGTTTCTGCATGAGCTGCTGCTACACATTATGTGTAAAATTCAATGGATTATATTCAAAGGCATTGACTTGAAGTTTTGAAACAATAATGGAACATAATCCTCAAAACAGCAGATAGTTTTCCATCAAATCAATAGTCTCATGTAGTAAAGGTAGAATTTAAGTTATTTAGTCAGGTTAAAACTGAATGATGAATTGACAGAACTGCAAAACACAATGCCAGAAGCACTGGTTAAAAATCCCAGCTATTACTCATGTAGTAAAGATAATTTATTTGTTCAGTCATTATAAAATCAAAAGCTATGATTTTGTCCTTTCAAACATTTGCATTTCCCTGTTAAAGCAGCAACAATGTGGATGAGTGGACTTAATATTTGTGGATTTTTCCCACTGTTTTTGTCTTACAATAGATTTATTTACATAAATATACTTACAATACAATCAGTTTATCGCATCGCAGGAAAGTTGAGTAATATAAGGACTTGATACGATTATTGTCAAAGTCTCTAAAAAAAGTTGGAAACAAAACAAAACTGAGCATAGCTAAAATTGGATGAATTGGATTGCATTAATAATATAGAAAATAATGGTAACATCTGAAAGATCTGAAAACACAAGAAAAATACTAAAGTAGAAATTGTATTCACTCACAGCCAATACACATTTGGGATTTCAGCACATATTGTTCTCTTTGGCAGTTTCTCCAGTAAATTGTTAACCATGGATCTAAAGCAAAACAGATTTACTACGGCTGGAAAACTAAATGCTCTCTCACTTGCAGAACTATGATGTAGCACAAGATCACAATTACAAATGAAGAAGGTCATTGTTTATTGAAATGATTAATATTGATATTACTAATTGTTAATATTAATTCTGTGACCTTCAATTTGCTACCTCCATATGCAAGGGATCTTCCCTGTTTTCAGTAACTGTTAATAATGCTTGAAAAATGGCATAACACAATATTGGGTCAGATGTCTCCCAAGCTTCCTTTGGGTAAGGAATATTTGTCCCTGAAATTGGATCAAATTACATCTATTTTCTACTAGTAAATGGGACACACCATGCCATAATTTCTGCACCAAACCTGTTCCAGTGACTGAGGAGTTGACACAAGCATCATAGGTACATGATTAAATATAAACAATTTAGAAAAGGTTTATCACATATCTATCAACTATATGTCAAGGATTGGCAAAATAATAACATTGGTTCTTTGTTTGAAGATAAAATTATGTTTGGGAAGCTACGTAGACATATCTGACCTGTAGCAGTGCTGCTCTGTACTGTCTACAGAGTTATGTGAATATACATCACATCCTGTCTTGTGGTCGATAGCAGTTTTAGGATTTCCATCTTTAAAGGTATAAGCACATCACAACAGTTCGGAGACTGGAGAACTGATATTCACAAATGAAGCAAAGGCCATGATTACTTTAAAATCAGGTTAGTTGATGGTCAAAGGACAAAAGGATAAAGGGATATAAGAACAAGACAACTATAAGGAATTAAGGCTGCAGCTCACATGGAGGATAAATACTATGTTAGACTGTTTGGGTGAAACAGTCCATTTTCAAGTTGTGATTTCTAGGTAATTTTATGCAGTTATGTTGTACTTTCTTCCAATAAAGTGAAGGACTTATATCTTCATCTTAAGTGATATGCTACCCATGTTAGTTTTATTACTAGGACAGTTGTTGAGTTGTAATTTTTCCACTGCCAGTTTTTTCTAGTTTTGAAGTTTGATACATGAGGACTACACCTGCAGGCTAATTTTGGTGTTTTTAAAATCCTTTGAGCATTTTGATCGTTGCAACAGGAACGAAATTGGGAAGTTGCAACACAGACCAAACAAGTTAGTTGTCAAATGCACAAATTCCAAATTTCTGACTGCAGGCCTCAAATGTGGATTTCTAAGATAAGTTTGATTGGAGAAAGATGATATTGTTGAATTTCAGATGATACTATTCTCCCTGCTCTTGAGTTGTCAAGGTAAGTAGAGGAGAGAAAAATATATCAGTTGTTTGACAGTGTGTTTGAATATTTATTTGGTAGGTACAGCGCTATGTAGGTTCCTTCAAGGCAAAATAAAATATTCCAAAAGAATAAGCAAGTTGACTCATTAGTAGAATTGAGCTCAATGAATTTCTTTTGTGAGAGCAATACATTTTCTATAAAGCATTCTGCATCATACCCTATATGCATCACAGAAATGTGATAAGCTTCATCTATAACAATGGTATCAGTAAATTAGTTGCAACCATTTGAATACCCTTAACACCACTAAAATATAATCTGCAACAAACTGACATTATCATAAAAAGAGCCCTCTGAATATTTACAAAATTGCAAGTGAAAACAAATGAACTTACAAAATCAACAAAGACTTTAGTCCAATAAATAATGGTGGTGATATTTTTGATATAAAGTTGTCGTCAAGAAATCTGAAAAAACAATTACAATATTTCCAATAAGGCACACAAAATATGCAAGATTTAGGCTGAAAGATTTTGCTTTTGAGACTATGATTGCAAGTTTCCCCTCTCTGAGGGCGATGAGCGGCAGCAAGGAGGGGACGTAATGAGACGAGTTGGCCCTGAGTGAAACTCAGTTCATTCTTATCAATTAAGTGCTGGACGAGCCGGTCCAGTGGGACTCTCTTTATTCACAAGTCATTAAAGTCCTGTTCTGAGGAAGGGTCACTGGACCAGAAATGTTAACTCTGTTTTCTCCTTCACAGATGCTGCCAGACCCACTGAGCTTTTCCAGCAACTTTGTTTTTGTTCCTGATTTACAGCATCCACAGTTCTTTTGGTTTTCATTAAATTCCTTAACAGGTCAATTCAAGGCCCCTTAAGGGCCTTGATCTGCCACATTTCTAGACACTGGCCTCGCCAGCAACAGTGAAATGTAACTAATTTCCCAAATGGGAAACCAGGATGAACTATCTTTTGGTTGAAGGGGTGGCGGCCACACTCCCATCCTTCTCTCTGAGCCCTAACTCCCATCTCCCCACCCTGTTACAAGAAGGTACAAATAATTTACATGTGCACTGCTGGATCCTCCAAGGAGTAGTCCTCAATCAGCAGACCTAAGGACCAAGAAACTTCCTACCTCTGATTGGCCAGCAGCTGCTGGTGACCCAACCTCTGAGGGCTGTGATAGGGCCATCACTCTGCATGTCATCTCTTAAAGATTTGATTGATGGGTGTTCAGGTGAGTTATTTTGATGCTGAACAAACGTTTTCATCATTCTCTAACATTCCATACTTAGGATCCGATTTTCCAATATCTATTCTAAGTGCATCGGCAGGTGTTCCATTTAATTAATCAACTTTCAGATGCCAATAAACAATGTGGGAAAGACAGAATCTATGAAGATCTGCTCTTCCAATGACAGATTCTGTCTTTTTCATACTTCTCCAATCACAAGTTCCCTCTCCCCACTCTTGTTGCTCCTCAATGTATAATCAATGTTTCAAGGAGCAGCAAGAGAGGAGGGAACTGTTCATATTTTAATAAGAATAGTCTAATAATTAATTGTTTGGGATTGATTAACTTATTGGGTTAATTTATTTGAAACAGTAAAACATGTTATAAGTTATGAAATAGGCATTACAGCAACGGCCTGATTTGTGTGTGTGCAGCTTGCAAACTAAAAGTAGGCTAACAACCAGGCAGAGCTACAACATTGTACATACACAGTACACTGAGTCATTAAAGGTAAATTCTTTTAAAGGCAGGGTACACAAACAATAGCCCTGTCCTTTCCAAAAGAAAGTTTACCTATTTACAAGTGTAAATACTGTGACTTTCTCTATATTTTTAATTGTGGACTGAAATGAGAAAAGAACTGTTTTAAAAACCAAGGATTGCTGTAGGATTGCCACATGTTTTGAAAGCCAGCAACCTGACACTAATTGTATGCAGCATTTACACAGCTGCCTGTTCAAGCAGTAATTGAAGTTCTTTTTGCGTACCAATTGAAGCCGAGGGGTTGTACGTAAATGGAGCTTTGGTCGGCAACAAGTAGTAGTATTATGTGCATTGTAAGGAGTGTTTATAATGGGATTTTATTTAGTAGGGTTAAATGCTGACAGTTCCTAATTATTTACCTGTAGCTAGAGTCGACTTACTTACTGGAAATAGTAATTTTTTGTAAAGTAGCTGGCTCACAGTTTCTTAAGTCTAGAAGACAGGTAATTTGGGGAATTCTGCATAGTCTTATAAAAAAATGTAACTTTCGTGATGACTCTGGGAATACTAGAGCTTGATTTCTAGAGTACTACTCAAGTGAATGATGATGCAATGAGCCTCTATTTTGTATGTAATTTGCTGATATGTCCCTGATCTCACGGTGGTGACTATCCATTGCCCCTGTTTATATTTGGGTGTTTGTACATGATGCAACAGGACTGGAAGCTGGTTGGGAAACCAGAACAGAACTGATGTGTCCTCAGTTCTGTCTCACCACTGTGCTGCCATAGGATCTCGGTTCTGAGCATATTTTTGTCACTTTGTCAGGTTGACATGTGCCTTCTGTGGGCTCCTGAATGTGAACTTGTACCTTTTGTAGTTTTGACAATTCTTTAAAAAGATTTTAATGACACACAATGGTCATTTTCTGTTGTAATTTTACAAGCTGCTCTCAAGTTTCAAAAAGTGTATGTTGGGCATGAGTTGGTAAATTGGTACACACTGCCAAATATGAGTCCTGTTGGTGATGGAATGAGTGCACTCAGGAGATGTTGCTCCCAAATATAACTTTGGAATGTGTAGATCTTGCTTGATCTGTCTACATTTGAGGATTGTATAATTGACTGTGTGAATAGCTACACATTAGACTTGGGGTAATTCTAACAAAAAGTAATGCGATCAATATCCCATTTATCATGTGCATCCTGGAATGACTTACCAGCAAATTATGGCCTATTTTCCATTATGTTCTGAATAAAATGAATAGATTAAATTTGAATAATATGGCACAGAATAAACTAAATTTGGGATTTAGTGTGTGTGACAGTGTGCTGAACAAATTGTGCAATTAACAATTGATGGGGTACTTAGTAGTAAACTACAACAATGTAGTTATTTCCATGAACATGAAAAAGGTCAGGTGCAAATTTAAAACCAAGGGTAGGCAGTGACTTCCTACGGCATTGACTTAGCATATGCTCTTGGCGTATCTTGCAGTGATGTGACCATCAGATAACCTGGCTTGTACTTAAACTCACAGTCATAATCTTGGATCTTTTTCAGGAAATGGTACAATCTTGGTACTGTATGGTCAATGATTTTCACTAAATCATATCCAGTTGTTTGTGGTTAGTTTCTACCATAAATCTTTTGCCGAATATATACGTATAAAAACACATGACCCTGAAATCTGAAGCTAGTAGGCAAAATCTTATAGGGATCTCCGCAATGTAGGCTATGAGGAGATTTATGGCAGAATTCTGTGAGAGGTCCAGTGAGCTGATCTTGATACCAGGAACATCTCACTTTATCTTTTACGGTGTTCGGGAATGGTGAGGTGAATTTCTTATTTAGCAGTGGTGATTTGCCAAACAGGAATTATTCTCCTTAAACGCTTTGTTAAATGGCCCAAATTGCCTCATTAATACACTGCTGCCTTTCTTACCGAACACATCATCAAGCTAGACATAAAGATAATTTGACATGGAAATTAATGTGGGTATTTGGCTTCAGCTCACCTCTTGCTCTGAAAGACTTCCATGTTATTTAGGGTCGAATTGTATCTCAGGGCATGATTCAAGGGAACCATCCACATGCATATAAGAATATTAGTACCCAACATTTGCCAATGCCTCATGACCACTATACCTCTCTGATAAACTGCAGGGTGTTCTGGAAGCACAGAATTACATTGCAGGGCACACCAGAAACTGGCATTGATTGATAGGCTGCAGCAGGGACACTTTGAGCACAGGAATATGTTGCACACAGGGACAGGCACTCAACTCACCAGGCTGCACCTCAAGGTGACTCCGTTACTCTCTTAATGCTCTCTCACTTAGCACCTACCTTTATGCTTGCATCGTCTATGCCTTGCCAATAAACAGCCAGGAAGCTTGCCTTGCTGGTCAGCAGTGCGCAGTCAAGGAGTATGCATCTTGCAGTGCAGCAGAGTATTGCATTGACCTTGGACCTGCACCATGTGCCAGCAGCTTGTGAAGCAAACACATTGTATGTGCAGTAAGCAAACAGACAAAGTCTTAGGAGACTGTGTCCTCACCGAAGTGTCCACCTGTCCCAATACTTCTGTGTTAGGTAGTTGAATTGTAGGAGATTTGCTTTGAAGACTATCTATTTGTCCTTTTACATCACTCTTACTGTCTCTATTATTTCCCATTACTCTTACCTGCTGGCATACTTGCTCCTCTTTATCCTTTTCCCTATGACCTTTTTTTCCCCTATATAGTCAGGAATACGTATTAGATAAATCACTTTACTAACACTCCTAATACTTTGAATGGTCCATCTGAATTTCACTTTCAGAGATCCACCTCGCAAATGCAATGATATAAATATTTCATCTCACACTTGAAACATTCCAGTTGCTGGTTGTTGATCTGCCCATTTTTTAATTTTTGCCTGTCAATCTTTTAAAAGCTCTTGTGCTATCTTACACTCTCCTGTGAGTCTTTCTAGAAACATGGACATGTAATCCAACATAGGACCTTTCCTTAATCAATTTTAATGGACCACTAATTTCATGACCATGATTCAATTCAAATGGACTAAACCAAGCAGATTCATTGAGAATCTGGTAACAAATAGTGAAAAATCTAATCCCCTGTATAAATCCTGTGGGTATTCATGATAGTGTGTCTTAATCATTGTTTTAGGATTCTGATGGTAGCGTTCCTTAGCTCCCTTTTTGCGCCGATTGATTTCAGTTGACTTCAACTGCTTCACACCCAAACAACTAATCATCTTCTGGAAAACGTTAGCCATAAATTTACAAACTTGATCAGACTGTATCTTAATTGGTAGTCCATAACAAATAAAAACTGCATAAACTTTCCCACTATTACCTGAGTTGTAATCACTCATTAAGGAACAGCTTCTAGAAACCAGGTTGTTATATACATAATCACAAGGACATACTGATATACAGATTTCATTCTCAGTAGTAGTATGCAATCTACTTATACACAACCCAATAGCTCATCAGAAACTGGTATCAAAGGTGCTGGTTTGATTACGTGTTAAGGGTTTCCTACTGCCTGACATATATGGTATGTTTTAAAGAACTACAGTACGTATTTATAAATACCTGTTATCAATTCCTATGATTTTATATTCCTGTATGGCTTACTATAGGAATTTCATATATTACTCGCATTATCTCCTTGTGATATCTGGGTGGTACCACAACTTGATGAACAACCATTCATTCTTTATTTGCTGGTTTGTGAGGATGTCTCCACTTCCTCTTCAAAACTCTACTTTTAATATAATCACAAACCGGAGTCCCTTCAGACTCAGCTTCAGTGTGGGCTGTCTGTTAGCTTCCTTAACTTTAATCTGCTTCCTGACTTCAATTAACAAGACGTGCCAAATACTCCTTCTGAACTATTCTCGTTCCTAAATAAAGATTCAGCAATCCTAACACCATTTGTGATATTACTGCAACCTCTAGTGATGGACTTTGTTTACCCATTGCTCTAGTCACTATACATAATGGAAAAATACCCAGAATCTGTTCCTAATACTATTCCAGCTCTTTAACCACAACTACAATTTCTGTGATTATAGGCAAAGCTATGACTTTCAGTTCGGCTAAATCATCCTCCAGGAGTAAATCAAGTTTGCCATTGCTAATTTCTTAACTACTGCAACTACCACTAATTCAGACAAACCACACTCAAATTGAACTTTGTACAATGAAGCTGGGATACACGCTCCTCCTGACCCATTTACTAACATTTTGGCCTTCACTGAACTCTCTGAAGGGAAAATTAAATCCCTCTCCAGCAAGAGAGTTTGAGTAGCTTCTATCTCTTAGTATAGTTATGAGCCTGGATGTTTCCTTTAAAGAAAAATCTTCCCTTTAGTTGAAAACACTTATATCTCTCATTTACCTTTTGTACTCTGTATTCACAGCAAGGTTTACTGCTGGTCTGTTAGTTGTAGTTAAAGTTACAATCTGCTCTGTCTCCTTCTCCTTTTGAATTTCTTTTACCGACTTATTATTATGAACAACAACACATCCCTTTCAACTCCCAGTGTACTGAACAAATGTGTCCCACCTTGTTGCAATGGATACATCTGAGCTTCTAATTTTCACCTCCACCTTCACTACCTACCCTTCAAATCTGAGGAGGAAACTCTGGGACATTGCTAGTTATCCATTCTTTACCCTGGCTACTTGCCTTCCTTTCATTCTCCCATTTTCCATCTCTTCTGAATTCAAGAGGGGGTTGGAAAAAACGTTTTGTTTCATGGTTTAACTCATAACCATCAGCCATTATTTCTGCCTGTCTAGCAGATGCAAGACTTAGGTCCTCTGTACAGGTTAGTGCTGGCGCAGGTGGCCTGAAGGTGATGAGGTGTTCTGAGAGAGAGAGAATGCAGTGAAGAAGTCAGGCTGGATTAGTGGTGTGTGACGTTGTGGGGTGGGTGAGAGTGAGTGGAGAAAGATGTTGTGGGCAGTACTGAGAATAGGAGAGCGTGACCCTTGTGAGAGGTGAATGCTTTACTAGAGATAGACTGAGATTGAGGTAGCAGAGAGGTTCACGTGGCGTTTACTCTTGTGGAGCAGGGAAGGTCATTCACCTTGTTACAGCACTTCTGGCCTCTCTTAGAACTGCAGGATTGATACAGCATAGAAGGAGGCCATTTGGCCCATGTTGTCCATGCCGACCCTTCTGCATTGTAGAGATGGCACTGACCTGGGTGGTGACCTTGGACTAGACTGTCGGGGTCTGGTGATGTGGCCTCTTCTGCTAGTCCTATGGGAAGAGAACTTTACACCACCACCTTGACCAGGACATCTAGGTCCCTGTCAGAGAATCGTGGTGGCATCTTCCCTTTCTCAGACATTTTCACAGCGTGTTCTTGACAAGCAGAACAGCTTCAGAATGCCAGTGCTTGTCCACATTCACAGCGACCTTTTAAAAATAGCGTGGCCTCAAAGCCTGCCAGAGTGCCAAGTTGTTCCAGGAATGGTACTTGATGAGGTGGTTCTAGAATCAGACAAAGAGCGATGATGTAGGGGTGGGATAGATAGTTAATGAGGTGAGTTTGGTTACATATGGTGAGAAATTTTGGTAGGCATTATGCTGAAAACCCTCCAAAAACACATCACAACTCACACTTATCCAAAAAAAAAAAGTTCAGCCCATGAATTCCATTCTATCTCTTTTCACCTGTAGTGAGATCTTGAACTTCATGTGCTGACTTACTGCATCTGAAGTTGCTACACTTATTCCAGGCTCAAGAACATTATTCTTCCTGTTCTAGACCATTGAAATAGCCTTGCGGGCATCTTGGATGTAAACCCATCCCTAGGTGGGCCTTTGGCCTTGTGCCTGCAAAACAGATGCACACTTGAGCACAGGTACAAACCACTTTGATTTAGAATGGTTTCTGTGCCTCTGATATTAAGGCATTTCTGATGCTCCTGGGGAAGGATGGGTGGAGTTGTGAACTGGATCCTAAAAGTATGGAACACTCACCTGCTGTTCTTTAGCCTGCACGCAAAATCCTGTGGACCATCCAACTAGCTAGTGTCAGGGACCAAGGCATTACACCATATTTCACAAACTGCCTCTGCACTCGTACAGCCTTATGTTATTGTTATACTAAGCGTTTAGAATTCCACGCCAAACCTATGGGAATGTTGTGTACTAAGGTTGGAGCCGGCTATAGTACACAGTGCTGGCCCTTATCAAGCTACCTCTCCTTAGGCATGTGATAACATACCCCTGACCCATACCATAATTTATACTGGGTTGTTATTTAGGAAATTTTACCCACTGGACGTATTTACCAAAAATGTTGAGACATACCCAAATGGACTTTCCATCAGTTTCTTCAGGATTTCACATCCAAATTACTGTTATGTGTTTCCAGTGATGAATCTCCACAACACAAATATGATTTTGTGAAATTATCTCCATAATCACAAGCTTGTTCACAAACATAATGTATTGCATTTCTA
The DNA here is from genome assembly GCA_024137785.1 of Ginglymostoma cirratum. Lineage (NCBI taxonomy): Eukaryota > Metazoa > Chordata > Chondrichthyes > Orectolobiformes > Ginglymostomatidae > Ginglymostoma > Ginglymostoma cirratum. Next base: position 25,882,304 of record JAHRHZ010000263.1, on the reverse strand, counting down.
ACTTCAATAATGAATTGATATGAGGAAGTTAACTTACAATTTTTATTGGTGTTTCAGTTTGCAGGAGATCGAAGCAGAAAATTACATCTAAATTTAAATTCCAAAGGTACCCAATGTATCAATTAATTAGCCTTAACACTTGTATATCAAAAATCTAACTCAAATGAAAAATTCTCTTCACTAGCGTAAGGACTTTTTAAAATTAAATCAAACTGTCTATGTGGCCAAAACTTCAATTTAATGTAATGCTTACTCTAGCAAACATTTAATTACTAAGTAGACAAAAACATTCTGAATTAAAGTATTCTTCAAAGGTTATTTATAATAAACTGGAAATGATCAAACAATTGTTATAGAAGGGAGGTGAAATAAAATGAACTCCTGACAGTCACTCTACAATCAACAAGCAACAATTAATTAATTTAATTCTAACAGTTAACAAATTAACAGAACTAGTTACAAACCAAACAATTCCCTCTTAACTACTAACTATTCTCGAATAAAACAAAATGCTAATGATATGCTGTTCCAATAGATAGAAGTATCACTTATATAAATGAAATTAATTAAAAAAATTAAAACTTAATCTCTTGAAATTAAAGCCAGGATAAGTATTCTGGAATGTTCTTAGCCTTCTCTGCTGTCCTCCAATCAGGCACACCTTCCTCCATTGAATTCTTGGGTTAGGAATATCAGCTAAAAGTGCCATTGAACCTTTATTTAGATGGTGCTTACTCTGAGAGCTTAGAGATTTCTGTGAGAGTGAGTGATTTTCTCTTTCTTTAGAGCTAATGGCTGTTGAGAGCTATTCTCTTAACTGATGGCAGTTTGCTCTCACACCAATTTTCAAGTGTCGTCTTCTTTTATACCCTTGATGACCTATTAATTTCTTACAATAGGATTTTCCAAGGTTGTCAAAACCATCAGATTTAAATTTAATTGGGCTTTGGCATCTGGGGCTTGATTTAAATTAATTGGCTAAATTCAAAACCTGTTGTTTTGGTAAAAATGCTGCTTTTTTTCTAACCATACAGCCTTTGATATAAATATTTCAATTTAGAGAATACTTTGTACATCTGCAGATTTTTTTAAACCTCCAAGCCTAGAAAAGCATATCATATTTTAAAGGACCATGCACTCTTTCCCCTATATCATTTTACAAGCATCAAATACTCTACCCAACTTCGCGACACAATATACAATAAAATTATTGATTCTGCACTACAGCAACAGAACAGTAGCCTCTCAGAGAGGCTGATACTTACAAAATTTCCAGTTTATGAAGGTCTTGAAATATCCTTGGCTTCAGAGCTGTGATTCGATTATGACTGATGTACCTAGAAAACAAAATGTAATATGCAAACAAATAATCTTGCAAACAAGACCATTACAATTATTTATAGTAGACCTGTAAATAATTTTAAAAATGGGGATAGATTATAAATCATCTTGAATACATTGTTCATTTGCATTGTAATGCAAGATACAACAATTGGAGAATTTTTTTGGAATGACATCATTAATTGACTAATCAATAATACATTTCCGTTACATTTTCTGAGGAGGCAAAGGTAACTACAATAAAAGTAGACTTTGTCTGAATAAATATAAATAGGACAAACTGTTAGCCAATATTTTTATAGGTAAACAACAAAATAGCTGGAGGCAAAATTACTAAAGTTTATGCAATATATTTTGGGAATGAACAAAACTAGTTTTGGGACAACAGCAGACACATAAAAGTCAATGATAACATAGGATGCCCAGGTTCGGTTTTGCTGTGCATGTCTAATTAAATATTGTGGAAATAAAGATCCTCTTAGGAATCACCCTTAGCCATGACCCTGACAAAAGTTAAATACTATTAAAGCTATTTCAAAATCAGTATTCTCACCATTTCAAATATATTAAGACCCTTTTAATTTAAGTGGCTGATTTCTTGTCCTCGGGGCTCTGGCCAATATATATGCTGCAATTTGGAAATGATAGAAAAATCCAGTTTAAACTGCAGTCTCTCTCCAAACTCTGTTTAAAGGTGATGTTTTCACTTTTGTTCAGTATCAGCAGTTTCAGAAGCAAATTATTTTTAGACCAGAAAACGCTTATGTTTTCATAGATGACTGTTTTCTCACTTAAGTTAGATGTGATGTTTTTCCAATAGGGAGGTTGCGATATAAGTCATTTGTAAGTTTTGTGTTAACTACGTATCACCATATAGGATGCAGCCCATATGAAACAGGCTGCTGACTGGCTGCATATTTGGAAGGGTGGGGCAGATATATGTACAGCTAGCATCATTTTATGTTTGCCTGCCCCTCTGAAAACCAACTGGTGCATCTTAGAGGGTAGGTGCACGCTGGCTGCAGCAAGTGGTGGCACAGAAAGTGAAGGAAGTGTGGCAATAAGGCAGCAGGTCTGACAGAGGTTCACTGATTTCATGCTGGAGATCTAAGACCAGGAGGCGAAAAGGAGGATAGACTACACATTTCTGCAAACAGCATATGCTGCCAAGGGAAAAGGAGCAGGTAGCCACAGAGGCCAATTCAAACAGTATTGCCCAGCAAACCTGACTGTAGTATTGTAAGAACATTAATGTCCTCACACAACGATCAAGGTGAGTGATTGCATCTTCAAATGTCATCTCCTGCCCACTGCATCACAGCCGCATACACTGTTCAATCCACCCCTTACTCATCTGAGGACTTTAGCGATCAGTACACATGCCTAACATTCACATCCTTTGCTTCATTCTCATACTTTGCTACAACCTCACACCCACAGCTCATAATTTTCACACCCTTCCAGTTATTCAGTTGTTGCAGAGATATCACACAAGCACACTGCAACACCATCATTGATACTCTTACTTGCTGGCAAAATGGCACATAACTGGAAGTAGCAACAGAAAATTGGCAGGGGACAGGCATGTCTGCATCTCCTGGGCCCTGTAGAGGAGATGGCCCTGTGAATCAGTGGGTAGGCAGTGACTCCAGTCAATGTGAAGGATTATCTTCCTAGCATATGAAACTTCTTAAGTCCCACTTCCTCCTCATTCTGCAACCTATTAAGATGTACAGGTCATACATTTTATGACCATGGAGCTTTTCTTTTTACCTAGCCAACATCTCCTCTCTCACCTCATTCCATTTCTTGTGCATTTATGTTTTCATATACCCAGTAACTGCCGTGTAGCTAGCTAAAGTATTATCATTGAAGGGCACTTTTTTTTTAAAATTCACTCACGGGATATGGGCATCATTGGTTAGGCCAGCATTTACTGTTCATTCCTAATTGCCCAGAGGGCAGTTAGGAGCCAACCACACCAAATCATGTTGTAGGTCTGGAGTCTGGACTCACATGAAGATCAGACTAGGTTCGATGGCAGCATCCTTCTCTAAAGGACATTAGTGAACATGATGGGATTTTCCAAAAATTGGCAATGATTTCATCATTAGACTTAATTCCATATTTTTATTGAGTTTAAATTCCACTATCTGCCATTGCAGGATTCAAAGCCCAGTCCCTAAAACAATATCGGGGTCTGTGGATTAGCAGTACATTAAAATAGCACTAGGCTATTATCTCCTCTTATGGAAGATAAGGAAGTGCACATGCCTGAAAAAGAAGAAGCACCATTATGTGCTGTGATATTTGCTGATACCAGCTTAGCTTCTAGTGCTTTGAGTACTGTAGAAAGAAATGTAGAGGCAGAATGAGCAGATTGTGGGTTACCAGCCATTAGTTGATCATAGACAGGCCACGTCAAGATGCATCCCACCTTCCCACAAGGCAAGGTTACAGGAGCTCTACTGCTGAGAACTGAGATAAGGGTTTCAATGAGGTGGGTGTGTAGGAATTGGTTGATAGAAACACATACAGGAATGCTTCATGCAAATGGTAGATTTGCCACAAGCCTGTTGTTATTGTTGAGGAGCATGGAGGAGATGGATCAAACTTGGTGCCGGGCTTTGTGCAGAGCTTAGAACTGTTTGTTTCCAGCATGCAAAAGGCATCAACTACATGACAAGAATTACAGATTCCTTTGTTATGTGGTCCAGCAACAGGTGCCTGATATTTCAGTTTCCGTGTCAGCACAGGCAGAGGCTACATTAGAAGTTCAGCCTGAGCTAAAGTTGTTGCCGTGGAACATTTATTTAGTGTCATGCAGGCTCAGGCTGCTGCCATCATGACTGTGAAAACTCGCAGCGACTATGCAATCCATGCTACTTATGCTTAAACATGAAAATATTGTCAGCCTTATCACTAAACATTAACTCACTTACAATCGTCTGAGTTTGTAAAGTCCAGAAAATGCAGTTTTTGAGACGGATCTGATCCGGTTATTCTGCAGATATCTGCAAGACAAAGAAATAACAACACTGTAGTTACATTGTTAAAGATAATGGCTTGGATTTTGCAATAGGAATTGTGGTGCCACTGTTAGTATTTGTAGTCATTTTTTGCTCTTAAACTGGCAGCAAATTTTGAAGCTCTCACACATGCAGTTAAATTCAATGATGATGCATTCACTACCTTTTAGGACAAAACATTGATAATCCTATGAGAGAAAGAATTTCCAGATCCCTTATTCTGAAACATTTTTTTGATTCCCCATTTAAGGAAGAAACATTATTGTATCTGTTATCTGTTTTCTAGGTTACAATAAGATCACATCTCATTCTTCCAGTGAGCTTAGGCCCAATTTATTCAGTCATAGGACAAGCACATCATTCCAGGGATTAGTCTACCTGACATTTGTTGTAATGTCTGCAATGGGATAAATATGGATTCCAAATTACAAATAATATTCTAGGTGAGGTCTGATTAAAACAGTGTACAATTGCAGCAAAATTTCTTTATGCTTTACATCATGAGCAAAATGAAGAAGGAGTCATTGACGGTACTATCAGGTGGCAAGTTCTGTCACGCCACTCAGGTCTTGACTTCATTATAGCTTTGGTCCAAACATGGATTAAGGAGCTGAATGCCGAATGTCAATGGCAGTTAATGCCCTTGATACCAAGGCCCCATTTGATCAAGTATGGCATCAAAGAACACTAGCAAAATTGGAATTGACAGAATCAGGGGAAATTCTCTGCTGTTTGGGACATACCTAGCACAAAGGAAGATGGTGATATAAACACAAATAACCATATTTGACCAAATGAATACCGTGGATACAAGAGCAGGTCAGAGGCTAGGATACTGTAGAAGGTCAACACTATCCAGGGTGCTAGATTGCAGCCTGCTTGATTGGCACAGCCCCACCACTTTCAACATTCACTGCCTTCACCACTGACACACAATGTTAACAGTGTGTACCATCTAGAAGATGCATTGCAGAAATTTACCAAGAATTCACTGCAACACTTTCTAAACCCACAAAGAATACTACACAGACGCTTGGGAACATCACTATTTGAAAGATTCTCTTTAAGCCATACACCAGGTTTTCTTGGAATAATGTTGCTATTCCTTCATTGGCATTGAGTCAAAACCCTGGAATTCTGTTTCTAACACTACTGTGGGTGTACCTATACCTCAAAGACTGGCTCAAGAAGTTAACACAGTATCACCTTCTCAAGGGCAATTAGCAATGGGCAATAAATGCTGGCTAAGCCAGCGTGCTTACATCCCCTCAGTGAATAAGTAACAACAAATTCCAATCCCCTTGCACTAAAGGCCTAATGTGTCATTTGCTCTCCTCATTGCTTTCTGTACCTGTATGCTAACTTGTTGTGTTCCTTATACAAGTCAAATATCTCTAAGCATCAATATTTACAACTTTCAAACCTCAAAAATGTCTTCTCTCTTATTTTACATCCAAAATGAATAATTCCATATTTCTCCATGTTATACCCAAGCTGCTGCCATATTATCCACTCACTTAACCTGCCCAAATCTTTTTGCTACTTCTTGTGAAGTTCAGAGCTTGCATTCCCATCTATCTTTGTATTATCAGCATATTTAGCTACATTATTGCTTGCCTCTTTGTCTGAGTCAATAACATAGATAGTAAATAGTTGAGGCTCAGCACTGATTCTTGCAGCATGCCACTCGTTGCAGTCCACCAACTTGAATATGTCTCAGTTATCACTACTTTCTGCTTCCTATCAGTTAACCAGTCCTCTATCCATGTTAAAATATCACCCACAACTCCACGAGCCCTTATTTTGTGTAATAACCTCTTGCATATCTCCTTATTTAATCCTTCTGCAAATCCAAGTATATTATATCTACTGGTTTCCCTTATATAAATTCTCAAAAAACTAATAAATTTGTCAAACAGGATTTTTCTGTTTTCTCTCTCCTTCCTCTTTTGAGTATCAGTGTTACATTTACCAACTTCCAATTTGCTGAGACTGCCCCTGAATCCAGGTAGTTTGGGAAAATTCATTACTTCTGAAGCTATCTCTTTTAGAACCATGGAATGTAGGCCGTCATAAATTGGAGATTTGTCAGATTTCAATCCTTTGAATTTCTCCATTACTATTTCCTATGCTGATATTATTACCTTAATTTCCATGCCTTTTTTAGCCCCTAGATCACCCTCTATTTCTGGCAGTAACTTGTGTTTTTGATTATAGAGACAGATTACAAATTATTCATTCAGTATCTCTGCAATTGCTTCATTTCCCATGATAATTTCTCCTGCTTCTGCTTCTAAGGGATACAACATTTACTTCAGCTACTTTCTTACTTTTCATATATTATAAAAGTTCTTAGAATTACAGTCTTATAAACTGTTTTCATATTGCTGACCAGTTTAGTCTAATATTATACTTTATTTGCTTTTATTCACCTTTCAGAGGCCTATAACATCCCTATTCTCCACCCACTCCTACTCTTTGTAAGCCTGTTATTTTAATTGCTTGTGATCCTGAACTTCCTTAGTAGGCCATGAATGAATCACTTTCTCAGAGTTTATTAATGGAATATATTTTTGTTGAAAATATGAATTGTTCTTTAAATATTTCCCTTTTTTAATTAGAATTAGACTGGCTAAGTGAATAGTAATGTAGAAACAGGAGTAGGTTATTCAGCCCATTGAGCCTGCTCTGACATTTAACCCCATCGTGACCTATTTTCAGTGCCTTTTAGCCACACTTTATCCATTGGTAATCAAAAATTGATAAAACTCCACTTTAAACATACTTAAAGATTGAGCTTCCACACCACTCTGTGGTAGAAAATTCCAAAGTTTCACAACCCTCTGAACCAAAACATTTCTAAATGACATCCCCCTTATTTTTAAATTGCATTTGCTGTTTCCACCTTCCCGCCCAGGGGACATATCTGTACCAACCCTTTCTATCCGTTTAAGTATTTTGTAGGTTTCAATAAAATCAACTCTCATTCTTTTAAACTTTATAGAACATAGGCCCAGTTCGTTCAATCTCTCTTTATAGGACAGTCCTACCAACCTGGGAACAAGTCTGGTGAACCTTTGTTGCCCTCCCTCTATGACAATAATGTCCTCCTGAGGTGAGGAGGCCAAAACTGCAAATACTTCTCCAGGTGAGGTGTAACCAAGCTTCTACATAACTGAAGCAAGACTTCATCACTTCTGTACTCAAATCCTCTTGTGATAGACACTAGATTCCATTAGTCTTCCTGCAAAATGTAAGACCATAGCACATGGAATATAATACAACAATTGTGAAGTTATCTGCTTTTGTAGAAAAGAAGGTGTATTTCTTAAATGGTGAGAGAGTTGATTTGATTTGATTTAATTTATTTATTGTCACATGTATTTTGTTACAAAATACAGTCAAAAGTGTTATAAAGTGTTGCCTCTCTCCAGGGCTATCTTAAAACACACAAAGTATAAAGTGTTAAGTGCTCTGCCATGGCCCTGGTGGCCAGGCATGAGTCCCTTTTCTGCGTCACCGCTGCTGGAAAGTAAGTCACCATTCTTCAATGCCATCTCGTCTTCACTGATGCCCTCGCCATGATGAGCCCTCAATGGACCTCACCATTGCAGATATCACTGATGCCACTGGATACTGTCACAGAACCTTATTGAGGGGATCTTTGATCTCATGAATGTCAGGGAACATAGCAGCTCTACTGAAACAAGAACATTATACTTTGCAGTATCCTAAATTTTCAGACCAAGCAATTTCTTCTTTGCAATGACCTGATTTTCAGATCAGGGAATGGGTATTTTTTTTGCCTGGGTCCTAAATCTACAGATATTGATCTAGTTTCCATGAAGTTGCAAGCAGCTCATCTCCATTTTGTTCAAGCAAAATCTTAATTCTCTTTATCATAGTACAGATACAAGAAGTGTGTAAACTCTTTGTTTCAAATTGTTGATTAGGTTGACCATCTTCATTCACATCTCTGGTAATTTTACTTTGGTGAACAAGATATTTTCACATTCACAGTCATGTTCCTGGAGGATTCTGAGGAAGGGTCACTGGACCCAAAACACTAACTCTGTTTTTTCCTTCACAGATGCTGCCAGATATGCTGAGCTTTTCCAGCAACTTTGTTTTTGTTCCTGATTTACAGCATCCGCAGTTCTTTTGGTTTTTACAGAAACACACCCGTCGGTCCAAATAGTCCATGCCAAGCATAATCCCAAACTAAGCTAGTCCCACCTGCGTGCTCCTAGCCGATATCCCTACAACCTTTCTTTTTCATGTACTTATCCAAATGCCTTTTAAACACTGTAACTGTGCCCACATCACCACTTCCTCAGGAAGTTCATTCCACATGCAAACCACCCCCTGGGTAAATAATTTGCCTCTGATGTCTTTTCTAAATCTCTCTGCTGTCACCTTAAAGATGTGGCCCCCTAGTCTTGAAACCCCCCACCGCAGGAAAAAGACAACGACCATTAATCCTATCTCTCCCCCTCATGATTTTTTAATTTCTATAAATGTCGCCTCTGAAACTCCTACACTCCATCTGGCAATAAAATCAAATCCACTATATCAACGTGTTTGGCAGGCCCCTTTGCTGTATGAACAACTTCAGCCAGAGATTCGGCAATAGGATCAAGTGGATTAAATTATTTATTCTCTAAACAGAGAGAAACTTCAGAGTACTTCAGAGTGCAGAGGGATTTGGATGTCCTTGTGCATGAATCACAGAAAATTAGTATGCAGGCACAGTAGGTAATAAGGAACGTAAATGTAATTTTGGCATTTACTGCTAAAAGGATAGAGTATAAAAGCAGGGAAGTGTCACTGCAACTGTGCACGGCATTAGTGAGATCATACTGGAGTATTGTGTACAATTTTTAGTCCCCTTACATGAGGAGGGATGTAGTTGATTTGAGGTAGTTCACAGGAAGTTCCCTAGATTGATTCCAGAGATGAGGGGTTAGTCTGATGAAGAGAGATTGAGCAATTTAGGCCTGTACTCTCTGGAGTTTAGAAGAATGCGAGGAGATCCAATTGAGGTAAAGAAGATGCTAAATTGAATTGACAAAGTAGACGTAGAGAGGATGTTTCCTCATGTGGGAAATCTAGAGTTTGTAGTTTTAACATAAGGGGTAGCAAGTTTAAAACAAATGAAGAGAAATTATTTCTCTCAAAGGGTCATGTATTTATGGAATTCAGTACTCAGAGTGCGTGGATGCTGGGACATGGAATAACTTTAAGGAGGAGATCTATTTGTAATTAGTAATGGGTTGAAGGGTTATATGGAGTAGGCAGGAAAGTGGATTTGAGGCTGAGATTGTATTAAGTGGTGGAGCAGGCTTGAGGGGCTGAATTGCCCACTCCTGCTCCTACTTGTTATGTTCTTATTCTTTTCCTTAGTATCTGCCTCTTTTGGCAAACTTTGCTGATTTTTGTATTCTGCATTTTCTTCAGAGATGACAGGAATGGAAAACATTTCCACCAGTCCTGTAAAATCTGTGGCTACCATCCAAATGATAGTATAAAACTATTCTTTTTTGCAGATGTTAAGTACCCTCAATAGACTTTTTCTTCTTTTTGGGTTTCCTCATGATTCTAGGAAGCCTAATGGAGCCTTCTGCCAGTTGTTCCTTTACCAATGGTTGACGACAGTTTGTTTTTGAACCAGTTATTCTTTCAGAACTCATCAAACCCTTTCTGACATTGCAAGTATGTTGAGGTCAATACATGTCCAAAAGTTCAAAAATGAGAAATAGTGAATTTGAATTATGTAAACATTTCAACTCTCTTGAGTTCTTCATATTCCAGTGTTACTTCTAGCATACCATTACTCTTAATACTTATTCCATCTGGGACATGTAATCCTGTCTTTTTAAGTGTAACTTCTGATCCTTCAGCCATGGAATTTGATCTGATAGGACTGTGCATTCATTCCTGTATCAAGCTGAAAATTAATGAGATATCCGTCCCCTGGGAATGCCTTGGGCATCGTCCAAAGGACAGTGTTCTATCACATTAAACTCTTCGTAAGAGTAAACATTTGAATTTATCCTGCTTTGAAACTGTGTACTATTTTTGTACATCTTTTGAGAGTGACTTATCACTTTACAGATGTAGCATCCTTTGTCATTGCTGGACACTAGTTTTGTTTGGAATTTTTGTTGCTTCACAGTTTGACACTGACTCTTAGCATCTGCTATTTGGCCTACTCTGTGTTGGTTTATCACCTGCGTCTGAAGAGTATTTACAAAGTGGATATGTTTAGTTCAGAAGGCTTTCCTTTACCTCTCAAGATTTGTCTATGTATTTCTGGTTTCTGTTTCCAGCACAATTTGAATAGCTTCCTCCAAAGTCAAATCTTATTTGTACAGGTTTAAAAGATGTTCAATAATTCCAACAACAATTCTGTTTCTTATGAACTTTGATTTCAAAACTCCAGCATTCCAGTTTTCCACTAATCTGAAGATATGATAAATTAATTATGGACTCCCTGAATGCTGAACTCTTCTCTTAAATCTTACACTTCAAGGATTTTGTTTGTTCCCATGTTAAAGTAGTTGGGAAAAATCTATTACGACTTCTTCAAAAGTATCTGTGCCTTTCATATTTTGACAATTTATAACGTCACCTTCTATAAGTTCCTATTGAAAACAATAGTGTGTTTACTTACTTAGCAGTAGAGTTTAATTTGAAAGCAATTCTATATCTTAGAAACTATTTCCCTCATTATGTTCAGTTTTGTGCTGTGCTTGGCCCATCGCTGACATCAAATCTTGATGGCAATATAATTTCTTTTTCTAGTGCTGAATGAGGTAATTTATTTTATTACTTTAAAATTATTTAAATCTGTAGCATGTCATGGCTGCCTTGCATTGTTTACCTCAAGGATTTAATGATTCTGCAATAGATGTAATAAATGTTGGTAGCTTTAAAACTGGTAATCTTTCATTAAACAAATACTTTTTTTGTAGTTCTCGTTTTAAGTTTATTAAAAGTTTCAATTCTGTATGGTAATAGTGTTTCTGTATTTTCTTTGCAAGACCAGGTCTCAGTCCATCATGGTTACCTTGTCTTCAGATAAGTTTCCACTCAACCACTTTATCAGCCAGGACCAGCTATCAGGGACTTTGCGTTTCCTTTGTGACCACAGTGGCACTCTCCAGCCCCACCCTAACATGTAACCTTTAACCTGCCATCAATCGCATCTAGCAGCCCCGCTATTATCACTGAACCTCCCATAGTTACTATCAAGTCTCAGGACTTCAGAAATAACCATTCCAGTAGAATCTTTACTCTTCCCACAACCATGCTTCACCAGGCTTTCGATATCAATCTCACCTGCATGGATCAGATACCTCCTCTGTTCACCATGAGACACCATAACATCTTTGCACCTACCCACCTCCAACCTTGTTTAGCTGTCCTTTAAAGTCTTCTTTCTCTCCTTATTTTGACCTTTGCAGGATCTCAGGTGAATGAGGTCCATGGGTCATGTAGAATTCGTATTATTTTAGGAATGGACCATAGAGATGTGAACATACCTCACAATGGTTCCCATCCATTTATCACAAATTTTCTTTAGTTGGACTCTGTGAACTCCATCCAGCCCAAACAAACCTCTTCCCACTTTGAGGATTTGTACTTTTGAAGACATTGCATTTTGAGGACCAACTAAGCAAAACTGTTCCTCAATTTTCTTACATCTCTTTTTCCATCATTAACTTCCCTCATTAACCAAGATCCTATAATCATCATCTTTCATCATCTTTCTTTCCTAGTCTCCCCTCTGAGCTTGCACCCATCACTGATTGCATGCCCACCTTGACCATGAACCTTCTGGCTATCTTCTTTTGTTTAGATTCTGAGACCGCCTGTAATCCTGAATCTCCCACCCTATCACAACCCATGAACTCCTCTCACAATGACAGTTCTCTACGCTGCACGGTACTTTCAGTTCAACCCATAGCTTTGACAGCATCAACACCTCTATTTAGGACCAACTCTCGTAGCCATTCCTATTGGGAAAGCCTCCTTCCTCTCTCAAGACATCCATCACATCTATGCTTTAGAAGATTGTTTCCACTACACATCCCTCTTTCTTCCTGACTCTGACAACATTGTCTTATAGCCCTTGAGACTGCTGTTCCCTCCCCCATCCCTGCCTCAGACAACACCATCCCATGACTGACTCTACAGCCTCATTATCTCTCTCCTCGCCTTGGACAGCTCTACTCTGTGCCCATTAGACTGCAGCCTATCTCCTGCTCCTTTTCCGTGCCTTGGACAATCCTGCCCTGTTGCCTTCTGACTACCACCTACCAACACAATCATCATCTGTTGCTGAACAATACTCCTAAACAAGGAAATTGAATTGCTACTCATTCCAACTCCAACAAGTACACTATCTAAGATCTATATGTCACTTTCATACAGTTGTCAATCTGAAGGTATATATTTCTGCTTTGCACACAACTTAATTAGAAAAACTCACTTCATTCTGGAGAGATTGGATTTTCATGAGCATGCATGATATACAAATTGATGCAAAAGGCTTCCTGATAATTGCAATTGGGAAGCTTCACTCATCTTCAAACTTCTGTGAACTTAGTTCTTTAGTTCCATCTGGCATTGGGAAGCAGATTTTCAGCTTCCTGAACAATTATATTTCCTTTCCCAAGTTTCATACTTTGAGAACAGCACAGGATTCCACGTTATCATTCTATTAATCAATAAACATAATTCCATCACCAGCATTTTTTTGTTTTCTTAATTTGGTGTGCACAAGTGTTTGATGCATTGGAGTGACTGCCTGATTGTTTGAATAGCTGTTGAGGGAAATGGAGAAGCTGAACTCCATCTTTGCAGAGAGTCTTGAACAAACCTTGGAACCAAGATCTGCGACATCTTCCATTGTGGACAGATAGCTGACATCACAACTTATTGAGAAAAGGGTTTTGTAGGCTGCCAATCACTGCTGTATTAGCCATGATAACACTGTGATCAATCAGAGTTTTCCTTTTTGATCTGAATTTCATCATTCAACTAATATTGACAATTAATAGTTCCTGCTATACCTTCCACATCAACCATGATCCATCTAATCAATGTACTTTTTTCATGCTGTATAAATTGGCATTCCATTTCTAAATTTTATTTCTTATTTGCCAACTCTGGTAAGTACCAGATGAAAAGTTTTGATTTCATGTCTCTTTCCAACAATGTTTGAGCTCTATTCTACCAAGCAATTATCTATCATAACATTCTTTGCAACATAAAACGCTTCCACCTAAGATCGGAATCATGCAGTGAAACATCTAACTGCGAATGGAAAACAGAGTAGGCATAAAAGGGTCATTTTCAGGTTGGCAAGATGTGACAAGGAGAATGTCTCAGGGTTCAGTGCTGGGATCTGAATTATTTACAGTTTATCTCGCACACTTGGATGAAAGGACATAATATATAGTTGCTGTATTTGTCAATGCCACAAAATAGGTAGGAAAGTAAGTTGTGAAGAGAACAAACTGAGTCTGTCAAGGGATATAGATAAGTGAGTGCAAACATTTGGCATATAGAGTATGATGTGGGGCAATGTGGACTCATCCACTTTAGTAGGAAGAGTAAACAAACAATATTTTATTTAAATGGAAAGTGATTGCAGACACCAGAATAACAGAAAAAAAAATGGATGTCCTGGTTCATGAGTCACAAGAAGTTAGTATATAGGTCCAACAAGTGATTAAGAAGGCAAACGAAACATTGTCATTTATTACGAGGGGAATAGAATATAAAAGTAGTAGAAATCTTGCTACAGTTGTATAGGATGTTGGTGAGGTCATATTTGAAGTACTGTGTACAATTAGTCACCTTATTTAAGAAACGCTATAACTGCATTAGAAGTAGTTAAAAGGAGGTTTACTCAGCTGATTCCTGGACTACTGGGTGTTACAGGCTGGGAATCTTTAGCAGTGCTGTTTGGCTGATCCGTATGGCCTTCTCATGACGACCCCAGCATCACAAATGTCAGCCTTCAGCCTTTTCTTGCTGTCATATGGAATGACTCAAACCACATACTTCTACTGGTAAGTGTTCAAAATAAATTCTTGGTAGTTTGTGAACACTTAAAAGCCATTGACAAAGCAGGAAAATTATGACAGAACTTAGTGTAGAATCCTGATTTTATTCCTCTGCTGCCATTTTCAAGCATGAGACCTTAACCAATGTCCTATCTAACCTTACCATTTCTTATTCTTGAGAAAGTGGCGGTGAGCTGACTTCTTGAACTGCTGTAGTTCTTGGGGTATAGGAATACCTACAGGAAGGGAGTTCCAGGATTTTGTCCTAGCAACAGTGAAGGAACAGAGATAAAATTCCAAATCATGATAATGTGTGGCTTGAAGTAACTGCCAGGTGGTGGTGTGTTCATGCATTTGAAAGTAACATTCAGTTGACAACATGGTTGCACTGTCTCATGATTAGGCATCAATCATCCAGCATTGAATTAACGAGAAATTTTTTCACTCCCAGGATTGTAAATCTTTGGAAATCAGTATCCCAGAATGTGTGGACACTCTCTTGTTGAATAGCTTATGAATGAAATAGACAAATTTTTGGTCTTTTGGGGAAAACAGGAATATGTGGATCCGAATGGAAAATAGAGTTAATATGATAGATAACAATGAACATTCTCAACAGTGGAACAGATTCATGGGGCCTATGGTCCACTCCTTACATTCTTATGTTTTCTAATTTTATTTAGGAAATATAAAACTGTAAGATTTTGTGCAGGATGTTTATGACAACCTAAGAACAGTGGCCTGTTAAACTTATTGAACAAATAAATTGAATTTGATATTCAGTATAGACTTTAAAAATTAAGCTGGATCATGAAAACAAAAACAAATAAAATTAGGCAGTTAAGGAATTATTTAGGAACTAAAACATAATGCAAACAAAAGAAATACACTCACAACTCCTCCAGGTCTTTATAAATGATGAAAACATCAGCAGGCAAACTTTTGATTTTATTGATCTTCAAAGATCTATAAGAGAGAAAAGTGATTTTAATATTTAAAATGCAATTGGTATGCAGTAAAATTTCTTTCACGGTATGCAAATTAAATTGACTCCAATAATGTTGTATTAACAATGGCATGTGTAGAAAAAATGTACATAATAGATCTTTTATGTACGGCATTAATGCAAAAGGTTCAAGCAATGAAATTAGACGTGGACTAGAATTATTACAGATATGATCCCAAGATAGTAGCTACTGCTTAACCTGTGGAAAGTCTCAAGGTTGGGGACAAGATCTTGCAGTCTTGAGATTAGTTCTTTGGTAATGTGGGGTCATGGCCAAGCTGTTAGTTAAATGAAGAACTATAGTTTCAAAACATGATGGGATCAGGTGGCACTCTTGTGGCACACTGGTAGAATCCCTGTTTCTGAGTCAGAAGCTCCAGGTTCAAGCCCCACTTCAGTATTTGATGGCCATGGAATGTGCATTTATAACTAGACCAAATGACTCGTTTATCAGACTGTACGGTCTTCCACTATGCCTTTCAATATTCCAATAAGGGTGAACGATTCCTGGTCAGCCATGCAGCAGGTAATAGTAAACCATTATAGAACTTTGCCAAATCTAATCATCAATTCAAAGTTCATGGCCAGCAATCCCCTTTAGAGCACAGTATCTAGTAGAAGATAAAATTGCCATAGTCTTACCAGACAAGAAAGCTGTTCTCTCAATAAAGGGAGCTGACTGGTTGTGGTTGAACATGAGGGTCACCACACATTAGGTGATGGGAGAGGTTGAGTAGAGGACTCTTTCATGGTACACAGAGAGAGACAGAGACAGAGACAGAGACAGAGACAGAGACAGAAAGACCAAAGCTCTGCCTCTTCGTAGCTTACAAATGGCCACTAATAGTAGATTAAAGAGGATGACTACTCATGTTGTAATCTCCAGTTTACTTCCAGTGCCACATGCTACTCAGTATAGGAATAGTAAGATAGGTCAGATAAATGCTGTAGGGGGGAGGGCTTTAGATTTTTGGATCATTAGGACAGTTTCTGGAGTCAGTGGGACATGTACAAGTTGGATGGATTGCACCTGAACTAGAATGGGTTTGCTCATGCTGTTAAAGGATTTTAAACTAACTTGGGGGATGGGAACACAGACTAGATGTAAGTCAGGAGCAAGATCCAATCAAGATAAAGAAGGAACACTCAGACAGTCCAGTTGATGGAGAAGACATGGGTGGGATAAGGAGCATGGAGGATCAGAAATCTATACCATATCTATTTAAATACAAGGAGCCTGAACTGGTAAGATGGGGGAACTTAGAGTATTGACCAGCATGTGAGAATAGGATATTGTTGCAATCATTGAGACATGGTTGAAGGAAGGACAGGGCTGGCAGCTCAACATTCCAATGTATAGAAGTTTCAAATGCGATTGGTGGAGTGTGGGGGTAAATGTAAGAGGGGTAGTGACTTTGCATTATTGATAAAGGAGATCATCACTACAATAATGAGGGAGGATGTCCTAGAAGGCTCTTCAAATGACGCCATCTAGGTAGAGCTTAGAAATTTTAAAAAAAGGACCATTACCTTCCTGGGATTATACAATAGACCTCCCAACATCTAGATGGAGATAGAGGAGCAGATATGTCAGCAAATCAGAGATAGGTGTGAGAGGAATAGGGTTACAGTTGTAGAGGATTTCAACTTTGCTAACATTAACTCAGATTGCATTAAAGTGAAATGATTAGGCAGAGGAGGAATTTTAAAAGTCCATCTAGGAGACCTTTTTGAGCCAGTACGTGAATAGCCCTACTAGTGACGGGGCAGGGCTAGACCTAATCCTAAGGAATGAAGTCAGTCAAGTGGTCAATGAGTGAGCATTTTGGGGATCATGACCATAACTGTAAGTTTCAAAGTCATTATTGATAAGGATAGTGTAGACGTTAGTGTCTAAACTGGAGAAGGCCAATGTCGATATCATTAGACAGGATTTAGTAAACACAGATTGGGAGCAGCTACTTGCAGATAAGTTTACATTTGGAAAATGGGAGCCTCTTAAAAGTAGTACCCAAAGTAGTACTGTGGGAGTTCAGGGCCATCGTGTTCCTCTCAGAGTGAAGGGCAAGGGCAGCAAGTCCAGGGATCGCTTGATGTCAAAGGATATCAAGAGTTTGATTAAGAAAAAGAAGGAAGCACATGAGGGGTATACAGGGACATTAAAAACAGGGGAGGCCTTCCAGCAGGATAGAGAGTGTAAGGGGAAGTGATTAAAAAAACACTAAGAGGGCTAAGAGGGCCCAGGAAATATCTCTGCCAAATAGGATTTCAGAAACTCCAAGGCATTTTATAAGTATATTAGGAGTAAGAGAACCAAGGACAGAGTGAGACTTATTAGAGACCAAAGGTGCAATCTATGTATGCAGCCAGAGGATGAGGGTGAGATTTTAAATGAATATTTCTCATCTGTCTTCACAAAGGAGAAAGACATTGTAGCTGGAGATTTCGTTTGGAATGGTTAGGTTCTAGATCATGGTAAGATTAATAAGGAGGAGGTATTAGATGTTTTAGCAGGTATAAAGGTGCATAAATTCCCAAGGCTTAATGAGCTTTATCCCAGGCTGCTATGGGAGAAAGGTAGGATATTGATGGAGATATTTAATATTTCACTGGCCAGTTAAGGGAGACATAGATAGGGCAGCTCATGAGAATCTTTTCTTCATGGCAGACATGTCTAAGACTAGAGGGCAAAAGTTTAAGGTGAGCACTAAGTGGATCAGAAGAAACATTTTTTTTTTACCTAGAGTCTCTATTCCCACCTCCACTGAGAGGGCAGTGGAAGCAGGTGTTCTTGTAACTTATCAGCAGCATCTGGATGAGCACTTAAAATACTGGGGCATAGCAGACAATGGACCAAGTGCAACCAAATGGGATTAATGTAGTTTTTGTATTTCTTTGCTGTGTAACCTATGACTTTACAAAATGGGAGGAGAGTAGACCATATGATCATGACTGAACTTAAGCTTCAACATCCCTTTCTGACCTGTTCCCTATATCCTTTAATTCTCAGAAAGAACTATCATTTGTCTATCCCAGCCTCTATACAGAGTCAAGAATGGAGTATCCACAACCAGGGGAAGCAACGGCCTAATGGTATTATCGCTGGACTATTAATCCAGAGACCTGAATAACATTCTGGGGACCTGGGTTTGAATCACACCACGGCAGATGGTGGAAATTGAATTCAATAAAATATCTGGAATTAAGAATCTAATGATGACCGTGAATCCATTGTTGGTTGTTGCAAAAGCCCACCTGGTTCACTAATGTCCTTTAGGGAAGGAAACTGCCATCCTTACCTGGTCTGGCCTACGGTTGACTCTGAATTGCCCTCTGGGCAATTAGGGATGGACAATAAATATTGCCCAGCCAGCGACCTCATCCCATTAATGAACATTAAAAAAAATCCACAAGTCTCTGGGACAAGGAATTTCAAACATTCATAACCCTTTGACTGAAGAAATTTCTCCATATTCCTAAAAGATCACTCCCTTATCCTGAAACTATGCCTTCATGATCCAGTTTCCAGCCAGCAGAAACAAGCTTAGTGTCAAGATCCTACAGAACATTGTATATTCCAACGAGATAAATCTCATTCTCCCATATTCCGGAAAATATAGGCTGAATTTACTCAGCTTTTAAACCATTTCTGAAGAAGAGTCATGCTGTACTCAAAACATTTACTGTGTGTCTCTCTCCACAGATGCTGCCAGACTAACTGAGTTTCTCCAGCATTTTCTGCATTTGTTTCAGATTTCCAACATCCACAGTATCATAGAATCTTAGAAAGACAGCTGTGAACATTCAGGGATCTCCTCCTCAGAACATTGCCAGGTCTAAAATACTTTGCTCCATGATTGGCACTAAAATGTATTGCTGTAAGAAATTGCCTCAAATATACTTTAAGCTCATCTTCCAGTCAATCTTTGCCAGTCAGATTCATCCAATTTACGTGAAGATTAAAATCAGCCATGATTATTTAAGGACCTTTCTACTAAGCCCCATTATTTCTACTTTGTCATATAATGCAGCTACTATCAGGGTGCTTATAAATTAATCCCACAAGTAACTTCTTAGCTTTGCTATCTTATTTACCCAAACTGATCCTGCATTTTCACTTTCTACATTAAGGTTATGTCTCACTAATGTACTAATATGTCCTCAATTATCAGAGCTATCCACCACCTTTTTACAGCTTCCTGTACTTCCAAAATGTCAAATACCCTTGAATCTTTAGATCTCAATCTTTCCAACTTCCAACCATATACTTGACTTGCCTATCTTATCTTATGAATTAATATCAATGTCAGTTATCAATATCTCACACATTCATAGAGCCTTTTATCATTTCTTTTTACCAACCCTGGCTCTATCTTCTGTGCCTTGTTAAGATTGTATACTCTGTCCCTTTCTGCCATACTTGTTTATCATTACCCATAAGGTTGACCTGCTCAACTGCCTTGACCTTTTTACATCTCCCTTTTAAAGCCCTTTCTACTGGTCCAAGCATGGTTCAGGTGAATGGGACTGCTCCTATTTCTCTAGTATTGGTTCCAATGCACCATCAAATAAACCCATTTCTCCCACAGCAATTTTGTATTGATGCTCCAGCACAGCACAGTTAACATTTCTAGAAGGAAAGTGCACCCAGCTTCGTCCAACTTGAAAAGCTCCACACTGCCTTACAATTCATCTCAATACCCTTTCTCTTGTACCAGTTCTTCCAGCCCGATGTTAAATTATTTATCCTGCTATTCCTATACTCACTAATGTGCAGCAGCAGGTGTAATCCAGAGATTGATACCTTTACTTCCTCCCGAGCTCCTGAAACTGACAATGGGGCCTCAAGTTATTTCCTTCCTATGTTGTGCATTGCAACTTCTAGCTGATTCTTTCTCCATCAAAATTCTTTCTCCACCCTGTTGGTGATGTCTTGTACCCTGGTCAGGTACATTAGGGACATTTAAGTGACTCTTGGCTAGGCATGTGGATGATTGTAAAATGAAGGGGATGTGGGCTAGTTTTGATCTTAGGGTCGGCACAACATTGTGGGCCGAAGGGCCTGTACTGTCCTGTATTGTTCTTTGTTCTATGATCTAATGAGGGAGCCACGCTACTTCTACACATTGCTGTCATCCTCATTTGTATTTCAATGCTGAAAGCTGGTTTGAGAATGTCATATTGCTTTTTTGTATCCTGGTCCTGATTGCCTTTTCCTTCCATGCCAGATGGCCACCTGCTTACTATCCTCCTGAACTGTCCATAATTATGGAGTGACTTCCTTCTGGCTCAGGTGCTGCAGGGAAGTCTGAACTTCCTAGCTATCCTATGGTGACTCCAGTTACTCTTCAAGCTCGGCTAAGTTTGAGATGGAGCAACTGGAAGGCCTCCTACACACATAGTACATATCCAGAAGCTCATACTTATTGTAGGATTTGTGGACAATATCTACAGTGGCCAATAATCTTCCTTAAAGTAAATCTTTTTCACTCTAATTAGTTACTTCGATGCATTTCAATCTTAACAACGCATTAATATCAGTTGCACCCACATATCTTATTATTGAATATTCCGTAAAGTTAGGCACACAGCTTTGTCATGAAATGCATTTTTCTTTAATCTTAACAGCACTACTGAGGGGAAAAGACATGATTTTCAAGAACACTATTTAAACCATTGTTTTACTATAGTAGAATAAAGTAAAACCCTATTACTAGCAACATAATTTTATGAAAGAAGGGTCCCGACCCGAAATGTTAGCTTTCCTGCTCCTCTGATGCTGTCTGGCCTGCCATGTTCCTCCAGCTCCACACTGTATTATCTTATAATTTTATGAAAGTTAGTTTTTTTATGAATACTGTAACTGTTAATTTCTTTCCATGTGAAATTATTAAAGAGATTCTGTGTGGAATATTTTACATACTTTCTAGACACAAATTCCACAATTTAGCATTGTAATGTGTATGAAGGGCTTTCCATTGTTTTAAAAGACATAACACAACAATGGGATTAATGAAAATAATGAATATACTTACAGTAAAGTTACATTTACTGAAACCTTTGGCACATAGCGAAGGTTCACATCTACACATTCCAACTCTGTTTCCTGGCAATCACATTTCTGTGGGTAGTCCTGAAGTACTGTAAAAAATGTGCATATCATACCTGATGTGTGAAACAATTCTGCCCAACTTTTGTACAACTTGGATAGTTCCTTCTTTTCATAATTATATTAATACCTAAAAGGTAGCCAACTAGTGTATGGATATTCAGTCAGGTCCAATTAAACTACACTAGAGGATTACTTCTGTCTGCCCACTTACTGTAACACAGTAAGGCAAGGCATTCAACTATTCTTAAAATGTATTACTGGTTAAGCGAATTCAGTTTTTGAGTGGGCCTTGAAATGGACTGACAGATTCCTCCTGAAACAGGCAGAAACTTTACTCAATATTTAAAATTCTCATGCTGGTGGTCAAATATTTTCATGCCACTGAACCCCCACCCACCACTGCACATTTATCAATATGAAATGGGGAAATTTGGGCTGTTTTAATCAGAATACAGAAGGCTGAGTGGAAATTTGACAGAGGTGTTCAAAATCATGAGGGGTCTGAGCAGAATAGATAGAAACAGATTCCATTCATGAAAAGGTTGAGAATGAGAGGACACAGTTTCAAAGTATTTAGCTGAAGACACAAAAATGAAATGAGGAAAAAAACCTTTCCAAGCAGCCAAGTGGTTAAGGTCTTCAAAGCATTGCCTGACAGTTTGGTTTGACTGAGGCATTCAAAAGGAAATTTGACTGTTACCTGGAGAGGAAGAATGTGCAAGGTTATGAGTAGAAGGTAGGAGAATGATACGAGCTGAACTGCTTATGTGGGGAGCTGCTGCAGACACAATTGCCAAAGAGCCTCTTTCAGTGTTGCAATGATTCTGTGATTCTATTTTAAACTGTAAATGTAAGTAATTGTTGCTAAATTAAAGTTCTATTCCAGTAATAATAATTTTTATATACCAATTGGCAGACAGTGCATTGTACACACTCCATTCAGGGATAACAGACATTGGAGCAGTCTGAAGGATTCACAAAAACAAGACACCTTAAAACCTTATAATTTTTAAAAGGGATCTGTCAAGCCACTCAAGAAAAATCAACTTACGATCCTCAGTCAGTCCCCAGAATTGCCTTCTCTTCATTTTTCTATTAATAGAATCATGACGTAAATGCAAGATTTCCACTTCTATCTGATGGGTGACCTGCTCAGAACGCATGAGCAGCTTGCTGACAACATGGAAATAAGGCTTGCTGTGATAATTAGTTGAGTATAGAATGGATTCCAGGAGACAGCTGATAGGACTTAAAATGTTTGCCAGATCCCCGTGGAATTGGGCACCTGAAAGTTGCCTTCACTAAATTTAAAACTAAATTGGATTTCTTAACCCTTCAAATCCTATTACAATAGATGCTCTTACCTATCGTGAGTATAACAATATTCTGAAATCTTAGTTCCAAACAATAATTGGAAAGGGCAACTTTTAGCTGTCACAATCCCTCCCCAAACCATGTTAATTCCTAATTGATAATAAGGATTAGGATATGCTTTACATGTGATTTGAGTAGAATGATTTAGTCCAAAATAAGAAAAGAAACCAAGTGACCACTGAGGTGGAAAAATATTCCCTTGGTTCAGCAAGTAGACATCTCACCAGTAAACTGCTCCATTCATTTCTTCATGAAACTTAGGACATGTGAAGTTCAATGGAATGGTCCTACAATCAGGACTATTGTTGAAAAAAAAGCTTGAAATTATGCATGTGGTAGCAAATTTATCTTCATGTGGGATTACTACCATATTATTCTGTTGTCCAGATACCCTGGGAACTACCATCTGAAGCATCCTCCGTGGCTCAGTGAGAGAGATGTGAGCTTGAAGTTAGCCTCAAAGATAAAGGAAAATAGCAATTGATCCCTCTGCCTAAGGTGATCACTCAAGAACATAATTTACTTTTTATTCTTCTCTTCAGCCCAACTGGCTACTAACATTTCCTCCTGGATCTTGAATGGCACTATGAGATTACATTTCCTAAGTGGGTCAAATGTGTCTATTATTTTGTTGATTATATGGGTGCCAGCCCAAATATTTAAAGGATCCCATCTCCAGGGATGGGATTAAAGGAAGGCAGAATTGGTCTATGGAAATTCCATTTCATTAACTTCTGGCATTGGAATGATTGCCAAAATTTAAAATCTGAAGTTCCATCAGGTTAAAAACAAACACATCAGGAATAGGTCGACACTTCTTTTGAGAACTGATGTTTAAGTCTAAAATCTAAATCACTTACGACAATCTTCTGATATGTTTTCATTGTGACTTGGAGTGAAAAGGTTTTCAAGTACACCTGCTAGGCCAGTATTATCATCTAGAATGATAACAGAAAACTCTTCAATGAATTTTAGATACAAATATGCATTCGAAGTTACTGTAAAAACATGTTGTTTTTCCCCAGATTAAAATCAAAATTAAAATAATAAACAATCAATTGATTACCCTGAAGTAAGCTAAGAATTTGGGCCAGAAGACAAAAAAATAAATTTGTTGTAAGTGAACTTAGAACATATATTCAAAAAGAAACTTGCTTAAATATATTTGTATTTATTTATAAACGTGTATATTGTATAGTTATAATAATTTAACAAAGAAAGTAAGAACAAACATATAGTGTAATTGAAACCAAATTAAACACTAATGAGCCTGAGCGAAAATACTAAGTGAATTTCAATAGTATTTCTCAACTTTGATTTTCTTAACCCTTTAGAATCATTGAAGATAGAAACATAAACGTACAACAGGGCTGCCCTTGATGCTGCTTGGTGCTGGGTGAGAGTCCAGCCCAGAAGTGCCAGGCATGCCTTTTAACCTGTCTTGTAACAAATTAAGGACTCCCCGATTGGAAGCCTGCCAACCACTGAGGAGAATGATGGCAGCACAGCCTGAAGGGAGGGCACCCGGAGAGGCCACGCCATGAACCAAAAATTGGTCAAGACCACTCAGGTAATTGCTGTTAAATCCTTTGAAATATTACAAGGCACATCAAAGATTCCTGAAAGCCCCCTGTATGGTGAAATTCCAAGGGCGTATATCTTTCTCATGCAAACAGTGTTGAAGGAGGTGATATGTGCAGCATGTTTGAAATTGGGGAGGCTGGAGGGAAGTTGTTTTTAGATTTTGAAGGCTTGCACAATTCAGGGAGGAAGGGTATCTCAATGTTGAATGCTGCCAATGATACCAGTTCCAGTTTTGGGAATGTAGGTCTCTCCAAACGCACCACAGATTTTCCTCATTTTATGCTACTGCAGAACTAACATCAGCAAACACAGCCACTAGACCAAAGGACCATTGATAACCTCTGAAGAGACAGAGCTTCAGAAGGTGCACTGTCACATCCTTGCTCTGTAGATAGCACCAGTACAAATATTAACAGTTCAATGAGTATGTCTGAGTGTCGGCTCCACAGAATCCACACAACAGTGAGTACATCACAGTCACAGGACCTGCTGTCAGAGACGGAGGCAGACAAAGTCACTGGGACTTGAACAAGTATTGCAAATGAGCTATTGACTTAGGCCCAGTCTGAATCGATAAACAAGAATTTCTATCAAATTCATCCTGTGCAGCATAAATTTTCTACATTGTATGATCTTGCAACTTTGCGCAACTTCCATTGAATAAGCATTTAATTAAACAAAAACACGCAACAACATGTCAGATTATTGTAGTTGTTCCACAAAGCTTTTTCTCAAACTCGAAGTAAATGCCATGTAATAAACAGGTTGATATGTTACTCTATTTTAGATTATTAAAAATACATTACCACAATCTTCCTCATCAGCTCCGTTTTCACAGTCTTTAACTTTATTGCAATGTGATGACTGCGGTATACAAACTGAGAGGTTGCCACATGGAAAAAGTCCAATTGGACAATTAGGATTGGGAAGAATAGTTTCTGGCATTGCAAATTCTAAAGAGGGAAAAAAAGAGAATAAATCACTGAAACTATTTTACTTAAAGATCTGTTCTTGTGAAAGATGGCTCACTGTCAAGTTTATTGAAATATGTAAAGGATTTCAGTGAATTAATAAGGCAATCAGGATGTACAAAATGCAAAGATTACAAACTGATACAAAAAGGAACAAAGAGATAACAAGGTGTGGAGCTGGATGAACACAGCAGGCCAAGCAGCATCAGAGGAGCAGGAAAGCTGACGTTTTGGGCCTAGACCCACAACCTATTTGACAAGTGTCATCACTGAAACTGATTTTATCTACACTTTAAAGAGCAAAATGATTTAAATATTATCCTTTACAAATTTTATTCTATTTTCTTCACTTGCAGACTCTGACTGTTGCTGAGATTCATGTGTAAGCCAGGGTAGCAAGCATGAGACTATTTATTCATAGTTGGCGTCACAGTCAAGCCAGATTCTTTCATCATAAAGGTCAGAAGATATAAATGACCTACTAAATGGAGTTACAGAATAGCAGGACGCTGGGCAGTTTGTTTCCTTTTCTCCCTGGCCTGAGGATACCCTTGAATTGGCCCATTGGTCTGAGTACAGAGGGAAGCCATTTCACCAATCATGCCAATGTCCATTCTCTGTAGGAACAGTTCAGTCCCAGTCAGTCGCCTAACCCTGTAGCCCTAATTGTTTTCTCTCTCTCTTCAGATAATTATCACATTCTCTTTTGAAGGTTGTGGTATTTTCCCAGATGGTGTTGCTGGTGTTCTGTGGCGTTTGCCATTTTTACCGACATGTGTACTGGGTAATCAAATAAAGAACTGCAGATGCTGGAGATCTGAAACAAAATACAAAAACTGGTGACGAAAATCAGCAGCATCTGTGGGGAGAAAGCAGAGTTAATGTTTCAAGCCTGGTAATTCTTCATCAGAACTGGTTGAGTTTTGCCAACAATTTCTATTTTTGTTATAGTACTGGGTATGGTTGCTTTCACCAATTCTGCTTCAGGAACAGGCCTTTCAGCCCACCATGCCTGCACATGGTCCATATCCCTCTATTCCCTGCCCATTCATGTGTCTGTCTAATTGCCTCCTAAACATTCTAGCCCCTCTCCTGGCAGCGCATTCTAGGACCTACCAGCTTCTGTGCAAAGAAAAACTTACCTTGTACATCCCCTTTAAACTTCCTCTCTCTCACCTTAAACCTACACCCTCTAGTATTTGAGATAACAAGCGTGGGGCTGGATGAACACAGCAGGTCAAGCAGCACCATAGGAGCAGGAAAACTTGACGTTTCGGGCCTAGACCCTTCATCAGAAATGGGGGAGGGGAAGAGGGTTCTGAAATAAATAGGGAGAGAGGGGGAGGTGGATAGAGGATGGATAGAGGAGAGGATAGGTGGAGAGGAGGCAGACAAGTCGAAGAGGCGGGGATGGAGCCAGTAAAGGTGAGTGTAGGTGGGGGGGTAGGGAGGAGATAGGTCAGTCCAGGGAGGACGGACAGGTCAAGGGGGCGGGATGATGTTAGTAGATAGGAGATGGGGGTGGGGCTTGAGGTGGGAGGAGGGGATAGGTGAGAGGAAAAACAGGTTAGGGAGGTGAAGATGAGCTGGGCTGGTTTTGGGATGCGGTTGGGGGAGGGGAGATTTTGAAGCTTGTGAAATTCACACTGATACCATTGGGCTGCAGGGTTCCCAGGCTGAATATGATTTGCTGTTCCTGCAGTTTTGGGTGGCATCACTGTGGCATTGCAGGAGGCCCAGGATGGACATGTCGTATGAGGAATGGGAGGGGGAGTTGAAATGGTTCGCGACTGGGAGGTGCAGTTGTTTGTTGCGAACTGAGCGCAGGTGTTCTGCAAAGCGGTCCCCAAGCCTCCGCTTGGTTTCCCCGATGTAGAGGTAGCCACAACGGGTACAGCGGATGCAGTATACCACATTGGCAGATGTGCAGGTGAACATCTGCCTGATGTGGAAAGTCTTCTTGGGGCCTGGGATTGGGGTGAGGGAGGAGGTGTGGGGGCAGGTGTAGCACTTCCTGCGGTTGCAGGGAAAAGTGCCGGGTGTGGTGGGGCTGGAGGGGAGTATGGAGCGGACAAGGGAGTCGCGGAGGGAGTGGTCCCTCCGGAAGGCACACCCCCCTGCTCCTGTCTAGTGATTATTAGTAGAGGATACACTTCCATACATCATCTACCAAAGAAGCAATGATTTTATACAACAAAAATACTCATTGTGACAAATAAGTACGTATATGTAACGTACAGGTACATTTGGCTGGACTTTACTATCAGGACCTTAGGGAGCTGGTACAGATACTTCTGCTTCCTTTGAAAGTTAGAAGTCAAACTCCTTGTCTTCCACCCACAGAGTATATGTGACATCAGTAGAATTGGTGAAGCCAATATAACATAAATATTATTTTTTTCAGAACCATTACCTTTTAAAACAAAAGGCCTTGTATAAATCTTGGTTGGAGATAATTGGAAACACAGGCCTGGACCTCAATATGGAAAGTTGCACCATTGATGTTTCCCAATAGTCTTGGTAACAATTTCTAACTAGTTATTGTAATTTGTACCTAATTACTATCATGAAATAAATCACTTCCTGCTAAGACAAGAACCACTTCTTGTTAAGATTCACTTGTGACTGTTGCTTAATCACTGTAAACCAAATAAGCCCTTGAGACCCAGTAAAGAGGGATAGTAGTGACATGTTTCTACTCATAAATACCACATGTTGATTAGCTTAGAGTACCAGAAGCTGTGACAGTGAAATAAAATCTATTTGATCCAGGAGAAGATATTTCCAGAAGTCCCAGTGAGTTTATAGCTTTAAAGCCTTTACCACTTTAAGAACGGCTCAGGCAGACAGCAGATGCAAACAGCAAGAACTTGTGGAACGATCAACGAGGTAAGGAGAAATGCAGTAGAAGCACTGTAGGCTAGAATGAGCTTAAAGATGAATCATACCTGACAGTTACAGGTTCTAGTGGCAATTGAAGATTTGTAGGAGCATTTCCAGTTAGAGGGTCAGTATAGGAAGTGTTACAATCCCAGCTGATGTTGTTACTAGATAAGTCAGATACCCAATTGAAGTTTAGTTTGATAGTTTATTAGTCTAATGAGATACATTCACAAGGGAGCAATGCTGCAGGTTTAGTTTTTAACAATAAAATAGAAGTTTATACCAGAAAAGAAAACATAATAAAACAAATTAAACAAAGCTATATTCATACAACACAATTTGAAAGCTTTTCAAACATAGAAGAACATAAAATATTCCATCTATGTCAACAGCATCCATTTATGGTACTCAAACCCTAAAAATAATTCCGTTCTCTTTCATATCTGTAGTTTTCACTTAATTGTTGCTTTCAATTCCTGGTTTTGAGAGTCTGATAGCCTCTTCCTTCAGTATTCACACATCTGAGTTTACACTTTCAAAACTTTATATAACCCATTCAGCGTTCTAACTAAGCATTTCTGGTCTGAAACTTTTAAAGTAAAACCTCAATGTTGAGATAATGTGTTTCTAATGTTCCTGAACGAACTCCTGGCTTCAGGAGAACCATGTTCTTACATCCAACATCAATTAGATCTTCTGTGAACTGAAACCAAAGCATTCCAAGCTTTGAGATAACAAGCATGGGGCTGGATGAACACAGCAGGTCAAGCAGCATCATAGGAGCAGGAAAACTCGACGTTTCGGGCCTAAACCCTTCATCAGAAATGGGGGAGGGGAAGAGGGTTCTGAAATACATAGGGAGAGAGGGGGAGGTGGATAGAGGATGGATAGAGGAGAGGATAGGTGGAGAGGAGGCAGACAAGTCGAAGAGGCGGGGATGGAGCCAGTAAAGGTGAGTGTAGGTAGCGGGGTAGGGAGGAGATCTCGGATTCTCCAGCATCTGCAGTACCTTTTATCTCTGATTCCAAGCTTTGAATGTTTTGCTAAAGCTAAAACAAAGTCAACCCTGATCCCGCTTCAATGTTTTTCCTGCCTGCTCTTAAACTCTCCAAATGTAAATAATCTCCCATTAGCAGGCCAGAAACTCTTTTTCTCATACTAGTTTTAAAATAAAATCATGGATCCAGAAATACTGACAAGTTGGTCATTAAACACTTTCAGATACATAACCAAAACCCACATGCCACCTGTTCAAAATCCAGCAAAAGCAGACAGGGTATTACAAAAAGAGATAGAAAATTTTTGAAGCAGAAATAAGAATCAAAGATCAATAATTTAAACTGCAGATCTTGTGGCAAATATTTATTAAGGCTGCATGCATAACACTTTATTTTGAAAGTTGTAGAAAAGGTCAAACATTCTTTATCGGGCTATGAAAGGTGCAAAATGATCTATTTGCCTGTAAGAAGGCAGCATTACTATTTACAGACATCAAAGTTATCAAGGCAAAGCAATCCTGGTTGGGGAAGTGGTGGCACAGTGGTAATGTTACTGGATTAACAATTCAGAATCCCAGACTAATGTTCTGGAATCTGGGTTTGAACTGCACAGTAGAAAATGGTAAAATGAGTAAATACACTGTTGTATTCAACAGGACCTCTTTGATGAGGCCTAATTGATGATATTGTAAATCGTCAAAGCATAAAACAAAGCTCAGGTAGTTTTTGAAGAAGGCCTACAAACTATAATAATTACATTAATCTGAGAAAAAATAAAATTCTTGAAAGAGAAAGATTGAATACAAATTCGTTATCTAAGGGAATCTACAAGTAATTTCATTAAGAATCACTACAGATTTGTGGAAAGTGACTACAGAGATTTGAAGTCAGAACTTATCAGAGATAGAATTGGTGTTGGAATTATTGGTGAATCTTGGCCAGATTTTGTGCAGTCCAAGGAAGATTTAACTTTGGAGGCAACTAATATGATTGTGCTGGAAGCAATATCACAAATCAAACCTTGGGAACATATAAACTGATTCTAAAGGCTTCTATATATATGTGGAGAGAGAAAAAAAAAACTAGTAAAGACAAGTATTGGTCCCTTACAATCAATCAGAAATAAAGTGTTATAATAAGGAATGAAGAGGAGCAAACTCAGCAAACTTTGTTTTATCCATTACCTTACAAACAGGTACTCTTGATAAACCGGCAAAAAATATAACCTTCAAATACCATGATGTTTCAAGTATTTATGCTGTTAATAAAGCAAAACAGTTATGTCCATACCCCTTGCATTATGCTTTTGTTCCTGCATGTTTTTACATTGATTTTAGGAGGTGTGTTGATGTTTTTACATAGGTTTTTTTTGAGGGATGTCAAAGCCAGTGGATTGGGTTTACTTCACCTTTCAGAAGGCTTTCAATAAGGTTCCACGTAAGGGATCAGTATGTAAAATTAAAGTGTTTGGGATTAGGGATTGTGCACTGACATGGATAGAGAACTATCTCTAGTCTGTCGGCAGACAGGAAACAAAGAGTAGGAATAACAGATCTTTTTCCAAGTGATAGCCAGTAATTAGTGGAGCACCGCAAGGATCAGTGCTTGGACTCCAGCTATTCACAATATGTTGCAATGATTTACATGAGGGAACTAAATGTAATATTTCCAAGTTTTTAGACAACACAAAGCTGGGTTATAGGGTGAATTGTGAAGAGATGCAGAGATGCTTCAGTGTGATAAAATAAAACAAAGCACAGTACGTGCTGGAGATCAGGTTAAATAAAAACAGAAATTGCTGGATAATCTCTGCTGTTTGGCAGTATCTGTGGAAGAAAAAAAAAGTAGAGTTAACATTTTGAGTCCCAGTGTTCTGAAGAAGGATCACTGGACTTGAAACAATAACTCGCTTTCTCTCCACAGATGCTGCCAGACCTGCTGGATTTCTCCAGCAATTTTGGTTTCTGTTTGCTTCAGTGATTTGAACATGTTGACTAAATAGGCAGATGCATCACAGATGAAGTATAATGTGGATAAATGTGAGATTATCCACTTTGGTTGTAAAGCAGGAAGGCAGATTGTTATCTGAAAAGTGATAGACAGGGCTAGGAGGAGGTACAAGTCTTGGGTGTCCTTGGTACTAGTCACAGAAAGTAAGCA
Source organism: Ginglymostoma cirratum (assembly GCA_024137785.1). Classification (NCBI taxonomy): domain Eukaryota; kingdom Metazoa; phylum Chordata; class Chondrichthyes; order Orectolobiformes; family Ginglymostomatidae; genus Ginglymostoma; species Ginglymostoma cirratum. The sequence continues at coordinate 25,850,770 of JAHRHZ010000263.1, read as the reverse complement.
AGTAGGTAGTGAAGAAGTCGAATTGTATATGTTGCCCTTCCTAGCAAGAGGATTCAAGTCCAGGACCAAGGATGTTTTGCTGCAATTTTACAGAACCTTGGTAAGACGAGACCTGGAGTATTGAATCAGAGATAGTAGGAACTGCCAATGCTGGAGAATCTGAGATAACAAGGTGTAGAGCTGGATGAACGCAGCAGGCCAAGCAACATCAGAGGAGCAGGAAAGCTGACGTTTCGGGTCTGGACCCTTCTTCAGAAAAGGGGTCCTGGAGTATTGAATGTAGTTTCGGTCTCCATATCTGAGAAAGGATGTTCTAGCTTAGAGGGGTGCAATGTACGTATACAGACTGATTCCTGGGATGCCAGGACTGATATATGAAGAGCGACTAAATTGATCATGACTATATTTACTGGAGTTTAGAAAAATGACAAGGGATTTTGATAGAAACCAGGACTAGAAAGAGTGAATACAGGATGGACACTCCTGATGATTGGAGAGTCCAGAGCATGGGATCACAGTTTAAGGATACCAAGTAGGCCATTTAGGACTGTGCTGAGAAATTTATTCACATAGAGAATAGTGAGCCTGTGGAATTTCTGACATAGTACCGACACTGAATTTAATATCCATCATTTGGCCTTTTGAGCCTGCTCCATGTCAGTGCTTTGGAAACAAAAAGCCTCATAATAAGCAGAGGGATGAGATAGGTTAAGCAAAAACTTGGCAGATTGTATTTAATGTGGGAAATTATGAGGTTATGCACTTTGCCAGGAAAAATAGAGGAGCTGTATATTACTATAATGGAGAAAGACTGCAGAAAGCTACAGAACGAGTCCTTGTCCATGAATCACAAATGGTTAGCATCCATGTTGAGGGATAATATGGATGGTAAATGGAATGTTGGTCTTTATTTCAAAGGGAATGGAGTATAAAAAGTTTGTTAAAAACTATACAAGGCACTAGTTAGATGACTGCTGGAACAATGAACATTATTTAAAGAAAGACATACTGCCATTGGAGGCAGTCCAGAGAAGGTTCACTTGGCTGATACCAGGGCTGGAGGGACTATCTCATAAGGAGAGGTTGAGTATTTTAGGCTTGACAGGTTAGATGTGGAAACATTGTTTCCCCTTGTGGATAGTTAAGGACCAGGAGGGTGTAATCTCAGAATAAGGGGTCACAGTTGTAAGACATTTATATCAATGAGCATCCCCTTAATTTAAATATTGATATCGTAGCAAGTGTCATTGTTTTCTCTGATTGAATACCATGGTTGAAAAAATACAAAAGTTACAGTGTATGGGGATAAAACTACATGGCCATGGTGCCATAACTCTCAAGATTAAAGCTATGCTGAAAGCAACTCCAGGACAGCTACAACACTGTCATCTACCTGCCAATGGGAAAAATTGCCCAGGTATATCCTGTACACAAAAAGCAGGACAAATCCAACATGGCCAATTACCAGCCCGTCAATCTGCTTTCGATCATCAGTAACGTGATGGAAGGTGTCATCAACAATGCTATCAAGCCGTGCCTGCTTAGCAGTAACTTGTTGACTGAGGCCCAGTTTGGAAAGCTCCATACCACATTGCAGCCTCGCTTCAAACATGGACAAAAGGGGTGAACTCCAGAGATGGTGTGAGAGTGATGGCCCTTGACATTAAAATCACATTTGACTGGAATACAACAACAAGGAGCTTGAGGGAAACTTCTCCCCTGAATGGAGTCATACCTCGCACATAGGAAGATGGTTTTGGTTGTTTCAGGACATCTAGACAGTGTCCTAGGCCTAATCTTCTGCTGCTTCTATGACCTTCCCTCCATCTTAAGGTCACTGCAGACTAGTTCTCCAGTCTATATATTGTAAAGGACTTAATTCAAGAGCAACTCGAGGGCAACTGAGATGTTGCAGGTGAACATAAATCCCTGACAGGACTTTGCCAGTAAACACTCTGGCAGCAATCTTACAGAGGTCTGAGTGAAACAAGATTTGTGGTATAATCGAATGAGAAGACGAATGAGACCTGTCAGGTAGAGTACAACTTTTTAAAAGCCATATTAACAGCACAACTTGGCTCAATATTCAGCTTCCCATGTTACCAAACTGATCAAACAAGCTAGGCATTGAAGGTTCTCAGCAGAGAAATCAGGGTGGGTACCTGGCAATTTAGACTCGCTGCTTGTTGCTCCAAAGGATGTCAAGTTGAACACTAGGCACCAACAGGGCAGAGTCTGTGGACACTGCCCATACACATCCTCCATCCACAGACATTGACATCCAACATGTGCTACCCTTTTATGAAACTTCATGGCACATCCCCAACGCAATGGACACTTCTGCTCTTCAATGCTGTAACTTGAGCTGTACCGGCAACTATCATTGGAATGCCGCAAGCAGGACACAGTGCACTTGGGGACATGCACCCAGCTAGTTCACTGGATCAGGGTACATCTCTGGGCTTTTTGCTCACTGTATTATTCATTCACTTTGAGCCCACCTGGATGCTCACTGCATCCCTGCGTTGCATTGTATTGCCTTGACAAGCAGTCGATGCAGAATCTTTAATATTTTTAAGGCAGAGGTAGATAGATTCTTGATTACCAAGGGGATGAAAGGTTATCAGAGATATGCAGCAACGTAGAGCTGAGGTTAAAATCAGATCAGCCATGATCTTATTGAATGACTGAGCAGGCTCTGAGGGTTGAGTGACCTTCTCTTGTTCCTTGTTCATATATTTGTATAAGTAGCAAGTTGTTCCAGGACGTGTACAAGGTCAGATGTGGTAAAATTGGATGTGCAGGACACCATCATGCATCATTAACTATTCACCCTGCCATTACAGTGTTAGTATGATGGGTAGTTAATGATGGATGTTTGAGAAAAATTGCTGGGTTCCAGGAAAGAATCCCTCCAAAAGAATAAGTTTGTGGATGACACAAAGATTGCTGGATGAGGAAGAAGGTCTTAGGTTACAGGAGGTTATAAACAGATTGATCAGAGGGGCAGATCAATGGCAGATGGAATTTAACCCCGATAAATGTGAGGTGATATACTTTGGAAAAAGGAACAAGCCAGGGGAGTTCTCAATGAATGGCAAGCCACTAGGAAGCTCAGTGGAACAGAGGGATCTTATCTCCACAAATCCCTGAATGATAGCATCTCAGGATAATAGTGTAATTAAGAAGGCACATGGAACTGTTGCCTTTATCAGATGAGGCATAGATTATAACAGCAGGAAGGTTATATTGAAGATGTCCAGAATTTTGGTTAGGCTGCATCTGGGGTACTGTGTGCAGTTCTGGTCACTGCACCACAGGAAGGATGTAATTGCACTGGAGGAGATACAGAGAAGATTCACCATGATGATGCCTGGGATGGAGCAGTTTAGCTATGAAGAGAGGTTGGATAAGCTCAGGTTGTTTTGTTTGGAGCACGGAAGATTAAGGGGGAATTTGACTGAGATGCATCAGATTATGAGGGTCATATACAGGTGAATAGTCGAAGGGTCAATGAATTTTAAGGAGATAGGCAGGAGGTTTTAGAGGAGATTTGATGAGAAGTGTTTTCACCCAGAGGGTGGTAAGAATTTGGAATCTGGGGAGAGTAGTTGAGGCAGGTAACCTCACAACCTTTAAAAAGTTGGATAAGCACTTGAAATGTTGTAACTTTCAAGGCTATGGTTCTAGCACCCAGTGGTGGACTAGTGTTGATTTAGTGTAGCTTTGGTGGTACAAACCTGATGGGCCAAAGGGTCTCTTCTATGTTGTGTGATTCTATGTTAATTCTAACCTGACGCAAACTGCATTCCACCAAAAAGAAATAAGATTCCAACCTCTGAAATGGGTCCACATTTGTACAATTATCTTACCTTGAGTGACTGTCCCCATTACACTCCCAATCACACCAGGATCCCAGGCCCTTCTCACATTACTCTTTAATGCCCCTGAACTCACTCCACAACCCCCTTCACTAATGACTTAGGTTTTCCAGTCCCAAGGTTTTATGCCAGAGTTCATTATAACCAATAAGATCCCGCGACAGGCTGACATAACACTTGATACATCATGAAATTGCCAGAAGCTTTATCTCTGTATCTCACCCACACATTAGGGAATGAAATTTTCACATCTGACCTAATTAAGTTACTGTGTGGTCACCTTTCTCACTCTCGTGGGCTCTTTACACCACCTAGCAATTCCCTCCTCATCAATGCTTCAACTCCATAATCAAAAGAGTCTCAAGCCAGCATCTTAAACATTTTGGCAGTGCTGTTTGGAATTTCAGTACTGCACCAAGTTTATTTGACCCAGTACACAGCTATGTAATCGAAAGGTATACATTGATATGGTTCACGTACATGCCTCTGATTACATCCACTGTGTCAAACTCATAAATGTAGATCAATAGGTTTCAACTCAAACTTATTAAATAAACTGCCCAATGAATGCAAAATTTATTCATATAGATAACAATGGTAAGATATCTAAGGGGTACATAAAGAAAAGACCACAGTTGGCCCTTAAACATTTTTAGCTCATTTGTGAAATCAGATGATATTTCTTGGCACTTTAAGCTTCTGTGCTCACTTAGCCTGTGATTAAAATGAGCACGAATGCAATTTCAAGCTGGGGGGCTTATAATGATAAACACCATTATTTATTTGTAGGTCTGAACATTATGTCTTTAAAAGTAATGAAGTGGAGCAAGTACTCAGTGGGGAGTACTTATTTTCAGCAAGAATGACAGATTAGGAAGCATTGAAGAGGGAAACTGAAAAGCTGCAACTATGACCAAGATAAATGCTGCTCATAGCACTTCTTCACAGAATTGTTTGACAGGTACTTGTCAACTTATTGGAAGTTATTCAGCTGTATAAATTTGCACTTCCCTCCCGCCAGGCTTCAACACAGTATGGGAGCAGAATTCTGAAGTTCCACCTCACACTTTGGATGAGAAACACGAGGACTAACAGCATCGATCGATCTGGAGCAGGAGGAGGAACACCAATACCACCACAAATCTGCTTCTCCTCAGCTACAGGCTGCTCCACAGGACAGAAAGAATGAACACTGGAGATTCAGCCTGAAGGAGCTGAACCCCACTCAGCACAAAACCTACAGAGGATCAGGTCTGTTAATATGGGTGAGCACAGTTCCTAAGGAGGCTGAGGTTGATCACAACAGGTCATTACTGACATCTGCAGCTTTAAGGGCTCCTTCTCTGAGTCAGGTGAGAATGCATTCTCAGTGGTTATCAAGGTGCCTGCACTGGAGGGATAGCAATTTTAGATCTCTTCCCCTCCTCAAGATTGTGTGCTTTCATTTGCAAGGAATTAATAGTGAGTTATGAAGTTTGTGTGGGTATCAGAGCAACATGACATTTTCAGAAGATGACTGTGCACAAGAGGGTAATATGCTAAAGATGAGGGGTGCTTTGAGAGAGAGAAGTTACTGGAGCTGCAAGGATTGTTAGTCTGAGGAGGAGTAAGAACTGCCACTGCTGGAGTCTGAGATAACAAGGTGTAGCTGGAGGAACACAACAGGCCAGGCAGCATCAGAGGAGCAGGAAAGCTGATGTTTCAGGTTGGGACCCTTCTTTAGAAAGCAGATTTCTGAAGAAAGGTCTCAACCCGAAACGTCAGCTTTCCTGCTCCTCTGATGCTGCCTGGCCTGCTGTGTTCCTTCAGCTCCACACCTTGTAATTGTAATCTGAGGAGTGCTGTGCAGGAGAATGCTGAAAGGTTCAGAGTGTAGTGCTTGGTAGCTAAAAATGCTATCTTAGTTTAACCAATGTCCTGAGATGCTAGGTTCTTATAATTTTTTTATTCATTCATTGGATGTGGGCATTGCTGGCTCAGTCAGCATTTATTACCTTCCCTAAATTCCCAGAAAGCTGTTAAGAGTCAACCACATTGCTGTAGGTCTGGAGTCACATGTAGGCCAGACCAGGTGAGAATGACAGATTTCCTTCGCTGAAGGACATTAGTGAACCAGCTGGGTTTTTCCTGACAGTTGAAAATGGTTTCATTGTCATCATTAAATTTTTAATTCCAGATTATTAATTTAATCCAAATTCCATCATCTGCCATGATGGGATTTGATAAAGATGAGGGTCATTTTCAGCAATGACTGTTCACATGGTGGGATTTGAATCTGGATCCCTAGATCATTACCAGGGCCTCTGGCTTAATAGTCTAATGATAATTCGGCTGGGTCATTGTCTCCCCATTTGGTGTGATGGTGGGGCCACATTTCTGCTGCTGACTTCCTTGACCACTTACATTGACATCTGCTTGGTTAAAGAGGTTAACTTCTTTCTCCTGTCCTTGGGAGTGATCACCTCTGCACGGCCCCTCGGATTCACAGCAGGACCTCTCTGTAAGAATTGTAGACCTAGGGAGAACCTTGACCAGTTTCCTTTCCATTCTTGTGGTTGCTGCTGCCTCAAAAATCTATGTCTTGTTGAGCCATCAGTAGAATTTTCTGCCCCTGAAAGTGCTGAGTTTGAAGGCAGGAAGATCAATTCATTAGTAGGGGGTTGGGCATATCCCCAACTCCACTACAACCCTCAACCTCATGAGAATTAATCTGTGTGGTTGACCTTCTGACACTGACACCAATTGAGACTCTGAAGTGACCAATTAAGAACTATTTTAGTGCCTCAGCCTGATGCTTGATAACCCTGCTGCAAGGATGTTACTGTCCTGATCCTCAGTGTCGTGTTCATCCTCAGAAGTCTGCTGCCAATCCTGCACTTTTTCTGTGTCAGACACAACTCTCTCCCTTTTGGCAGCTCTAGTTGGGAAGGGCACAAAATGCCAAATAATACAGAGCACCCTCGTATGGGTGGCTTGTATTGCAAGACACTACTGGAGGACATCGATACCCTATCCTAGGGAGGCCTGTTCTGTTCCATTATGGCTGCGGTGGAAGCACAAGCAGCGTTGTAACTTTGTCCTGCGTCAGTCTGAGGGGTCATAAGAATGTCACTCACCATATTTGGAAAGAGTATCATTTGTTTCCCAGCAACCATCATTGTATAGCCTGAGGACATTGGAAGGATGTAGGTTCTTAAATATATTAGTGTCATGGCAGTTCCCAGCTTCACTGGCATAGATCCCCAGAATTTGGCATCAATGGTCAGATATAATTTGACATTGATAGAGTGAAAGCCATTTCAATTGATGAACTCTACAGTTTGGGGATAGATTGGTGTCAGTGCAATGTGGGTGTGGTTTATAGTGTCCACATGTGGAGGAAGCCAGTAATGGTGGAAAATCACCTTGTCCGAGATGCTTGATTCTCCTTGTCATGAGGGAAGGATATAGCTGTGATCTAGGGAAAATGGTAACACTGACATCCTAGATGCATTTATGGGCCAAGGATTGAGAGATGTCACACAGATTCTCAACTGCTCCTTGAAAATGAGCTGCAGGCTTAAAAATTCAGGGCAACTTTGACCTTGATGGCCACCAGGATGGGTTTGCCACCTAATGCTTCTGAGCATTAGTCCTCCTCCAATAGATGACACAGTTCAATGATGATGGACTGGGACATCCTTAAATTAGTGTCTGCACCACTTTTCAGAAAGTTGAAGAAAATGACAGAGAGGCCTTTAGAACCAGGATTGCATCATTCTCCTCTGCCTCCTTGGTGGATTTTTGCTGCTGTCATTATTGCTGTGAATGCCCTTAGCAGGTCCTCAAATTTTCATAAAATTACTTCATCCCAGAAGGCTCTCGTAATTTTCTCTGCCCACTTTGCACATGGCAACAACCAGGGGTTTTGTACAGTTATTGCAATAACTGAACATGCACACGGTTGCCAGTTGATCCACGATGACAAGGTTACAACGTAGTGTTCTTGTGAGTGAGTTACTGGCTCCACTTAGATGCAAGATGACCCCCCAGTTCTTCACGTTCAGGTTTGAGTTGCTGTCCCAGTGAGCACTACAAACTTTCAATCTCCCCCCATTTCTGTTGAGACCAGTTATCCAGCTATTAATGTCCCCAGATTACCCCCCAGAATCCACAGCCTTATGAATTGTTATTCCCTTGTTGACTCTACAGTCTCCTCATGTAGAGTCCAGTATGACCAGGGATGGAGGGAACACCCTGTTCTGGATTTCCCTATCTCCTCTTCCGGTCTGACAAACCATTCTTAACCATAATCATTGTCTTACTGACCTAATGCAATGAGTCCCATCCACAGACATGAGTTTCTCCCTTTCCTCAAGGCTTCATGGAATGTCCCATGATAAACCATCCAACCAATACTGAACAAAACCCCCAGGACTAACTGTGGCTCAGCCCCAGAATGGATTTGGTAGGTCAGTTCTGGCTGAGCATTGCCCAGCCCCTGGACTGATGTCTGCACAGCACAAGACAGCACAACTGATGGCACCTGTAATCCCTGTAGTATTTGCACTTCACTGGTAGGACTGGCCACGGCTCAGTCCTCAGACTGCAAAACCACTGATTCCCAATCTCTGGCAGGATCAAATGCCTGATGACCATGGTCAATCTTCTGGACCGGAATTGAACAAACCCTTTGAATGATTTTGAAGGTGCATCCTGACTGGCCATTGTCTCCCTGATCCTACTAAGGAGTACTCCCTTCAAATTTCAGACAAGGACATTTGCTTGAATTGCATGCCGCGTATTTGCTGCACAGGTTACTGACACATGCTCCAAATCTGATGTTGATACAGTCAGTGCTACAGTGTGACACGTTCACTCCCTTGACTGTTCTGTGCTCCCAATCTGACTGCCTCACTCTCTGTGTTAAACGACAATGCAAGCTACAAGGCTAGTAGCATCCACGTAAGCACAAAGTGTGCACTAAGAAAGCCACCTAGAAGCTGAAAAATGCATCCTTTGTGGATGAGGTGCATGTGTCCTTGCACGCCAACCATGCAAGTCATGGGTAAGCCAGAGCTGCAAGCTGGATGGTTGACGGCCAAATGAATGGATGAGTTAGTCTGACAGTCGGCATGATGATGTGGTGTGAGACTGATGGTTTGCCACTGCCCACTTGTGTCGATGAAGGCTGGAGGAGGATGGTGGCCATGGAGTATAAAGGGACATTATGGTGGAGACACAGTTGATGATGACCAGGACAACAATCGGTGAGGCTGGAGCCAACAGGTATCCAGTCTGACTAGCATGTCGGGTATTTGAGCCATCTTAGGAAAGAGAATAGAATTGAAGGTGAATTCGGTGCGGGCAAGACAGAAGTAATAGGAGCCTGGCATCTTTACTAAGGGAACAAAGAGGAAAAGGTAATGCAAGACAAGGTTGCTGTGAGCATCCAGGTAGGCTCAGGATAAGTGCTATGACAGCGAGTAAAGAGCCCAGAGATGCTGCATGGTCAAGCCCACAATCTGGGTGCATGTTCCTGAGCACACAGTGTCCTGGCTGCAGCTTTACAGTGATATTTGCCATTACAGCTGGAGGTGCAGTATTGAAATGCAGAAGCATCTTGTAAATGGATTGGACATGTGCCGTGAGAGTTCTTAAAGGCTCGCGCATGTCGGATGCCAATGTCTATGAATATGGGGTGCATGTGGCTAGTGCCTGTGGAGCGTGCCCTATGATACTGGTGGCCAGCTTCTAATCTGCAGGTCCTTGGAGGAAGTGGTGAGCTGAAGTCACCGGCTCCCAGCTTTGACATTCATGTAGTGAGCTCTTGGCATTGAGCTTGCTTGGCAAGAAACTGAATATTAATGAGCATTAACTAGGTCTTTAATATGCAATAATCCCCCTTAATTGGTAACTCATAACTGCCTAGCAAGAAACATGCCTCACCACTTGGCTGATGCATAAAAGATAGTGAGATACTCCTGACATTGAGATATGCCTCCTCCGGACTTCTCAGCCAATTCTGCTGCTCATCTGGCTACAGCTTACATTATGGAGGCAATTTCATTACACTTAAATTTGGGAACTTTGCCACAGTTAAGTCCTTGAACAGAGAGCGTTTTAACAGCTGTCGGTGATTCTTAGTGCAGACAACGTTTTATCTGCAGCATCGCTAATGACTTTCAGTAATAAAGGAACGCAATTTATAAAATGAGGTTTATTTTGAATTGACAAGTAGTACTCCTGGAGTTTCTAATAATGGTATTGGCATAATCACTTCTATTTGGTGTACTTTTATCAGTGTTACTTTATGCCCTTAGAAGAACTTTCTGTTAGATAACAGCAAAGCAATTTTCCCTGTAGTGTGACTGAACCAAATGCATAACCGATTTTTGATTACCTTGAAATGACCCGGGTAGAATTTGTTCACCCTTCGGGATCAGTTGGAAAATTCTAAACAAAATCATGAAGCTACATATGTCCTCACTTACATTACTCAGATTACTAGAACTATAATGGAAATTGTATAACTTCTGCCTATTTGTTAAAATGAAGATGATTGCATGCATTTTCTTTATAAATTGATCGCCTTGTGCACATTTCATTCTGTTTCAGATCTCCGTGTTTTAATTCATGATTAGTCCTGTGAATAACATTTGAGACAAAAACAATCATCACCAATGGTGATAAGAGGTCAGAATCATGTGAGAATCTCCTTGTTAGTTTGATTTAACAATCATGGGCTTGCGTGCACTCACTTCAGAATCCTTTCTCACTATTATGTTGGAATTAACCTGGAGACCCGGGAAAGATCAATGATGGCTTAGAATGTAACTAACTCATCAAGAAAAAAAATGTACCAAAATTTGTACACATTAAATAACCCTTTGAATTGCACTGAAGAGAGGAAGAATTGTTAAGCTGAAACCAATGGCTGATCTGGAAACTCTTGTGTATATTCAAGACCAAAATTCTAATACTTCCATTTGATGAACATACACACAGAGAGAAGTCCAAATATTTAATTCCCTAGTATTCAACGTTAGAATTAGAATTAGATTTTTTTTTGTCACGTGTACTCAATTATAGGAATACAAGAGTACAGTGAGAAGTGTATAAAGTTGCCAATCTCTGGAGCCAACTTGGTTATAAAAACAGAATTTAAAAAAATCAAAAGAAATAAAAGAAACAGAACCAAAAGGCAAGAAAAACATCTAGATCTTCTTAAAGTCAGGGCTGGGAGGCCGTTGCTGCCGTCTCCAATCATTAGGAGAAGCTTTGCTGTCACTACTGCTGCCAACCCCAATCCCTGGGAGGAGTTTACACGCTACAACAACATATTTCCAAGAAATAAAAAAGGACAAGATGCTTTCACTTCAAGAAAAGTCACAATTTGAGGTCAAACCACTAAGGAACTTTCATACTGGGATGAAAACGTTATTGACACATACATGGACCATGACGACTGGATCCTCCCCTTCCCAATGTATATGCATCTCTAATCCTGATCAGATGTCCTGAACCCTGGAACCAGGCAGGCAAAGCATTCTTCTAGACTCTCATTCTTTCTGCCGTGAGCAGTGTCACTCCACCATGCTACCACCACTACAATCCATTTATCTCACCCCTGCCCCCCCACCCCCCCCACACTTGAATGGTTTCCTGTACCAGGGTACTTTGTTCTGTTAGCTAATCCACCCTGCTGTGCTCACTTTCATCTAAACAAGCAGAAACAACCTCAAATCTATTGGGCAACTATGAATCTGAGGCTCCTATATTCCTGCCCTCTAGCCCTGTACTTACATTAGCTGTAGATGCACTTCCATGCACCCGATTATGTACCAAATCAGGAGGCCCTATCCTAAGAGGCGCGACCGCCTTCTCTTACAAAATTCCTGGTAGAATGGAGCCTGAACTGCAGGCAATGACTCTGAGCCAAAGCTTCTGAAACCACACACACTTACTATAGATGTGTTTGCCTTAGATCATGCCATCATCTAGGAGTTCCCACTTAATGCAGTTGTGACTCATCAGCTGACCGACCATTTTTAATGATAAATGAGCTGCCTTTCCCAACAGATCCTAGTGGACAGGTTGGTATGATGTAATTCCTGGTCTGGGACTCCTGGGCATGGACACATTTCAGCTTGTTCCTCACTTAGAGTCAGATTTGTACAGCATGTAAACAGACCCTTCAGTCCAACTCAACCAGGCCGGCCAGATATCCTAAATTTATCCAGTCCCATTTTCTAGCATTCAGCTCATATCCCTCTAGAACCTTCCTATTCATGTGCCCATCGGCCTTTTAAATGTTGTAATTGTATTAGCCTCCACCACTTCCTCTAGCAGGTCATTCCATACATGCACCATCATCTGCACGAAAATGTTGCCTCTTAGGTCCCTTTTTAATCTTTCCTCTCTGATCTTAAACTTATGCCTTCTAGTTTTGGACTCCCCTACCCAGGTGAAAAGACCTCAGCTATTCACCCTATTTTTGCCCCTCATGATTTTATAAACCTGCATAAGATCACCCACCAGCCTCTGAAACTCCACAGAAAATAGCCCCAGCCTATTCAGCTTTTCCCTATAGCTCAAACCCTCCAATCCTGGCAACATCCTTGTAAATTTTTTCTGAAACCTTTCATGTTTCACAACATCCTTCCTACAGCAAGGAGGCCAGAATTGAACACAATATTCCAAAAGTGGCCTAGCCAATATTCTGTACAGCCTGAACATGACATTCCAAATCCTATACCTAATGCACTGACCAATAAAGGCAAGTGTACAAAATGCATTCTTCACTACCCTGTCTACCTGCGACTCCACTTTCAATGAGGTGTCTTGGTTCAGCAATGCTTCCCAGGACCCTACCATTAAGTGTACAAGTCCTGTCCTGATTTGCCTTGCCAAAATGCAACACCTGACATTTATCTAAATTAAATTCATTCTGCCATTCCTTGGCCCATCTGATCAAGTCCTGTTGTACTCTTAGATAACTTTCTTCACTGTTATCAACAATTTTGGTGTTATCTGCAAACTTACTAACCATGCCTCCTATATTTACAACCAAATCATTTATACAAATGACAAAAAGCAGTGGATCCAGCACTGATCCTAGTGGTGCACTGCTGGTCACAGATCTCCAGTCCGAAAAACAACCTTCCATCCTCAAGCCACACCCCCACCTCCTATCTACTAACATCATCCCGCCCCCTTGACCTGTCCGTCCTCTCTGGACTGACCTATCTCCTCCCTACCCCCCTACCTACACTCACCTTTACTGGCTCCATCCCCGCCTCTTCGACTTGTCTGCCTCCTCTCCACCTATCCTCTCCTCTATCCATCCTCTATCCGCCTCCCCCTCTCTCCCTATTTATTTCAGAACCCTCTTCCCCTCCCCCATTTCTGATGAAGGGTTTAGGCCCGAAACGTCAAGTTTTCCTGCTCCTATGATGCTGCTTGACCTGCTGTGTTCATCCAGCCCCATGCTTGTTATCTCGGATTCTCCAGCATCTGCAGTACCTTTTATCTCTTCCATCACCACCTTCTGTCTCCTAACTTCAAACCAATTTTGTGCCCAAATGCTTAGCTGTCCTGGATTCCATGGGGTCTAACCCTGTTAACCAGCCTACCATGCAGAACCTTGTTGAATGCCTTGCTGAAGTCCATATAGACAACTTCTGACATTCTGCCATCATCAATCTTCTTTGTCACTTCTTCAAAAACCTCAATCAAGTTAGTGAGACATGATTTCCCTTGCACAAAGCCACGTTGACTATCCGTAATCAGTCCTTGCCTTTCCAAATACAAGTAGATCCTATCCCTCAGAATCCCCTCCAACAACTTAGCAACCATTGATATCAGGCTCACCTGTCTATTGTTCCCTGGCTGTTCCTCACCACTTTTCTTAAATAATGGCATCACATTAACCACTCTCTAGTCTTCCGGCATCTCACCCTGAGCTAGCTATTAATGATGCAAATATCTCAGCAAGGGGCCCAGCAATCACTTCCTTAGCTTCCCACAAAATTCTGGGGTACACCTGATCAGGTCCCAGGGATTTATCCACGTTTATGCATTTTAAGATGTTCAACAACTCCTCCTCTGTAATATGGACAATTTTCAAGATATCATTACCTATTTCACCAAGTTCTTTAGCTTCCATTTTCTTCTCCACAGTAAATACTGATGCAAAATACTCTTTAGTATCTCACCCATCTCTTATAGTTCCACACATAGATAACTTTGTTGACCTTCCTCTTATGAAGTATGTGATCACATCATCCATACTCTATGCAGGTTCAGTTAAACATTGTCTACTGTCTTTGAGTGAAACTGTAGGCAAGCACCATGCTGTTGGGTCAGTGTTTTGGTTGTCTTGATTTTTTAAATTCTGCATGCATCCCATCTGGATTCGATATAGGGACCAGCTACATGAATACTAGAAGCTGTTTCTCAGTACTGGCTGCATAATTTTAAATGCTTGAATGGCAGGCTGAGAGACATTGTGAATGAAAAGATTGGCATAATCTTCTAATTGTAATCTTCTCCATTTCACAAAGCACAGAGATGTAAGGTGAATGGAAGGTCGGTAATATGACAGAACACTGGGAACCACTACTGGAGTATACTCGAGTGTTCCAGAACCAATTCCTTGGCAGCATTTTGCTAATCTCCATAATCTCAGTGTGGCTGCTGCAGGCCCATGAGACAGAACAGTATTTCTCAATGTTAACTAGGGTCATTGCTGTGTGAAATATGTTGTGGATAGTCCCAATATTTATTCAGTGTGTTTCCATCTCAGCTTCACTTTTTTTAAAATTCGGCTGAAGTTGATGAGATGACACCTATCGGCAATAAGTGACAGTCCTGTCCAGGGAATCATCCAGAATTTTGGGTGGGGTTCATGAATCAGTTGTCTTCTGCAGTAGGAAACATCGATGGCAACTTACATATGGTTTCCTGTATGCACTGGTTGATTATTCTCTTGTCAGATAATACCATCAAAATGACAGCTTAACATTCAAAAGTAGTCTTCCAGTCCCCAAAAAGCACAAAAGCCAAATTCAATGTAAAATTGACTTGGACAAAATATAAGCATGAAAACACATTGAAGCAAAATAATTTGTTTCAGACATTGGAATGTTTCAAGGAAAACTGCAAACTAATCATTAATGTTGCATTACAGCTGTTGAGTATACAATCAAATAGGGACAGGATAGGCTATTTGGCTCCTCAAGTCTACTCTGCCAATTGACAAGATCATGGCTGACCCCCTTCTTTCCTGTCTACTCCCCGCATTGATTCTATTTGATTCTATTGCCAATCAAGAATCTAAGTCATCCTTTAAAATATTCAATGACCTTTCCTTCACCACTCTCAGGAATGGGGATTCTACAGAATAATAACCTTCTGTAGGATGTCTTTTTCCTTATCTCAGTGAGAAGACTCCTTATTCTTAAACTGTATATCCTAGTTTTAGCATCTCCTATAGTCATAGAATTTTTCTGGCACAGGAGGAAACAATTTGGCCATCTTGTACCCAGCTATTTTAAGAGAAATTAACCTGGCACCATTCCCTTGCCTTCTCCTTCAAACTCTGCATTTTTGCCTTTTAAGATTACTGTCTTCTGGACACCTTACTTGAAAAAGATCATGCTGGACCATTTCAGAGTCCACGGAGTTGCTGTGACTCTGAAATCACATGCAGGCCAGACTAGTTAAGGATGGCAGCTTGCGATTCTTAAAGGGGGTTTTTAGCAAACGTCCTGTCGCTAATACTGAGATGAGTTTTATATTCCCCAGTTATTATTGATTGAATTCACTTCTATTAGCTACTGTGCTGGAAATTGAACCAACAGGTCCAAAGTTTTAGAGGGGCCTTTGGACTATTAGTCCAGTAACATAATCACAACACCACAACCTCCCCATGAAAGGGAACAACTTCTTAGTATCAACCCTGTGAAGTCCTCGCAGGATCTTACATATTTCATTAAGATCAGCTCTCACTCTAAGCTCCAAAATATGCTGGCCTAACTTGAACTTCTTTTTGTCATAGAATAACCCTTTCTTCCCAGAAAAAAATTTAAATGGATCTTATCTGAACTGCTTTTAAGGCAATTAAGCTTTTTTATCTTAAATAAAGGAGACCAAAATGATATGTAAATAGGACTCAGCAATGCCCTGAATAGATTGAGTAATACATCCCTAATTGTATTCCATTCCCTTTGCAATAAACAACAATATTCTTCCAGCCTTCCTAATCACTTGCTCTATCTAGATGCTAACTTTGTGGTTTATGTACCAGGACACTTACATCTCTCTGTACTGCAATTTATTTTGATTTAAGTAACATGTTGCTTTTCCATTCTTCCTGCCAAAGTTTACAAGTTCACATCTTCCCCACATATATTTTGTAAATTTTTTGCCCACTCACATAATCTATTTTTAATCACATTGCAGATTCCTTGTGACGTCTTCCCAACTCTCCTATTTAATCATTATGCCATTAGAAAGTTTGGCTACAATAATCACTTACCCATCATCCAATTCATTGATGTAGATTATAAAAAATAGTGGAGGTCGCAGCACTGATCCTTGTGACACTCCACTGATTACAACTCAACAAGTAACTCAGTAATTCTTAGGTTTAAAAAAATTCTTTATGCATAACAACTTCCTTAGAAACTAAAGTAAGCAATTTAATCACTCAAGCCTGCTCCAGCACTCAGAGAATATGTCTGATCTGTGATCTGCTTTGATATCGTTAGTTAACAAAAATCTACCAGTTTCAAAATGAACAATTGATCTTGCATCAATCACAATTTGGAAAGACTGATCCTAATTTCCATCACCATGCGTGAAGAAGTGTTTCCTACCATCTTTCTTCAAGGATCTAGCTCTAAATTTTACACTGCGTTCCTATTCCTTTGCTCTCCAAATGGTGAAATTGTTCCTCCAATTTTACTATGTTTCCCTTAATATTTTGAAAATTATTATCAAATCATCTCTTAACTTTAAAACTCTCAGGCAATGCTATTCCTTGCAGCCTAGCCCTTTCAGGTTAGGAATCATCTTCTGCTCAATGTTTCTACTCTCGGTCAGTTTCTGCTTGGCTCCCTAACCAGTTCAAAAGCTTTGTTAGCATTTTATGAGTAATTTTCCAAATCAAAAAGAATATTCATAATTTATTAAAAATAAACATTTGTAGTTGCCCTTAATTCATAATTTGAATCTTATAAATGTTTCCTATCCTTTTAAAATCATGCAATGAGTACCATTTAGTCCTAGGGATTTGTTTGTGTTTGTCATTATTTCCTTTACGCCTGTTTTTCATTTGCATTAACTTTGATGAATTCCTGTCCCTGAGTCAATATTACTTCTGCTCTGATCAGGTGAAGAGGGAGAAATAGTTTCCTTTTTAATCTCCTCTCATTGGTCATTAAGAAAAAACCTTCATTCCATTTTACCAATCAGCAATCACACTTTCCCAGCAAACTAAGATAACAAGGTGTAGAGCTGGATGAACACTTGGTGTACCTACATCCCAAGGACTACAACGATTCAAGAAGGCA
>JAHRHZ010000263.1:25748928-25823333 GCA_024137785.1 Ginglymostoma cirratum | reverse complement strand
GGGGGAGGTAAAGGGACAAAACAGATCTTAAAGTATAAACTTATCAGTCACAAAGTTCTATCACAGGACATCAAAGCCATAAAGAACACAAACCAACCACTAAGCTTTATTTATTGAGACAGAATTGAACAGTGGGTAAACAGTGGCTAAACCTGTATGGAGCCTTTCTGAATAAGGGTCTAGGCCCGAAACGTCAGCCTTCCTGCTCCTCTGATGCTGCTTGGCCTGCTGTGTTCATCCAGCTCTACACCTTGTTATCTCTGTTTCTCCAGCTTGCGTTGAGCTTCGCTAGAACACTGCTGCAAGCCAGATACAGACATGTTGGTCAGGGACAAAAACAAAGTTGCTGGAAAAGCTCAGCAGGTCTGGCAGCTTCTGTGAAGTCAAAAACAGTTAACATTTTGGGTCTGGTGACCCTTCCTCAGAACTGTTGGTCAGGGAACAGGATGGTATGTTAAAGTGGCAGGCAATGGGTAGTTCAGGGTCTTTTTTGCAAGCAGAACGTAGATGTTCTGCGAAGTAGTCACCTAGTCTACACTTCGTTTCCCCAGTGTAGAGGAAATCACATTGTGAGCAGCAAATGCAGTTGACTAGATTCTGGGAAGTGCAGGTGAAGTGTCACTTCACCTGGAAGGTATGTTTGGGACCTTGGATACTGGGGAGGGAGGAGGTAAATGGCAGGTGTTGCACCATCGTTGGTTACAGGGGAAGGTGCCATAGGGCTGTGGTGGAGGGGGCGCGGGAGGGGGCATTGTGTTGGGGGTGAAGGAAGTTTGGACCAGGGTATCGCAGAGGGAACGGTCCCTGCAGAAAGTGGGCAAGGGAGAAGAGGGGAATATGTATTTGGTGGTGGCATCACCTTGTACCCTGACCAACATCTCTGTCTCTGGCTTGCTGCAGTGTTCTAGCGAAGCTCAATGCAAGCTAGAAGAACAACACCTCATTTTCCACTTGGGGACCCTGCAGCCCTCCGGACTCAATGGAAAGTTCAATAATTTTAGGGCCTAAACTCTGCCATGTCACAGCCCACTACCCCACACACCAGGCCTTGTTACCACATAGCCTGCCGTTACACACTACCTGTTATTAGTCACTAATAGCTCCCATTATCAACTATTCAAACTCCCACCCTGATCATTATCAACTCTTTGTCTGTCCAACTGCTCTTCTCTCTCTTTAGGCTCTATCCTATCGTTTACTCCCTACCCTATCCTCCTCCCCTTTTTTCTGCATATAATCTGACGTTTTCCCAGCCACCGTCAGTTCTGAGGAAGGGGCACCGGACCCCAAATGTTAATTCTGTTTTATCCTTCACAGATGCTGCCAGACCTGCTGAGCTTTTCCAGCAACTTTGTTTTTGTTCTTCACTCTTACCCTGTACCAGACCAAAATTATTGTGAAAGCAACATTTTACACGCAGCAAGTGTAAAATAAAACATAACATGCTAAAAATCCTCAGCAGGTCTGAAAACATCTGTGAAGAGAAATACAGTTAACATGTCAGGACATGACTACCCTCCTGTCTACATTTTTAAAAAATGCACTCAACTTTTTGTTCCACAATGACTTCAATCTGATCCATGGAGCCCACTCTCTTTATTTTGGTAATTAACTTGGCTGTCTGATGTTGCTCATTTTCTGGCTCTACTTGTAAAACTGACTAGCAACCCCAATCGTTTTTACTAACTCTGTCCGATTCCTAGTACTGAACATGTGTAACAAGAAATTGTTATGGCAGACCCTGTGTATAAGTATACTAACTAAGTTATGCATGATTTTGTTAGCCAATAAAATAAATTTTCATATTTTCTGCTGCTTTTCTGGCTGGCTTGAACTTTTTTGGCTTCCGTTCTTCAAAGATTTAGCATCCCTTTATTTCTTCTCAGGTCGGACCTGGAAAACTATTATGTTTTAATCATCATCTGATGAGATGCATTTATTCTACTTTTTAAGGGCTATAGAGTATAAACATTGGATTTTGAATCAATATCAGAACCAAGAAAGCATAGAATTAACAAGAAATGATGGTCACATTCAACCTTTACCCTGCAGATCTAGTATGACTTTGAACTAAGAAACATTTCGTACTGCAAAACTTTAGCACATCTAATTGATTCCTACTTCACTATCACAATTCTAGCACAATAACTCCCTGAGACATTGAGGGATGTCTCAAAGTTCCAAAAGTGGATGGAGACAAGTGCCCATAAATAAGGTCCAATCAGCTGAGTTCCCAGTAAAGAGGGAGACAAATATCAGATACTACTCATAGGCTGCACCAGTTAGGTATTGTGACTGGGTTTCACCCATGTTTAGCTCTGGATGTGAAGCAAATGAAGCCCAATACATGCAGGAGTAAAGTTATGGTATTAATGTTGCTCCTGTAAATACCACATAGGCACAATATACAAAACATAACACTATTAAATTAATAGCCTAAAAGTGATACCTCCAAAACCAGACATGCTATACAATCATTTAATGATAAATTTAGTTGCCATTTAAGCATAGTTTAATATCAATATCCACAGACGCTGGGTTAAATTTCTCCAAACTTAATTCACAAAATCTTTTCATGTCAATCTGATTTAAATTTAAACCTTATGTCCATTTTAAAAAGTATCCACCTCACAAGAAGCTGCAGAAAAGAATCTGGACTTGTCTATTAGTACCCTGGTATGACTACCCTAATTCTTCCTAAATTAGGAGAAGATAACAGCAAGTTGTGCTTTGAGATAACTGTTCTTGCTGCAGTTTACTTTAGCTGCTCCTCATCGATGTGCTGATATTACATATATCAAAATGAAAATGCATCATTATGTTTAATCTTTGCTCCAAATTAATAGCCCAGAAATGCAAATTTTCTCAGATGTAAGAGATATGAGGAATCTTAATGTAGATCTTTGGTGTAAGGTTATAACACAACTTGGTGAAGCTACAATATGCATGCATGCCAAACAGTGGAAGCAGAATAGTATACATAAAGCTGCAATCAATGAATGAAATAAAAACACTGCAGGACTGCCAAAATGGTGCTGAACAATTAATAGCTAACAGGAAAAGGAGGTTCCATGAACATAAATTGTCCAAGCTATGATTCCAAGCCTGTGACAATTAGTTGTCTAGTCAGGCAGGCAACCAGAGGCTGTCAATCAGCGAAACAACTGAAATAGTAAAATTGGCCTCTGGAACTCAGGCAAGGAAAGAAAGGAGATGGAGTAGCTCTGCTTCTCGTTGCTAAGTACCATACCAGTTATGAATAAGCAAATATGGAGCAGGCTTTTCAACCTCAAGTTTGCTCGCCCATTTAATAAGACCATGGCTGATATTATTGTAACCTCAAATTCACATTGCCATCTACCCCATAACGTTTCACCCTCTTACTTACAAAGAACCTGTTCACAATGTTCTAAAAATATTTAAACAGTCTGTTTCCATTGCTTTTGCAGGAAGAGTTCCAAAGATGCACAATGTTCTGGGAGGAAAGATTTTGCCTCATTACTGTTTTAAATGGGCAACTCGTTTGTTTTAAACAGTAACCCCTAGTTCGAGACTCTCCCAGAAAAAGAAATATCCTCTTCTCATTCACCGTGTGAAGATATCTCAGGATCTGACGTGTTTCAATCAAGTCAGCTCTCAATCTTCTAAACTCCAGTGGATAGAAATCTAACCTGTGCAACCTTTCTTAATGGAAAATAGGATTTATAAGATCAGGTTTAACTGCTATCCCATAGTTGAATAGCTTAAAAATGCTCACTATCCAGGATAAACGGAAGGAAAGATTACACAGACAAGGGAATCTATTCCCTGGAATTAAAAAAAAAATCATTTGTTCACAGGATGTATATGTCTGTGGCTAGTCTAGAATTGATTGCCTATCCATAGGCGAGTTGCCTTTTTGAACTATTTCTTGAATACCCGAACAACTTCCCATGTTTCCAAATAGATTGCAGTGTTGTCGCTGGATTAGGTTGGCTAAGGGCTCAGATAATTCTGGAGTGTAAGTCTCAAGTCCTATTGCCAGAATATTATCAGGCTCCATAGCCTGATGTATCGAGTGCCTTTAGTTGTTTCTTGATATTGTGTGAATCCAAATGGCTGCAGACTGCCATCTGTGATGCAGGCAGCCTCAGGTGGTAACCAAGTTGAATGATCTAGTTTCAATTTCTTACTGAAATGGATGCATTTTTTTCTAAATTCAATCAAGGGATGAGAGTATTGCTGACCAGGCAGCATTTATTGCCCATCCCTATTTGCCCAGAGGGCAGTTCAGAATCAATCACATTGCTGTGGATCTGGAGTCACATGTAGGCCAGACCAGGTAAGGATGGCAGTTTCTTCCCTAAAGGACATTAGTGAACCAGACGGGTTTTTCCAACAATCAACAGCGGGTTCATGATCATCATTAGACTCTTAATTCCAGCTACTTTATTGAATTCAAATTTCATCATCTACCATGGTGGGTTTTGAACCCAGGTCCCCAGATAGTTATCTGGATCTCTGGATTAACAGTCCAGCAATAATACCACTCAGCCATTGCCTGTCCTAAAAGTTTCAGCCTTGCATTTTGTATTGATTTTTTGGACTCCCCCATCATTGAGGATACTTGCAAAGCCTCTTCCTGTTTGTTTAACTGCTCATCACCTAAAACAGCTGGAAATGACAGGACTGCAGAGCTTAGATATGATCTACTAATTGGGAATTGCTTAGTCCTGTGTATAGTTTACTTTTCCCTCATGTGGCACACAAGCAGTTCTGCATTTTAACTTCACTAGTTGCAACCTCATTCTTAGGGACGCCTGGAACTGATCCTTTTATGTTTCCTGCCCTCTTCATTAAACCAAGGTTGGTTCCCAGGCTTGCTAGCAATAGAAGAGTGGACAAAACGCTAGACCATGAGGTTACAGACTGTGGTTGGATACCCTGCTTCTTATAGCCCATAGTGCCTCATGGATTCCCAGTTTTGATCTGTGTGGTCAGTTTCAAATCCGTTCTAATAAGGACCATGGCAGTGCTGTACAACAGGACAGGGGATAACCTCAATTTAGAGCATGAAGAGATTGTTTTGGTGAAGCTTTTTCACATTAAGAGGAACTGCTAATAATGCCATATAATGGAAAAAGTTTATAATTGGAGTTTAGTTAGCAACACAATCAAGGATAGCTTGGAGTGCTGAGTGGAAAAAAATGAAGTGTCACCTTACTTGGCCGGCAATGTGACACATTCCATTGCCTGGGACTCATGGCCACAGGTGTACCTTGGGTTGTCACTTGTGTTTCAATTCTGGAGGAGGTGATTTAAATAGCTCCACAGAGGCTGGTATCCTGTCACCAAGTCACTCTTTATTTACACTTGTAAAGTCCTTGACACTGGTCCATCACAATACCCCGCAACTTATATGCTCAAGTAGCACCATTTTCCAATGATAAAGCCAGTTACAGTGCCTGTTCGAAGTCCAGTTGGGCTTAAGCTGTTCGGTGCTTTTGATGGTTACATAATTAATCCCATGTACCAACCAGTCTCTCAGTATCTCATTAAGGGCTAAACCAAAGTCATATGCCTCTGTCAGTCATCTTAACCTCATCAAAAATCCCAAAATGGATTCCCTTGGTTCTTGAATTGCTAAGTAAAAATGAGAGCATCTCAGAATTAGAGGAGGCTTGGGCTCATAATATTCCTTAACTAAATTCATCAACTCTTGAAAGGTTTTAGTATCTGATGCCCCAGGGAAAGTTTAGCTCCTAATTACCAAAAAAACTGTGGATCCACAAGCTGTCAGGAGAATTATTTATTGCTTTTCATTTGCCTAAATGTCACTTGTCCAGGAAAAAAATAACCCATACTGGGCCCAGTGTTTGGCAGGGTTGAATGACTCAAGATTCCCAAATAATGGCACAATGCCAGAAATGCTTACCCCAAGTCAAAGATGACTGTTGCGAGAAAGTTTCTTCAGCAATGTATCCCACTCTCATCGCCACTGAAATAACTCCACAGAGGCTGGTATCCTATCACCAAGTCACTCTTTATTTACATGTGTAAAGACCTTGACACTGGTCCAACTCTAAGTGTCAGAATGTCTGACACTCCTCTTTTTATCTGTCAGCCAGGGTTCCCTGATTGGGGCTGTTAATTTGGTCTAATCAGGGAACTCGTATTCATGAGGTCCACCTGGCTGATCTCATTTCAATGGCTACAGTGATCGTATCATCCATGCTTTGAGCAAGTTCATTTTCTTTTCATTCATTATTCAGCAAGACTAACATTTATTCATTTCTTATCCAGTGTTGTTACCCTCTTGTCTCCTTAGTTGTGTGAGATTATGTTCAAAGAAACAGACAATCGAGATTTTCTGAAGAAGGTTCTGGGCCCGAAACGTCAGCCTTCCTGCTCCTCTGATGCTGCTTGGCCTGCTGTGTTCATCCAGCTCCACACCTTGTTATCTCAGATTCTCCAGCATCTGCAGTTCCTACTATCTCTGAGACAATCAAGATTGGTGAGTGATGAAAATAGTCTCTTTATTGCGCATTCACAGCAGCACGATGTGAGGCGAAAATAGAATCCCAAAATCATAGCTCAAAAGTAGCCTCTTTTATACATAGTTTGTGCCTATGTCAATATTCTCACACTTGAGTGCTAAGTAGTGGCTATTGTACAGAAATCTGTCCTGCAAGAAATTGGAGATGGTTTAAACACTCGTTAAGTATTAGCAGTTGTTCTAATTAGATTAGAGTGTCTGTCCAGTTTGGCCTTGCATAATTCAAAAGGTGTTAGTCCTGTTATTTCCAAAGTTAAAATGTTCATAAAAATGTCAAGTTTATATAGTCTTAAACAAGTGGAAGATTATCTGTGTGTTAAATAAAAGTTTGGGTTTCTATCAGTCATGGCTGTCCGTGAGTTTTGTTTACTATCGCCCATTCATTCAATGTCGTATGTAAGCAAACTTTAAACTAATAAAACTAACAGTGCTACAACCAGAACCGTGCAAATTTGAATGAATGAATGTATGAATGGAAGAGACAGTGCTACGATAACAGACGCGACTACGAAATCAAATGAATGATCCATCTCGGCCTTCTCCGGTGGTCCCCAGCATTGCAGATACCAGTCTTCAGTCAATTGATTCACTCTGCATAATATCAAGAAACCGTTGGAGACACTGGTTACTACAAAGACAATGGTCCCTAACAACAGTCGGGCAACAGTACTGAAGACCTATTCAGAATTTGCTGCACTCCTAGCCAAGCTGTTCCAGTACAGCTCCAATAATGGCATCTACCCAACAGTGTGGAAAATTGGTCAGGTAGGTTCTGTATGCAAAAAAGCAGGACAAACCCTACCCAGCAATTACTGCCTCATCAGTTTACTCTTGAACATCAGTAAAGTGATGGAAAGTGTCATTAACAGTGCTATCAAGCAACACCTGAGGAAGGGTCACTGGACCCGAAATGTTAACTCTGATTTATTTTCTTCACAGATTCTGCCAGATCTGCTGAGCTTTTCCAGCAACTTCTGTTTTTGTTCCTGCTCAGGGGTAACCTGGCACAGTGACGCCCAGTTTGGGATCCACCAGGGACACTCAGAGGTAAGGGGAGAGCCCTTGACGTCAAGTCCACCTTTGTCAGAGTGTGGCAACAAGAAGCCTGAGCAGCAAAGCGTTTGACAGGGTTCTGCATGATAGATTAATTAGACCCTGGTTAGATCACATGGGATCCGGGGGGTGGGGGGGGGCGGCTAGCCAATTGGATACAAAATTGGCTTGAAGTTAGGACAGATGGTAGAGGCTTGCTTTTTGGATTGGAGGCCTGTGGCCAGTGGTATGTCACAAGAATCAGTGCTGGGTCCACTGCTTTTCATCATTTATATAAATAATTTAGATGTGAATATAGGAAATATGATTAGTAAGTTTGCAGATGATACTAAAATAGGAAGTGTAGTGGACAGTCAAGAAGATTATCTGAGTACAATGGAATTTTGATCAGATGGGCCAATGGGCCAAGGAGTGGCAGATGGAGTTTAATTTAGATAAATGTGAGGTGTTGCATTTTAGTAAGGCAAACCCAGGGCAGGACTTAATGGTTGGGCCCTGGGGAGTGTTGCCGAACAAAAAGACCTTGGGCTACAGGTTCCTTGAAGGTTGAGTAACAGGTAGACAGGTTGGTGAAGAAGGCGTTTTGCATGTTTGCCTTCATTGGTTAGAACATTTAGTATAGGAGTTGGGATGTCATTTTGCAGCTGTACAGAACATTGGTGAGACCACTTTTGGAATACTGCGTACAATTCTGGATGCCTTTTATTGGAAAGATGTTGTGGGTGTGCAGAAAAGATTTACAAGGATGTTGCTGCGACTGGAGGGTTGAATTATAGGGAGAAGCTGAATAGGCTGTGGATTTTTTAGCATCAGAGTCTGAGGGGTGACCTTATAGGAGGCTGTAAAACCACGAGGGGCATGGATAGGGTGAATAGCTGAGGTCTTTTTTCTGGAATGGTGTTCAAAACTAGAGGGCATAGCTTCAAGGAGATAAGCAAACGTTTAAAAGGACCTGAGGGGTAATTTTTTCATGCAGAGGGTGGAATGAGCTGGTACAATTACATCATTTAAAAGGTGTCTGAATGGGTATATGAATAGGAAGGGTTTAGAGGGATATGGGCCAAGTGCTGACAAATGGGACCAGGTCAGATTGTTCATCCAGCCCCATGCTTGTTATCTCAGGTCAGATTGGGATGTCTGGTTGGCACGGACAAGTTGGACCAAACGGTCTGTTTCCACGCTGTATGACTCTGATTCTATGACAATGGGAATTGGAGAGAAATCTCTAAGATGACCAGAGTCATACTTGGCATACAGGTAGATTGTGGTTCTTGGGGGTCCATCATCTCAGCTCCAGGACATCTCTGCAGGAGTTCCTCAAGGTAGTGCCCCAGGCCCAACCATTTTCAACTGCTTCACCAATGACTTTCATTCCATTATAAGGTCAGAACTGGGAATGTTCACCAATGATTGCACAATGTTCAGCATCATTTGCGACTCCTCATTTACTGAAATGGTCCATGTTCAAATGCAATAAGACCTGGATAATATCGAATGCACTGCAAATAACATTCACACTACATGAATATCAGGCAATGATCACCTCAAATAAGAGAACCTAAGTACCACCCCTTAAAATTCAACAGTGTTACCATCGCTTTATACCCGACTATCAACATTCTTGGGGTTACCATTGACCAGAAACTCAACTGGACTCACTAATATAAATATAGAGATTACAAGAACCAGCCAGAGGCTAGGAATATTGCACCAAGTAACTCACCTACTGGTTGCCCGAGCCCTGCCCACCATCTAAAAGGCACGAATCAGGAGTGTTTGGACTACTTGCCTGGATACATCCACTGAATACTCCCACTTGCCTGGATGGGTGCAGCTCCAATAACACTCAAGAAGCTTGACCCCATCCAGGACAAGGCAGCCTATTTGACTTCCACTAGATCCCCAAACATCAACGCTCCCTCCCCCACCCCATCTGTTCAGTAGCAGCAGTATGTACTATCTACAAGTTGCACTGCCAAAATTCACCGAAGATTGTTAAAAAGCACCTTCCAAACACAACCACTTTGAGATAGAAGGACAAAGACAGCAGATGCAGGGGAATAACACCACCACCTGCAAATTCCCTTCCAAGCCCCTCACCATTCATATTTTCTTGGAAATACATCACAATCTATTAACTATCACTCAGTCAAAATTCTGGAATTCCCTCCCTACAGCAGTTCATAAGGCAGCTCATTATCCTCTCAAAAGCAACAATGGATGGGCAATACATACTGGCCAGCCAGTGACACTCACATTCTCCAAATGAATTTTTTTAAACAAATCAATATTTTGGCATCAACTGTGTTCTATGACTCAGAATTCTACCAACACCTTTCTCTGGATGAAAAAAAAACTCATTTTAGTCCTAAATGGCTTACCTTGTATCCTTAAACTGTAAGCTCTGGTTCTGGACTCCCTTGTTATCGGGAATATCCTTCCTGCATTTATTTTGTCGAGTCCTGTTAGAATTCTGTAGGTTTCTTTGAGATTCCCCTCATTCTTCTAAACTCCAATGAATATAACCTTCTGACTGATAGTCTCCAATTCACTTCTGTAAGCAACAGTTAATGCTGGGTCAGTTGTTAAATTTAAATTAGAGATAAATGGATATCTGTTAAAGAACTTGAGAAATATGGGCAAAGGTAAGCGCATGGAATTACATTACAGATCACTTTCAATCTCACTGGTGAAACAGGCTTGATTAACTTAATGACCTACTCTTCCATTTATGTTCTTAATCTGTAAAGACAAAAGAGTTGGATAAAATAAATTGAAAAATTGAAGTCCTGAGACAAATGAAGCTGATGGTAGAATGCCAAACAATAGATATAAATGAATTAAATTTCTCACAATTTAGTACTTCTCTGTTAAGCATTTGTTTCTGAGTAAGCACCAAAGGAGCCTAGTGATCGAGGTCTCACCCTTAATGAGCCTGATCAAGAAAATCACCAAAGGGCTCAGAAAGCCTTTGAAGGAACAATGAACAAAACAAACTGAAAATTGGACAGCACCTTTCCTAGCCATTTGTAAGAATTTACAAATGGGCCTATAAGCAGATGAACAATCCATTCGCCTGCTCAATTTTATTGGAAGCTCTGAATGCTTAGCCAACAGTCCATAAAGGCTGGCTTGGCATCAGCATCTGGCCAATTTCCCATCTCCAACAGCCACCCATTTGACAATTTACTCTTGACAGTCAGATGAAGCCCAGGCTTTAACTAGTTTTATGCTCTCCAACCCCAACTTGGCTTGGTTGCTTGCTAACTACCTGCCATCAGAGATATGCCCAGATGATACACCAGCTTCTAAATGTGAAACAGGAGTTTTACTCAATGCTTCAAAATGTTTGCCCTTTCATGATTAAACCAGCTTTCCTATTGTTCAGCTTTTTCTAAATGACCACAGCGAGGATTAATGAATCATATTTAGTGAGTAGTTGAAACATAGTCAAACATTGAATAATTGAACACTACACTGCCTATCTCAGGTGGAAGTAGAAGATCACCTATTGTCTCATTAGCTTCTTCATGATGGGAGGGGGAAGTTGAGCACCTGCTGTCTAACTTAGTCTGCTTTCCCAATAGAAATATTGGGTACCTGAGCAAGCAGAGGGAGCTTTCGTTCAACATCACATTGAAAAGTTGGAACATCTCATAGGGCAGTTCTCCCTTAATATTGCACTGGAGGGTCAGCTTTGATTTTTGGATTCAAACGCTGGAATAAGACCATTGTGATTTCAGGGCAAGTGTGCCACCAACTGACCTGTCGTAATAAGCTGGAGGAATAATTAACCAATTCTGTCAGAGATAATGAACTGGGAGTGGAATATTGACTCAAACATCAAGAAAGCACTTAGCGGTCCTTTTGAATATACAATAAAAACCGAAAGAACTGCAGATGCTGTAAATCAGAAACAAAAGCAGAAATTGCCAGAGAAGCTCAGTAGGTCTGGCAGCATCTGTGAAGAGAAATCAGAGTTAGTGTTTCGGGTCAAGTGATCCTTCCTCAGAACTGGTTTTCCAGCAATTTCTGTTTTTGCTTTTGAATATATGCTAAAGGGATTTACTTGACTTCACTTTTAATATATTTATTAGCCTGGTTTTATACATAAATTTGCTGGTTGTGCTTGAAGTCCATTAATAGCATTATAATTATACAAAAGGTTATAACGTGATTCCTATCTGAGCTATGTAAATAACATAGACCTCCCACAGTACTGAAAAACCCCTCATCCTTGCAATCAATGAGACTGTCGTGTTTAGATTCTTTAACTGTGGTGATCATCTGCATGATGAAAGGATTTTGTCTGTTATTGTTGTGACTTGCGTGAGATCATTGAATACCTAAGGGATTGCTAATGAGAATCTGTCAAGCCTTATTGGACTGGAATATGGACTACAGAATTGGCATTATAGCAGTCTCTGATTTTTGTAACTGTCTCTGATGTTTTTCTATTAAGGATGTGTATCTGGAATGGAACTTTGTAAAGTTTATGAAGTTAATTTTAGACATGAGTAAATTCTGAAATGCACGCATAAATCTCAATTATAAACCCGTCTACGTGAAAATTGAATATCTGATTAAAGTAGCAGTAGAATAATGCCATGTGCAGTTTAAGAACAAGTCCTTGGCTCATTGCATATTGATGCTTTAGCCTGAATAATTTTCTCGGCAGTTTTTGTCAGTGGTGGTTTGAGCTTCGTGCCAACACACCAAGCAGATCACAAACTTCTCCAAACGTTAGAACCCTTGACCATTTTAATTGGTCAATTCGTGGGAATGGCCAAGGTAGAACGGGTACTGATAAAGGCATCTGTCTGAATAAAGTAGTTGAAGAGGAATTTAAGTACAGCTGAATGGGTTACAGGATCTCTGATCCATTAGCTTTGCCAGGAAAAATTTTAGCTTCCACGTTGCTTCTTTCTCACTTTTGTAAGTCTTATTATCCTCAGTACGTTTTACCTTCTTATCACGGGTTCTATTATTGCCAGCCTCATTTAAATAAAGCAACACTATAATTAAAAAACAGCAGGAACAGTAGCCTCAAAAATCAATAAGAACTGTCTATTGGAATGACTAAGTGTTTGGCAGGCGGATCTCGGTGGATGTAATATTCAGCAAACAGAGTTTATAGATCATCGCTGTTGCAGATCTATTTGCATTGCCGTGGAGAATGCATAGGAAATGTCTACCCAAAGCACTTGAAAAGGCAAAATATGTGGACATGTTCCTTCTGTTTGTAAAGAACAGTGCCCTATATATGACTATAAATAGCTTCTTGGTGGAATGCTTGGTGACCGGATACAAAGATAATGATCTCTCCCTCAATGTCAGCAAAACTAAATATCTGATCATTGACTTCAGGAAGCAAGGAGGAGGACACACCCCATCTCCATCAATGGAGCTGAAGTGGAGATGGTCGAGAGTGTCAAGTTCCTAGGAGTGATAATTACCAATAATCTGACCTGGACCAACCACATTGATGCAACAGCCAAGAAGGCACAACAATGCCTCTTCTTCCTTAGGAGGCTAAGGAAGTTCGATATGTCCATAAGGGCTCTCACCAACTTTTACTGATGCAACAAAGAAAGCATTCTATCTGGGTACATCACAGCTTGGTACAGCAACTGCTCTGGCCAGGACCACAAGAAAGTACAGAAAGTTATGAATACAGCCCAGACTATCATGCATGCCAGCCTTCCATCCATTGACACCACCTAAATTTCTCATTGCCACAGAAAGGCAGCCAATATCGTCAAAAAACCCTTCTACCCCAGTTATAATCTCTTGCAAACTCTTTTGTCAGGCAGAAGATACAAAAGCTTAAACACACGAACCAATAGGTTCAAGAACAGCTTCTTCCCCTCTGTTATTAGACTTCTGAATGGACCTCTCAAATTTCAAATCTAATGTGGATCTTGCTTTTCGTGCATCTTCTCTGCAGCTGTAACTTGTATTCTTCAGTCTGTTCAATCACCCTATGATCTTGGTGTCTTTGTATGTTATGATCTGCCTGTGCTGCATACAAAACAAAACCTTTTGCTGTACTTAGGTACATGTGACAATAATAAATCAAATCAAATCAAAAGCTTCTAGCAAGTGTAAGTGAGACATATTGCAAGATCAAATGGTAATCTTAAATTGGTTGTTAATGTAATTCTTAGCACATCCAGAGCTGTTTAGTAAGTGTTGCTTAGTCAGAAGTCACATCCAGTTTTGAACCCTATGTTCTGAGTTTTGCAGGCATGAGCTGGTTGGGTATGGCCATACTGTGTGTTGCAAATGTGAAGTGATGTGCTGTTTAATATAATACACGGTCTTTGTGATGTATGACTTCCAAACCTAGCATCACAACAGCACTGAAATTCATATGCAACATGTGGTAAACAGAATGCATTTTTGACTTGATGACATCATCCTGTTAGTGGAGATTACTTTCCTTCTATCATAAGGTCAGGAGTGGGGATGGTCACTGATTATTGCATCATGTTCACCACCATTTGCAACCCTCAGATACTGAAGCAGTCCATGATCAAGTGCAGCAAGACCTGGACAATACGCATGTATCAGCTGTCAACTGGCATGTAAGGTCTATGCCACACATGTGTCAAGCAATCACCATGTCCAACAAGAAAGTATTTAATCATCGGTCCTTGACGTTCAGGTCATTACTGTCTCTGAATCCTCCTCTCGCAACATTTTGATCTGAAACTGAACTGGACAAGCCATATCAATACAGATGCCTTTGGTTTGTTTGGACAGAGTCAAACTTCAATATTTGTTTGTTTCCTTCCATATAAATACTGTGGCTACAGGATCAGGTCAGAGATTAGAAATTGTGCAGAGAGTAAATCACCTCTTGCCTCCCCAAAGCCTTTCCACTATTTACAAGGCACAAGTCAGGAGTGTGATAGAATACTCCTTACTTGACTGAATGAGTGCAGCTCCAGCAGCACCTAAGCAGCTTGACACCGTCAAGGGCAAAGCAGTCTGCTAGATAGGTATCCCATTCACAAACATTCAGCACTTTCACAGTCAACGCTCAGCAGCAGCAGTGTGTACCATCTCCAAGATGCAGTGTGGAAATTCACCAAGGCTACTTAGACAGCTCTTTCCAAACTCACGACTATGACCATCTGTAAGGACAAGGACAGTCGATAATGGGAATGCCACAACCTAAGAATTCCCCTTCAAGCCGCTCACCATTTGACTTGAAAATGATAGCTCCATTCCTTTAGTGTTAATAGATCAAAATCTTTGAAATCCCTCCCTAATGACATTATGGATTTACATTCACCATAAGAACTGCAGCAGATCAAGGAAACAGCTCATTGCCATAGTCTGAAGGTCAAAAAGCCCAACCAGCAATGCCTGCATCCAATGAATGAACAATTTTAAAAAAAATTGACATCTAGTTGCATGGTGAGGATATGAACCTTTTTATAATGTTGCTGATAAAGCCAACCCAACAGTGCGTAGAACAGTAGGAATCCCAATGGATAAATTATAGTGTAAAGATAAACTTGCAACAAACAGAAATAGAGAACCCATTAACAGCTTTCTCAAGTAGCATGTCAAGGAAAGAGACCTCATTAGGCCGCTCCATTTTAAAGGTGAGTTTGACGACATGCTGGAGCTCATTTAGGTACTTAAGGAAATTCTTAGATACAGCTGCAGATTTAAATAAAGCAGATGTATCATCTGTATTTTGGAAGTATGCATGAGTCTGAAAGTTGGGACTCAGGATATGAAAGACAAGTTTCTGTGGAAACTAACAAAAATGTTAATGAGAGCAGGGTCTAGAGAGCATCCCATGGCAACACCCCTGAGCATACATATTGTTGTTAAAGCTGAACCTATGTCTGTGAGTTGCTAAGTTCACAATTTCAGTGAATACATATTCAGACAATGGTGATACACGCAGATCTCTGTAATTGATGCGAATATCTATGCCTGCTTTGAACAGTACCCTAGCGAATAGGCTAACAATGTCAAGTGAGCACATGGACACCATGTTTTTATCGATATGCAAGTTTTGTATAGTCTTTGCAAAGCTTAAGGAATCCTTCACTGTGTATGTGGAAAACTCAATAAGAGCTGGTTGTAGCAACTTTGTCAACTATTTGATTCATTTGTACAAAGCTAGTCATCGATAAAACAGGCTATGAAGGAAATTCACTTTTTCATTTCTTGGGCTGCTCATACGTACTTAGAGTTTACCTTCATGTTTCGTTATATCTATCATTTTTGCTTGTCACTCCTGTACAAGTGTAACAAATATCTTTGTAACTTGCTTTTGGGCCAGGCTTAGTGGCACGTCCAATGGATATGAATTTGGACCCATCATGAAGAATAACATTCATTTTGACAATATAGTCTGCTTTTTGGCAAAAGCTATTCCTGTTCCTTTGGAGGAGGAAACAGGAGTAAATTATTTTGTCAGAGCTTGTCAAAGTCACCACTGCCCTTGATTTTTTTTCATGAGGTTATGTCTGTAATAGGGGATATCAGCCACACATTCTGTAACTTATAAGCACATGAAGCAGGTAATTTAATAACCTCCATGTTCCCCAATGACCCAGCTGTAAATATGACTGAGTTCACATATTATTGACATGATTAAACATACAATGAGAATACAAGAGTACTAAATTGCCAGTCAGCAGCATTTAGATCTCAAAAGAACTAATATTCCATTAATGTACCAATAACGTTTGAACACAGAAACAGGGTCATAGGATTTGTGCCTCAAACCCAGTCAGAGTTCATGATGCATTTTTTTTCTGTGACAATCTATGATTAACCTCATTAATTCATGTTATAGGTATCCCTTGGAATATTTGCTGGGATATAAGAGAGATTCCTATTGAGGTTGGTTGGCTCGCCGAGCTGGTTTGTTGTTCCGCAGACGTTTCATTACCCTGCTGAGTAACATCATCAGTGCAGCACTGAGGATATTACCCAGCATGGTAACGAAATCTCTGTGGAACAACAAACCAGCTCGGCCAGCCAACCAACCTCAACACCCACAACCCGAGCTACAAATCTACTCCAAAACCTTAGAGAGAGATCCCTTTTAACTGTAGCTCATGTTATCCTGTTTCACGTCTTCATCACACCTTAGCAATGGATACAAACAATTTACGTTAATTGTGTATGGTCTCGTAGATATACATTTGGATCTGGAGGATG
Source organism: Ginglymostoma cirratum (assembly GCA_024137785.1). Classification (NCBI taxonomy): domain Eukaryota; kingdom Metazoa; phylum Chordata; class Chondrichthyes; order Orectolobiformes; family Ginglymostomatidae; genus Ginglymostoma; species Ginglymostoma cirratum. Next base: position 25,806,550 of record JAHRHZ010000263.1, on the reverse strand, counting down.
AAGAGGAGTAGCGAGAAAGACATGATAGGGTGAGAGAAGCTGGGAGAAGAGGAAGGAAAAGGGCACTGCACAGAAGGGCAATCCTGCAACAAGTTTTCAGACTTACTTCTCATGCTTCATTTGTACCAAGGGGAAGTGTGTCAGGTCTGTTTCAGTAACATGGTTATTACCAGGCTTTGCAAACTGTGGTCATTACCGCAAAACAGGACATGGTCAGCACTTGCAGATATCTAGGTCACTGTACTTCATAGCTTTTATGTCATGGAGTTGTTCATGGCTGTCTCAGGTAACATCAAATTCTCTCAGTTTATTGTGCACCACTTTATGAAGGAGGAGTCCAAGGTATTTTACACCTGGAAAAACAAATATCTCAGTTTCATCATGTATAGAACAAAGGAGGGCAAGAGAAAACTACATTTTGTACAGAATTGTAGGTTCCCGAGGATTCAAGGTGTCATACTTTGCATCCTCACTGGCTTCCACCCAACATCTTGCATTATTGGAAACCAATGACTCTCATAATGTGACCACAAGAAATCTCTGGTTCTCTTACTCAGTCAATGTTCATTTGTTCCATGTGGGTTCTCTGTGTTTTCTTTACACCAGTCAGTCCTCCAGATCACAATTTGGCTGCTTGGCAACAAAACATGTTTATTCCACTCAAGGTTTATGACTCTTGGCACACATATAGTGCAGATATATCATGAACAATAGCACCACCAGAAATGTAACTGAATGGTCCATTAGTATAATTACTCCATGTGGACCTCTCAGGAGGAGCTCTGGGTGATATGCTAACCATATTTGAAGATGTGTAGTCCTGCGTAGCATGCTCTATAACTTTGGTATTTTGAGGAACCAACCCAGTGCTGGGGGAATAGGGTGCCAGATGAATATGTCTGCCAGGTAATTAAGGTACCAACTGGGTAAAATACTAGGGTGCCATGTAAGTAAGGGAGGTTGCCAGGTAGGTAGGATGCCATGGGTCAAGTTAGGTGCAAGTTGTGTAGGGGTCCAGGTGGCGAGCAGGTGACGGGGGCAGTGTTAAGGGTACGTTGGGGTGGGTTGAGAAATTGGGTCCGATGGAGGACGGGCAGGTGGTTGGGAGTGCAGTCTGACAGTAGCGGAAGTGGGGCGTGGCTCCTGGGGAAAGGACAATGGAAGCAGATTAGATCCAGAGTGGGAGAAACAGGCCATGGGGGATGGAGAGAGGTGTGTGGAGGCAGCATGGGACCCGGAGTGGGAGTGGGAGAAGTGAGGGTCAGGTCCAGAGCGAGTTGGGGTAGCGGGACTGTCAGGTAATGTGCGTGTCAAGTCAGAGTCTGAGGAATGCAAATGGACTGGGGAGGTGCATGGGGTCAGTTGAATAGTTACTCAAAGAGTTAAACTTGAGTATCTGCTTACTACACTTCAGTGGAAAACACAGAATTCGCAGGGTCCATAGCCTTTGTACTATCCAGTGGCTCCAGCCATTTCTTGATGACACATGGGGTGAATCAGATCAACTATTTACCATGTCCAGCCCGTTCATGATTTTGGTGACCTAAACTAGATCTCCTCTCGGCCTTCTTCTGTGTAAGAGGAGCAGTCCCAACTTTATCAATCAATCCTATTACTGAAGTTTCTCACATCTGGAACCATTCTTGTAAGTCACTTCTGGACACTCTCCAATGCAGTCACATTTTTCCTATAGTGTCGCTTCCCACAATTGTACACAAAACTCCAGCTGAGGTCTAACAACTTCAACATCACCTTTCTGCTCATGTACTCCAAAGATGCTAACAATCTAATATACTTTATTTACTGCTTTCTCCATCTGTCCTACCATCTTCAATGATTTTTGCACATGTACGCAAGGTCCCACTACTTCTGCACCCCTTTTGAATTGTACCCATACTTTATATTGTCTTTCAAAGTTCTGGCCCAAGTGCATCACCTCAAACTTCTCTGCATTGAACCTCATCCATCACTTATCCACCCACTCCATCAATTTGTCAACATTCCTTTGGAGTTCCACTCTGTCCTCCTCACTGTTTACAATTATTCCGAGTTTAGTGCCACCTGCAAGTTTGGAAATTGTTCTCTGCACACCAAGATCTAAATCATTGATATTCTTTTGCACCTGATATGCATTAATGTAGATGTGCTTTCACATTTGAAGGTCAAAGATACACTTGGACCCATCTGCCTTAATGATTTCATAAATGCTTTTCTGTATTTCGACAGTATGTAGCACAAGAAATTGAAGCTTTTTCTAAGCCTTGCAATACGTAGACATTATTTCATTAGTTACTTGCACTTTGGAAGAACATATTCCCATTTTAAATGAACTGTTGACCTTTGTGAAGAAAGCAGGACTGAAAATAAATCCTAAAAAAGGATCAGGTTGTCCAGGAGGAAGTCATATTTCTAGGAGTTAAGATCAAACTCATATCTAATCAGCACAAAGCACCACAATTCAGACGCCATCCCCCAGTTTCTGTAACAGCATCATGATTCATTTTGGGTCTGGTAGGGTATCAAAGAAATTTTCTTCCTAATATTGCAGAGATGGCTAAACATTAATATGAACTGTTAAAAGTGTAACCTCCTATGGAGAAGAACAGATTGAAGCCATGGAAAACCTTACAGAGTGCACGCTGCAGCATTGATATCGCTGGATCTGGGACAGCTACTTCACCTAGAGGTAGACTCCATTCTAACCATCTAATTGGATATACTTCCTAACTCTTGTGGAAGGCTTAAAGACACCTCAGTTAATGAATGATATCTTTTAGCTACCATCTGGGGAGTTAAGCATTCTCCATTCCCTCACATTCTGTTTAATCTCTGGATGAGGCCAGGAGATATGGTAGTGTCCTCTCAGCAAATTAAAATCATGTGATTTAAATATTACCCCCAGTGGACAACAATTCTAACTCTGATGTTACCATATGACAGGAGTCCTTATCAGTGTCCATTACCATGTTTAGCTATCAAACTAATTTAATAGCACAGAATCTTAAACCATTCCTAGGCCTTGACTTTTGTAATGTGATTACAATAGAGACTGGCTTTAAAAGTAGCAACAGACTGAAAAATAAAGTCCACAGTGAAGGCTCTAAAAGATCAATAATTGTTTCAACATTTAGCTTCATTTATTTTCCAAATGACAGGTCAGATGATCAATTCCTACAATGTACCTGTCATCTCATTGACCTTTGCTAAATTACATCTATCATTTCAACATTAATATAAATTATGTTTGTAATGTGAAGTATTTCATTACAATTGAACATAATTACCTCAGTAATTATTACACAATATCAATACCTTCTGTCACATTGTCATTACGCTGAAAATTCAAATAAGTTGGTACAATACATTCCTGTGAAATAACATATATGTGCTTCAACCTAACACCTATTGGAAATCACCACCCTTAAGCATAGTTTTACGAGGTCTCCAATGGAAAAGCTGTTGAACTTCAATAATTAAGGAAAGTCGCTGCAATTATTTTTCTGTAACTACAGTTAACTAGCTCTTTTGTTCAGAAGCAGATAAAGCGAGGCATCTCAGTGTAATGTTGCACAGAGTGCAGCTTTGAATAAAGTGCTGGGAGTTTGGTGATTAATGGAGTTTGGGAAGGACATGCGCCTTTGTCTGTGCTATATCGAATGTTTTCAACCTTTAAGAATTGGCGTTTACTCCATTACAGGGGAAGAAGCTAGCTGCTGGGTGAGTATCTGTCTAATGGTTAAGATGTATTCACTTTGTAAGGTTTGAAACAGGCTGGTACTAATGGTAAGGTCAATAAAATATATAAAAATTGAAAATAAATAATTGAATAAAATAATTTTATTGATTAATTAAAATGCATCAATGATAGCTGGACAGGTGATGTGCTATGGCTGCAGTATGTGAGAGTTCCAGGATGACACTATGATTCAGAACAAACATGTCCACAGTATGCAGCTGCAGAATTTTACCTCAGAGTTTATGAGCTGGAAGCTGAGTTGCTGACAGTGCAACACATCAGCGTGGGAAAAGTTACCTGGATGTTTTGTACTGGGAGGCAGTCACACCCTAGAGGACAGGGTCTTATAATTTGCTCAGTAGTCAGGGATAGAGGCATAGAGTCATAGAGTCATACAAACCCATAGAAACAAACCCTTCAGTCCAACCTGTCCATGCTGACCAAGTTTCCAAACTAAACTAGCCCCATTTGCTTGCATTTGGCCCATGTCCCTCTAAACCTTTCCTATTCAGGTAACTGTCCAAATGTCTTAAATGTTGTGACTATCTGCATGTACCACTTCCTCTGGCAGTTCATTCTACACATGAGCCACACTCTTTGTGAAAACGTTGCCCCTCAGGTCCCTTTTAAATCTTTCTCCTCTCACCTTAAACCAATGATCTGTAGTTTTGAACTCCCCCACCATAGAGAAAAGACCTTTGGTATTCACTTTATCTATGCCCCTCATGATTTTATGAACCTCCGTAAAGTCACTCCTTAACCTCCTACACTCCAGTGAAAAAAGCCCCAGCCTACCCACCCTCTCCTAGTAACTCAAACTCTCTATTCCTTGTAAATCTTTTCTGAACCCTCTCCAATGTAATAATTTCCTTCCTACAGCAGGGCAATCAGAACTGTACACAATGCACTAAAAGTGGCCTCACTAACGTCCTGTACAACCTCAACATGATGTCCTGACTCCTCTACTGAATGGTCTGAACAATGAAGATAAATGTGCTAAATGCCTTCTTGACCATTCTGTCTACATTTGACTCCACTTTTAAAGAAATATGCATCTGAACCCCAAGGCCTCTCTGTTCCATAGGTGAGCACGATTACAAGTGAGACATGAAGGTGATCCAGAGAGCAGGATCCTCAACTTTTGGAATTGTCCAAAAGGTTTAAGGTACTTTTATCTTAAGCCGATAAGAGTGAGAATCAGGATGGATGCGGTAAAGGAAGCCTTACAAATGTATGGAGCAAAAACAAATGTAGTGGTAATAAGTGGCAGCGTAGTAAAAGGATTGACATTGTTCACTGCAGAAAAGAACAACAGTCCAGAAGGCTGAGTTGCCTGTCTGATTCCAGGGTTCGGGACATCTGCCCAAGGTTGGAGAGGGGCTTGGAAGGGGAAGCATGCAGCTATCGTGGTCCAATGACAGGCAGGTCACGACATAGGTTCTTCATAGAAGGTATGAAGTACAAGGCACTGAATTAAAAGCGGAAACTTAAAGTAGTAATCTGCACATTATTGCTTGAGCCATGAGCAAATTGGCAGAGGGCATATAAGGGTAGATTAATATTGATGTGACTGAAATGCTGGATTGGGAGAATTGGGTTCCAGTTCATGTGGCACTGATACCAGCACTGGGATAAGTGCAATTTGTACCATTTTGACAGTCCACAATTGTACTGTGCTGCGGTGATGTTTTAGTGAGCTGCATGACTGGAAAAGTATAGAGGGCTCTAACCTAAATAATAGGAGTAATGGATCAAATCTGGGGAGAAGTGACATATCAAAGAGTAGCGACAAGACAAGACAAGACTTAGTATGGGAAATAATAAACAGATAGGAGAGGACGGAGAGTGCAGGAAGTCAGGATAAATCAACAAATAAGGCTAGAGATTAAAAAAAAGTTAAAGGGCAAAACTAAAGGCTCCAAATATGAATGTGTGTAGCATTTGGAACAAAACAGATGAGCTGAAAACAAATAGAAATAAATAAGTATAACCTGATAGAATTGCAGAGTCATGACTGCAGCATGACCCAGAGTGAGACTTGAACATTAAAAATACTGAAGATTTAGAAACAAAAACAAGCTAGAAAAGGGCAGAGGTGTGGCTTTGTTAATTAATGATGATACAAGCACAATAGATAGGGATGACCTAAACTTAGGAAGTCAGGAAGTAGAAATGGTTTGTGTCAAAATGAGAAATGATAGAGGCAAGAAGTTATATGCCCCTAACAATTGTCAGAAAGGTATGATGATAATCATGAGGGATTTTAATTGACATATAGATGGAAAAAAATCGAATGGGTAAAAGTAGCCTCGAAATAGAATTCATGGAATGTTTTCAGGATGTTCTGGAGCTGACCAGAGAGCATAATCTACTGGAATAAAAGTGCTGGATAAACTCAGCATAGTATCTGTGTCAAGAGAAACAGAGTTTCTGAAGAAGTGTCCCAACCCAAAACGTCAACTTTCCTGTTCCTCCGATGCTGCCTGGCCTGCTGTCTTCTTCCAGCTCCACACTGTGTTGTCTCTGACTCCAGCATCCGGAGTTCTTGCTATCTCTAATGCTTCTCATCTGCTGTGACTCTTTTTTGAAACTGAAGGTGGCTGAAAAACAGAATAAACAAGGGTTAAAGAGATAAAAGGTACTGCAGATGCTGGAGAATCCGAGATAACAAGCATGGGGCTGGATGAACACAGCAGGCCAAGCAGCATCATAGGAGCAGGAAAACTTGACGTTTCGGACCTAGACCCTTCATCAGAAATGGGGGAGGGGAAGAGGGTTCTGAAATAAATAGGGAGAGAGGGGGAGGCAGATAGAGGATGGATAGAAGAGAGGATAGGTGGAGAGGAGGCAGACAAGTCCCCCTCGTCCTCACGTCCCACCCCACCAACCTCCGGATCCAACGCATCATCCTCCGACACTTCCGCCATCTGCTATCAGACCCCACCACCAAAGACATTTTTCCCTCCCCACCCTTATCTGCCTTCCGGAGGGACCACTCCCTCTGCAACTCCCTTGTCCGCTCCACACTCCCCTCCAGCCCCACCACACCCGGCACCTTTCCCTGCGACCACAGGAAGTGCTACACCTGCCCCCACACCTCCTCCCTCACCCCAATCCCAGGCCCCAAGAAGACTTTCCACATCAGGCAGATGTTCACCTGCACATCTGCCAATGTGGTATACTGCATCCGCTGTACCCGTTGTGGCTTCCTCTACATCGGGGAAACCAAGCGGAGGCTTGGGGACTGCTTTGCAGAACACCTGCGCTCAGTCCGCAACAAACAACTGCATCTCCCAGTCGTGAACCATTTCAACTCCCCCTCCCATTCCTCAGACGACATGTCCATCCTGGGCCTCCTGCAATGCCACAGTGATGCCACCGGAAGGCTGCAGGAACAGCAAATCATATTCAGCCTGGGAACCCTGCAGCCCAATGGTATCAATGTGGATTTCACAAGCTTCAAAATCTCCCCTCCCCCAACCGCATCCCAAAACCAGCCCAGCTCATCTCCACCTCCCTAACCTGTTTTTCCTCTCACCTATCCCCTCCTCCCACCTCAAGCCCCACTCCCATCTCCTATCTACTAACATCCTCCCGCCCCCTTGACCTGTCCGTCCTCCCTGGACTGACCTATCTCCTCCCTACCCCCCCACCTACAGTCACCTTTACTGGCTCCATCCCCGCCTCTTTGACTTGTCTGCCTCCTCTCCACCTATCCTCTCCTCTATCCATCCTCTATCTGCCTTCCCCTCTAACTCCCTATTTATTTCAGAACCCTCTTCCCCTCCCCCATTTCTGATGAAGGTTCTAGGCCCGAAACGTCAAGTTTTCCTGCTCCTATGATGCTGCTTGGCCTGCTGTGTTCATCCAGCCCCATGCTTGTTATCTAGAATAAACAAGGGAATTAGTAGAACAAATGGGAAAGGTTCCCCAGGGCTAAAAGCAAGGGGAATGTTAATGTTTATCGAGAAATAATACAAGTGGAGATGAGGCGTTAATGGTAGGTGGTAATAGCAGTTAATAGGTCTGCTCAGCTGCGAGTAACTGCATGCAAAGTGTCACTGGAGGGCGGAAGAAGGAAGAGGCAGTCAAAATGAAGAACTGTATTCCTGGTCTGAAGCTATTGAACTCAATGTTGAGTCCCAACAGCTGTAAAATGCTTAAGTGGAAAATGAGTTTCTGTTAGTCCAGCTTGTGTTGGGCTTTGGAACACTGCAGCAGGCCTAGGACAGAATTGTTACCATGAGAATAAAGCTGAACTAGACCTAGTATTGTACAACAGGATAGGGTTAATTAATTATTTTATGGTGAAAGCACCACTAGGTAGCAGCATCATATGACTGAATTTTACAGCCATTCTGGGGAGACAAGAATGGAATCACAGAGTTATTATGGTGTAGAAGGAGACTATTCGACAAAACATGCTCCACTGCCTCTACTGTCTGGTACCAATCTCCCATCTTTTATCGATAACCCTTCACACCATGATTATCCAAATAAGTCATCAAATAAATCATAACCATTTTGAATGCCTCAGTTGAACCTGCCTCCACAACATTTCCAGGCAGTGAATTCTCGATCCTATTGCTGAATGGAGAAGTTTTTTCTCACATCCCATTTCCTTCATTGACACCTTCACTTTAAATCCTTGCCCTCTCGTTCTTGTTTCTTTTACAAGTGGAAACAACAAATAATGGCTAAAAGAATAATAAGGAGAGAGGACTTAGGAAATGAGTCAAAAATAGCTACAAATATAATAACAGAAGAGCAAGAGTTTCTATAGACCCTTAAAAAGGAAAAGAGTTTAAAAAAAAAGTGAATGTATTGCATATTAAGGAAGCCTGGGGATTTAATGACAGACAAAAGGAGACAGATGTTGAATTGAAGAGCTACGTTGTATTTTTCTTTTAGACTGTATAAGTAACATCCCAAAAGTAGTTGAATCTCTGCAAAAGTAGTTGAATCTCTGAAAAGGGAGGGAAGAACTCAAGCAAATCAGAATCATTAAGGAAGTCATACTGAGCAAATTGTTGGAGCTGAGTGAACAAGTCTGGGTCCTGATGGACTTAAAAGAAGTGATCAGTGAGGTAGTTGGTGCATGTGTTCTAAAAATGCAGCAGAGAATAGAGAACAGGAAGCCACAGGCCTCTTCACTTAACATGTGTCAGAAGGCAAATGCTAGAAAGTATTATTGAAGATGTTATGGAGGACATTTGAAAAATAAATAAGGCAATTGAGCAGAGTCAGCATGGTTTTGTGAAAGGGAAATCATTTTTAACAAATTTATTGGAGTTGTTTGAAGAAGTAATATGGGCTGTAGATAAAGGAGAATTAGTGAATATACTGTAATCAGATTTTCAAAAGGCAATAATAACTGGTTATTGCAGAAAATAAAGACTCATGGTGTAGGGGTAGTATATTGGCATAGACAGAAGATTGACTGGCTAACAGGAAGCAGTATGAACATTAAAGATATATTTTTCTGGTTGACAAGATGTGATAAGTGGTGTGACACAAGGATCAGTGTTGGGCTTCATCTTTTTACAGTTTATATAAATGACTTGGATGAAGGCACCGAAGGCACTGTTGCCAAATTTGCCGATGACAGGAAGAAAGGTTGTAAAATATGTTGTGAAGTTGACATAAAAGGCCTACAAAAGAATACATAAAAGGTAAGTGAGTGGGCAAAGATCTGGCAAATGAAGAACAAAGTGGGAAAGTGTGAAATTGTGTGAATTGTCATGAAGAACAAAATACCTTATTTCTACAGTGAAAGATTGCAGTGTCACAAGAGTGAGTCATAAAAACCTAGTATGCAGGAACAGCAAATGACTAAGAAAGCTAAAGAAATGTTTATTGCAAGGCATATTGAATGCAAAAGCAAGGAGGCTATACTTTGGTTATAAACAGGTGAGATGACATCTGGAGTAATATGTATAGTATTGGTCTCATTATTTAAGGAACAATATAAGTACATTGGAAGCAGGTCAGAGAAGGTTTGCTAGATTAATACCTGGAATTGTTAGTATGGCTTATGAGAAATGATTGGCTGGACTAGGCTTGGACCTGCTTGAGATTTAAAGAGTAAGGGGTGCTTTGATTCAAACATGTAAGATCCTGAGGGTTCTTGACAGAATAGATGCGGAAAGGATGTTTCCTTTTATGGAAGAATCCAGAAATAGGGGGTTCACCATTTAAAAATAAAGATCACCCATTTAAAATTTAAAAAAAAATCTTTTATGGTTGTGAGCCTTTGAAACTCTATTCCTCTGGCGGTAGAGGAGAAAATGTCTTTCAACATTTTTAATCGCAAAGGTGGATAGTTCTTAGTTAGCATGGGGTAGGTGGGAATGTAGTCTTGATGTTACAGTTAGAACAGCCGTGATCATATTAAATGGCAGAACAGAATTGAGGATCCAAAGAGGCCACTACTGCTCCTAACTCATATTCATATTATTATAAACAGGTACCCTCCCATTCCTCAGATGACATGTCCATCCTTGGCCTCCTACAATGCCACAGTGATGCCACCCGAAGGCTGCAGGAACAGCAAATCATATTCAGCCTGGGAACCCTGCAGCCCAATGGCATCAATGTGGATTTCACAAGTTTCAAAATCTCCCCTCCCCCAACCGCATCCCAAAACCAGCCCAGCTCATCTCCACCTCCCTAACCTGTTTTTCCTCTCACCTCAAGCCACACCCCCATCTCCTATCTACTAACATCATCCCGCCCCCTTGACCTGTCCGTCCTCCCTGGACTGACCTATCTCCTCCCTACCCCCCTACCTACACTCACCTTTACTGGCTCCATCCCCGCCTCTTCGACTTGTCTGCCTCCTCTCCACCTCTCCTCTCCTCTATCCATCCTCTATCCGCCTCCCCCTCTCTCCCTATTTATTTCAGAACCCTCTTCCCCTCCCCCATTTCTGATGAAGGGTTTAGGCCCGAAACGTCAAGTTTTCCTGCTCCTATGATGCTGCTTGACCTGCTGTGTTCATCCAGCCCCATGCTTGTTATCACAGATCTACTCCATTTTAATTTAATTTTTGCTACAAAATATGCTTGAATGAAAGATATCAAAACCAAAAACCTAAGAGAAGTGATGAAGAGTAAAAGTGGTTGTTAGCTTTTTGATAAGAAACATTGGATTAGAAGAGTAAATTCTCATAGACAGTTCATTTTATCTTACAAGTAAGTTTTTACATCCAATAGTGGTCAGAAGGAACAGTTGGTGTGGGAGATGGTCATAATGACAGATCTAAATCCCATTTTAAAAAAAGTCTTTAAAAAGGCAGGCACAGAGAACCAAATTAAACTTATCTTTCTACCACCATATTTGGCTGTGAGAGAAGTGAAATATGATATGATATTGTATATATATGAGAAAATCTTCATAAAAAGTCAATCTGTGACCTATGTATATCATAGGACCTTGATGTACATGTCAAAATAGATTATCGACTGCAAGAAGTGCAGGTAGCACGAGTGGATATTATTCACTGTGCAGAGCCTCAACTTTAATACTTCCAGTTTTAAATTGACTACTGTCTATACTAAAAGCATCAGTTTTGAAAGCAATTATTTTATAAATCTGCCAAAGTCAAGTTAAATATAGCTTTCCTAATCCATCAGCACTTCATTACACTTGTCTAAACTTTGCTCATTACTCACTGAGGTTAAATGGTCCTGAAATGAGAAATTCTCAGAATATCAGCAAGGCAGTTTAGCTCCAGATAAAATTGGAGTGTAAGGGTAATGATTATATGAATTCCAGTTGTTGAATATTGGGGTCGCTTAAAAACTAAATTTTTCCAAGCATTTACTGCGTTGCATGAGATTTCATTTAACAACTATTACAATGCCACTTAACTTTTCAAAATTCCAGCATATGAAAACAAAAGAAAGAATTACAAAAATGAGGTCACCAATGCTGATGCTCTTGTGCCAATAATTTACCTGGTGCCAAACACACCCTTTATCTTTATATTGTTGTTGTAATTAAGAAGTTTTATTCTTAGAATCAAGGAAAACTCACTCTCAGATGAAGGAGATCAAGTAGACAATGGTCATCCAACGTCATGCCTCATGGCCATTGGCTAAAAAAGTTCAGACAACTGATAGACACAGAGCAAGTTACCTTCCTCTAGAAATATGGTACAACAATCTAAACAAAGAACCTTGGAGTGCGGGTTCATAGTTCCTTGAAAGTAGAGTCATAGGTAGACAGGACAGTGAAGAAAGTGTTTGAAATGCTTGCCTTTATAGGTCAGTACATTGAGTATAGGAGTCAGGAGGTCATTTTGCAGCTGTACAGGACATTGGTTAGATCAGTTTTGGAACATTGCATTCAATTCTGGTCTCCCTGCTATAGGAAGGATGTTTTGAAACTTGAAAGGGTTCAGAAAAGATTTACAAGGATGTTGCCAGGGTTGGAGGGTTTGAGCTATAGGGAGAGGCTGAGTAGGCTGGGGCTATTTTCTCTGGAGCATAGAGGCTGAGAAGTAACTTTATAGAAGTTTAAAAAAATCATGAGGTGCGTAGATAGGGTGAATTGCCAAGGTCTTTTCCTCAGGGTAGGAGAGTCCAAAGCTAGAGGGTATAGGTTTAAGGTGAGAGGTGAAAGATTTAAAAAGGATTTAAGGAGCAACTTTTTCACAGCAATGAGCTGCCAGAGGAAGTGGTGGATGCTGGTGTAATTACAACATTTAAAAGGCGTCTGGATGGATGCATGAATAGGAAGTGTTTTGAGGGATATGGGCCAATTGCTGGCAAATAAGACTAGATTAATTTAGAATATCTGGTTGACATGGACGATTTGGACTGAAGGGTCTGTTTTCATGCTGTACAGCTGTATGAATCTATGAGTCTATCTCTCTAAGGGCCAGGCTCAGAGAAAAGTATTCAGAACAGCAGACCTAGAAAGCAGTAGTTCTCATTGGCAGTCCACAGAGAGCAGTCTTCGCTGAGTCCTCACCAGGTAGATGGAAGACAGACCAGAAGGAAAGGAGAAAGAGCAAGTGCTGAGCTCCCTAACACCTCATCCAGAGAGCAGGATGCTGCCCCCAGTGCTTTAATGAGACTGAAGCTTTCCTCATCGACAGCCTGTTCATCTTCTGGTATCTGCACCATCTCCAATTGTGGCAGTTGTATGCTTCCTTTGTCTAATTTAACTGATATACCATATGCCTACTGCTGTTTTTTAACAAACTTAATAACTATTGGAAACCTGCATTAAATCATTGCCTGCTTATAATGTGTGACAATACCGGTAGTGATCATGAAGCCCCTAAAATCAGGCGTCTGGGTGTAATTGACTTCAAGTCTGAGAAGCTGGGAGAAGCAGCAACTTTTGATTGAAGCTACCATGTCACAAGCATACTCATGGACACTCATACTCAAATTGGTAGATAGTTTAATGGTTGGCAGCTGGGTCTGTTATTTCACAAAGTAAGAAACCTCAGGAATCTTGTTCAGAGTGCTTCCCCAACTGTTCTATCCTTATGCAGTGCGACAAAACCAGTGTGTACCATCACCCAGGAGCCAGAAAGGGTCAGCAAAGGAGTAGGAACCTTAGGCACCGTTAACAAAGAGATTACCAAGTCCCTTTCCATCAGTGAAATTCAAGGAGCCCTTTGTGGAAATCGGATTGTATTCCCAGAGTTCCTATGGCAGTTACGGTGAAAGCATCCCTTATGTTCAACTGAAATCAGTTTCAAACCAGGGAGTAGTATGAAAGCATCATAGGTTCAAGACTTTCAAATCTTACTTCATCAAAAAGTTTAGGAAGTTCTTTTTAAACTACTGTAGAAAAGCTGTTATTAAAATATAAGGTTTGGTTTTTTTCCCAAAACAACTTCATTTTGGAAGACCTCAGGTAACAAGGTGTAGAGCTGGATGAACACAGCAGGCCAAGCAGCATCAGAGGAGCAGGAAAGCTGACGTTTCGGGCCTAGACCCTTCTTCAGAAAACATCCAGTTTGAACTCTATTTAGATTGAGAATTATTTTGTTCATGTACTTGCATTTTTTTTTGTTAAAGGTCGTCTTTAAGAAAAACACCATGAAAAAGTTTCCTTTGTGACAATGGAATTTTAAACAGCCAGTTTGAAATTATCAGAAGATTTTGACAGTTTTTTTAAAAAATAGAGTACGTGAAGGTACGATATGAAGTTTCCTGATGACTTGGGTCCTTCCTGCTTCTTTCTGCTGACAGTTTTAAAATCTATCACACACATTCTGGGCGGTGAGATATATGATTTTGAACAGGAATAAATCCTAGATTTCTAAATTGACTGATATGTTTGGACAATGTTAACTTTTTCCAGAGATGCATTGGATATTGTTTTCGTGCTTTTTAAGAAAGCGTCCAAGAATATAGCAAGAACCCTGGAAGTTTAGCTGAGACAAAGTCTTTGAGAACAGGAGAAATTTTAACTGACTGCAATCAGTTGTATGTTTAATCTAAGGTCACTGTTTAGCACCACCAAGCCTGGATGTAATTGTCTAAAATTGGTCTGTTAAAATTAACAGTTATCAGTTGCTAGTGCAAACATGTAATGGGATATTCAATTGAAGTGGACAAATTTAAATTTTTAAATATTAATTTAAAACAAGAGCTAATGGAAACCACTTAGGTTATTTTGTTTGTGCCAAGAAGATGGGATTAGTTGTTTGGGAAGAAATTAATTGACCTCACTGAAACCTGTCAGGCCAACAACACTCCTGAGGCTGCATACCAAAGAAAAACTCAAGTGTATTGTTCTCAAATTTGAATTAGTGGTAATTTTGAAAGAAAGAAATGTTGAGTCTAGCAAGCTTCTTTTGAGAAAATTGTATGTATTTTTGTAAGAATGAACAAACAAGCAACATTAGGTAATCCTTAGAAATACACAGTAATAGTTGATTTGTGTTTAAAAGATATTGTAAAAACATACATTTTTTAAAAACTGGATACTAAGGTTTCTCCAGAGCTGCATAATCAGATAGAGTGGTCACTAATGGGTTGCCCTGCTTAGATAGGGGCAGGGACGAAGTGGCAGCATTAATTAGAAATGGAAATGACTCACCTCAGGTGTAGTTAAAAAGAATATGTCAAGTGAAATGAAAGTGTAAATGAAATTAAATAATTAATACCTTTCTCTTGAAGATATACAAATTCTTCCTTATGGGTTTTTTTAAGAGCATTGAATTAGAAGATTTGGCCACCACTCAGGACATTGAGACCAAGCTGTGAGGATATACCTGCACCCCCACCCCAAAATTTTAACCTTTCAAAAAGATCACCTGAATGTTAAAGAAGGCATGTCATGATTTTGGGATACTGATGTAAGTGTGCAGAACGTATTGTTTCATCTGAAGTAACTGACATGATGGAATGCATTGTGAAAATGATCCTAAGATTTAGGCTATTCGGTCCATCAGGATGACTCAACCATTCGATCATGATTGATATAATTCTGAAACCAATTCTTCTGCCTTCTCCCCGTAACCATTGATCCCCTTACTAATCAAGAACCTATCTATCCCTATGTTAAATACACTTAATACCTTGGCCTTCACAGCCCTCTATGGTAGTGAGTTCCACAGATTAACCACGCTCTGGCTGAAGAAATTCCTCCTCATTTCAATTCTAAAGGATTGTCCCTTCACTGTGAGGTTGTGTCCCTGGGGTCCTTGTCTCTCCTACTAGTAGAAACATCATTTCCATGTTCAGTCTATCTAGGTCTCTCAGTATTCTGTAAGTTTCCATGAGAACCACCCTCATCCTTCTAAACTCAATTGAATATAGATCCCAGGGTCCTCAATCACTCCTCCCACAACAAGCCCTTCATTTCCGGGATCATTCTTCCTCACTTACTCTGGACCCCTCTAAGACTAGCATATCCTTCCTTAGATGTGGCACCCAAAAGTGTTCACTACCTAATGGCATTGTTGGTTTACCTGTAGCAAAAGATCTACAGTGGTTCAAGGCAGCAATGCACTACCACCTTCTGAAAGACAACTAGGGATGGGCATTAACTGCTGGCCCAAACAAGAATGTCATTATCCAATAAATGAATGGAAATATATTAAATAATAATCCTCCTTTTTCATTTTTCATACCTTGAATCTCTGGAGGGGATGCATCTGAAATTGATGACCTGTAGATGAAAATATTGTAACAAGCATTATTTGGGCTGTGCATCCCCTCCAATTCACAACATCCCTCCAAAACAGAAGTTGCTTCCACCCTAACAGAGATATTATGTCAAGGAATCATTGCATGGGTACTATACAGAAGGAAGATTCAGTCTGTTGCATGTACACTGGCTCTCTGCAAAAGCAGTCAGCTAGCCCCACTACCCTATCTTTTCCCTTCAACACCCCGCCCACTCTCTCACCTCCACTCCCAATCTAGGCCATCAAACAGATCAAGAAATGCAGCAGTCCTAATACTGACTTGTGGAGAATCCAACTACATACCTTGCCTCGATTTGTAAAGCAACCATTCAGTTATGCATTGTTTCCTGTCATTCAGCCAATTTTGTATCCATGATACCCATGTCCCTTTCATTTTACAGGCTTTAACTTAATTCACAAATCTGTTACGAGTCATTTTAATAAATGCCTTTTGGAAATCCATGTGTGCCACATTAATTGCATTTCCCTCATCAACTGTATTTATTGCCATTTTAAAAAACATGGGCAGGTTAATTAAACACCATTAGACTTTTAAAAATAATTGTACTGGCTTTCTTTAATTCATCAACGTTTTGAGTGTTAAATATGTCACCAGTTATTGTTTCTTAAAAATTTCCCGTCACCAAAGTTAAACTGATTGGCATTCCATTGTTGGGCTTATCTTCAACCATATTTTTTCTAACAAGATTGTAACATTTGCAAATCTCCATTCAATTGACAACACTCCCATATCTAAGGAGGATTCCACAATTATAACCAGTTTTCTTATATTTCAACTCTTAATTCCCTCAATTGCATGTGGTCTGGTCCTAGTAACTTAAAAACTGTAAGTCAGCCATCTTCTTTTCTGAAGAAGGATCACTGGACTTGAAGCATTACCTGTTTTCTTGCCACAGATGCTGAATTTCTCCAGGAAATGCACTGAAGAACAGATCTCAGACATGTGCCTCTGGAAATCCACACAAATACACCTTAACTGATAAAGTACTGACAAATAATTCAAAGCAAAACTGACTTCTAAACAATAAAGTGGTATTGATAAAAGGAAGGTAAAAATGAAAATGAAATGAATTTTGAGTTGAGGTTATTGGAGATTAAGGACAGAAATACTTTTTAAAAACATCCACAAAATGGGTACAGGGGAATGGAGATCTGGAGAATATTTCAAGTCCATCTGTTGCTGAAACTGAATGTAGTGTTGCCAGTTAAAGTCCTCAAAGGATAGTGGTATAGTTTGAATGGAGAATGAGGGAGAAGAGAAGGAGAACTCCAACTATATCAATAGTGATAGAGAACTAAGGGAGTAGTTGGTCAGAATCTGTCAATTGACTAACTGGGTATAGGCCAAGGGTCAAAAAAGGGGGACTGCGAATATTGGGGTCCCTTAAAAACTGAATTTTATGAGTACTTACTGTGTAGCATAAGATTTCATTTAACCACTATTACAACACTAAACTTTCCAAAATTTTACTGTACGAAAACAAAGGGAGGAATTACTAAAAACAGAGGTCACAATGCCCATTGAACTAGTGTCAACAATTTATTTGGCACCAAACCTACCCTTTTATCCATGTATTGTTTTCGAAAGTAAGAAAATTTTGTTCTTAGAAGCAAAGAAAACTAACCCTCAGATGAAGGAGGTCATCCAATGTCATGGGTAGTTGTCCAATGGCCGTTTGTCAAAGGGGTTCACACAACCGATTGACACAGCGTGACTTTCCCCTAGAAATATGATGTAACAATAAGTGCCAGGCTCAGAGAGAGGTATTTAGGACAGGAGGCGTTGCAGGACACCCACAGGGACTACCTCAGTTCCATGCTGGAATAACGGTGCTGGGGCCAAAGATGTTAAAAGGAAGCAAAATGTGCACTAAAAAAGCTGCTCCAGGGCTAGATCTGATCCACACTGCAGGATCCATGCAAGAACCAAGAATAGAATAGACCATGGTGCCAACAGGAATCTCTCAGAGGGGTGTTCTCACCAAGCAGTCTTGGCAAGCAGAAATTTTCATTGGGCAGTTCATAGAGACGAGTCTTCATTGAGCAGTCCTCACCAGATAGACGGAAGACAGACCAGAAGGAGAAGAGGAAGAGCGAATAAACAGTTCCCTAACACCTCAGCCAGAGAGCAGAATGGAGCCCCCACCACTTTAATGAGACTGATACATTCTGCATCAACAGACTGTTTGTTGTGTGGTATCACTGCACCATCCCCAATTGTCACAGTTGTATATCTTTATCTAATTAACTAACACACCATTTATAAACTGTTGCTTCTTAACAAACTGAAAATGATATCAGAAAATTGCAATAAGTCAATGCCTATGTTAGGTAACAGTGATCTGTTCAGATCCTTCTTTGTTCACCATCATCATATATTACTTGAAGAAGGGATCTCTGGTAACAATATAACATTTGTACATAGCACACCATCATGTAGGCAGATTATGAGGGAAATTGATAACCTTTTAAAAGGTCTGGAGAGATAATTCAGATTGTCAACAGAATAGCCTCTCTAATACATTTTTAGAACAATGAGTTGGTTTGGAAATCCAATGAGTGATGATGAATGGACAGCTTTAAAAAAAATGTTTGAACAATAAAGTGATTTGAGATCGAGAACCAAAGTGTTATCAGTCTGAATTTGAATTAACTGTTACAAGCAAAGATTATTTTGTTATAGCTTTAAGGCATTTAATCATGAACTGAAGCCAATATGATATTCTAATCACGTACAGACTCAATGGTGAGTGGAATTTGGAACGCAATATGTAATTTTAGTCAACTCATTTTAAAAAGAATATCACATCTTGCTTTCAGATTCTTATTTACAGAGGGAGGCGCATAAATATTAGATACTTAGAGCATTCTGTTCTCTCATAGCTGTTTATTACTGGACTTGGATTGAATTACAGATTGAAAATTTTAAATCAATTCACATCTGCAAAAATAGGATGAGTATAAATTTGCTTCCTCTTTCAGTGAAGCATTTGCACGTGTTATGATGGACAACAGACCAGAGCACTTTGGACAGCATGGGCTAATGATTTTCTGAAGAAGGGTCTAGGCCTGAAACGTCAGCTTTCCTGCTCCTCTGATGCTGCTTGGCCTGCTGTGTTCATCCAGCTCTACACCTTGTTATCTCATGGGCTAATGTAATCCAGTTTTAGGAGGCAGGAGGTCATACCTGACTAACTTAATGGATTTATTTGTGTCCATTCACTTTTAGCACCTTGATTTCAAGAAGATACTGAGTCAATCACAAAAAATAGGCCACTAAAAGTTTCAATTTCATGAGTGTAGATGGCGACCTGTTAAAATAGATTGGCAAATGATTGATTGACCATAATTGATGGTTAGAACAAAGATGAAAGCTGCTGGAAATACTCAGTATGTTGGGAAATGTCTGTGGAGAAAGAAAGAGAGAGTAAAATCTTCCATGCCCACCTGGAGTATTTAGAAGGGTGGCTGGAAGACAAATGTTTATTTCCCCAGTGGCAGGTTAACATTTTGCAATTTAGTTCTCAAGCTTTCTGGTGGTTGAGCTTTCTGACCACCTTCATCGAGAACTTGTTTTGCATTTGTTAGCATCTCACAAATATTTGTTACCACCCAGACCACGGGAATTACATTCATGAGCACAATTTTTTTAATTGGAGAAAGGAAAATGTGTGGTCAGAAACTTGACTGTATATATGACTGCTCCCTCCAAGCTTCAGCGAGGACCAAACATTCACTAACTTGGACTCCTTTTATAAGCAAGCCATTTCTTTGTGCTATAGCTTACAGTGTAAGGGAGTGTAGACTTTCTATTGCCCTCAGCTCATCAGAAATCTCAATCATAGGCCATCTGCCTTCTTATAGTTAAATGATTATGGTTTAATGAGTGAGCTGTCTATTGACCAGCTGATGAAGATGTTTGGGTCATATCTGTCTGCTTCCTGTTGTTAAATTCCTTTGTTGTTAGGCGTGAAGATTGAGCAGACCTGCCCAAGCAAGATAGTCACATTAGCAGATTCCAGCAAACCTGACAGAAAGGCAAATGGGTTTATCTGAAAAGGGTGATCAAGGTAAAAGGGGGATTAACAGATAAAGTGGCTAGAATTTGGAAAGGCATGAAAGGCAATTTTAACAGGCGTGTATGTTGGGGACATTAGAAGGATCCTGGGGAATGGAAGGAGTAAAGTAGATTGCAGAGGGGAGAGAAACAGTGATAAGGACAATGAGGACAAGGAAGGGTGGGAACTGAACATTGACAGGGGCAACACAATTGGGTAATTAGGCTTGGTGGGGATGGTGAATAAGCAGATGAACTGAATAAGTGGGTTGTAATAGTGAGGTTGGATCTGGGGATCTGAATGGGAGTGGGATCAGGAGAAGAGCGAGAATATCAAGGGAGCCAATGAATGGGACAATTGTCATAGGAAAGATTGAAAAAGAACTAAGGGGATATCAAAGGAAACTAGACTATTAACCCTTGTCGGGGAGTAGTGTCTTCTGGACAGTGAAGGTGGAGGATGAATAACTTGAAGAAAATGTTTACGACCGCCATCTTTCTTTAAGTTGGCCTTCAAAATGAGGCCTCAGTGAATGTTCATTGAAGATGGTAGGGGTGCATGATCCTGCACAGTATATACGTACCCATCTGAGAAAATCAAGACAGAACTTGAGAAATATTATTGCGTTAGTTGAGGCATTTACATTGAAGGGAAGCATTTATGTAGAAAATCAGTCAAAGTTGCAAGTATTATCTTCCAACCATGGTCTTTTTAGAACATGAGGAGGCTTTGGGACTGCAGATGGAAATATGCCCACAGCATATGAAGAGGGGGCAAAAGAATATTTAGTGCCATCAATCAATCTACTGAGAAAGGGTGTACAGATGGAGTTCCAGCTACTAGCCGAGAAGTGAATGGCAATGCTGGAGGCAGCCACCTCCTGCAGGCAGATTTGCGGCAAGGCAGTTTGTGGTGAGGTGCAATGCCAGTGACACTGAAGATCATGGAAGCACTGAACTTCCTCATCACCAGTCCCTTTCAAATGTCAACTGAGACATTTCTGACAACTCACTGTCAGCAGCCTTACGATAGCCCAGCCAACACCATCCCTGGGTCTTTATTTTTTATTCACCAAAGGGATGTGAATAACACTAGCTGGGCCAACCTTTATTGCCCATCCCTAGATCCATTTGAGAAAGTGGTAGTGAACTGGCTTCTTGAATTGCTGTTGTCCATTTGCTGTAGGTACAGGATTTTGACCCAGCGACACTGAGTAAATGGCAATATAATTCCAAGTCAGAATAGTGAGGAGAACCTGCAAGTGGTATTGTTCCTAGGTTGTATGCCCTGATCACCAGCAGGACAGACCTAACAGAAGTGATAAAACAATGATATACAGGTGGGAAGGAATTGCCTTGGGAAGACTTAACATTGGCTGAAGGTCATTCATGGACAAGGAAATCTCCTACTGATTACCACGTTCACTCCCCTTCGGCTGATGAATCAATATTCCTTCATATTGAGCATAACCTGGAGGAAGCACTGAGTATCAAAGGCACAGAAAGTTCCCTCAAAGGGAACTTCACTGCCCCATTCCGAAAATGGCTTGGCAGCATTGCTACTGGTCAAGTTGTTCGAATTCTAAAGGACATAGTTGCTAGACTGGATCTGTGGCATACTCTTGTTACATGTCACTTGGTGATCTAGAAACATATCGGACTGATTAATGCTTTCCATCTTTCTGCACCTGAAAGAGTACTGTACTGACCTTACTGAAGATACATCAGCTGCTACTGAGGTAAATAGATGAGGATCATATTATTCCAGGATTTCTCGTGAGTTCAGGAGTTGCTTGATTTTGTCAAATACTTTTTCCTGGCCAACATTCCAATGCCATTATTGCCTGAAAATTCTGTTTTCAATCCTCTAATTTACAATTCTTCACTAGCTGCTTCTGTATTATTGCATGGATTCCAGACCAGACAGGCAATGTATCTTGAGGAGAGTTACATGAAATCCTGTAATGCCCTAGTACAACGGTCTTCACTTTAAGTCACTCCCTGCTCAGTGTAATGAAGTCACTGGAGGGTGTGAAATATCAGTGTGAGTAGTTATTGTTGTCAATAAACTTCAAGACATTTGTCTTAACATTTGTGGGATATGTGAGCTAATAATAGAGAACTATATAATGGCCATTGGGTAGCTAATATTAGCTTGATATGCATCTTTCACACCCAGCAATGACGGAAATCCAACATTGGAGAGCTGCTGGTCAATCAAATGGTTGAGGTTTCTTCTCCCAGCAGTGCCACTGGAACCAGTGCGCAGCATCTTCCTGTTGTCGCTCTCCTCCTCCAAGAGTATCTCCTCCAGGTATTCAAGGACAACAGATACCTGAACTACTGGGTCAGATGAGCGACAACAGGAAGATACTGCACGCCCTGACGCACTCATCACAGTACCTTACATCAAGAACTCATCTGAACTGACCACAAGGCTCCTACAACCACTGGGCATCAGAGTAGCACACAAACCCACATCAACCCTACACCAACTGCTAACCTGAACCAAAGACGCATTACCCACAATGGACAGAACCATGGTCATATACAAGATTCCTTGCAAAGACTGCATCAAACATTACATTGGACAGACAGGAAGAAAATTAGCTTAACAGTACATGAACATCAACTAGCAACAAAAAGACATGACCAATACTCATGCATCTCCATCCACATGGATAAGGAAAACCACCAGTTCAGTTGGGAAAATACCATCATCCTGGGACAGGCCAAGCAGAGACGAGCATGGGAATTCCTAGAGGACTGGTTCTCCACTAAGAAGGCCATCAATAAACACATAGAACTAGACCCTATGTATACTCTACTGAAAAGGAAAACCAGAAGTGAGGTAATCCAGCTCAATGGACCCCAGAGTTTAAGTACCAGGTGGAAAAACACAACAGCGCTTCATTGGAGGCTGCACTGATGATGTTACCCAGCAGGGTAATGAAATATCTTTGGTAAAACGAACCAGCTCAGCGAGCGAACCAACCACAGCATCCACAACCCAAGCTACATATCTACTCTAAAACCTTACGATATCACTGAGGATAGACTAATTCAGCAAGGTGTAAGGTTTTATGTGAAGTTACTGCAATGTATATATGAAATTGTACTATGACAGTTCCTTTATGTTATTCCTAATTACTGTGATAAAATGAGGGTAAAAGTGTAAAAAGTACAACCCAAAATCATTTTCTTTGCCAAATAAATAAGAAAGGACCACATTTCTGTCTTAAAATGTGGAAAAATCAATTATTTCTGATTAGATTATCGAACAACAGGTGCAAAATTGTGAGAAGCTACAGCAAAAATTTCTTTGATTTGTGAATAGTATGAGAAAATGCTGTCAAATCCTAAAATAGTTCATTTTTTTGGGCAACAATACATGGTATAGTAATACATGCTAATACATAGAAATTAATTGGTCAAAAATTCTGAGTTCCATTTGAGTAACACTTTACCTTGGCTCAAATTCAAATATTCAAGAATCATTTTGACAGGGTACAGGGAAAATGAAATTCTGTGAATTGTATGTAAACAGTAAATGTAATAAAAGTAGTTTTTCTTGTAATTATGCTGGGTGCTGTAAAGGATGGGCTGAAGGGCTAGAAGTTAATGATGCTATTTAACAGCTGCATGAGAAAATAGATTGTATAGAATGGGAAAATAGGCTGGGAAAGTTTATAATAATACTTGACAAGCTGCATGACTTGGAATGGGTCCTGTCAACATTCCTTTATGCGCAGAAGATGGCACCTGCAACTTGTTTTTCTGTACCTGTGTTTTGTCTTCTGTATCTGTTTTCTTTGTGCTGGCTGTTTGTCTCACTGTATAAGAGAGAGAGTTTCGTTCCAAATCTTGGGACTCTGCTTTGGCTCGGAGTTGTAAACAGTGCTAGGAATGAATCTAAGCCTCCAGACCAGCCATCGATCAAGGGGCCCCCTGATGGCAGGAAAGCGTGAGACTTGTTGCTTTTTCTAGAATGGTGTGAGACTCGTTTGTAGTTTTTTCCTTTTCTCTTCCATATATTATTACCACTATACTCATTTATTATTACTTTAGAAACATTCATATATAAGCAAATTGCTGTGGTTGAGCCTCTTCTTAATCATATTTACACAAATTTGAAAGGAACCACTTGGACACACCACTCAGAGATAGTAGGAACTGCCGATACCGGAGTCTGAGATAACAAGGTGTGGAGCTGGAGGAACACAGCATGATGCTGCCTGGCCTGCTGTGTTCCTCCACCACCACACCTTGTTACCACTTGGATACACGTTGTGTTCTGAGACTGGTGCAAATGTTGAAAGATCCTCCATTTTCATGGTTACAGTTTAAAAGAAACATTGTATAAGCTAGACCCTATTGGCTGTCAGGAAAAGTAAGATAAAAGGTTAATAGTTGTTATGTTAATAACTGGAGTGCATCATCAATCCTGTCAGACAATATCCAGTCACATGGACCTGGGACCTGAGGGAAGAAGGTTCTGGTGGACTCCTGCTGAACCATGTCTCTGCAAATAGTATACATAGTTAATAAATGATCTTTGTTTTACACAAATGTGGTTTCAGTTTTCTTCTGTTAAAACCATCCAGAACCCAGTCATGTTATTTATTCAGAAACCAGGTTGAAATGATTTGACATGGAAGGTACAATATATGTGGTGAGAAATTTGGTTGTATTGCACTGCAGGAGCTGGAGTACCTTCATATGGGGTGAACAGGGCTTCAAATGTGCCTCACACGGTTCCCCATGCTGGGAAGAACTTTTATGTGGTTGTGCCATGCATGTGCAAGAAACTGACCAAATTGTGATGTCAAGCAGGAGTTCCAGCTAATTTTGCACATGATTTTGTTTTTACAAACTTGGATTCCACAGGTTCACTCAACATATTCACTCACAGAAGAACATTTTCTCAAGTGAAAGATGGAGCCATCACAAACATTATTTCCATCCACCCACTTCACAAGTTGGGTGATTTAGACTAACTTCTGTGTTTTGTATCTTTTGTGGAAGTACACGCTCTGGCATATTTCTGCAGATGCCGTGGTGAGTTGGCAGATTTGATCAAGAATGTCGCTGCAGCTTCATAGGGTGTATGAAGGGTTTGGTGATCTCTTCATTCAAAGACTACGATAAATAAGAGGACTGCAGTGCCTCTAGATCTGCAACATG
Source organism: Ginglymostoma cirratum (assembly GCA_024137785.1). Taxonomy (NCBI): domain Eukaryota; kingdom Metazoa; phylum Chordata; class Chondrichthyes; order Orectolobiformes; family Ginglymostomatidae; genus Ginglymostoma; species Ginglymostoma cirratum. The sequence goes on along the minus strand of JAHRHZ010000263.1, from coordinate 25,781,392 downwards.
ACACAGTTCCTACACAATCCCCTCTGCAAAGTTGGAGCCACTTAAATGCCACTTCCTGCCTGGCTGTATTTTCTTGGCAGGTGGGAGGGGGATGGTGATTGGTTGGAATCCATGGAAAGCCACAGAAAAGGGTCTCTCCTCCTCTGGCTGTGGCAGCTCACAATATCAATGGAACATTTTTTTTGTCTGTCTGTGATATTCATTGATTTTGCAAGGAAGCCTGTAACTTGACCTTAAATCTGACTTCCTCTGCCCTGTTCCTCACGGCAACATGAAACACATTAGCCTTGTATCTCGGTGAAGTGCTAAATACTGTAGTTATTTTTGACTTCAACTCCCTTTCATCTCAGAAGTAAATAGATAGTTACAACACAAAAGTGTATGACCCAACACCTGAGACACCTCTCTGGAACTTTAGATGACTCATAGTCTAGTCTTTGTAGACTTGTAGACTTGGAGACTGCCACTAAGCATAACTACCTTGCATCTTCTTCTCAGTAAAACAAATTAAGCCTTGCTTTTATTTCTAGCGATCAGACCACCAGACTTACTGCCGGACAGGCTTTAGAACAGATGATGCATGACATCTAGCCGATAATCCCAAAATACAATAATCTTATAAACATTATAATTGTAATACCAATGATTGGCAAAAAGTTCTTAACAACCCAAAACCATGTTAAAATTGGTTTTCGAAAAATAACAAAATTCCAAACATCAATTTTCCATCTTTGCTCCTTGAAATTTTAAAATAAAGCAGTATGCATCTAGAACTCAATCAAAAGAGAAACAAACATAATAATTGATTTTATATATTATTTATTGTCAGATTCTGCTTAACTGTTGAAGTGTCTATAAGAACTTAAAATCCAAACAAGTATGATGTTCAGTATTTGATACATCAAACACAGTACAGAATGAATAACAGTAGAAGAATACCCAGTAAAGGTACAGCATCCTATTTGACCCTTATACTTGATAGGGTAGGGTTTCTTTATGAGATAAAGGGATTGGGCTGCTATCTCTGAATACCTAATGAAATCAATAAAATATCAAGTGCTAAGAATAAAGAAATATATAGTCAACACCCATCAAAAAAGGAGAATTCTGAAATAATCCTTGTTTCAAAATTTAAAACCTTGTAATTATCAAATGACATATATATATTTCTAAATTCTAAGCTTTCGATGATGCCAAATAAATCATGAGCTAAAGTAATGTATTGGCTGTTAGATATATTTACACCTGTGGGCAGCTAAGTTAAAAAAAAACATATTGTTAAAAAGGCTGATTGACAGCAATGGATTATTGTGCATTAAGAAAACTCTGGAGTGGGCATTCTATAGCACTTTTAAAATGGTCCATTTAGAGGCTGTGTTAGGTATGAGAAATCTTGCGGTGAGAGCACATTTATTGAGAGAGGAGAAATTTAGCCTCAGGAAAGTGATTGACATATGCAGATATGAAGAAGATGCGAGGTCAGGTGAGTGACAGGCTTTGACAATAAATCTGCAGTTGACTAAGTGTTATATCAAAGAGACAATGGGAATCAGGGCAAAGACTCTAAGATAGTTTGATTCATACATGGCACATAGGAAGATAGTTGTAGTTGTTGGATGTCAGTCACCTCAGCCCCAGGACAGCTCTGCAAGAGTTTCTTAGGACAGTGTCCTAGGCCCTAATATCTTCAGCTGTTTCATCAATGACCTTCCCTCCATCGTAAGTCAGACTTGGTGATGTTCATCAATGATTGCATAATATTCAGTACCATTCGCATATGCTCAGATACTGAAACATGTCCATGTCCAAATGCAACAAGACATGGATAATATCCAGGCTTGGGCTGAAAACTAGCAAGTAACAAATGCCAGTCAATGACCATTCCCAACAAGAAACAATCTAACCACTGTTCCTTGAATTAAATGGTGTTGCCATGACAGAATACTCCACTATCAAAATCTTAGTGGTTACCATCAACCAGAAATTGAACTGGATTCACCATATAAATACGCTGGTCATAAGAGCAGGTCAGAGGTTAGGAATATTGCAGTGAGTAACTCATTTTCTGGTCCCAGAAGTTTGTCCATCATCTATAAAGCACAAGTCAGGAGAGTAATGGAATGCTGTCCAATTTCCTCAAGAAGCTCGACACTATCCAGGACAAAGCAGCCGCCTTGACTAGCACCACACCCACAAACATTCAGTCACATCAACTCTGATGCTCAGTTGCAGCAGTATGCACTATCTACAGGATGCAGTGCAGAAATTCACCAAACATCATTAGACAGCACCTCCCAAACCCACGGCCACTTCTGCCTAGAAGGATAAGGGCAGCAGATACATGGGAAGGCCATCACCTTCAAGCTCCCCTCCAAGCCAATCTCCATCCTGACTTTGTAATATAACATTGTTCCAGCTGGGTTTTAAAAATTGCAACAGTGCCAGGAATCCTGGAAGATGCTAGAAGTGGCCAATACTCTCACAATAGCTGAATGGAAGATCGTGTGTGTGTGGAGTGCCAAAGAGGCATGGTGCTTAGTCCATGAGGTGAGCTGTGGAGAATAACAAGAGGAAACATGCTTGAGAGAAGACATACTACAGAGAGAAAACCTCTACAAATTTCTCCAAAATTGATGCTTCGCTGATTTCTGGCAATTTTCAGCCCATTGAATCGGACAGTGAAATATCTTGCTTAAATTAAGTAAGCTTTCTAATGATGCAACTTTCCATGTGTTGCAAGAAATAACGATGAAGGCATAGCGATTGGAATGAGGTCAGCCTGGTGGACCTCATAGAATTGACTTCCCTGATTAGGGCTGTTAAGCTGGTCCAATCAGGGAGTTCTGGCTCCAGGAGCCAGCTCTGAGCTAGCTGGGTCAGTTTCATGCCCTATGTACATGTAAATAAAAGGTGATATGGTGGTGAGATACTGGCCTCTGTGGAGTTATTTTAGAAGGGATAGCTTGAAAGCATCAAGGTCACTCCATAGCAAAATGATGATGGTTTATTGGGTATACAAAGATAAATTAACAACCAAGATGGCATTTTATAGAAACAAAATTGAGTAATTATCCCTAATGAGTTAAGAAGAAAAATGCAAAAATGCATCCATGCTCCCAAGGAAATGAGTTGTGTCCAAGTTGAGTACATTGCCCAAGTATGAACAATGAATTTAAGGACCACATCAGCAGTGCAGTCCTTGCAATGAGTGCCAAGCAAAACAAGAGCAAGAGCCATTAGAGTCACAGAGTCCTACAACACGGAGACAGGCCCTTTAGCCCAAACTGGTCTGCACCGACCAAAATGTCCATCTACGCATTTCCCTTCACTCTCTCCATATCCCTGTAAACCTTTCCTGTCCATTCATTCATCCAAATGCTTTTAAAATGTTGTTAATGTATCCGCCTCAACAACTTCTGCCGGCAGCTCATTCCATATGTGCACCATCCTCCGTGTAAAAAAGTTGCCCCTCAGGTTCTCATGTATTCTTTCCCCTCTTACCTTAAACTGATGCCCTCTAGTCCTCGATTCCCCAACCCTGGGGAAAAGACTGACTGCATTCACCATATCCATACCTCTTATTATCTTATACAATTCTACAAGGTCCTCCCTCAATCTCCTATGCTCTAAAGAAAAAAATTCCTAGATTGTTTAACCTGTCCCAATAACTCAATCCCTTGAGTCCTGCAGTCTTTCCAGTTTAATAACATCCTTCCTATAGCAAGGTGACCAAAACTGAACACAATACTTCAAGTGCGGCCTCACCAACATCCATTTCAACAGCAACATAACTTCCCAACACCTGAACTCCAAGGTCCCTCTGTTCCATTACACACCTTAAGGCCCCACCATTCTCCATGAAACTCCTACCGTGATTTAACTTACCAAAATGTAACACCTCATGCTTTTCTATATTAAACTCCATTTGCCATTTCTCGGCCCACTTCCCCAGATCCTGCTGCAATTTCTGACAATCTTCTTCACTGTCCACGATACCGCCTATTCTAGTGTCATCCACAAACTTATTAATCATGCCTTGTACATTGTCATCCAAATCATCGATTTAGGTGACAAACAGCAATGGACCCAGCACTGACCCCTGAGGCACACCACTAGTCACAGGCCTCCAGTCTGACAAGCATCCATCCACTATTACTCTCTGCTTCCTACCATCAAGCCAATTGTGTATCCAATTTTCCAGCTCTCCCTGGATTCCATGTGGTCTAACCTTCCAGGGCAACCTACATGTGAAACCTTATCAAAGGCTTCACTGAAATCCATATAGACTATGTCTACCGCCCTGTCCTCATCAACCTTCCTGGTCACTTCATCAAATAACTCTAACAGATTTATCAAACGATAATTCCTGGAAACATGGCACTCCACGAAGCATGCTATTAATAAGCACTTTGAACTCGACCCCATATACATTCCACTATGAATATCATTTGATGTCACCACCCTACTCACATCAATAGACATACCACTAGCAAGGGAAACAATGACAACACTACTTGAACAAGAACATGACCCCAGTGAAACTATCTCCAAGGACAACATGCTTAAACTACTGGACCTATGCCTGACCATCCACTTCACCTTCAACGGCCAAACGTATGAGCAAATCAGCCGGACACTCATGGGATCGCCTGTCTCCGGATTCATAGCAGAAGCAGTGATGCAAAGACTGGAAAGGACGTCCCTTCCGCAAATCCAACCTAACTATGGAGACGCTACGTAGACAACACCTTCGTCATCATTAAACTGACCAAATTAGGAGAGACACACAAACTCATAAACATCACTCTCACTGGAATAAAATTCAGCAGAGAGGAAGAGAAGAACAAAGTACTCCCATTCCTGGACGTCATGGTACAAGGTGTAGAGCTGGATGAACATTTCTGAAGAAGGGTCTAGGCCTGAAACGTCAGCTTTCCTGCTCCTCTGATGCTGCTTGGCCTGCTGTGTTCATCCAGCTCTACACCTTGTTATCTCTTTGTCATAATAGTTAGCAGGCCTCAATCCAATGTGGAGGGGGAGTCTTCACTGAGGGGATGTTGGCACAGTACGTCAAGAGCAGCTTTCAATAGCAGTCCAGATGCAGTTCTGAGCGGTCAGAGCCAGAATTTTCTCTTCATAATGAGCTGAATGATGGGCTGCACCCCATCATATCTGTCTTGATGCTTTCTGCCCTGTTGTGGGCTGTTATCCTCCTGGAATGAGTATTAAAGAAGACAAAAGGTAGATGGCACAGCTATTACTGCTGATGCAGGTCAGGTCCTGACCGAGTGAGTAGGCAGCACTGAGGGCATGTAGACCTAGAGTGTTGATGGTGGAGCTGGATGAGAGCGAGTGAGGAAGATGTTGCAGGCAATGAGGGAGAATGGGCAAACTCCACACCAACAGTCACCTGAAGGTGGAATCAAACTGAGGTCCCTGGCACTGTGAGGCAGCAGTGCTAACCACTAGCCACTATGCTGCCCACAATGTCAGGTCTGGGGCAAACATTAGGCACTGAGCAGGGCAGCTCCAGGCTGACAGTGCTTGTCCAGGTACTTGATGGGCTTTTAAAGATGGCACCAGTGCCAAGGATATCAGTCAATTCCATATCTTCAATGAGTGGTGTGTTATTCCGGAGAGGGCATGCGGTCAGATAGGGCAGAGATTGGACCTGTTACACACTGACATTGAAGCAGTAACAGGCATTAAGGTGTGGATTTGATATGATTTGGTGAGAAAACCTACTCAGCCACATGGTGAGAAACAGTTCTCCACACTCAGCATAACTTGAGCGGCCAGATAATAGTATGATTCAGCCCCTATATGTGCAATGCATGTGCCTGGACTGATGGGGATAACAAACTGTCTATGCATCACAACAATCGTGTGTGTTGTGCATAGCTCACAATGTAAATGATGCATGGAAATTTCTTTGTGTTTTTATATGGAAAGGAGATGCTTAGGGCAGAAATGCAGTACCGTGCTAACATAGTTTCTGGCTTTCCAGTCATGTGACCTCCATTCATTTCAAGCTTCCACCTTACATGTGCTTCAATAAAGAAATAGTACAAGCTAGGTTGTTGCTCTGTGAACTCATAACACTGAGAGGTGGCAGGATGTTCTGTCCACTTGCTGAAGGGTGTCTGAAGACATGACAAAGAGTCATAGCAGATTCGAAATATTGACTTTGTTTCTCTCTTCATTGATACCGATGAGCTTCTCTGGCATTTTCTGTTTTATTTTATTTCAGACCTCCAGCATCGGCAGTTCTTTGCTTACATATAAGTATGGCTGTAGGGGTTGTGACTGTTAATCACCAAATCATTTACATCCAGCGGTAGAGCCAATAAGAGGGGAAAGAGACTGTAAAAGATCACAGACAGGTAGTAAATGATGGGACAGGGTTTGACTGGATTTCTTGGATAAGAAAGGGGTTGCCGTCCACTTATCAGAAGCTCAGACTTTTTTATGGCACCCAATGAAGCACTGAGGCCCTTCCTGGGCCTCTTCTTCCCCAAAGCCCTAACTCTTGGTTTGTAGCCTTAAAGAGGCACCCAGTTCAATAAACTGCCAAAATACCATTGGTCTTCTTTTTATCTTGTAGGGCTCCCAATTAACTTATGCTGACCAGGCTCCCCTGCATCAGGATGGTTGCCTTAGCCAACAGCCAAAAGTTTAGGGTTAAATCTGCTGCAGGGCAAATATGAAGAAAGAAACAGAATCACTCAATTTTATTTCCATTCCATTAGGTTTCTGACAACCAGATAAAGGTATTCAAAGTAATGAGGTGTCTGGACAGAGTGGATAAGTAGAAAATGTTCCCACTTATGTAAACATCGAGAACAATTGGGCATAGGTTTAAAGTAATTTGTAAAAGAAGCACAAGTGATACAAAGAAAAACTTATTCATGCAGTGAATGTTAGGATCTGGAATGCACTATCTGAGTGTGATGGAGGCTGGTTAGGCCAAGCCGTTCAAAAGGGAATTAGACAGTTATTTGAAAAGGAATAATGTGCAGGGTCATGGGGAGAAGGAAAGGAATGGCACTATGTGAGTTTCTCATTTGAAGGGCTGATACAGATAGGCCAAATGGTCTCTTTCTGCACCATTAAAATTCTGAGATTCTGCGATTCAGACAGAGATAAAATTCTAGGAATTAAGTTCTATTTTGCTGACAAACAAATGTTTGGGTTGCCCATTGTAAACGCCACCTGATTTTTCTTTTTCATTGAAAATTCAAATCTCCACACTATTTAGTTTGGAAATTACAAATGCACTCAAAAGGTACATCAGCTATTAATAGGTGCATCAGCTAGCTGAACATCAGGTTAGCTCAGTTGGCTGGCTGGTTAATTTGTGACACAAGAGCACTACCAACGATGTGGGTCAATTCCTGTACCAGCTAAAGTCACCACAAAGGTTGTGCCTTTTTAACTTTTCCCCACACCTTAGGCTCAGTGACCTTCAGATTAAACTCACCTCCAGTCATCTTTCTCTAATCAGAGAGCAGCCCCATAGTCCTCTGGCATTATGGCAACTACAGACATGAAACTGAAAAACATTCCTTTTCAACGCAGTGATAGAATTTACTGCAGGGAGATTAGAAAATCTTGGAACAGATGGTGAAGCTGAATTAATTGGTCAAAACTGTAAATCTTTTTGAATACTTTCCCTGTTGGAAGAACAGAAGGTTAAACAAGTAACAAAAAAGCAGGAAGACAGGCCATGAAAGTGCAGCGTCTAAAGATACAAAAAAGAAAATTCAGTTTAAACAATGTAGTTGTACAAATACTCATTTAAATGTATAAAAATAATGGGCCCTGACAGTGCAGATGAAATACAGAGCATAAGGACAATGAAGTCAATGCTCTCATGACAGGTGAGAGTAAAATATCCACTGGAAAAAGGATGAATTATTTGATTTGATCTTGATCATGAAAGTTTAAAGAAAGAAGAAATGACTGTACACAAAGCTGAAACCTCTTGCATTACACAAAGCAAGGAGATAATTCATTCATGTAACAGACATATCCAGTGAACTGACAAGAGTTTTGATTCTGTAATCATTCATCATATGTCGTACTATGGCAACAGGTGCTGTTAGCTACCATTTCTTGCAGATTTTCTTGTCAACTTTTTGATCCCAAGGCAAATAATTCTGAATTCCTCTGAAAGATACCATGCTTTCCTAAAACCACTGAAATACCTTTCATGGTTCATTTCGTGAAAACAATTCTGACCGATCACACTAACTTGGCTCCGTTGCTTTAGATAGCAATCGTTCTAGTCAGACATATTATTCCAAAGATCGCTTTGTAATTCTGAAAATTATAAGCTTTAGGTTCTCTGTGATGCATCCTAATTAATTATACCAAAACTCTAGAAATGTTAACAATAATAAAAGAAAAGCTATCTCAATTAAATCTAGTCACCTGATCTCTTTTCTTTGTTCACATGCATTTGAACACATGAAATGGATAATCTAGAAAAGACCATCCTAGTTCATGTATCAGAACTGAGCTGAGCATTATAGACAATAGACAATAGACAATAGGTGCAGGAGTAGGCTATTCGGCCCTTCGAGCCAGCACCAGCATTCATTATGATCATGGCTGATCATCCACAATCAATGTCCTGTTCCTGCCTTATTCCCATAACCCTTGATTCCATAATGATGGAATCCATAATAATGATTCCATTATAATGTTAAATACCTGATTTATATATATTTTAGCATCATTTATGTTTAATTTTGGAGTTTTGAATTTTTATCTCGTGGCATGTCTGCTTTCTGTCTATCTGAAGGCATTCAATAGTTAACTTCTAAGTATTTGTGGCCAAAGTAATGTCTTTTAAGAACAGTCTATGAGGGAGAGATTTTAAGGCTGCTGGAAATTTACTTACTTTGGGACAGTTTACAAGCCAGCTAAGTAAACATTGTAGTGCATAATGTTTTCAAAAGGAACATTCTGGAAATACTATTTTGGACTTCTGAGGAAACACCCAAAGCCTGAAAGAAAGGTTTTTTATTTCAGTTGTGTAGTTTTGCAGTGTTTTTAGTGGAAGCTGAATGTAGAAACATAGAAAATAGGAGCAGGATTACATCATTCGACCCCTCGAGCCTGCTGATGGCTGATCATCAAACTCACTACCGTAATCCTGCCCTCCCTCTAAATCTCTTGATACCTTTAACCATGGGAACTATATCTATCTTCTTCTTGAAAACACAATGTTTTGGCCTCAACTACTTCCTGTGGTTGTGAATTCCACAGGCTCAGCACTCTTCTGGGTGAAGAAATTTCTCCTCATCTCAATCCTAAAAGTTTTACTCCTTACTCTTAAATGATGATCCCTAGTTCTGGGTTTTATTTTAATGTAATTTATGTTTGATTTTGGATTTTTGAATTTTTATCTAGTGGCATAAGGGAATGTGAAGGTATTCAATGGCTAACCCCACCATTAGGAATATCTGTCCTGTGTCTAACCTGGCCAGTCCTATTAGAATTTTAAGTTTCTATGAGATCCCCCTCATTCTTCCAAACTCCAATGAATACAATCCTAATTGACTCAATCTCTCCTCATACATCAGTCCTGCCATCCCAGGAATCAATTTAGTAAACCTTAGCTGTGCTCCTTCTATAGCAAAAGGACCCTTCCTCAGTTATGGAGAGCAAAGCTACACACAATATTCCAGGTTTGGCCTCACCAATGCCCTGTATAATTGCAGCAAGACATCCTTGTTGCTGTACTCAAATCTTCTCACTCTGAAGGCCAACATGAATTCCTTCCCCAGTGGCATTGTGGGTCAACCCACAGCAGGTGGACTGCAGCAGTTTCAAGAAGTTAAATAAATGCTGACCAGCCAGCGATGCCTACATCCCAGAACTGAATAAAAAAGACATACATTTTGCCTTCTTTACTGTCTCCTGCACCTACATGCTTAATTTCAGTGACTGAAGGACACTCAGGCCCTGTTAGACATTCCCTCTCTCAATTTACAGCCATTCAAATAATAATCTGCCTTCTTATTTTTGCTACCAAATTGGAAAACCTAACATTAACCCACAGCATGCTGCATCTGCCATGCATTTACCCACTCACTAAAACCATTCAAATCACATTGCACCATCTCTGCGTCCTCCTCACAGCTCACCCTTCCATCCAGCTTTGTGCCATCTGCAAATTTTGATGTATTAGATTTAGTACCCTCATCTAAATCACTGACATATATTGTGAATAGCTGCTGCCTTAAAATGGAACCCTACAGTACTCCAATAGTCACTGTCTGCCATTTAGAAAAAGATCCATTCATTTCTATGCTTTGCTTCCTGTCTGCTAACCAATTTACTAACCATCTAAATACCTTATCCCGAATCCCATGTTTTCATTTTAAACATTAATCCCTTAAGTGGGACTTCTCTAAAAATTTTCTGAAAATCCAAATAAACCATTGCTCTCCTGATCAACCCTGTTAGTAACATTCTCAAAGAATTCAAGTAGATTTGTCAAGCATGATTTCCTTTTTGTAAATCCACACTGAATGTCTGATTCTATCACTGTTTCTGCATAAAGAGCTGCTCCTGAGAAAAGGAGAAGATAATTAAGAATTATTGAAAAAAGCTTACCTGAGTATAAGGAGTTTAGTTTAAAATTTCTGGCCAGAAGTGTTTGGTTAAAACCCTGGAGAGGTTATTTGATGCTGAGCAAGTTTAAGCTCGGTTATATGACAAATCAAGGAAATGGCTATCAGATTCTTGTGACTGTAAATTAAAGGCAGAGCTACATAAAAGTCTTTTTGGATTAGATCATAAGAACAAAAGTCACAGGAGCAGAAGAGGACCATTCAGCCTATTAAGTCTGCTGCTCCATTCAATTAGATCATGGTTGATCTAATAATCCTCAATTCCACTTTCCTGCCTTTTCCCCATAACCCTTGATAACCTATTGACTAATAATCTTTGTTTCAGCCTTGAACATACTTAACAACTGAATCTCAACAGCCCTCTGTAATAAAGAATTCCAGAGGTACACTACTCTCTGACAGAAAAGAAACCCTCCTCATTTCTGTCTTAAATGGGACACCCCCTTAACTATAGGATTATGTTCTCTATTCCTAGATTCTCCCAGAAGGGGAAATAAGCTTTCTGCGTCTCCCTTATCAAGGCCCTAAGAATCTTATATGATAGGTCCAATAGGTCTCCTCTGACTCTTCTAAATTCCAGTGAGTAAATGCCCAACCTACTGAACATCTCATCATAACAAAACTCCCCCATAGCCAGGATCAAACTAGTGAACATTCTCTGGACTGCTTCTATTGCAAGTCTATCTTACCTGAGATGGGGGTGCAAAATTGATCATAGTATTGTAGTTGTAGCATGATTCATGCCTTCAATAATTTTAGCAATAATTTTAGCCCTATTTTTAGACTCAATTCCCTTTGAAATAAAAGCCAACAACCCATTTGGTCACTCTATTACCTGCTGAATTTAGACGCTAACTTTTTGTGATTCTTACATGAGGACCCCAAAGTAACCTGTGCTGTGGCTTTATTGCAGTCTCTCTCCTCTTAAGTAAATTTCAGCTCCTCTATTTTTCCTGCCAAAGAGCATTATCTGATATTGTCCCACATTATATTCCAACTGCCGAGTTTTTGCCCATTCACTTAACTGACCTATATCCCTCTACAGACTCTTTGTATCATCCTTATTGCCTACCCACCTATCGCCTATTCAGAAAAGGTTCAAGAATGAATAGTAAAGAGCATTCTCCCTGGTGGTTGAGTACTGTAAATTGACTAATGGATTGTATTTTACCATGTATTGCAAATTTTTAAAATGTGTATTATACACATTCTTCTACATGTAATGGTTCCATCTGGTAGACTGGTTATTAAGGTTAAATCACATGGGACCCAGGAAGAGCTAGCCAATTAAATATAAAATTAGCTTGATGGTAGGAAACAGAGGGTGGTGGTAAAGGGTTGCTGTTTAGACTGGAGGCCTGTGACCAGTAGTGTGCCACAAGGATTGGTGTTGCGTCCACTGTTGTTTATCATTTATATAAATGATTTGGATGAGAATATAGGAGGCATGGTTAGTAAGTTTGCAAATGACACCAAAATTGGAGGTGTAGTGGACAGTGAAGAAGGGTACCTCAGAGTACAACAAGATCTTGATCAGATGGGCCAATAGGCCAAGGAGTGGCAGATGGAGTTTAATTTCGATAAATGTGAGGTGCTGCATTTTGGAAAGTTAAATCAGGGCGGGACTTACACAGTTAATAGAGCCCTGGGGAGCGTTGTCAAATAGAGAGACCTAGGGGTACAGGTATATGGTTCCATGAAAGTGGTATCACAGGTAGGTGATGCTGGTGAAGAAAGCATTTGACATACTTGCCTTCATTGGTCAGAGCATTGGGTATAGGAGTTGAGACATCATAATACAGTCGTATAAGACATTGGTAAGGCCACATTTGGAGTATTGCATACACTTACGGTCGCCGGGCTGTAGGAAGGATGTTATTAAACTGGAAATGGTGCAGAAAAGATTCACAATGACACCAGCAAACAGCCAAAGAACTGTCTCTTGCAAGCTAATTCTACCCCTGAAATATCCCTGCAAAATAAAAGTCATTCAAAGGGGTCATAAGGACCATTATACCTGTACCTCTGCAGATGTTGCAAGGAACACTGCATAAGTATAATTTAATAACTTTGGACTTCTCCAGGAAGATCTCAAAAGAAAATGCTTTTAATATGTGAACAGTGAAATGGTCTGTTTATCAAAATCAGTTGTTTAGTTAATCGATCTGCATGTAAATGTCACAGATCTCATTGTTGCTAATTGGTGAGTTTATAAAATATTTTTAACTCCTTAATCATTTTTGTATCTTGCACAACTAGTTTGTTTTGTAAGTATGAAAATAGAACATAAAACAGTACAGCACAGTACAGGCCCTTCGGCCCACGATGTTGTGCCGACTTCATCTTTGATTTTGTATCTTTTACTTATGGTTTCAAATTGCTTCAACTTGTTTTCTAAGCTTACGAGTTTGGGAAGACTTGACCGTTAGGTTATTCTACCCAGGTATATTCACTGAATCCTAGATACAGCTAGAGGCACGATCTGAAAAAAACATGAGACCTAAATCGCCACTTGAAACATTGTAGAGCAGATCATTATAATCTGAAAAGACAAAAATATATTTCAACCAAGTGGGAGTGGGCAGTTGAAATGAAGTGTTTACATATACATAACCAGCCACAATCTGGCCAGCTGTAAAATTTATCTGCAGACAGCATAATGAGCTCACAGACCAATCCTCTGGAAATATGCAAAACAGGCAATAATCACGTCTTTTGGAGCCAATCTGCTATTTTTAACGTTACGTTTAAATGGGATGATATCCTTGCCCTGACCAGGAGAGGCCTAGAATGTTAATTTTGTGATTTTTCTTTTAACTTCTTTGTGGAGCAAGCAGAAAAATGCAGGAATGTTTCTCAAATGAAAGAAATCTCAAACTTTCCTGGACTGGCTTTCCTCCTGTTTCCCTCAACCAGAATGCCTCTCCCAGATCTATGGTGGAGCTTGTCACTACAGCCCTGAATTCCCAACCCCTTGCCATCTGATTTTAAGAGCTGACGATCAACAGCCAAGAGTTGATATGTGAATGAGATGTGACTGCAAGGCCACCTCTTGCTGCTCTTGGGCAGGTAGGCCACTCTCTTTCCAACATTCTCATGTGCGAGTCAGATTTAAGGTCAAAGTTGCTGAGTCTTGTCAACATGGCCTGGATTTTGGTGGAGCTGAAACAACTTTGAAGCCATTTAACAACAGCAGGTGGGATTTTCACCTTCATTCCTGGCTGCCCCAGTTTTTACTTGATTGGGATAAAGCTGTGTGTAGCAATCTGAACATGACTGGCTTCATTGTAGGGGTAGGAATCTCCAAGCCCTCCACAATTTTTTTTGTGTGTGCCAGCTTCTCCGGGACTTATTGCATCATGAATCTCACAGAGGTCATAAATCAATCTAGATTTGGAAATCTTTCGAAAGTTAGGTTCAAAAGATCTTATCCATGCCCTCCAAGACAAACTCATGTCAACTCAGTGTCAACTCAAATGACCCCCACAGCAATCATACCAATTAACTTGTGCCTCCATCCATCTCAATGGTTCCTCATACCAACCATGCCAAGTGAAGGACCTTCCATTCCTATTCACTGCCCAGACCTAGTGGAGATGAAGTCCTGCCTTCACAATGAGAATAGTCTCCATTACGCTGCATGGCGTTATCACTTTGCTAAATGGGACAGACTTCAAACAGATTACCAATTCAAGACTGGGCATCCATGAGATGTTGTCAGCTATCAACAACAACAGAATTATACTCTAACACAACCTGAAAACTCACAGCATGGTATAGGCCGTGGCTCAATCATTACCATCAAGCTTGGGGATCAAATCAGACTCAATGGAGAGCACTAAATAAAAACCAAAAGAACTGCGGATGCTGTAAATCAGGAACAAAAACAAAGTTGCTGGGAAAGCTCAGCAGGTCTGGCAGCATCTGTGGAGGAGAAAACAGAGTTAACGTTTCGGGTCCGGTGACCCTTCCTCAGAACTGAGTTCCGTTCCTCAGTTCTGAGGAAGCGTCACCAGACCCGACACGTTAACTCTGTTTTCTCCTCCACAGATGCTGCCAGACCTGCTGTGTTTTTCCAGCAACTTTGTTTTTGTTTAATGGAAAGTACAACAGGGCATGCCAGGAGCACCACCAGGCATACCTAAAAATGAGGTGTCAACCTGGTGAAAATACCAAACAGGACTACTTGCATGCAAAACAAAATACGTAGCAAGTGATAGACAGTGTTAAACAATCCCACAACCAACAGATCAGATCTAAGCTCTGAAGTCCTGCCATATCCAATCATGAATGGTGGTGGACAATTAAATAACTCATTGGAGGAGGAGACTCCACAAGTAGTCCCATCCTTAATGATGGAAGAGGCCAGCACATCAGTGCAAAAGATAAAGCTGAAACTTTCACAGCAACTTCAGCCAGAAGTGCCAAGTGGATGATCCATCTCAGCCTCCTCCAATGGTCCCCAGCAACACAGATACCAATCTTCAACCAATTTGATTCACTCCATGCGATAGCGAGAAATTATTGGAGGCACTGGATCCTGCAAAGACTATGAGCCCCCCTGACAATATTCTGGCAATATGAAGACATCTGCTCCAGAACTTTCTACTCCCCCAGTCAAGCTGTTCAGGCACAGTTGCAACACTGGCATTTACCCAGCAGTGTGGAAAATTGCCCAAGTATGATCTGGACACAAAAGCCAGGCAGATCCAATCCAACCAATTACCGCCCAATCGGTTCTACTCTCCATCATCAGTAAAGTGATGGAGGGTGTCATCAACAGTGCTATCGAGCAGCACCTGCTCAGTAATAACCTGCTCAGTGATGACCAGTTTGGTTCTGCCAGTGCCACTCAGCTCCTGATTTCATTACAGCCTTGATTCAAACATGGACAAAAGTGCTTAATTCCAGAGGTGAGGTGAAAGAGATAACCCTTGACAAGGCTGCAAGCAATGAATTTGGTATCAAGGACGACAGCAAAACTGGAATCAATGGGTATCAGTGGGAAATCTCTCCATTTGTTGGAGTCATACCTGGCACATAGGAACATGGTTGTGGTTGTTGGAAGCCAATCATCTCAGCAACAGGACATCTCTGCAGGAGTTCCTCAGGGTAGTATCCTAGGCCCAACCATCTTCACCTGCTTCATCAATGACCTTCCGTCCATCATAAGGTCAGAAGTGGGGATGCTCTCTGATGATTGCACAATGTTGAACACCATTCGTTATTCCTCAGATATGGAAGCAGACAATTTTCACATGTAACAAAATCTGGGCAATATTCAGGCTTGGGCTTGGCAATTGGCAAGAACCATTCATGCCACGCAAATACCAGGCAATGACCATCTTGAATAAGAGACAATCTAACCACTGCTCCTTAATATTCAATGGTGTTATCATAATCATCATTAACCAAAAACTCAACTGTTCTCACCACATAAACACAGTGGCTATGAGACCAGGGCTAGGAATATTGCAGTGAGTAACTCATCTCTTGTCCACTATCTACAAGGCATAAGTTTGGGGTGTAATGGAATACTCCCCATTGTCTGGATGGGTGAAGCTCGAATAACATTCAAGAAGCTTGACACCTTGCAGGACAAAACATCCCACTTGATTGACACCACATCCGCAAGCATCCATTCCCTCCACCACCAATGCTCAGTAGCAGTAATTTGTAGAAACTATAAGATGCACTGCAGAAATTCACCAAAGATCCGTAGACAGCACCTTCCAAACCACAAACACTTCCATTTAGAAGGACAAGGGACAGATACATAGGAATGCCATGTCCTGCAAGGTCCTGTCCAAGCCACTCACCATCTGGACTTGGAAATATATCACTGCTCCTTTAGTGTCATTGGGTCAAATTTCTGGAATTCCCTCCCTGAGTCTCCTTTTAAGTCTACCAACAGCACATGGGCTGCAACGGTTCAAGAAGGCAGCACACTATCACATTCTCAAGGGCAATTAGAGACATGAAATAAATACTGGCCAATGAGTGAAAAAAGACGTATATTCCCTGTGAAGAACTAACAAACCCTTGAGTAACAATGACATGTTATATAATAGTTTAAGGGGAAAAAACATTGATAACTCTTTAGTGATAGAAAAACTGATTTCTCTTCAGCTCTATAAAACAGTCAATCAAACATTAAGCCATTAAAATATCAGTAGCAGCAGCTTTAACCATTTTACACCCCTTAATCTTGAGCAAATAAACATAGAGTTATTGACAAAACCACGGAAAAAATAACTTTTTGAAATGACGTAAAGATAATATCAAGCAAAGTAAAAGGTCACCTCAAACTGTGTAAATTAACTTTTATTGTCATAATCGTTTTATGAATCTGGGCCCTCAGCCAAGCATCCAAAATGATTGCTATGCTTCTTGGAATTCAGTATAAGGAGATGGAATAATCTTTCTTATCTCTATGAACGGTAGTAAGTGTTTAACAGTAAAGACTAGAATGTGATGATGGCAGTGAGGATCTGTTGATGGTCACAAAAGCAGGTGCAGGAGGAGATCAATAGGATCTAGGGCCACATAATTGGCTGGAAGTAGGACTGCCACCCGTCACTTAGATTCATGTACAAAATAATCAGAATGAATTAAATCAGCTCATTTACAAGTATTTGGAGTTTTTCCCCTTGTAGACAAGTGGTTAGATTGCTATTCATGGGTTGTTGTTTGAAACTTTAGACAAGTGTTTCCATCCTATGGAACCTTCTCATTCTCCTACTTCTGAAGAATTCTCATGTCTGTCAGAATGGCTGCTGGCAAGCCTCCCTTCTGTTCTTTTGCTTGGTCCTCCATTTCCAAGTGTTGCTTATCACCTCTAATAGTGCACCGAAACAGAAGTGGTCCAACAATTGGGCGCCTCCATAGAAGTCATCCATTAGATCACTACTACCACATTTCTAAAACTACATTTAGAGCTGCACCTTTAAAGCTTACTCAGATTACTGCATAATCAAAGTCAGAGTTCTACTATTTAACAGGTAGTGTTAAATGTGTAAATAAAATAATTATTCATAACATGGTCCATGACAATTTTATTCTCTATCTTTGGGAGATCTAATTCTGCTTATACATTTAATGGTGTTCTCTGTTTACTGTATCTTTTACATAACCTTGTGCACAACACATGCAACTGGAAAATGACAACTTCTTGTTACATACTTATTGGCTCTTAGTGAAAGAGTTGGAAGATAAAGGAG
Organism: Ginglymostoma cirratum; assembly: GCA_024137785.1. Taxonomy (NCBI): domain Eukaryota; kingdom Metazoa; phylum Chordata; class Chondrichthyes; order Orectolobiformes; family Ginglymostomatidae; genus Ginglymostoma; species Ginglymostoma cirratum. The sequence goes on along the minus strand of JAHRHZ010000263.1, from coordinate 25,763,529 downwards.
CCATAAAATGCCAAAAGAAAATATAGGTAGTGAACCCAACCATCTTCTCACCATCATACCATCTAAGAGCTCTTCCAGCCTTAACTTGCATTAGTTTACAGCCTGCAGCTACTTCAAGAATTGAATGTTCTCCCGTCTTTGGGTACTTTTTGGCCTTTTTGGCCATTCCCTCGGTGGAAGTGGTCACTCTCTGTCCTCCGCTTCCCTACTTGTCTCTCAGGCAGGCCATGGCCCTTCCAGAACCAACTGACCTGGTTTTGCAGGCAAATAGCTGTCATATCAGCCCCCTCCAGGTGCTGCCCCACAATGACTGTGTGCGTGTGTGTGCGTGTGCGTGTGTGTGTGCGCGTGTGTGCGTTTGTGTGTGTGCGTTTGTGTGTGTGTGTTTGAATCAACCCAAGGGATTTTATTTCTTCGACAATGTTGAAGGAAAACTAGAAGTTGAAGCTAAAACAGAGATTGCTGGAAAAACTCAGCACATCAGGCAGTATCTGTGGAGAGAGAAAGCAGAGTTAACATTTCGGGTCCAGTGGCCCTTCTTCAGAACCTGCTGAGACCTGATGAGTTTTTTTTTTAAGCAATCCCTGCTTTTGTTTCTTATTTCCAGCATCCGCAGTCCCTTGTTTTTATTTTAAATTTGTTTTAGAAGTTGAAGCGTTTTGGACTATGCTCCAAGAATCGGGGTTTGTAAAAGAGATACCATTTTACCCATAATTAAAAGATAATGCTGATTGGTTGGGCCATCACTAGCATGGAGATGTGGGAAGGACAGTTAACTTTCAATCTTAATTCTCAGACCGGACAGGTAGATTCTGATTAGTCGGGAATTACCATGGGGATGCAGCAGAGATTGACAGTCTGTACGATCCTTTTTCTGAAAAAAAAGTACAATGTACGTACAAGTTTCTTTTAACTATGTAAAACAATGTCCTGAGTACTTATATATGAGGTTTCCGGCACGTACAAATGTAACGCAGTGCGGACTCAGCTGATGATATTAAATTGGTTTCTGCTGTAGCACAGTCTGGATTATTCAATAAATGATTTCCAAATGCAGAATGACATCTAATGGTGGATATACCTTTCTGAGGCCTGCAGGCATGGGCTGGTTAAACATGCTGGGAAAGATGCCAGCTATGATTGGTCAATAAGATTTTGTTGAGACATTCGGCCTACATAGCTGACATCACACCGGTGTTATCTCATCAATGCCCAGCTGGTGTGCAGCCACACAAAGAGATACTATGGATGTGTGCTTTATTCACTGAGGGCCGCCGCGATGCTTTTAGGCTAAAGCAGTCTAACATTACAGATGATTCAACTCCATCGAAACAGATTTAGGTCCTCCTAGGAGATGAATAACATCCCCTTCAAATCTGAATTGTGAGGAATGCTACTGATGAGAGTCAGGTTTGCTACAAGAGCCACATGATCATCAGGTGTGTCATCGAGCAGGCTGCCTCCTGTTGAAGATGCTCTCCACAAACTAAGACCAGTCTGCATGCTCCCTTCAGTAATCACCAGCAAGGGTGCGAAGAATCACAGTATAGTTCTGTGTTCAGCACAACATTGCACAGCAGAGAGGAGCAGAAACAGTGTTTGGTCAAGCACCTTCTGAAATGTAAGATGGCTGATGAATATGTTGGTCAACCTTTGCTTAAGAAGGGGCGCAATTTGAAAATGGGGTGTCTCCTCCACAACAGCTGCAAACATTATTGCCTGGAATGCCAGGCTAACACAGCTCCAAAGTTCAATTAATTATCCGAACTGGAACAAAAAACAATGAAAAGTCACCAGCTGCACAAACTTCATCCCTCCTTTTGCTTCGCACAGCACAATTCTTCAACCATGCGCATAGATATTACACTGCATCTGCTCAGTGTGTTCACATCTATCATTAACCAACCGTAAAGGCAATTTGGCACTTGGCATACAATAATGTTTAATTTGGAAAAACATAACTAATCAGTGAATTTAATGAGGTGTCATATACAAACTAAACTGAACAGCATGACATTTTGTCAAACAGACATGTGCGTAACCCTAGGGAATTACAATTACGTTAATTTGTTTCCTTTTGTTTTAAAATGAAACATGTTCATGTGGCTTCAACAAAGGTAGATCAGGTTACTGAGATCCTTACCTGAACTGCTGATGTGTTTTTACCCTGTGACCCCTTGGTTTTGGAGTCCCTGAGAGCCATGTAAAAGACTGTTCTTTCTGATGGGACAGACTCGGCCATAAGGAGATGAGGTGGTACTGGTTGAGGTAAGAGGTTTCGAGTGAATATCCTACTTCCTAGTCCTCTCTCACCATCATCCCTCCCCAGGGTTAGCACCATATCACTTCTGCCAAAACAACTTGCTGACATTTAGTCACAAATTGTAAGGCCACGGACCAAGTAGCTGTCATCCTGTTTGTGGTGGCAAACATATTGACTTAGATTGTGTGATCCTGGCTGTAGTCTGTGTGAACTCATTTAGAAGAGAGGCCATCAGCTTCGCACATGCAGCCACTTTTGTCAATAGCAAACAATCTCACAATTACCTGTGCCATCTATCAACTAATGATTAAATTAGACTCCCCAGTGCTCTCCTGTGTTGTGTGAGAAAAGATAGGATAGATGTATGCTGGATAAAACAAGAGATGAGTGAGGCATTGTGTTATACCTCAAACTGTAGACGAATCATCAAATAAATGTATTCACCTTTCCTGTCCTACCTTAACTATTAAACTGCTTCCTACATTTTACCTGAGACTGGGTCAGAATGAACTTGCCACTGACATTGTGAGGGTTTCTTGGTCAGATAAGCAGGTTCGTCCTCACATTGCTGAGGAAAAATATGCCCTTCTTGCACACCAAGATATCAAATTTCAAAATACAGATATAATCATGCTCATCATTTTGGATTGGTCTTCTTTAAACAAATCCAGACAGCTAATCAGAAATTTGATCACAATAGTTAAATAGGGATATTGGCTTGTTGTAGGACATTTTGTGAAATTGATTTTGCTAAGTAGCTAATTCACCACAATTCTACCTTGAAGAATACTATTTATAACATACCTTCCTGGCAGGTCAGCTCTTGGTTTGCAATTCCACTTAACCTTGTTCTTTGCTACCTCTGTATCCCCACAGCTCAATGAGACATCTGCATCCACCTACAACTAAATTCTTGACCATCTTTGATTTTTGTCACTCTACCACTAGAGCAGTGCCTTCAACTGCCAATCAAAATCTTCAGGGAGTAAACAAAGTTTCTAGATCTGAAGAAGAGTCAAAGGACTCGAAATATTAACTCTATTTCTGGAGATGGTTCAGAAGAGATTTACCAGGATGTTCCCTATATGGAAGGTTTGAGTTGTAAAGAAAGGCTGGATAGGCTGGGATTTTTTTCATTGGAGCATAGGAGGTTGAGGGGTGACCTGATAGAAGTTTATAAAATAATGACAGGTATCAATAGAGTTGATGGTAGTTGCCTTTACCCTAGGATGGGGAATTTCAAGTCTAGGGGACACATTTTTAAGACGAGAAAAAAGAGATTTAAAGAAGACATACGAGACAAATTTTTTTTTACTCGGAAGGAGATTCACAGACTCAATGGAGTCTTCCCTTAAGCAATCTAACATAGATGTAAACACCTGCGAATCCCTCATTCCAAAGAAACCGTCTTGGAGGAAAAGCTTTATCTCTAGTGGAGCAACACTCACTTCACTCACTCTTTCCTTTTTTAAATTCCTGTAGAAACACTTGCTATACATCTTTATATTCTGAGCTAGCTTCACTCACAAAGTCAGCCAACATCATCTCTAATTATTACACAAATGCCATTCTTGATTATCAGTGTTACCCCTCCCTCTTTACCTAACCTTCTTTTCTTGACTGTCGTATATCCTTCAATATTCAGCATCCAATCTTTCATTCTGGAGCCATGTCTACATAATGGCTATCTCTTTTTATTTTTACTTCAATTTGTGCTATCAACTTGTTTACCTTATTATGTTGAGTTATTGCATTGAAGCTATCATCACACCCCATGGAAGCTTTCCAGAAAGAATAGTTAGGCAACCAAAGATTTAAAACATCAAAGAGCTACTGAAGGATGGATGTAAGTATAAAGTGCTCCACTAATGTTCGAAATATAAACTCAATGGTTGACATAATTGTTCGAACACCCAAACATAGCAAGATGTGAAAGATGCAGCTTTCTTCATGTAACCTGTGAAGGCATGTGTTAGAAAAAATGATTGGCACAGGCAATGTGTTAGATCAGAGATTGGTGCAGCCATCATTCAATCCAAACAGACCACACACAAAGAGTATCTTCCAGTTATTATAATAACAACCTGGTACCCTGCCAAAGACATAAAAATGAAATGCTCAACAATTTAGAATCTGATGCTGTTCATGGTGAGACAAAGGATAGTGAACACATCAGTCTCTTGGAAAACATAAATGTTATCACATCATCTGAAATGTTGGCAAAAATTTAAATTATCTGAGCTTAGAAAACTTGTAATTATTTATTATCAGCTAAGATTGACACAGGGCAAGTGCCTTTATACGTCCCTATGAATTCTAAAAAAATGTTTGCACCCATAGAAATGTGAAGCTATGACAAAGGCTATGGATGGAAAACTTTAGCATACAATGGTTCATCAATTCCATGTGCATGATCAATAATGCTGGAGTGCAATTACAGTCGATCCACTTGGATGTTGCAGGTGTTGTTATATATGATTGACATTGCTGGGCCAGAAATTGTATATGTACCAGCATGCCAAAATCTCCAATCAACTAATTGGTTACAATCCATGAAATCAGTCAAACAGCACAGACTCACCAGAAAATGCAGCAGACCATTAAAGGAACACTTGCAGATCTGAAAGTAGAAGACGAATGGAAAATTTCACTACCTTTTGAAATACTGGAGCAAAAAAATCTCAGCTCATTTCTGCGGAGAAATGAAAAATGAAAGTTCAAAACGAGAGAAAAGACTAGCTCAGGACAAACCCAAACTTGAGAATCCCATTGCTGAGATGATGAAGTCTTTAGGGGATGCCTTGGCTTAGCTCACAAAGATGAAGAGCTGAAGAAAAAGCAAAGCGAAGCAATATGAGCTATAAGCTCTGTATCATTAATCCGGTGAAAAGATTGCTAGTTTACAGAAATATCTGTAACAGCTCAAACATAAAATGGATAAGGTTCAGCAAGACCAGCTACAGAAACATTGGCTTAAGTTTAGAACAATGCTAAAGAAAATGACAGACCAGCAAAAACACCTGGAAATGCATACGACAAGGAGCTACAAACTGCTAATGAGATAGTCCTTTCAAAATTAGATGCTAGCAATGATGCTGTAGTGGGGCAACTTAAACAGAAGAGTGAAGACACCAAATTACCTGCAAGTGGAAATGTTATAGGCTTCAAAGAAAATAAAAAGTCAAAAGTAGTTGCAAGAACTGGACAGTTATTAGGGTGATCATGAAGGAAAAAATATACTAGACCAATACTAAAAGCTTTTGATAGAATTAGACGAATCCAGATGACAGAATCAGAGCTTGACAATGATTTAGAAACTCATAAGGAACAAAACAGATAAGACCAAGAAGATTTGAAACTCTTGAAATAGCTTAAGGAATAAAATCAGTCAGTGGCTAATCTGGAACAAAGCTTACCTGGAGTGCATCAGAATAAGTAAGTTCTTTAACAGCAAGTGGAACATAGGACTATACAGCACAGGAATAGTGTTGCGCCGAATGTTACACCATATTAAAAAAAACCCTTCTGCCCGCACTTTGTCCACATGTCTCCATTCCTTGCATATTCATGTACTTATTTAAAAGTCGCTTAAATGTCCCCTTTGTATCTGTCTCCACCACCCTGGCAGCACGTTCCAGACTCCCTTTACTCTCTGTGTAAAATACTTGCCCCTCACATCTTCTTTGAAATTACGCCCTCTCACCTTAGATGCATGGTGCTAGTATTAGGCATTTCAGCTCTGGGGAATAGCTTCTGACTGTCAGCTCTATCTATGCAACTCATAATTTTGTACACTTCTATCAAGTGTCCTCTCAGCCTCCACTGCTCTAGAGAAAACAACCCAAATTTTTCTAGTGTCTCCTTATAGCTCATACTCCAAATCCAGGCAGCATCCTGATAAACCTCTTCTGCACCATCTCCAAAGCTTCCACAGTCCATGAAAGTAAAATTTGACAACATGAGCAGGAATGACAGACAAGATTGCTAATGATTATAGAAATCAATGAAACCTCAAGGCAATGTCACCATCGTGAGATCTGGACATGTCAGCAAACTACTTTTAGTTATTTTAAGAGGGCAGTCTTTTTGTATTTTGGATTGAAATTATGAATAATTGACACTGCTTTAAATGAGGAGAATGTACAAGGAGTTGTTCACAGCTTGGAAAAATAAGTGAATGCTAACTGATGATTTTGAAACAATATTACCTTGTAGGGACATTGAGTTCAGCTAAATTGGTCACATTTGTTGTAGGTTCTGGAGAGTTCAGCAGAGCAACAACCCTCTGATTGATCAGGTTGCAGTTTAACACAGACAATGTGAGGGAAGTGAAACAGGGAAAAGCAAGAAAACCTCCTGAGCTTAACTGCATTAATCATTCTCCCTTTTCTCTGTAAAATTAGTCCCACAAATTTTCTGACAGAACAGCAGAAAAGGAAACACTTTCAGGAACACTAAAAGCTTTAGAACCTAAAGACAACACAAAAGACCTCAGGCCTAGCCAAGCAGTCAGTGAAGACTGATCCTTGCTGCGCAGATAACATTGAGGCACTACTGAAGAATCAAAAGGATTGTGAAACTAATTAATTTAGCTTGGCGATTTGGACTTACAGTACAGAACTGTATGTGTGCATGTGGAAAGTTTAAAAGGGGGCAAAGTTTAAGATGGTTAGATTAGAAATCCTGTTCCCTTACTATTGTTGTTCAAGTTAAGACTGTTGCAAGGAATAACCTTTTGTTTTATTTTTTCTGAAAATAATCTGATGTAGTTTGCTTGTATGCTGGCCTGCAGTCAGTCAGAGTCAAATTGAGATTTTTGGCAGTTTCATTAAACTCACATCTGAGGCAATTCTGGAAATAGTAGGGGACTTGATTTCCTGCGCATTGCCCTAGTGTGCCATGACAGTTGGGAGGCTAGTAGGCTCACTTGTTATTGTAAATAGTGAAACTCTCTTTTGTAAAGGAGGGGAATGTCTTTTTTACACCTTGTTTCTAAGTGAGGTCACCATTAAGGACCCTATGTGCTGTGTAGATTCAGTATTGCAACCAAACCAGTAAAGCGCAAACTGCACGTACAGATATTAATTGGGTTTTTCGTAATGCCTGATTCACAGCTTGTGTTTTCCTGCTTTTTATAAACTAACCCAAAGGAGTGAATCAGTCCCTGATGAGTGATTGATCATTAGACCATTATCATTAACATGACATGAGGCATCTGAGTTTCATCAAGAAGGCCATCACTAAACCAAATAATCTACTTCAGCCACAGTTGCAGCCCAAATCCAGGACATTAACAACATTGTAAAGGAGACCATGAGCCTTGGTGGGAGGTGGGTATGGTAGCAGGGTGGGAGATTCAAGAGAACACAGTGGCACCTACACTGGCCGGGTATAGAAGGTCATTGACCTGCACTGCTGCAATGTTAGCTATTCCTCCAGACCGTAGGGATGACACTGACACAGAGCGCAATCCTTAGACCATGCTGTCAAAGACTGATAGCAGGGCCTCCTCATGGTCCTCTAGGAAATGGATGCCCTGCATCTGAACTCCCAGATCCCATTCAGACATTTACAGTAGAATTTTCCTGTTCTTCTTTTGACATCTTCAAAAGGCTGTCCTTCAAGAGCAGGGCAGCTGCAGAATGCCAGGGATCATCCAGGTGCATAGTGGCCTGGGTGCTAGATGTCCCTATCTTTTGATGGATTTTTGGTGAGTTTTTTTGGGAACAGTGAGAGATTGAATGAGGCTGGAATTAGGCTAAACAGGGCACAGTGGGGTTAGGGTAGACAGTTAATGAGGTGAGCTTGGAAAGACATGCCGAGAGATTTTGCTGGAGCTTGGGAGGGGAGACCCTTATGATACTAGGTGAAATTAACATGTAGCAAAAAAAAATTACAAGATTCAGCTCCCTTTATGAATAACTAGTCTAACTAATGTGTTCAAATATGTTCTGCTCTTGAGTCGTTAAGACCTGGACATCCACATGGGCTGGATCTATGCCATCTAGCAGTTGGTATGTCTGCTTCCATTCAGTGTACCAGCCCAAAGATGACTTACAAAATTAATGATGAGTAAATCTTTGGTTTGCAAGTTCCTGTTCCCAGTCAAACTCTTTGTATCATGGAATACAGATTATATGCGTGAAACCACCCAGAGAAGCTCGGAATTTGTAGGTCCTAGTTCTAATTACACTGATGGCAGATTATTAGCCTCGGTTGCACATTGGAAAGGAATTGGCATTCTGTTTTGAAACTGAAAGTTTTAGAATAATCTGAAATGATTTAAATTACTGATGCTGTAGCTGCGCCATAGGGATGGACCTTATTAAACATCAGCAAGATTTTTGAGACAGCTCCAATTATAAATTTGTAAAAACCAGTCAGCCATCTGTTACAAAATGTAGGTAATTGAACGTCATCACACCATCCATGTTTTATAACAAGGAACTAGTGATATATTTCTTTTCATTAGCTTGCTAAAATTGACCATAATATTCTTTTGTGAGTGAGTATAAGTTTGAAAAATACTGTTGTGGCACTGAAGGTGCAGGAATTAGTCGTGCAATATCTATATTTTTAAGTTGTTTCGTTTGCTGTAAACATGTCACAATACCAGTCTTCTAAAAGTACAAAGATCTTTCTTTTTGTTTTAAAGTTGATCACCATTTCCCCATCACCCCCCTTACCTATTTGAATTTCCTCATGCTTTTTTGGACTTTACAGTGATTTGACCTGTGTAATCCCAAGTGAGCTCATTTAATTATAAAATCTCATTGAAAAATATTACAGTGAGAGCTGGCGGGATGACAGGTCCACAGCTCATGTGTTCACTATTGCAAAGCAAGCAGAGAAAACTGAGAAGGTTGAGGTGCAGGATCAGCTAAGGTCATAGAAGTGGGAGGGCTCTTGTGGTCAGTGATGCAATGGCAATGCTCCTAAATCTGAGCCAGCAGGTCTGGGTTCAAGTCCTACCTGCTCCAGAGGTATGTAACAACATCTCTGAAAAATACATAGAAGTGAAGGGAGGCCTTGTAGAAGACCCCCTACTCCAGAGTGGGTGAATAATGTAGTGTATCATCTGTATAGTTCAGGAATTTAAGGCTCATTTTGATCAGACCAATGGATGCATAGCTGTCATTGTATCGCTTCCCAGGCTCTGTATGCAGATATCTGACTGTCATCATGAGAGATCTCCTGAGTAATTACCCCTTATCTCCCAGAAACTGACTATCCAAAAGTTCCAGTGAGCAAAACGTTTCCGGCACCTGGTGTTCTAAGTACGTACGAGTCATAACTATTCCTGGGACAATGGGCACAAGGTGTAATCCTTTGTATAAGGTCACTGGTAAGCTGCACATTGATGGAATAGAATCTTTTTCTGTTTATAAAGGTTATCCTAGTTATCTTGACGATTCATTGAATAATGACTGCTAACATTACTACTGTGCTATCTATACTATTAATGATAATAATGACAACACTCCTGTACCTATCCTCCTATGTTCCTTTCTGTGTAACCTATGACATCTTACACTGTGGCAAAACCAGCAACGAAAGCAAAAGCCCCTGGCTTCTGTCAGACTCATGTTGACTGTGCTGAAAGATAAGAATTCATGGGCACGCCTCAGGATTGCATCAAAGACAATTTTGATAAGATGATGGAGTGAGATGTCACAAAAGTCTCCAGTTGATCCTGGGAGGGCCCAGCCGCAAACAAATGCAAGGCCATTGTAACCTTCAAAGTTGCAGGCAATATGAGGCCACCAACATTGTTTGAAGCTGTTTCTTCAGTCAATATGGTGCACAGTGACATGATGTACTCCCTGGAGAAATATAATCTTCTGAGGCACTGTAACTCTGCATCCTCACTGTATAGATTGTGTTGGAAAGTTAGTGTCTTTGCCCACCTCTGTCTACCTGCTGCTGAAGTTTGTCTTCTGCAGGCCCTTGTACAACTCAGTGCTAGACTAGCTGCTCTCCTCCTTTCCCTGCTCAGTGGAGGAGCCTCCAGAATCAACAATTCCTGTGAGGTCAGTGATCTGCAGGTCTAATACTGGAGTCTACAAACTTTGGTCTACTTTTTCCCTGACAATATCTCCTATTGCAAGCTGAAGGCAATGAATTGAAACATTTAAAGCACCTTCACTAACAAACCCCTCTGTCGAATGCAACCATAACCCCACTTGGAACCTTTCTATCCACTTTTGCATGGCCTCCACAGTGCTGATGTTACTCATTCCAAATGTTCTTCACTCCCACCAAGTGCAAAGTACCATGGAATGCATAACATTTGAGCCTATTGGCTTGTCAAAGAGATCAATTAGCCTTAATTAGTTTTTTAAAATTGGTTATTAAAATGGATGGTGGGCTGTTGATCTCAGTATCTACCTGATATCCACTTTATCAGAGACCAATCATTGATAAATGAGATGAATTCCACAGATGAGATGAGAATGAGAGATTACTCAGTCCAAGGCTATAATGAAATTTAGAAGTGAGAGGTCCTGGCAGAATCCAAACTGAGCAACAGTGATCAGTCAATACTTATAAAATGCCACTTGTCAAGAACATCTTCCATCACTTTGCTGATGATCACGAATAGGATCAATAATTGTCTGGCTTGGATAGTTCTGCTTTTTGTAGTCACAATATACCTGGCAAATTTCCATAGATTTGCACAGTTATCAGTGTTGCATTTATACTTGGACAGCTTGGCAGGAGATCCAGCTAGTTTTGGAGCACAACTGTTTGGTACCCACAGCCAAGATGTTGTCAGTTCTCATAACCTTCATTGTGTGTACTGCATTCGGTCATTTCTTGATATCACATGAAGTAGATTGAATTGACTAAAGACTAGCATGTGTGAGGCTGGGGACCTCAGAAGGATGGAGATGGACCATTCACTTGGTACTGGCTGAAAACAGTGACAAATGCTTCATGCTTGTCTTTTGTCTAATGTGTTGTGACACCACCCTGCCCCATCATTGCAGGGTGGGGATATTTATGGAGCCTTCTCTTTTTCCAATTACTTGTTTAACTGTCTATTAAGATTAACAACTGGATGTGACAGGACTGCAGAGCTTTCATATGATCTCCTGGTTGTGGGACCATTTAGTTCTGTTTATAACTCGCAGTTTTTAATGAATCAGACTGCTGAGGACAGCAAACCTCAAATTACCTGTGGTAGCACCCAGTGTAGAAAAGTACACCACGGGACGACAGGGAGAATGTTCCAGACCTGATGGAAGATGCTCAGGGACAGCAGAAATCTTCAGCTACAAGGTAGAGGTATAAACTGCATTGTGAGGTGATAATCTGTGGGACTGCTGCCAAGCCCAATTTCAACCAGCAAGTGAACAGACGCTGAGGACTGTGTAAGTGAAAGCCAAAAGTCCCTTATACCAAAAGGGAAATTTTAAACAGCACAGTAATTCAGACTGAATGGACAGTAATTTAAAAATAAACAAATTGTAGCTCTAGTCAGGCATTGCTACCATAGTGCATAGATGATCATTGGGTAATCTCAAGAATGGGGATATTCTGCTGTAACACAGATTTTTCAGGAATCCTCCAATGTAGTCACAGCTGGCAGGAAATCCTCTATTAAAACATCCAAGAGGCAGGAAAACCTCCATTATGTCTGTGAAAGGTGGGAAAGCTTTCATTATAAACTACAAACGTGCCCGTCACAGGGATATTGCACAGGAAATCTCCATTTACGCCTCAGAGTGGGAAAACCTTCAGAACAACAGCAAATTGCAGCAAAACTGCCAGTACTGCAAATAAAAACCTTTAAAGAAGGTAAAACACCTAATCATGTTAAGAAGCAATTGCATTACAAATGATATTTGCCATTCACTTCAGAAATGGACCATAAAGAATACATATTTGGATGTCCTGGAGCAAAACATTCTTGAGGTATAGAATTGATTCTAAATGGGGGACATATCTGAAGCTGACCAAGTAAGTACAGTCCTGTGCACAATTGGAAGTACAGCAATTGGTACTATTGCTTAGCAAGTAATAACATACTGGAAGAGATAAAGAAAGCATTTTACAATTATTCTTGAAAGAGAAATTTAACAAGAAAATACAACATCCAGGGGCATCCATAGGTGAATTTATTAATGATCTCTGCAGGCTCATGAAGAGACTATGGTAAATTAAAGTTAGAATTGAATTATTATATGCATTACTTATGAGCTTTATCAGATTTATTATGCCTAAAGAAGGTTTAAATCTTGAAAAGGCCAAAGAGTTAGTGAGTGAAACAGAAGGCTAGAAGCTACACAGATCAATCCTATGGGGAGAAGATCCAACTTGATACAGAACTACAAATGACACATGATAAGCCAATGTGGCAAAGCAGAACAAACACCGAATACTAAAAATCCTTGCCAACATTATGGAGAAATGCAGTGTCACAGATACAAACAGTACCTAGCTGTTGAAACAAATTCTTTTATTGTAAAACAATTAGCCCTTTCAGGAAATGTGCTGAAATAGGACACAGCCCGAGAAAGCAGAAGATTGAAGAACTACTGGCACAAAAAAGTAAATGATGTAGAATAGTCTCAGTTGAAGAGATAACCAAATCATGGCTGATTGGATCGAGGCCACAACTCCACTTTTTTGTCTGCATCCCCACTGCCCGATCTCACCCCAGCATAACTCTTGATTGCCTTCTTGTTTAAAAAATTATTCAAGAGTGCCGAACCATTGCTTCTGCATTCCACACTCCATGACATGCCTGGTTGCTCCGTAGTTATCCTTCTAGCCTATATAGCCAACCTGCCTTCACATATTTTGGGTAGAAGAAAGGAGTTTTGTTTTTGTTAGGTTTGTACCCTGACTCTGGTTCTTCATGGTGAGCCAGAGAGGGTAGATACTGTTAATTGGATAGGATGATTGGTGCAGCAGTGTGGCCACATGAAGTATATGCAATAAAATGTCAACTTCTCTACATTGGCAGGCAGGTCAAAAAACACACGACACCAGGTCATCATCCAACAGGCTTATTTGAAAACACTAGCTTTCAGAGCATTGCTCCTTCCTCAGGTGTAGTGTGAGAGGAGGTGTCAAGACACAGAATTTATAAGTAAAAGATCAAAGGATCATACAACTGATGCAAATGTGTTGAATAAACTTGAAATTGCTGACTGACTCCCTCCTGTTAAATCTTTATCAGTTAGAAAGGAGATGCAGGGTTTGAATGATTAAAATGCGAATCCCAGAATTTCTTTCAAGTCACTGCCCCGAGATAACTAAAGGTTTTATTAGTGTATACAAGAGGTAACATCTCAGGTCAGACAATGAATTTTCAGTGTGAGGCCTTGTTTAGAATCTGTGTTTTAACTTGGAATCAGACTGGTTTTATTTCCAAAGCAAGAATTTATAAAATGCCTCATTGACTGGCTGCGTCTACAAATTGTGTGCTTTTTGAACAAAATAGGATGTATCTGAAAATACAAATTCACACTATACATTTATATACGCGTGCATGCGTGTGAGAGAGCGAGAGCAAGAATATGTGTGTGAGAGAGCGTGCATGCAAGTATGTGTGCGTGTGCGAGCATGTGCGCATGTGTGTGAAAATATATAGGGTGGTGGGGTCACCAGTAGTGCGACATGAACCCAAGATCACAGTTGAGGCCATCCATATGGGTACCGTACTTGGCTATCAGCCTCTGTGTTGTTCTGTATCCCAAAGTCCGCCTTGGAGGATGTTTATCCAAGGCCAAATGTCCTTAACTGCTGAAATGTTCCCCTGCTGGGAGGGAACACCCTTGAATGGTGTCCATTCGTCCCTTGACATAGCATCTGCATGCTTTCGCCAATATGCCTTGCCTTGGAGCATCTATGAGATAGATAACATTGGCTGAGTCACAGTGAGACTAGAAAAGCATCAAGTTATTTAAATGGAGAGAGATTGCAGCATTTTACCATACAGAGGGATCTGGGTATCATGGTACATGAATCACTTGTTTAGTACAGAAAGTGATTAGGAAGTCAAATGAACTGTTGTTATTTATTGCAAGGCAATTAGAATATAAAAACTGAAAAGTTTTTTTGTTACACTTGAACAAGGTGTTGGTGAGATCACATGTGGTGTCTACAGTGAGAAAAGAAATTATTAGAAGTGGTACAGAGGAGTTTCACTCAACTGACTTCTGGACACAGAATTTATATTTTGAGGAAAGGCTGGACAAGCTGGACTCATATCCACTGTAGATAACAAGCATGGGGCTGGATGAACACAGCAGGTCAAGCAGCATCATAGGAGCAGGAAAACTTGACGTTTCGGGCCTAAACCCTTCATCAGAAATGGGTTTAGGCCC
>JAHRHZ010000263.1:25564031-25748528 GCA_024137785.1 Ginglymostoma cirratum | reverse complement strand
ATGGGTTTAGGCCCGAAACGTCATGTTTTCCTGCTCCTATGATGCTGCTTGACCTGCTGTGTTCATCCAGCCCCATGCTTGTTATCTTGGATTCTCCAGCATCTGCAGTACCTTTTATCTCTCATATCCACTGTAGTTTAGAGTAATGAGAGGTGATCTTATTGAAATACAGCAAACTTTGTTTTAAACAGTAACTTATGAGCTGTTACACTTGATAAACTGACATAAATCACCCCAAATCCTACAAGTTTACTGTATTATTCCGTCCAATTATTACAGGTTTTTAAAAATTTATTTACCTCAATGCAAGTGTACTTGTTGTTCAATCAAATGGCCACATGAAATATCAGCAGTTGATTCAATTTCGAGTCAATTTTTCAAATATCAAAATCTACCCCAATGTCCAAGTAGTCAGCTGAGGATGTGAGTGGAAGGCTTTCTGTTGATAAATTTTATTTAAGGCAAAGTTGCATTATTATTTAAGTGATTTATGCTGTAAGTAAAGTATAACAGTGATGTGTAAACCCCCTGCATTACATTTCTATTACTTAGTGTGTGTTTTTATATCAATTATGTACACCTCTTGATTATCTGGAATATTTGATAATTTGGCACACTGCTGGTCCCATAGGTTTCAGATAATAAAAAGCTTGCTGTATATAAGATCCTATGGGGACATGATAGAGTGGATGTTTAAAAGTTATATTCCCTTTTAAGAGAAAAAGAACTAGTTTCAAAAATAAGAGGTTACATATTTCAAAAATTGTGAATTGATTGATGAAGATATATTTTCCTCAGAGAGTCGTTGGTATATTATTGGCATTGTGTAAATGCTATTTGCCACTTAGCATCCCAATCCAGAATGTTGTCTTGGTCCTACTGCATTTGGATATAGACTGTTTCATTACCTGATCATTCCAAGGATACAGATGTACTCAAAAAGTTAACTGTGTTTCCCTCTCCACAGATTCTTCTGGACATGCTGAGTTTCTCCAGCATTTTCTGTTTTTATTTCAAATTTTCAGTATCAGAAGTACTTTATTTTTGTTTCAGTATTTCAGGATTTATGAACGGTACTGAATATATTACTATCATCAGTGGATACCACGCTGACCTTATGATGAAAGGAAATTTATTGATGAAGTAGCTGAATATCTTTGGGCTGAGGTTGTTGTACTGAGGAACTCCTGCAGCGATGCCTGGGGCTTGAAATGATTGACGCCAATAACCACAGCCATCTTCCATTGTAATAGTGATGAATCTAAACAGTGGAAACTGTCCTCCCCTGAGTCAAAATATCAGTTTTGAGAGACATCAATGTACATGTCGCGGTGAAAATTATATATGCTATGGAAATTTTAGCTACAGGATCTTTTTGTGACCATTAGTGAAAATTATTTCACATTGCTCAGAGTACAAATGCATTTAGTTGATTAAGTCTTTCATGATGCGTTATTCATTGTGCCTTTATTGTAAAAAAAGAACAATCATTGTTACAATGGTAGTTCTGTTCTACTGCAAAACTTCAAAAACACTTTGGATGTGCTAATGTCGTAGGAGCAGACGGCACTTCTATTCTGTAACTGGGAACCTAATTCCAAAGGAAGCTGTGAATTTCACTGAAAAGTGGATCACATCTCTATATGACAATCTCATGTTGCTGTGCCTTTGCTTGGCTTGCTGAATCCACCTGAATTTAAGTTCCTACAGAAAAGAACTAAATGAACAAGAAAACTAATTAGTGTGTGGATGGAGGGCACAACTCATTGTGTCTCACTAATCCCTATATAACTGAAGCGTAACTTCCTTACTTCTGTATTCACTTCAACTTGTAATAAGTGATAACATTCTGTCAACTTTCCTAATTACTTGCTGTACCTGCATACGGGCTCATGTAATGTATTCCATCCAGACTCAGGTTCTTCATCAAACAGCTATCTCACATTTATTTACGATGATGACAGTACGTGACTTCAAGCTCACAGACTCGCATATGCAGTCTGGACTCTTCCAACACTTTGAAAATCATCTCAACAGAGACTCTGCCCTTGATGTACATGCCGTTAACTACATTCCTCAGTATTTTAACTGTCAAAAATGTCCAAGCTGGAGAAGAATCATCTATGAAGGTACTAACTATCTCAAATATTTCTAAAAGGGACAGGGGGGTGTCCAGTGGATGGAATATGTAGAAACCCATCTACTTTGTGAATCCATTTTTACAGATCGAGTGTTGGACTTCTCAGATACCTCAGGGCCACATTTCCAGAGTGGAAGAAAGTCATTCTTGGCCTCAAGGAGCTCCCTAAGAAGAAGGAAGGATGTAATGTAAACCATCACTTGGTGCACCTAAACTGCTTTGTGTTGAAAGGAAACCTCCCACCCACTGAGAGCTTGAAACCTCCCCTAGGCCACCTGCTGCTGGACCTGACACCTCCATCAGGACAAGACACCCTCCCTCAGGACCCAACCTGACATCCCTACTTTCCACCCATCAGACTTGATTTTTCCCATCCACTTTGACCTACCTTAAACACCTCATCGCTACCTTATATGCTGACACCCTCCTGCTTTCTGCTTGGCAGTTGCCCACCAAGCATCTTTCACCTCCATGCTACTGCTGGCACCAAATCTAGCTAGCACCCCAATCCCAACTCATCTGGCATCTTACAAATTGCACCCTAACCCCTCCCAACTGGTATTCCATTTTCTTGGCACATTGGCACCATATACCCCATCCATAGGGCACCCTAGCTTCCCAATACCTTAACATGTCACTCATCTTATTTTGACATGTTCTGACACACATCCAGGGCAGATGGGACTTGAACCGGGACCTGCAGCACAGAAGCCCTTGGGCTTATTTTATGTACGTACTCTTAGACAGAAGCTGGGACTTTGCAATTTCAGATGACAGCAATTGATTACTTTACAAAGGGAGTGTGGTTTGACTTCCCTAAAAGTTCTGTACTACAAAAGGACTGTCAATAATGGAAGTATAACTCTGCGTTTCTAACAGAGCGCTGAGTGGAATCCCTTCTCAGAAATGTGGAGCTCCTTTCTCTCATACAAAGAAGAGGCAGAGTGGCAGTCAGCATGGGATTGCCACTCGCTGGAAAATCTAGCCCAACATATTTGCGGACAGTGGTCAATATGACCCAACTTTGCATTTGAAAGTCTAGTCACCTGAGCGACAAAGGAATGTAGGTCTAGAATTTCTATGAAGTGAGTTACATAGTTAATGGAACTTTGGTTCACAAATACATTGCACTGGCAGTTGGTAAGATGATGATTTTGTGGGCCTGCTTATTTACATTTTCATAGTGTAGTCTTTGGTGTAAAATACATACAAAACAGTACGTAAATTTCCCTCTTCATCTTGAGATTTTGTAAGGAATGCCTTTTAATAACCCTCGAATCATTATCTTATCCAGAGAGCAGCAGCATGGTCCAATCTAGGAGGATAGAAAGCATTAAAGATGCACAGCTCTAAACCTGCATCAAGGAAAATTGTAGATAGAGATGTAGGTGCTGCCACATTGGACAGAAATGCATCTTACTTCCTTTGAGGGAGATGACAGTGGCTCAATGTTTTAAGTTCTGCGCCTTACCACAACAGGAAGGAAATATGTTCATTGCTTCAGTTCTTCCTTGCTCACTCACAGCATATATTTAACTCTATAGAGCAAATACATCGAACAAGGTGTCATTAGTTCATGAGATAAAGGAACTTTAACCAATAACTGAAACAGCAATTTGCCAATAAGAATCTTTCTTGAGCAGGCCGCGTTCCAAAACTCCTATTTGCCAATTTTAAATGGACAAGGTACATTAGGCCTTGGTCTAAGTAGGGCCTGTATTAAATGATATAAATATTTTAATGTTCTGGTAAGATGTTCAAGTCAGCCTAAGCAAGATATGGCATCTGCATATTGCACAGACAAGGTCACGCACACTATACGACCAGTAGTTTCTCACAAGCTGGCCCTCATGCTTATCCATGCCAAAAAGTGCTATTTCAAAATACAATATTTAATTAAATTTCTACAGAAAAATATACATTTTGCTTTTGACGAAGGGAATTCAGAAGAGATTTACAAGAATGATTTCAGGGATGAAGGCCTTGTCATGTGAGGAGCGGTTGAGGATTCTGGGTCTGTACTCAATGGCGTTTAGAAGGATAATGGGGGATTTGATTGAAATTTACAGAATACTGAGATCCCTGGATAGAGTGGATGTGGAGAAGATGTTTCCACAAGTAAGAGAGACTCAGATCTGATGGCACAGTCTCAGAGTGAAGGGATGGCGAGGAATTTCTTCAGCCAGAGAATGGTTAATTGGTGGAACTCATTGCTGCAGAGGGCTGTGGAGGCCAGGTCCTTGAGTGTATTTATGACAAGAGATAGATAGGTTCTTGATTAGTAAGGTGATCAAGGGTTATTGGCAGAAGGCAGGAGAATGGGGTTGAGAAACATATCAACCTTGATCGAATGGCAGAGCAGACTTGATGGGCCAAATGGTCTAATCGTACTCCTATATCTGATGGTCTTTTCCTTCTACAGATTCTTAAGTGCTGAGTTAACCATCCACTACAATTACAACATGTTCACAGAATCATTACAACACTAAAGGAGACCATGCTTTCATCGGTCATTATCTACTGTGAATCTCCTGCCTTTTCTCCATTTCCTTGCTCACTACTTCTATCTGAATAATCATCCAATAATCATCTGAATAATTATCTTGAATGCCTCATTTAAACCTGTTCCCACTACCTTTCCAGGCAGTGCATTCAATAGGTTAACCACTCACTGTGTGAAAAAGATTTTTCCTCGCATAACTCTAGCTTCTTTTGCACATCACTTTAAATTTATGTTCTCTCATTCTTGTTCCTTTCATGAGCAGGAACAGATTCTCTCCACCTAGGTTTGTTTGAGCTTAAATATTCCACCACAAACTCATAAATTATTCTGAAACTGTATAAGCAATGATTTTAGGTCCTGTCCCCTCTTTATAATAGTTAGCATCTGCAACCTGTTTGTAGAGATATAATTAATAAAAAATGACACATGCATGAAATGTTATAACTCACGAACAAGGTCTACCTACTCTGCCTCCAGTGTATTCCTCAATAATTTCTGCATTCATGTCAGTGATTTTAACCTAATGCTTAAGCAAACTTCTGATGCTTTCCTGCTCCATTCGTCCAACATTTAAAATCCAATTTGTTAATCAAAGTATGGGAAATCATCATGAGTTTTGAAATAAAATATGGAGATCTCATAGATTTCTTAAATCCAAATGAACACAAGTGTCTGGAGGTTAAGTCTGGAAGGCTAGTGTTACTTGTTTCGGAAGAAATATGATGATAAAATATAAAAGAAGTGACTTAAATGCTAGACTATAATTTCCCTAAGCATTCATACAGATATAATACCATTAGAGTACAGTACAGGATGCTAAAAAGAAATGTAACTCATAATTCATACTTGATGGACAGTGTACAGGTTCTCTAAAACTTCAAATTCACTTACTTCAGTTGATATCAATATTTTGGATTATCCTGCTTCCAGACAGTTGAAGTGTATGAGATTATGGGTTTCGACTGTCAACTTGCCACTCTTGCATAAAACTGGCATTAAAGTTCAACCATCCATCATTAAAAACAGCATATCATTTGCTTCCATTAATCTATCATTGTTAGTTTTACACTTGGACAACACATTAAAAATACACATCCATATTTTCTTCTTGAGAAATTAAATTAGCAGTGGTAAAACCCACTTCCAATCAGTTAGCTCAACCTATTTGATCCGGTGTAAAATTCAATATCGAGCAATACTAATCTAATTCCAGTTTAAAACATCTTGACATGGCTAAGCCACACTTTGTGTTTGCAGAGCTTGGAGAGAGAACATTAGGTAGGTGCTGCTATTTAATTAGAGCTTCTATGTTCCTGACTATAGCCACAACATGAGCTCCATTTGTAAAATATGAAGCGTAAGTATCATTTCTGAAGGTTACTCATTGCCTAGCAGTTAGAATCAAACAGGTGTGATAAGAACCAATTTGTACCTTCAGCAGAACTGAAGAAGAATTAAATGTAACACATTTGCTCAACAAATAACAGCCCTAGAAACTACAGGCTGCATTTATTGGGATGATATGGTCTTCTGACTTGAGTTGCACATTGAGTGATTTGGTTTTGCCAAGCGGTTTCTTGTAAATTTGAAACTTGCGCAACTCTGCCCTAGTTCTAGGGGTGGAGCAGATAATAGAGCTGAATGCAGCAAGGTCATACAGGGATTTGAAGGTGAGCATTGTTATTATATGGAGTCTTGTCACTCTTGTTTGAAATTTATTTTGTCTATTGGGTGCTCTCATAATTCATCCTCTCCTCAACTATGTTTGTGCTTGTTCAATTGTAGACACATAGCATTCTCTGGATAATAGACACAATACTTATTTCGAATGCTGTAGTAACTGGTTCTTTCATCACAACTCCATACATTTGAGTAGTTACAGAATACAACTACACTAGATATTCTTTTCAGTTTTACAGTTCAGGCAAACTTATTGAATAGCTGAGTAGACAATAACTAAATAACTGAGGCTTTAGCTATACTAAAATTATCAGCTTTGGACCTAACTAATGCTTGTCAGAAGTTCCTGATGGAACAAGTTTGTAAACTCTGGGTAAAACCAGTTTCAATAACTCAATAAATATCCCCAAAATAGTTAAGGGACTCAATGGATTTAAATAAGTGAAAAATTCAAAAGGAGAGCATAGCTAAACAAATAGCAGAGCACATTTTGTTTTCTTAATATGGCTTTGATTCTCCCATAAACACATTATTGGGTTATAACAGATGAGTCCTGTACCGAGTTAAACTAGGATTTCCACAGTGCAGTGGCACAGCGGTTAGCACTGAAGCCTCACAGGGCTAGGAACCCAGGTTTGATTCCACCTTTGGGAACAGTCTGTGTGGAGTTTGTACATTCTCCTCGTATCTGCGTGGGTTTCCTCCAGGTGCTCTGGTTTCTTCCCACAGCCCAAAGATGTGCAGGCTAGGTGGATTGGCCGTGGGAAATGCAGGGTTACAGGGATAGGGTAGGGGATTGGGTCTGGGTGGGCTGCTCTTCGGAGGGTTGTGTGGACTTGATGGGCTGAATGGCCTGTTTCCACACAGTGCTGATTCTATGAACTATTGGGGTGAAACGTATCTCTCAAAAATAGGTAGATTGGAGTCATGTTATGGGTTAAAATGGAAAAATCTGAAAAGGAAATTAAACATTCACACCTCTTGAAATGCAAGTGAGACAAGAAGCAAATGATAAATATGCTTGTGGGAAATCGGTTGGTCATTTAAATACTCTGATGAGGCTACTCGCCTTGATTTTAACAATTATTCTATTTTTAACTGTGTGAGGTTGCATTGCCTAGTCTTCAGGAAGACAGGTAGATATTAGGTGAGTCAGAAAGGCTGAGTCCATAAGCTAAATGCCTTCACAGTTTTGTATATGAGACAGAGGAGCAGGACTGTTTCTTCTGAACCCCAATTTTCTTAATTGCAACTCTGTGATCTTTTGGCCCCTCTATCCACCATTTTCTGATCTCACTACCATCCCTCACCTGGTGATCAGTTCCATTTTGGCCCAAGCTTTTTTCCTTTGGATTTAGCAATAATACTGAGGGGAACCAAAGGTTCTGCCCAATCAGGAAGCTGGGCTTTGAAGAGCAAATTTCTGTCTAAGCTGAAACATTTCTGTCAGCGTTAAATAAAATAGTTCTATTTCATAACATTGAGCTGAAGAAAAGTTCTAGCTCATCCATTAGAAAGAGTGGGAGATTAGGAAGGCAGAATGGAAGTAGATACATTGTTGGGGAAAGTAATTGCAAAGAGCCCTGAATGCAAAAAGAGCAAGGAAAGGTTCCTAATAAGCAAAGATCTTGAGTCTTGAGTGCACCAAGATGGAGAGATATCTTTTACAATATTAAGAGCAGCCCATTGGAGAAAGAAAGTACCTGAAGGTAGCCCTGAATGTCTAATAATAGACACTTACTATTAACATCTTTGGCTCTATTGTTTATTGAAATAAATATTATGAAAGGCAGGTAGTACCCAAAAAGGTTAACTGACATCATAAGCTCCACCCATCAGGATCTGTAAGGAAATGATGCATGAGATGAAAATTATTTTGTTCCTGTGCTGACTGATAAAAGCAAGTATTTTGTATGCCTTCTTAACCATCCTATAAACCTGCCCTACCACCATCAGGGATTTGTGGACAAGCATCGCAAGATACCTGTGTTTCTCTGAACTCCCTATTGTCCTGCCATTCATCGAGTACTGCCTTGTCTTGTTACTACTTCAAAAATGCATAACTTCGCACTTATCAGTCAAGCTGAGAGCTGTTAACTGTAGCAGACAGCAGTTAACTCCTGTTTTTGTCCAACTGCACTCTCCTTTTATACCTTTAATGACATATCAATTTCTTACGCTAGGATTGGTACTATGTTGTCAAAAACATCAGATTTAAATTTGATTGTTTTTTGGCATCTAATTGGCCAAATTCAAAAATTGTTATCTTGATAACGAAACAAAACTGCTACTTGGCCTGCTAACTATACCGCCTTTTGATTCAAATGTTTCAATTCAGGTGTTCTATGCACATGCAAACCCATTAGCTGCTGCCCACAGACATCCTTTTTTTGAATCCCTAAGCATAGAAAATGCACATCATCTTTTTAAAGAGACCACACACTGATTCCCACCCCCTAGCATTTTACAAACACCAAATTCTAACTTCCTGCCTTCCAATCCACAAGTACTCTACCCAAGTTTGCAACAGCATCTTGCCATTATTTGGCAAAGCAAAGCTTGACTCATTCAATCCTGCTGTTGAAGACTTGGCTCAGAATGTGGAATGAATGTGTTATTTTTCTGGGCAAATAACATTGGGGTATATGAAAAGCAATGAGTAATTCTCCTGATAGCTTGTGGATCCACAACTTTTCCTGTTATTAGGAGCCTAACTTTCCCTGAGAAAACAAATACTAACTAAAAACCCATTCTGAGGAAGGGTCACTGGACCCGAAACATTAACTGCGACTTTTTTCTTCACAGATGTTGCCAGACCTGCTGAGCTTTTCCAGGAACTTCTGCTTTTGCAATAAATACTAAAACCTTTCAAGAGTTGATGGATTAGGGAATATTACAACCCCAATTCACCTCTAATTCTGAGATGCTATCAGTTTTACTCAGCAATTCAAGAACTAAGGGAATTGATATCTGGATTTTTGACAAGTTTAAGACGACTGGAAGAGGCGTGTGACTTTAGTTTAACCCTTAATGAAATGTTGAGAGACTGTTTGGTATGCAGGATTAATGATGTAACCATGTAAAAGCACCTACAAGCTGAAGCCCAACTAGATTTCAAATAGGCACTATAACTGGCTTTATCATTGGAAAATGGAGAAAATGAAACCTATGAGTTGCAGGGTATTCCGATGGAAGTGGACACTCTTGGCAGTCTGACTGAAAACACCACTTGAGTAAAGGCAAATTGCATAGCGTCAGTCAGGAAATACCTTGACCAGGGGACTCTAGGTCAGCCCACAGCAAAACAAAGTCAAGCCTTGAGCAATGGTTAAAATTTTCTTCAAGATCCAGGCCGGCAGGCCATTGTTTTTGCACCTGTATCCGGACTTGAGACAGGAAGTGCCCCACTAGACCTAAATTGAGTAAGAGAACTCAATAGCTAATATCCAGGAGAGTGCATGCTCTGGAAAGTTCGCCTACATCTGGTTTGGAACAGTTAAATTGCTTAGCAACATCCAAATCAAAACCAATCAAAACCTGGTTAAATGACTACCTAATGGTTCTAATGGACATCGATATCGGCATAGCCGTTTCAGTAATAAGGATATAGGGCCATCTTGCGTGTTGACCAGGAAGCAATTCCATGATTCTGCAAGGCCTGCCCTTTAACATAAGGGAATGTTATAATTTATTGCAGGAGGAATAGAATTCAAAATCTCTTTACCTCTGCCATAAAAATATTTAAAGATTTTGCATCTATTGCCTTTTGAAGAAGGGAATTGTGAACACTTACAGTCCTAGAGAAATAATGCGTCCTCATCTCCATCATAAATGGGTGATCCTTCATTTTTAAAGTAGGACCCCCTAGTTCTAGTATATCCATTAGTTCTACTTTATCCACAGTATATGACTTCTGCAAAAAAATCCAATGAATTGGTTAAACAGATTTCCTCCTTTACAAAAACATGTTAGCTCTGTGTTATTACCTTGAAGTTTCTAAGTGCCCTGCAATCATGTCTTTTAGAATAGTTTTGAACATGTTCCTCATGACAGATGTTAAGCTAACTTGCCTGACTTATGTCTCTTTTACTTTTTGAATAAAAGAGTTACATTTGCTATTTTCTATTCTAATGGAATCTTCGCTGAATCTAAGGAACTTTGGAAAATAAGAATCAGCGCATCAACTTTCTCAATAGCCTTTCGTTTTACATCTTAGGATGAAATTATTGAAGACTCAAGAATGTGTTATTCTGTTTTTCCAACAATTTGGTTAGTACCACTTTCCAAGTGGCTGGAGCTTTGAGTTCCTCCCTTCTTCCTATCTCTATTTACAGTTATTTCTTGGATGTTATTTGTATCATTTGTAGTGAAAACTAACGAAATATCTGTTCAGTAATCTGACATTTCAATTATTACTTATCATGATTAATTCTCACTCACTTTCTATTGGGCCAATGCTCACTTTGTTATTTCTTGTCTTTTTAATATCTGTAGAAACTTTTATCTGCTTTTGTTTCCAGCTAGACTTCTCTCATTCTCTATATTTCTCTCCTTATTGAGGTTAGTGCCTGTTATAAAGAATGGTATTGCAGAGTATTTAGAAATGTGTAATATAGTCAAGAAGAGTCAGCATGCCTTCACATCGGGGAAATTTTGCCTGACAAAGTGACCACTTTTGCAGTTTTTTTAAGGTTCTGCCCAACCCTCTGACTTGCCAACATCATGGTATCAAATGTAAATTATAGTCTTTAAATGTTTTATTTAACCATGCTTGATTGGACTTTTTAAAATTTCTCATTCATGTGTATCTATTCTGTATATTCTAAACTATTCAGTTAAATGTCTGCCATTGCATCGCATTGTTTAATCTGTCAGTACACTTTAGCTAGCTCTCCTTTCACTTTCCTTTCAATCTCTCATAATTTCCTTTCTAATAGTTTAAGCTACAAGTATTCAACCTACTATGTCACTCCACATGACATCAAGAAATAGTTGGAAACCACTAGATACTGCAAAGGCTATGAGCCCTGATAATGTTCCACAATAATGCTGAAGACTTGTGCTCCAGAACTTGCCATACCCTTACCAAGCTGTTCCAGTGGCATCTCACTTCATACCCAATGTGGAAAATTGCACAGGTACCTGCTGTACACAACATGTAGGACATGTCAAACCTGGCCAATAATTACACCATCAGTTCACTGTCAATCGTTAGCAAAGTGATGAAAGATATCAACATAAGTGTAACAAATTAGCACTTGCTCAGCAGTAACCTGCTTACTGACACTCTCTTTGGGGTCTACCAGGGAAGGCGAGGGTCTGGTGGTATTGCCACTCGACTATTAATCCAGAAACTCCACTGATGTTCTGGGGCGCTGGTTTGAATCCTGCCATGGCAGATGGTGGAGGTTGAATTCAATTTAAAAAATCTGAAATTAAGAATCTACCGATGACCATTGTTGATTGTTGGAAAAACCCATCCGGTCCACTAATGTCCTTCAGAGAAGGAAATCTGCCATTCTCACCTTGCCTGGCCTACATGTGACTCCAGACTCACAGCAATGTGGTTGACTCTCAATTGCCCTTTGAAATGGCCTAGCAAGCTATTCAGTTGTACCAATGTCTACGAAGTCTGAAAGAAATGAAACTGGAAAGATCACCTGGCATCGGCCTAGGCACTGGGGAAAAAAATGGCAGAAATAGCCCTGTTGGTCCAGCAAAGTGCTAACATCTGGGGGTTAGTGACAAAATTGGGAGTGCTGTCTCACAGACTAGTCAAGCAACAGCCTGACATCGTCATACTCACGGAATCATACCTTAGAGATATTGTTCCAGACACCACAATCACCATCATCACCGGACATGTCCTGTCCCACCGGCAGGGGTCACGGCACCATGGGAGGGAGTCCTCAACGTAGACTCTGGAGCTCAAGAAGTCTTGTGGCTTCAGGTTAAACGTGGGCAAGGAAACCTTGTGCTGATTACCACATACCATCCTCTCTCAGCTAATGAAACCATATTCCTCAATGTTGAACAACACTTAGAGGAAGCACTGAGGATGGCAAGTGCACAAAATGTACTCTGGGTGGGGGATTTCAATGTCCATCACCAAGAGTGGCTCGGCAGCAGTGCCACACATCAAGCTGGTCAGGTTCTAAAGGACATAGCTGCCAGACTGGGTCTGCAGCAGGGGGTGAGGGAACTAACAAGAGGGAAAAACATACTTGACCTCATCCCTACCAATTTTCCAGTTGCAGATGCATTAATCCATGACAGTATCGGTAAGAGTGACCACCGCACAGTCCTTGTGGAGATGAAGTCCTGCCTTCACATTAGAATAACCTCCATTGTGTTGTTTGGCACTATCACCGTGCTAAATGGGACAGACTTCAAACAGATCTGGCAACCCGAGATTGATCATTCATGAGGCTCTGCCATCAACAGCAGCAGAATTGTATTCTATCACAATCTGTAACTTCATGGCCTGGCATATCCCCCACTCAACCATTACCATCAAGCCAGAGGATCAACCCTGGTTCAATGGAGAGCACAGAGGGTTTGCTAGGAGCAGCACCAAGCATACCTGAAGATGAGGTGTCAACCTGGTGTAGCTAGTAAACAGGACTACTTGCACGCCAAGCAGCAAGTGACAAGACAGAGCTATGCAATCCCACAACTAACAGATCAGATCCAACCTCTGCAGTCCTGCCACATCCAGTCATAAATAGGGGTGGACAATTAAAAAACTCATTGGAGGAGGAGGCTCCACAAATATCCCTACCCTCAATGATGGAAGAACCCAGCACATTTGTGCAAAAGATAAGGCTGAAGCTTTTGCAGCAATCTTCAACCAGAAGTAAAGAGTGGATGATCCATCTTGGCCTCCTCCAATGGTCTTCAGCATCACAGAGACCAATCTTTGGCCAATTCCATTTGGACCACGTGATATCAAGAAACAGTTGTGGACACTGGGTACTGCAAAGGCTAAGGGCCCTGACAACATTCCAGCAATAGTACTGAAGACTTGTGTTTCAGGACTTGCTGCCCACTTAGCCAAACTGTTACAGTACAGTTACAACACTGGCATCTCCCTGAAAATGTGGAAAATTACCTATGTATGTCCTGCTCATAAAAAGCAGGACAAATCCAACTTGGCCAATTACTGCTCCATCAGACTACTTGTGATTGTCAGTAACATGATGGAAAGTGTCATCAACAGTGCTATCAAGATTGTAGTGATAAAAATATGTACATTAGATAGCAAAATATGGACTGCAACATTTCAAGAAGGCAGCTCACCACCACCTTCTCAAGGTTGACGAGGGACAGGGAACAAATGCTGGCCAGTCAGCGACACCCACATCCCACAAAATGAATCAAACTCAGCTTTGGTTGAAACATGGACAAATGAGCTGAATTCTGGGGTGAGGTGAGAATGGCGGGCCTTGACATCAAGGCTTGCTTTGACCAAACGTGGCATCAAGAAGCCCTAGCAAAACTCGAGTCAATGGGAATCAGGGAAACACTCTCTGCTTGGAGTCATAGCTACCACAGAGGAAGATGGTTGTAGCTGTTGGAGTTCTGTCTCTCAGCAGGATTACCTCCAGGTTAGTGTCCTAGATCTTCACCTCCATCTTCGGGGGAGGCAATGGCCTAGTGGTATTGTCACCAGACTATTAATCCAGAGACCCAGGTAATGTTTTGGAGATATGGATTGAAATCTCCACCACGGTAGATGATGGAATTTGAAACCAATGAAAATCTGGAATTAAGAGTCTAATGAATATCATGAATCCGTTGTTGATTGTCAGAAAAACCCATCTGGTTAACTAATATCCTTTAAAGAAGGAAATCTGCCTTCCTTACCTGGTCTGGGCTACAAGTGATTCCAGACCCACAGCAATGTGGTTGACTCTTAACCGCCCTGTGGGCAATGAGAGATGGGCAATAAATGTGGCTAAGCCAGAGACACCCACATCCTGAGGGTGAATTTAAAAAAAGCTACTTCATCAAGGACCTTCCCTCCATCATAAGGTCAGAAGTTCACTGAGTTTCATTGATTGCACAGCATTCAGCACTATTTACAGTGACTCCGATCAAACTATGTGTTTTCCTTCAAATCTCACTTCCTTCATACACGATAAGTTAAAATATAACAAGAAAAAGAAGGAATTGGAATAACTCAACTCAACTGGAAGACTTAACAGAATAATAGATTATTTAATTACTAAACAGTAGCTGTTCCAATATAGTAACATTCTATAAACATACCCTTGGCAGAGGCAAAGTCAATAAAATAGATCTTTTTCACATACAATTCTAGCAGCCCAGGAGGAAAGACATCAACAGAAAACTTTGAGAGAGTGTAGCAGGGAGAGATGTACTGCAGCTTCCAAACTCTGCAAAAACTGATTAAGCCAAAACTAAAAATCCTGGTTTTGTGGAAGCTTGACCACATCCATTCAGTCTGCTTCTATTGTTCCAACATTTTTAAAAAATCCAAGGTCTCACAGGCTCTTTACTTTATGACTCTCCTTTAAAACTTCTCCAAAAAATCGGGATGAATACACCTCTTAAAGCCATAATATTGTCACAAAATGCATCACCTGACACTTATCCAGATTGAAGTTCATTTGCCATCCGACAGCCAGTCAATATCCTTCTGTAACCTAAGGCTATCCTCCTCACCATTTGCCACCCCCACTAGTTTTCATTTCATTTGTAAACTTACTGACCAACCCACCTACATTCAAGTCTCAGTCATTTATTTATGCCATAAAAAGCAAGGGATAGAACAACAATCCCTGCAGAACCCCACTGGCCACAGGATTCCAGTCACAAAAACATCCTTTTGCTTTCCTTTGTTTCATTAGTAGTTTTCAGTGCTATCTGGTCTTCTTTATCACCTCTTGCTTAAGTTCTGCCTGCATGGCTTCATTTTATCACCATCATTGTTGTCAGTCTGATATTCCAATGTCCTTTTAACATTAGCATTTTGACCTTCTGACTCTTTGGATAGATTTCGAGTTGAAACAGTAACTTACACTCTAGGGTGACATTTCTGTGTGTCATTTGACGTTTCTTCTCCATTTTTAGTTTTATTAGCTTCCATCAGGCTTTTCTGAACTTGCTGGAGAATTCAATTCCTTACCCATAGCCTGGTCAGTTCCTAATAGAAAATCAACATTTTCAATAGTTAAGTTAGGCCCAAGGCTGGAAATTAAACTCCACACAATGTGGCTGGTAACTAACTCCTATCAATACTCAGTACCAAAACATTTTATTTGGGAAATTTTCTGGGGGAATGTTCCAACATCAATAGTTGGGCTGATTTCATATTGTTAAAAATGTCAGTTTGGTTCCTAGATTTATCAGATAGAGAGAGAGAGATACTTTGGCCTTAAACACAAAAGGCTCACAGTTTTCTGTGCTCTAATTTACTCCAGCAGTAAATTTGATTTGAGTTATTGTTTGACTTGATTTACTGTAATCACATGTACCTAAGTACAGTGAAAAGCTTTGTTTTGCAAGCAATACAGGTAGATCATGGCAAACAAGGTCATGCAGATCATAGGGAGTTTAGACAGAGTGAGGCATACAAGGTTATGGTGCACAAAGCAAGATTAACATTAGCAAGATCAACAATTATTTGAAGTTAGAGAGGTCTATTCAGCTAGTAGTTGTAGTTGTAGTAGTTATCATAATCGCAGAGCACCATAGGTTGCTCTCTCATACAGACAGATGACTGGTGGTGAATTTAACCTGAGGTTTACCAATGCAATTTTGAACATGGGATGTTAATGGTGACCTCAGGTGGTTGAATCTGTGCTATTGGTGTCACTGCATCACAAACTAGCCATCCAGCCGATGGAGTTTACCATTGATACATTTAAAGATATCAGCTTGTCATAAGCTTTACCTACTGATACACAAACCTACAAGTGAAGAAACACTACACAATCCCACAAATAGTAGAAGTTCACATTTTAATTTCCAACAATCCACTTTTATTCACCTTCGCTTCTGACAAAAATAACGTCAGTCTCCTTTAGGTTCGTGTGAAGGTGGTGGACGGGGAGTAAGAGTAGATTTAAGACATAAAAGGCTTGAAGTGTTAGTGCAATATCAGAACTTTGAAGTAGAAAACTCTCTGGGGCAAAGAATGACAAAGATTTAAAACCATTGGAGTGTGAGTGAGAGTGAGAGTGAGAGTGAGTTTCTCATCTCAATCCTAAATTATCATCAACCCCTTGACCTGAGATTGTGCCCCTATACCTTCCAACTCATTCATCGCACATCAACAAAACAGCCAAGTACAAAATTCAGTAAAATATTTATGGCACAGAATGAACACCAAATTTGAAATTAATACTTTGAAACATTTTCCTGAACATCTGTGGTCATGTCAATTGGTCCAATGATACTTTCTATTGTAGGGTTAGAAAGAACAAGAATGGAATTTGGAAACCTCTTTGACTAAGTTGTCAACCTCATGACTCCTTGAACCCCTTTTCAAAATCTACCATTACTTAGAAAGAGCTCTATCCCATCTCTTTTCAAACCCACCCAGCTCCTTATCCAATTGAAACACACACAAATATAAAGAATCAAATAATTATTGTAAATAAAACTGAAAGAAGTGCAGATGCTGGAAATCAAACAAAAACAGGAATTGCTGGAAAATCTCAGCAGATCTGGCAGCATCCAGGGGAGAAATCAGAGTTAATGTTTCGGGTCCAGTAACCCTGCTTCCGAACGGATGGTAGCTAGAAAATGGATGGTTTTTATGCATTATGAAGTATTGTAAATGTTAGTCAAATCTTTGGTATGGTTAACAGTGGAAACATAAGAAGATAAGAAACAGCTGTAAGAGCAGCATATTAACTCCTCAGGCCTACTCTGCTGCTTAAGAAGACCACAGGCTGATCTGATTTTTAAAAAATCATTCATAGGATGAGGATGCTGTTGGCTAGGCCAGCATTTACTGCCTATCCCTAAAGAGCTTATTAAGAGTTAAGTGGGTCTGGAGTCATGTGTAGTCCAGAACAGTAAGGATGGCAACTTTGTCTTGTAAAGGACACTAGTGAACTAGATGGGTTTTTCCTGACAATTGATTCATGGTCATAACTAGACTCTTAATCCAGTTTTTTTAAAACTGAATTCAAATTCCACCACCTGCCGTGGCAGGATTTGAACTCGGGTCTCCAGAACACTACCTAGATGTCTGTATTAATAGTCCAGCAATTATACCACTCAGCCTTCACCTCCATTTGCCATAACTGTGGTCTTAACGCCACTTTCCTGCCTACATCCACAATCCTTGTCAATCAAAAATCTGTCCAACACAGCCTGGAATGTATTTTCTGCTCTCTGGGTAGACAATTCTGAACACTAACAACCCTCTGAGAGAAGAAATTCCTCCTCTACTCCATCTTAAATAATAGATCCCTTATTTTAATATCTGATCCATAAACTAAAATGCATACAAGAATAAAGGTAGTTGTTTGATAATGCAATACTTAAGCATTGATGCAAAATGAGCTTTTCATCCTGCACTCATCAGAACCAGTGCAAGAATGCCAAATTTCAAAGGGAGCAACAAGCTTTACTGCATGAAAAACAGAATGTTGATTGATTGGCAAATGGACTCTGAATAGTTGAGACATTGCCATAGAGAACACACCAAGCAACAGTTCTTGCCGAAATTCAAAAAAAAGGCTGGTTGACTGATTAGTCAAAGCATGCCATGGGTAATGGAATACTGACTTGATTGAAATGTATGAGATCCTAAGGGACCTTGGCAGGATAAATGTGGAGAAAATGTTTTCTCTACGGGAGAGTTTAAAACTAGGAGTCACTGTTTAAAAACCAGGGCTCACCCATAAAAATCAGCGATGAGATGACCTTTCTTCTCTCATACAGGTATGAGCCTTAAGAATTCTCTTCCTGAAAAGGTGGTGGAAGCTGAGTCTTTGAATATTGAGGCAGAGGTAAATAGTTCTTATCAAGCAAGGGGATAAAAGGTTATCACAGATAGATGAGTGTGGGGATTTGAGACGACAATCAAATCAACGATGGTCTTTATGAACGTCAGAATGGCTCAACTAACTCATTGGCCTATTGTTGTTCATATGTTCACATGTAAAAACTTCAACATCATATCTGATCTGTCAGCAATAAAGAACAAAGATATTCCTCTGGAAATATATTACTCACTCAATGTGCTTCACGTATGGCAGAGGTTCTGATGTAGAAACCAATCTGACTTTGTGTGAATTAGTAGCCAGTTTCACATCTCTGTAAATTTTTACTTCCATTGTCTTAAAAATCTACCCCTTTCATCCAATTTGATTCAAAATCCCTGTACTAACTAATACTTAAGATGTGGTTTACTAAAAATAACATAGGTTTCACCTATAATCTAAGAGCACATTCCCAATTACCAATAAGATAATTTCTCATCTTTTTGATCTACCTACAAAAAAAACTTAGCAAAACTATCAGTGAACTCCATTCTTTCCTCTCACAATTGAACATTAGACATGTTAGCCAACTGGGACCTTCGCTGAAGAAGGTTCTGGGTCAAAGCCATAACATTTTATTACGTTCTGAGGAAGGGTTACCGGACCCAAAATGTTAACTCTGTTTTCTCCTCCACAGATGCTGCCAGACCTGCTGAGCTTTTCCAGCAACTTTGTTTTCATTCCTCATTTTATTATATTCAGTTTGTGCATTTTTTAAATATTCTAGAGTCTTCAGTATCCAAGATTATCTTCCTAGTGCTCTGGATCACACTGACTAATATTGTGATCTTTCATCACAAGATTAATCACAAAAATATAGAAGCCAGGAACAGTATTAAAAGTGCATTTCTCTTTCAAATGATTTATTTCACACGTCTCAAAATTGTAGAAATCTTGACAGTAAAC
The DNA here is from genome assembly GCA_024137785.1 of Ginglymostoma cirratum. Lineage (NCBI taxonomy): Eukaryota > Metazoa > Chordata > Chondrichthyes > Orectolobiformes > Ginglymostomatidae > Ginglymostoma > Ginglymostoma cirratum. The sequence continues at coordinate 25,729,276 of JAHRHZ010000263.1, read as the reverse complement.
TCATCCATTTCTTTTACTGGGATGGCAGAGGCCCCTCCAGACTTTTATAGACATTTTTCCATCCCCATTATACATATTTCTTAATTAACCTGTTCAGATGTAAAATAAGACTCCCTTGAAACAGGCAGGGTTTGAACATGGGTCTTCTGTTTTAGAGGCAAGGACAGCACCACTGTGCCACAAGAACCCTCCCACCCCCATTATATGCAAAGTAGCACCATTTATACCCTCTTTTTTATAACTAACTTCATCCTCCTTTCCAGATTGACAAACTAAGCTCACACATGGCCTGAACCTGGAAAGAATTTCCACTTGGTTCTTCTGCTGACTCACTTTTTCTGCACCACTAACACTGATATTTCTGATAAAAATTCAGCACTTGGGCCTGAAGTTTACACTCCCATCCCATACCCCGGGTCGTCTGGGGAAAAAGGGTATAAAATTAGCTTCTTCCTACAGTACATTGTACTTTTGGTGGATGGTACTGTCTACAAATTGAACACCATTTGCCCCAGGAAAGTCTCCTGAGTGACAAGGGCTGTAACAGCTGGAACCATCCCTTGCTCAACCCCTAAGCTGGGTCAGTCTAATTGGTTCTGATGATTCCTGACTCTCTTTACCTCTACTCAGGCTCTCTCTATGGTTACTGCTACAGTCCTAAGCACATAAGAAATAGGATCGTAAGTGGTCCAGACAGCCCATCAAGCCTATTTCACCATTCAATACGATCATGGTTGATCTTCAGTTTCAACATCACTGTTGCACCTGATCCCCACATCCTTTGATTCCCTAAGAAATAAAAAAAATCTAATCCTTTAATTAACCAACAGGTTCTGGAAGTGAGACATTTTGATTTAGAGGTCTGGAAACCACAACTATAGGCATTGTATCACCTGAAAGATACAGAATTTAATTGTGGCTTCCATGGTCCATGGTTTGGCATCTTTTTGTTTCTTTATAAAAGCTCTGCAAATATGTGTAACCTAAATCAATGTAAAAATCAAAGCATAAGTTTGAGTTGAGACATTAATATATGATTTTCAATTTTGTCAAAAACGTAAACATCCTTTATCCACTGGAAAAATGTACTCTAATGCATCTGAACACTTGCAATGCCAGCCGATTAAAAATTACTTGCCTTTTCAAGACAACACCAATGATTAATCATTGCATTAAAAACAGACTTTACTGATTATGTAACACCTATTACTAGGTATTGAAATAGGCAAAACTTTTTCAATTTCCTAGTTGAAAGATTCCTGACTCTATAATAGTCTTCTTCCAAGGTTCATTAAACATCTCGGTTTAAGGAGAATTGAAAGTTGAGGAAGGCACTTAAAAGGTTGAACTTTGTAATTGAACTCTGTTTCTTGCACCACAGCTTTCGTCAGTTGGCAGGATTCAGCTGGGAAATTTAAACTGATAATCCTCTATCTTTATCTATTCATTGAAGATTTGCCCAGCATTGTGACAACAAGATCCAATTCAAGAATTGATGATAAACGAAGAAACATCAACAACTAGGCAAGCAATAAATTCAGACTTTAAACCTTATACACTGGTAACAAAGTTGTCAATTCACTAGGAGAACCTTGCAAAATGCATTCCAAGGGATGTGTCTTGTAACTTTGCCTAATCATGAGGATGCAGAGGAAAACTTTAGGGCTTTAATGTAAGAAAAGGCAATGAAAAGGCAGCTGAGAGTTTGCGTTTTGCAAAGTGAATACTTTTTACTTTTTGCGTTTTGCAAAATGACATTGACCCTGATGAGGAAGACATTGTGACACAGTTAAATTGTGAGGATGGTGCTTCATCTGGCAGCAGATATTGATTCAATAGATCAGCATCAAATAATTGAAGCAGTCTTACATCCAGTCTTACACCCTTGGATAGTAATAGCTGTGCTGAAGAAGATGATGTTTCTGAGGAAAAGATTACCATGAAGTAGGGCATAAATCTGACTTGCTACTTCATTCAATTTCTGGAGTAACAAAGCGTTAGGACCGAGCAAGATTTAAAGTATATGCACATTATCCAACAGATATAATAAAGGAGTAGGCAAAATATATGAAAAAACGTTACGTAGAGTGAATATTTGATGAATTTGGAAGATCCAGTATAAGCACACCATCAGCATTATCATTGCAATTTCATAGAGTCATAGAGTCCTACAGCACAGAGAAAGGCCCTTTGGCCCAAACTGGTCCATACCGGCTAAAATGTCCATCCACGCTAAGCGCATTTCCCTGCTCTTGGCCCATATCCTTCTAAACCTTTCCTATTCATGTATTTGCCCAAATGCCTTTTAAATGTTGTTAATGTACCTACCTCAGCCACTTCTGCTGGCAGCTCATTCCATATGTGTATCACCCTCTGTGTAAAAAAATTGCCTCTCAGGTTCCCATGTATTCTTTCCCCTCGTACCTTAAACTGATATCCTTTAATCCTTTCAATTCCCAGACCCGGGAAAAAGACTGAGTGCATTCACCCTATCTATGCCCCTCATGATCTGATAGACTTGTATAAGACTCCCCTCTCAGTCTCCTACGCCCTAAAGAAAAAAGTCCTAGCTTGTCCAACGTCTCCCTATAACTCAGTTCCTTGAGTCCTGGCAACATCCTTGTAAATTTCTTCTGCACTCTTTCCAGTTTAATAATATCCTTCCTATAGCAAGGTGACCAAAGCTGAACACAATACTCCAAGTGCAGCCTCACCAACGTCATGTACAACTGCATCATAACTTCCCAACTTCCATACTTAATACCCTGTCTGATGAAAGCCAGTGTGCCAAAAACCTTCTTCACTGCCCCGTCTACCCATGACTCCACTTTCAGATAACTGTGCACCTGAACTCCAAGGTCCCTCTCTTCCACTACACTCCTGAAGGCCCTACCATTCACCATGGAACTCCTATCTGGATTCGACTTTGCCAAATGCAACACCTACATAGAACATAGAACATTACAGCGCAGTACAGGCCCTTCGGCCCTCGGTGTTGCGCCGACCTGTGAAACCAATCTGAAGCCCATCTAACCTACACTATTCCATTATCATCCATATGTTTATCCAACGACCACTTTAATGCCCTTAAAGTTGGCGACTCTACAACTGCTGCAGGCAAGGCATTCCATGCCCTTACTACTCTCTGAGTAAAGAATCTACCTCTGACATCTGTCCTATATCTATCACTCCTCAATTTAAAGCTATGTCCCCTCGTGCTAGCCGTCACCATCTGAGGAAAAAGGCTTTCACAGTCCACCCTATCCAATCTTCTGATCATCTTGTGTGTCTCTATTAAATCACCTCTTAACCTTCTTCTCTCTAATGAAAACAGCCTCATGTCCCTCAGTCGTTCCTCATAAGACCTTCCCTCCATACCAGGCAACATCCTGGTAAATCTCCTCTGCACCCTTTCCAATGCTTCCACATCCTTCCTATAATGCGGTGACCAGAACTGTACGCAATACTCCAAGTGCGGCCGCACCAGAGTTTTGTACGGCAGCAACATGACCTCACGGCTCTGAAACTCAATCCCTCTACCAATAAAACCTAACACACCGTACTCCATCTTAACAACCCTATCACACACTTATTTATATTAAACTCCATTTGCCAGTTCTCGGCCCACTTCCCTAGCTGATCAAGATCCTGCTGAAATTTCTGATAACCTTCCTCATTGTCCATGATACCACCTATTTTAATGTCATCCACAAACTTCATAATCATGTCTTGAACATGCTCATCCAAATCATCGATATAGAAAACAAACAGCAATGGGCCCAGCACCAACCCCTGAGGCACACCACTAGTGACAGGCCTCCAGTCAGACAAGCATCCATCCACTATTACCCCCTGCTTTCTACCATCAAGCCAACTGTGTATCCAATTTGCCAGCCCTGCCTGGATTCCATGTGATCTAACCTTCTAGAGCAGCCTACTATGTGGAACCTTATCAAAGGCCTTACTGAAATCCATATAGACTTACATCTACTGCCCTACCTTCAAAGAACTCTAACAAATTTGTGAGGCATGATCTCCCACGCACAAAGCTATGCTGACTACTCCTAATCAAACCCTGTCTTTCCAAATGCATGTATATCTTATTCATCAGAATCTTCTGAAGTAACTTACCTGCCACAGATGTTAAGCTTACTGGTCTATAGTTCCCAGGCATTTCTTTGTGACCCTGCTTGAATAAGGGCACAATATTCACTACCCTCCAGTTTTCTGGGACTTCACCCGTGGCTAACAATGATGCAAATATATGAGCCAGGGTCCCCACAATTTCTTCCCTAACCTGTTGCAGCGTTCTTGGAAATATCTGTTCAGGACCAGGAGATTTAACAACCTTCATACATTCTAATACTTCCAACAGCTCCTCAACTATGATATGGACTGAGCCTAAGATATTGTCACTAACTTCCCCAAGTTCCCAAGTCTTCATGTCTTTCTCCAAAGTAAACACAGAGGAGAAATATTCATTGAGGACTTTGCCCATCTCTTGCGGTTCCACACATACATGTCCACTTTGGTCCTTGAGGGCACGGAGACTCTCTCTAGGTATTATTTTTCCTTTAACATAATTAAAGAATCTCCTTGGATTCACCCTAATATTCTCAGCCAAAGCTATCGCATGCCCGCTTTTCACCCTCCTGATTTCCTTCTTCAGTAAACTCCTGTATCCCTATATACAGGGACGGCACGGTGGCTCAGTGGTTAGCACTGCAGCCTCACAGCACCAGGGACCTGGGTTTGATTCCAGCCTCAGGTGACTGTCTGTGTGGAGTTTGCACGTTCTCCCCATGTCTGCGTGTGTTTCCTCCAGGTGTTCCAGTTTCCTCCCACAGTCCAAAGATGTGCAGGCTAGGTGGATTGGCCATGCTAAATTGCCCATAGTGTTCAGGGGTGTGTGGGTTATAGGGGGATGGGTCTGGATGGGATGCTCCAAGGGTTAGTGTGGACTTGTTGGGCGAAAGGGCCAGTTCCCACACTGTAGGGATTCTAATTCTAATACCTCCAGTGATTCACTTAATCCCTGCTCATGAGCTATGCCTCCTCCTTTTATGTGGTCAAGGAGTTTACTGGATTGAGAATTAGCTGCTACTGTTGTTGATAATCAATCACTTTCTTTAAACCTGGTCTAACTATTAGTGATATAAAGAGCAGTATTTCGATTCATTTGTACCATTACTGATATCAGCATCCCTTTAGTACCACACATATCATTGAAAACACATTTGGATTAAAAAGATTTTCAATGTTATGACATTTTGTCACTGTTTTAGGTTCCTGGTACATATTTAGAACTGATTCATATATCTTTAGTTAGCCATTCTAATATTATTCTACAATCCAGAAAATTCTGAAGTCCAGAAGCACCTTGTCCCAAATATTGGGAATTGGAGAGATTACAGTGTACAGGTCTCTGTCATTTACTCACTCTTATCAAGGCTGAGTTCTTCTACTTTCATTTGGATGTCTTGGTTACTGGTAACATGGTGTGAAGACCCAAACCTGGCTTTTCAGTGCAAACCCCACCATTTGTTTCTCCAATCAGATGGTTTAGAGGGCAGCGCTGGGCATTTTACCAATATCTCAGTGTTTTGTTAGCAGCAGAGGAGTGAGGTTCCTGGTTTAGGGGTCATTGGGAGAGGGAACAGTAGGGGTGGAAGTAAGGCGAGGGGACAGTTCTCAGTGGCTGCAGTGCCCTATGTCCAGTTCCTCGATCATGCACAAATTAATACAGATTGAGGTACACCCTTCCTGCTGAATGCCTGCACATGCTGTCTTACCAGTCAGGTGCTTTGACTCTTTTTCATTCCCCCTAGAATTGAGATAATTTAAGCCCAGGTGGGAAAGATGTTTCTTCAGAGGTTTTTTTAATTAACCATAAGGACAATGAGGCCTTATAAAAGCTGCAATGATGAGAGGGACACAAGCCTGGGCCTTTGCATCCAAAATGTAATTCCAGTAGTGGCAGGAAGATGGCAGGTTTCTAGCTGACTACTATTCCACCCAATGAACTCGTCTTCCTGTCTTCAGGCCTGCAGCCATGTGAACAGAAGATTCCACCTTAAATGGGGGTTCATGGTTGGAGGGTATATTATTTTCAAATGCACACATAATGAGTCCTAGCCTATAGCAACATTCGCAACAAGGATTTTGAAACTGTTTCCAAAATTGTTGTCTTCATCTTTGCTTCCTTCCTGGTTCTTGTGCCATTGTGTCATCAGGTGTTTGAAATATCCTTATGAAAGGACCAACTTTGCTAGAAACAGGAATGATCATCTACACCCACTAGTCTTCTCTATTTTCTCTTCGCTGCAGCGAAGCCCTGGGTGAGGGGTGCCCTGAAACAGAAATCACCACATTAGTGTGTGCCACTTTCGCTTTCTCAGTTGCCAAATAGTGATGTGGAGTGCTTTGCCACAGACTGAGATTCTTGCTTCCACATGTGTTGAGCAATGTCTAACTTGCAGGCATTTTTATTGCCCAAACAACCTCTTTATAGATTACCAAGATGCAAGCATTAAAAATAGCAGTAATAATTGAACATGTTATGAAAGTTGTTTAACTCTCCCATGTAATGACCTCTCTGTCATTGGCAGCCTGTTTTAAGTTTACACACCACATCCTCAAGATCTGCTCACTAAGTTATTTCATGCCAATTCTGGCTAATTTCTACTGTTAGACCCAACAAAGTCAGCACTCCTCAGCACACTATTGTTTAGGCAACTAATATTAATGCTGAATGACTGATGGATGTCAAATCGGAAAGGGAAATGGAAGTATGCAGCTTTGTCAATAAAATAGTGTTGACAGCTCAATTTCCATTTTTGATCACCACTTTGGCCGTAAGATTGCAGGGAATGGAGAAACTAATTGCAAAAACATCTATAAATGTATGAAGAAATAAAAACTAATAAAGATAAATGAAGGTCCCTTACAGACAGAAGCCAGAGGAATTATACTGAGGAACAAAGAAGTTGCAGAAGAATTGAACACATAATATGGCTCAGGCTTCACAAAAGAGGACATAAATAACCTCCCAGAATTGGGATTAATGGAGTTTGGCATTTGTTGGTTGGCATAGATGTGGTGGGCTGAATGGCCTGTTTTTATGCGATATGACTCTATGACTTTAAATGTTAGGGAACCAAGGGTCTAATGAGAAGGTGGAATTGAAGGAAATCAGTATTATTTGGAAAACGGTTTTGGGAAACTAATAGAGTTAAAGGCTGACAAATCACCAGCATCTGATAACTTATGTCTCAAAGTACTAAAGGAATTGGCCCAAAAAATATTGGATTTACCTTCTTCCAAAATATTATAGGCTCCAGAATGGTTCTTACAAATGGGAGAGAGCAAATGTAACCCCATTATTTAAAAAACATGAAGAGAATAAAACAAAGAATTACAGGCCAGCTAACCTAACATCAGTACTGGAGAAAATGCTGGAGTATTATAAAACGCATAATTACAGAACACTTAGAAAAGATTAAAGCAATTGACAAAGTCAGCACGGGTTTATGAAAGGAAAATCATGCTTAACAAATCTATTGGAGCCTTTTTGAAGGTTTAACTACTAGAACAGATAAGGGAGAACACGTGAATATGCTGTATTGGTGTTGTAGAAGGTTTTTGATAAGCCCCTCATAAGATGTTAGAGGGAAAATTTAAAGCACATGGAAGGGAATATATTGGCATAGATTGAGAATTGGTTGACAGACAGAAAACAGAGCGTGGGAATAGATGGGTCATTTCTGAGCGGTAGGCAGTGACCAGTTGGGTATTAAAAGAATCACTTTGGACAAATATGAGGTTACCCACTTTCCTAGCAATAGCAGGAAGGCAGATTATGATCTGAACGGCTTTCAATTGACAGAGTGCCCTCGTACACCATCTGAATATTAACATGCAGTAGCCACTGGCGGTAAAGAAAGCAAATGTTATATTGTCTTTCATAATGAAAGGATTTGAGTACAGAAGCCAGAATGTATTGCTGCAATTATACAGGACCTCACTGAGACCACACCTGTAATACCTTGTGCAGTTTCGTTTCCTTATCTGAACAAGTATGTCCTTGCTATCGAGACTGTGCAGTGAAAGTTTACCAGATTAATTCTTGGCATGATGGGACTGATGTATGAGGCTGAATCAGTTGGGACTATATTCACTGAAGATCGGAAGAATGAAGGGGGGTTGTCATTATATAGAGCTATAAAATTCTAACAAGGCTAGACAGAGTATATGCGGGGAGGATATTCCTGATGACAGGGAGTCCAGAACCAGAGGTCACAGTCTAAGGACAGGGTGAACCATTTAAGACTGAGATGAGGAGAAATTTCTTCACCCAGAGAATGGTGAATCTGTGGAATTCACTACCACAGAAAGCAGTCGATCCCAAACATTGTATGATTTCAAGATGGAGTTGGATATAGCACTTGGGGCTAAACAGATCAAAGGATTTGGGGGGAAAACAGGAACAGGCTATTGAGTTCAATGATTAGCCATGATCATTATAAATCATAGGGCAGGCTCAAAGGGCTGAATGGCCCACTCGTACTCTTACTTCCTATGTATCTATGATCAGTGCTGGGCTCCAGTTATTTGCAAAATATATAAATGTCCTGGATGAGGAAACCAAATGCAACATGTCTAAGTCTGCTGATTGTTCTAAACTGGAAGGGATCGTAGGTTGTGAGGAAGATCCAAGAAATCTGCAAGGTGATTTCGACAAATTGAATGTGTGGGCAAATAAATGTCAGATGCAGTACAATATGATTAAATGTGAAGTTATTCACTTCGGTGTGTAAAACAGAAAGTCAAACTATTATTTAAGTGGTGATATACTGGGAAGTATGGATGTACAAAGGTATCTGGGTGTCCTCGTTCACCAGTCAATCAAAACAGGCTGGCAGGTGCAGCAAGCAATGAAGACGTCAAATGGTATATTGGCCTTCATGGTAAGTGGATTTGAGTTCAGAAATAGGGATGCCTTACTGAAGTTTCACAGGGCCTTGGTGAGAAAACACTTAGAGTAATCGGTGCAGTTTTGGTCTACCTACCTAAGCAAGGACATACTTGTCAAAGATGGACTGCAGCAGAGGTTCACTAGACTGAAACCGGCTGTCCTGTGGGGAGAAATTAGTTTTACTAGGCCTGTATTCATGAGATTCTAGAAGGATGAGAGGGAAACTGATTGAGACATATAAAATTCTAACAGAGCTGGATAGACTAGATGCAAGGAGGATGTTTTCTCTGGTTAGGATGACTAGAGTCAGGGGATACAGTCTCAGGATATGAGGTAGATCATTTAGGACTCAGATGAGGAAACATTTCTCCACTCAAAGAACCTGTGGAATCCTTTACCATAGAAAGCTGTGGAGGTCAAATCACTGGATACATTCAAGAAAGAGATTGATCAATTTTTAGGTCCCAGTGGCATCAAACGGTATGGGAAGAAATCAGAAATATGGCATTAAGGATCAGCCACGGTCACACCAAGTGGTGGGACAGGCTCACGGGGCTGAATAGCCTACTCCTCTTCCTAGTTTTTATGTTTCTTGTGTTTATCACAGTTGTAAACTGAATTTGGCAACTTAGCACACTAGCTATTGAAAATAAAAATGATTAAATGTTTTATGTTAATTATTATTTCATTATAATGTAATTATATTTTTGAGTTATAATTATAAAATGCAAAAGGGTACATCATCATCTCATCAATAACTTTAACAAGAAAGTGGATATAAGTGTGAAACAGTGTTTGCCTACTTTATACACACCTAGTTTACTGCTCAAATGACTACAGAGCCAGGTAGAACAACATACTGTTTAAATGATGAACTTTATACATCCTTTTTAATGCTGCCCAATTTCAACAGGGAATGGAAAACAATTTTTATTACATTGATAATAAGGACATGATGGGAACAGCTGGAATAAAAGATTCCGGACTGTTTCAGGAGGCACAATTCATATCTTTTGAAAGAAAGGGTCCCAGTTTAGATGATCAAAACAGGCAGGTTTTAGTCTTCTATGTAAAACCCCATGAGAAGAGTTACAGTTATCAAAACCAAAAATCAAGATCAGAAGCAATGTTCTGATCATTTGAAAAGATAAAGAACATCAAGGTCCAGATTCTCTTTGGTGTAAAGTAAAAAGAACATTTCTTAACTGATGAAGTGCAAAAAAGGCTAACCTTTGATAAATGATCAAATAATGACCGCATGTAATATTATTCAGTCCATGTTTCTCACTCTCGTGTGATTACTGGTAAAATAAGTGTGGAAATAGCTAAAAGACGATTAGGAACTTATTCATGCTGTTTAGGCTTTGTTCAAGCTAAATGTAAAACTAATTAACTAATTAACTCCACAACGGCAAAGGATCTTTCTTTGTGAAAGTACACTAGAAACTACATTCATGATAGGAAGAAGGAAATTTTTCAGAAGTGAAAGCAGGGTCTCACAGAAATATTTATGAGCATTGGAATTCAGAGATGAAGAGTATGAATGTTGATGCCTTAATTTGATATCAATTTGAGAACAACTGGACAGAAAATCGAGAAGGCACTGAACACTAAAGGAGTATGCCTAGGCCCTAAGGAAATGTCTCAAGGTGAGGTACTATTTCAGTTGACACAGTTGTTCCCAAATGAACTATGGAGTAAAAGTGCAGAATTCTATGACTAAATAAAAAAGGCAACTGGTATTTTCCACGTTCCAAAAGACTTTTTTTTCAAAAAAACATTTCTGCTGTAGTGAAAATAGTGTAAGAATCCCAGAACTGTAAGTCCTGCCTCTAAACAAAGCACTTCTAACTTTCACAAGGATGGCAACAAGGTCAGGCCATAACTTGTGCATGACAATTTTACAGAAGTGTCTGACCATTCAAATCATCAGTTATTTCCACTGAATTTGTACTTAGGCATCTTTGTTGTAAGGAAACGAGAGTCCACACATTAGACCTGCTCAGAGCGGGTCAGACATTTGTGGATGTGTTTGTATAGCCATATAAATCTTTATAAGCATCAGCTGTTGCTTTCAGTAAGGTCCCTCTGTCTGATACCTTGAGGCTGGAGGGATACTATTATCAAATTTGCATGACTAAAATTTTACTAACTAATATAATCATAGTACAGTGCGTATTAAGCTAACATGTTGATTGACTGCTCCAAGTAATTGTAGAACATAATTTTTCCATATAACATTAAGAACTTGAATTAGAGATAGTAAGAACTGCTGACGCTGGAGTCGGAGATAATGCAGTGTGGAGTTGGAGGAACACAGCAGGCTAGACAGCATCAGAAGATTTTCAAAAGATGGGACCCGACCCGAAATGTCAGTTTTCCTGCTCCTCTGATGCTGCCTGGCCTGCTGTGTTCCTCCAGCTCCACACTGTGTTATCTAAGAACTTGAATCAAATGTTCTTTTCTTTCATCAGGGATTAGTTGAAAGAAATTCAATGTACTAAATGTTCACCTTCACAACTCCAGAATGTGCTCCCATGCAGGTCCATCATAGAAACCCATCTAGTTCACTAATGTCCTTTCTGAAAGCTAATTTGCCATACTTACCTTGCCTGACCTAAATAGGACTCCAGATCACCAGCAATGTATTGAGTCTTAACTCCCTCTGTGCATGGACAGTAAATGTTGGTCTAGCCAATGTTGCCTACATCCCATGAATGAATAACAATAATAAAAATTTGCCTCCTTCTGTGACATTATGCCGCTGTGACTACTTATTGTCAGTATTGGTGCTGGAACGGAGAAATAATGTTAGTTTAAAGGGCTTTTGCAATTGTTCTGCTTTTAAATAAAAGTATCAATCATTCAGAGAAGTGAAATATTGTGAATGGGTCAGTAAATTGGGTAGATTAATTCCCAGCAATGGATTTAACACTTAAGTTGTCATTATGCATGTTTTGTGTCGGTGATTATTGGATATTAATATTCCAAAGTTCTAATTGCTTTGTGAAGCCCAGATAATGACTAATCTATGACAGATTTGTTATTGCTCACATTGGAAGTACCATTGCAATGTCAGTTGAATGGCTGCTTCTGTTCAGATCTTTTTGAATACAGCAGTGGCATACTGATGTGTTGTAAATTACATAGAATCTGCAATCACCCCCACCCTTCAGTTTCTACACAGATCTACGGTTTACATGGCAGTAATAGTGATGGTACTGGACTAACAATCCATACCTGGGGAGATGGGTTCATGTTACACCATGGCAACTGCTGGAATTTTAAATCAATTCATAAATCTGGAATTTAAAGCCAGCCTCAGCAGTGATGACCGTCAAATATCATTGATTGTCATAAAAAAAATCTGATTTATGAATGTCCTTTAGGGAAATGAAATAAAAGTGTGTTGAGTTCAGGGTAATGTATTAGCCTGGATAGAAGATTGGCTGGCTTACAGGAAAGAGTAAGCATAAAGGCCTCATTTTCATGTTGACAAGATAGAATGAGAGGTGTGCCACAGGGAGCCAGTGCCAAGGCCTCAACTTTTTACAATCTGTGTAATTGATTTGAATGAAGGGGTGAGGGGTAAAGTTGCTGAATTTGCTCATGACATAAAGATAGGTAGGAAATTAATTTGTGCGGAGGCTGTAAAGAAGCTACAAACAGATATAAATAAGTTATGCACATAAAGTTCTCGCAAATAGTATATAATGTGGGATAACATGCAACTGTCCATGTTGACAGGAAGAATAAAAGTTATAAATGATGAGAGTTTACAGAGCTCTGAGGTGCAGAGGGACCTGGGTATCTAGTGAATGATCTCACATGGTTAGCATATAGGTACAGCAAGTCATTAGGAGAACTGATAGAATGTTATCCTATATTGTGAGGAGGATAGAATACAAAAATAGAATGCTTATGCCTCAGTTAAGTATTGGTAAGGCCATATATAAAGTATTGTGTACAGCACTGGTCTCCTTATTTAAGGAAAGATGAAAATACATTATAAGCAATTTGGAGAAGGTTTACAATACTAAAACCTGGAAAGGGTGTGATGTCTTATAAAGAAAGGTTTGGATAAGCTAGGCCTATATCTGCTGGAGTTTGGAAAAGTAGAATCACAGAATCCCTACAGTGCGGAAGCAGATCATTTGGCTCATCAAGTCCATACAAACCCTCTGAAGAGTATCCCACCCAGACCCACCCTATTCCTGTAACCCTTCATTTTCCACGGCTAAACCCCCAAGCCTGCACATCCCTGGCCGCAATGGACAATTTAACATGACAAAGATAACTTGGTTCTTGATAGGCAAAGGTATAAAGGTTAGAAGTAGGTGAGAACATGGAACAATCAGATCAGGAATGATCTTGTTTAATAGTTGGGCAGGCTCAAGGAGCTGAATGGGTTAGTGAAATGCACCAAGCCTTTGCCTCTTTTTATTCATAGCCATGGAATGTGCTCCCATACATGTCTGACTCACCTCAGCCCCAAAGTATGGCTTCTTACTCCTTTTTACTTGAAGTAAGATATTCATAATGCATCGATCAAAAATGAGTCCTGAAAATATTCCTGTGATCCGGTCCTATGTTCTGGAGAACTAATGTATATTGCTAACACTTCAAAGATATTTTAGTAACAATAAGAATAATTTGATGACTTAAAGATATATAGTTGCACATGAATATGAAATATATTTCAGACTTGCTGAAAACATCAAAGATTTAATATTGAAAGGGTGTCGAAACTTTCAAGTAGACGTATGATGGGCAAAAGTGCCTGGTAAATAAACTAAGGTTGGGTTGGACAAGTGATGGCATTGTATAGTACACCTTTTGTTTGGTGGCTAGTGAATTAAGTTTCCAAACAAAGAAACATAGAAAACAGGAGCAGGAGTAGACCATTCAGTCCTGCAAGCATCCTCCATCACTCCATATGATCATTGCCGATCATCCAACTCAATAGCCAGTTCCTGCTTTGATCCCTTTAGGCCTAAGAATTATATCTAACTCCTCTTTGAAAAAAAATCAATGTTCTGGCTTCAACTGCTTTCTGTAGCAGAAAATTCAGCAGGCGCACCACTGTTTGAGTGAAGAAATGTCTCCTCATCTCCGTCCTAAATGGCCTTAGATCATGGCCCTGGTTTTGGACTTCCTGGTCATTGGGAATATCCAATGAAACTGATTCCATACATGAGAATTACCAGAAGATAGCAGTGTAGATTGGCTATCAGTCTTTGGTGGTCAAGTCCACATTGGTAGAGAGCTGAAGGACTTGTCAACAGATACCAAGAATCAAACCTGTCCATCTAAGATTACAGATCAGTACAATTTACCAGATGCATTTTCTCAAGCACTCATATTATAAAGAGTTGTCTCTCAGCCTGTTCCACATTTATTGCTGACCCATGCTGAACTCTCACGTAACTTTACATTTCTCATCTTGCATACTCATACCCTAATAGGCACAATTTCAAGAAAAAAGCTTGCAGCAAAACTCTTTGAATGTGTACACTTTTTATAGGTTCAATTAATCTTGTGAGAGTTTCACTCATACTCAGCTTTCAGGGAATCTTTTTGCAGAGATGGTAAGTGGAACTGATCTTTAGAGGTGGAATGAAATAGGTAATTGTAAATTGACGACCACTTTAAAACATATTATTTTCTCTTAAAAAATCAAACATGGTGCAAAATGGTCTGCTACTATAAGAGTTTCAAAGTAAATGCTGTTGACCTTCCTCCCTGCCATTGTTGTATGGATTTTTCCACCAAAGCACATCCAGGAGGCGTTATGATCTTGTGGATTTGAAGGTCTCGTTGGGCCAGATATTTCAATAGCCATCAGAATTGATTTGACTGCCACAAGCCTCTTTAGAGTTATCCACTTAACAGATGACAATTTTTCGATCCACTTTTCTGAGTCTTGCCTGACCCGAAAGAGAGAAATTGAGTGCAATAGCATTATGGGCTATTACACGAGCCTTTTTTAAAAAGAAATTTGATGCCACATTTCATGAGGTAAAGGTTCCAAATGCACTTTGACAGTGAGTGAGAAAAGGGTGATGGGTGTTTGTTCCACCAGGATGGTGGGTGGAAGGTGTCCCATCAGGTATGGATCAGGATAATGTCTGGTCTACTGGAAGTGAGTTGGGGGCAGATCAGTGACTGGGCATGTGTAGTGAGGCTGTCAGTGGAGATTTTGAATTTCTGCTTAATAATCACCTAGAAATTAGGAATAGGTTGTTAATCCTTTAAGTTTCCCCAGGATCATTTATTAACCGAGTTAGAATCCTCCAAATTTTCTGACTTTAATAACCCTTACCAGAGCGTTACAGACGCAAGTAGATTGTCCTTTGCAAATGTCAATTTCCTGAGCTATATCCACAGAGTCAGTTACATTGGGAATTCCACATGTTTCTGATACACACAACACCAATGTACACTGCAAAATTGACTGTCTGGCCCTCATAATTTCTGGCTCAATGTCTCAAAAGTGGAAAATTGAGTGATCAAGAGAGATGCCTTCACACTGTCCACATAGGTCTGCACAGAAACCATCAAAGTAGGTAACTAGAATGTGATTAGACAGTAGCTCTATCCTGGCAGAACAATGTGATTCATATTTTCTGATTGCACATATGTGGATGTGAAATTGAGCTTTTTACAACTGCTTAAACACTAGAGAAAATATTTCAATTTTTTTGTGGATCTTCCCCTAATGACTCAGTAGACAATCTGGACAACTTCTGCAGAAACCCAACCTTAAAGTATGCTTTACATCAGTAAATGTTCAGTAGAATGTATGCTCATGAACAGTAATCAGCAAAGGGACGGCTAGGATTTATGTTCCAGTGCCGATAATTAATATGTCCAAGCTGTAGTGATAAAAACTTTGTTGTGCTATTCATCTCCGACAGTGTTTTTCAGAAATTGCATCTTGCCAAAAGTGAGTAAATGACACCATTTATCTAATTATTCTAAATCAAGGAAGGCACTATTTCAAAGCTAAACAGCATTTGAGAGTTATGTAGCCACTTGGATTATAATGGACTTGTTTCTATTTATACTTACAAGAATACAGGGATCGGTGCTGGGCCCCTCTTCCGTTTGTCATTTATGTAAATGATTTGCATGAGAATATAGAAGGCATGGTTATTAAGTATGTGGATGACATCAAAATTGGCAGTACAGTGAGAAAGTGAGGAAGGGTATCTAAGATTACAGAAGAGATCTTTATTAACTGGATTGATGGGCTTAGGAGTGGCAGATGGAGTTTAATTGGATAAGCGCAAGGCATTGCGTTTTGGTAAAACAAGAAAGGGCAGTACTTATACAATTAAAAATAGGGCCTTGGATAGTGTTGTAGAGCTAAGAATCTTTTAATGTTTCAACGTTAAACCTCAGAGAATATAGCCCTAGTCAACTCTATCATGACATTATGAAGGCTTCCTGTTTCATATTTTTGAGAACATCGGGTTTAAACAGATTGTTGAAAAACTGATTTACCTCAATTTCTGTGAATACCTGGATTGTTGTCCTTCAAAGGGGTTCACTGAAAGGTCTCTTTCTACACTGGGGGAACATTTTTTAAAACAAAGAATTTTTGGAAATGACATGTTTGCAGTTACTTGTTTGGACTCACTTGTGGGAAGATGCATGGATTTATTTTCTGATTTTAATGGAGTTAGTTATTGTTTAATCAGTATCTTGCATGCAATCTGAGATCATTTGCTTTCAAATTGGGAAAAGCTGCTGAAGAATAAACTGTCCAGTTGATCATTCCCTATTTCTAAAACACCTTTGTTGCGGATCCAGTGTGAAACCTGATTATCCTCTTGAAGACAATCCAGAAGACTTCTTGTTCCTGTGTTTTCTCAGCAAATTGCATCTATCAAGATACCTATAGCAACTTTATATGTCTAGTGAGATTCCAAATGTGTTAGAATGCCAGATCGACAACCATCCGAGAATTCCACCTGTCATTCATCTTTTCTCCTTCAAAAGTGACCAATATTGGCCAGGTGATTTCCCCCAAAGCATATTTCTGCAGAAAGAAATCAACTCTGCTCCCTCTTACCTGGTGTGTGTATATATCTAGAAGGGTAAACATTTACGCTTTCATGTTAAAAACTGTGTTCACCGTTTTTTTATCTTCACTGATGAAGTCCTATGTTTGATAAAACTTTTGATTTTTTTATTGAAAACAAAAGCCTAGTTGATGGATTTGTAATATGGGGAAATCATACAATTGGCCATATTCCCGACTGGATAAAACAGTTAAGTTTGTGTTGTGACCCATGCAGTAGTAGGATTGGAGAATCAATACACTTCCCACATCTTAATCGTAACAATTCCATAAGACAAGCCTCTGCTGTTTCTAATGCAAGCATATCTTTTTCCTTGTCAGGCCCTTGTGGTGCAATGGTAGTGTCCTTACCTCTGACTGTGGTAATCTGGGTTCAAATCCCACTTTCTTCAGACATCCACAATAACATCTCTGAAAAGGTTGATGAGGAAATATTCATGTTTCCTCAGGAAATCATGATCAGTTCACTGAGTGCCATCTGCATAAAAACCTGTATAATTGAAGGAATACTTCCTTAACATCTGTGCAATAAAGGCCTTCCTAGTCATTTCATATTAACTTTGTTATCCTTGAACAAGAATTCCAAAACCATACATCAAGACACCCTCAAATCAACCTGGTATTTTCATGAATCTGAAACCTTAATGTCCAGCATATTGTGATATCTAGATATCTATGGTCTACCATAACTCCTTCATTCTTCAATAATTTCATTCACCACAGGTCTAAGCTCCACCACACAACGTCAATGGTCAGCTCCTCATTGGCAAAGGGAACCTACTTCAGACATGAATCCAGTTTCCTCAAAGGACATTATTGATGCAATTTAAACTCAAAGTCTATAATGCTGTGCTCACAGAATATTTACTTACTTCATTTCAGCCTTTAACCGTTCAGGTATCACTCAGTAAAAAATACTTAACAAAGCTAGATAGTGACTATACTTGCTCTTTCTTCCCAGCCTAAGGCACTGGGAGACATGTAGTCTTCAATCTCCCCCATTGTCTTCTACACCTGATTGGACAGCAGTCTCAAGTCTTCATTTTCAAACTTGTCACTTGCTTTGGTGAGAGCTGGTGCTTATTAACTCATTTCAAGTCAAAACTGATCTCCATAGTCGTGATGTTCCTGAAATTGGATTGTTCTAATTGAAGCCTGACTAGTTTCTGATTGGCTCTTAATAATGTTGCTGATCAATTGGTGCTACTTCCTATTATCTCCTGACTGGTTTCCCATGATGTTACTTACATATGGGACTGTACCTCCAACAACTTTCTCCTGTACTGTTCAATTAAATGTTAAGGCTTTGTACTGAGATTAATGGGCTGCTCAATGTAGTTTTGAAGTCTACTTGTTTGCAATAAGGAAGGATATGCTGACAGTAAAATCTAATGAATAATCTTGGCTTATCATCCTATGTGAAGTAGTGATACTTTAAATCATTTTATAATTTTAATAGGGCAGGTGCTTCTGAGAGCATTCTGACTGAAGGAAGCATTACTAATGTGCATTTTTGTGTTTAGTACTGGTTTTTGGTACTTGGAACAAAGCTAATTAAATCATTCACTCACTAAATCATTCCATATATAAAATTCTTAAAAAAGATATAAATGACACACTTAATTAATACATGTTCGAAAGTAATAAAAGTCAAAAAGAGCAACATAGCTACACAAACTGCTTACAGAATTAATCAAAGGATATATGCTGCTGTTATTTTATTTTAAATAAAGTGGAATAAAAATAAATAGAATAAATTAAAATTAAATTTAAGGTGATACCAGTTCAAAACCTGCTCTTATGATGCTGCTTGGCCTGCTGTGTTCATCCAGCCCCACACCTTGTTATCTCTTAATTTAACATGTATTTGAAAGTTTAAACTTGACATCTGTTTTATAAAAACCCTTTAACTTACCTCTGAGGTAACGAAACAATCATTTAATGATAAAGATTTCAGAAAGTATGATGGTATCGTAACTTCAATCATTCAATCTTCACAGCTTTGCAGCATCTGCTTTGTAATTCATCCATAAGATTCACTTGTCTACTAAACAGTCAGTCACATGGTGTTTAAGTGTCTTACATTGATTACAACTCAGCAGAATAAGATGATATTAGGTCAATTAATTGATATGGATTTATAAGACTATTTATTAAAAATGACTTCCCTACAAACACTATCACTAAACCCAATGAATGATACAATGTGAGCTATATCATTACCAAGTCAACTGAGCAAATGTTGCTTAAAATATAGTTAGATTTTAGCTTTTAGGTTTTATTGTCACATGTACTCAAGTACAGAAGGTACAGGAGTACAGCGAAAAGTGTATCATTTTGCCATGTATGGTGCCATCTTAGGTACCAAAGTGCCCAGGTACAAGAAAAGGCTTAGGTACAAAGTATTAAGAGAAACCAGAGTTAAAAAGTTAAGCATTATTTTATACAATAGTAGAAAATAAAGAAATAGGTTATAGTTTACATAGTTTAAGACATAGTCTTTCACAGTTTAGACTAGAAAAATAAAGGAATAAGCTAAAAGTTCAACAGTCTTTGATGAATCCTCTGATTATCTTGCTCTCCGGGAGACCTCAACTGTCCGTTCTCGAAGCAGCCATTGCAGTTTAAGGTACATGGATGAATCTGTAGGTGACCTTCAATTTTCACCATCCAGGGGCTCCAGGATTGTTACAGTCTGTAGAGAAAGAGAAAAGTGGAGAATGATTGGCTTTCAAAGAACAAGAGGAGGGAGCAGAAGAGGGGGTGGAATTGGTGCCTGATTTGGCTTGAACAGTATAGTTTCATCTGGCTGCCAGAGAATCCCAAAATAGACTCATTCAGGAATGCTTTTTCAAAAGTGTGTATGCGTTCATCAGAGATTTTCACCAGGAACTCTGTGCCCCCCCGCCCCGACTGCACTCCAAATACACCTTATTCCAATAATCAACCAGTTTCCTCTTCCATCAAGGCTGGAAATGATATTCACATAGGACTGTTGGGCTGGACCCTGGGCTGCTGCCCAGGAGAAATTGGGAATGTAACAAGTAGATGCCGTTACAATGCAGAGCTCACATAGAACCATTGAGCATTCATTCATTCATTGAGCAAACCATCATTATCATTATCAAGAGGAACACTGCCATTAGCAGTAAAGTAAATTATCCACCCCCCCCCAACCTTTTTTATTTTCTATTATTTTATCACAATATTATCCCTGAGATGGGGTGGGGCTTGAGGTGGGAGGAGGGGATAGGTGAGAGGAAGAACAGGTTAGGGAGGTGGGGACGAGCTGGGCTGGTTTTGGGATGGTGTTGGGGGAGGGGAGATTTTGAAGCTTGTGAAATCCACATTGATACCATTGGGCTGCAGGGTTCCCAGGCTGAGTATGATTTGCTGTTCCTGCAGCCTTCGGGTGGCATCACTGTGGCATTGCAGGAGGCCCAGGATGGACATGTCGTCTGAGGAATGGGAGGGGGAGTTGAAATGGTTCGTGACTGGGAGGTGCAGTTGTTTGTTGCGGACTGAGCGCAGGTGTTCTGCAAAGCGGTCCCCAAGCCTCCGCTTGGTTTCCCTGATGTAGAGGATGCCACAACGGGTATTGCTGAGCAGAAGCTGGTTGATAGCACTGTTGATGACATCTTCCATCACTTTACTGATTGAGAGTCAACTAATGGGTGGTAATTGGCTTGTTTGTATTTAAACTGTTTTTGTGTATAGGCATTATGGAGCAATTTTCCACATTATTGGACATGTGCCTGAGTTGTACTAGAACAACTTGGCTGGTGGTGGGGGGAGAGCGAGGCAAGTTCGGAGCAAGCGTTTTTAGTCCTTTGGCTTGACTGTTGACAAAGCCAATAGCCCTTATAGTATCCAATGCCTTCAGCTATTTCCTGATATCATGTTGAGTGAATAAAATTGGTTGAAGACCGGCTTCTGTGATGCTGTGGACCTTCCGAATAGGCCAAGTTGGATCATCCACTCGGCTATTCTGGCTGGAGAATGTAGCAAATAGTTTTTTTGTTTTGCACTGATGTCCTGGGCTCCCCCACTGTCAGGAGTGGAGACAGCCAGACTATGAGAAGCACCTCTACTTGGGCGATCAATAAGGGGAGGATGAGGCTCAGGGCCTTCACGTCTCCTCAGGAAGGTGAGGCAGTCAGTGCTGAGGGGGTGTGGTGCCTCTCCTCAGGGCGATTCTGCAGCCAGGCTGACTGTGACCAAGAGTGACATCATGGGAAAACTGAACATGCTTTGGTTGGTTAGAAGCTGCTGATTGGGAGTCAGCTTAAGTAGCCAAAGCCTCAAAATTTGTATCACTTAAAAAGAAAACAGGACTACATGTATTTCAGTAAGAAGCACTACCAAAACAGAAGTAAAATTAAATCAAGTAAAATAAAATAATAATAAAACAAAACTGCAAGAAAATAAACTCAAGTGAAACAGATATAAATGATTAAAATTCCAGTAACTTTTCTTTTATTCATTCATGGGATGAGGGTGTTGCTGCCTAGGCCAGCATTTATTGCACATTTCTAATTGCCCAGAGGGCAATTAAGAGTCAACCATGTTGTTGTAGGTCCAGAGTCACATGTAGACCAGACCAGGTAAGGATAGCAGTTTTCTTTCCCAAAGGACTGTAGTGAATTTGATGGGTTTTTCCTGACAGTGGATTCATGGTCATCATTAGACTCTTAATTCCTTTTAATTCAACTTCCACCATCTGCCATGGCAGGATTCAAACCGGAGTCCCCAGAACACTACCTGGGTCTCTGAATTAATAGTCCAACAATAATACCACTAGTGTTATGGACTGGACTAAACCCCATCAAAATATACCAAGGAGATAGCCTAGATCCTAACTTGTATCTCATTTAAAGGCAAGTGTAAGACATCGCATTCCAGATGTGATTCAATTGTTCAAACTACGAGGCTTTAAGCAAAGCACACTTTGTTCTTACGCCACATTTAGAATATCAACAAAAAAAGAATTTGCAATAACTTTAACTCTATCAAAATACTTAACAAAATAATATTTAACTATTACTCCACAACTGTTCCCAAGTAGCAGCATCCCATAAATGCAAGCTTAGAAAGACAAATTCAGCAAAACAGGTTTCCTTCAGTTGCTATCTCTAGTCCAGGAGAAAGAACATCGACAGAATGAACCCAGCAGTAGAAAGAAAGGGAACTCACGCTTTTGCAGGAGCAGAGAGAGAGAGAGAGCTATATCTTGCAGCTTCAACTCCAAAATCCCAACTTCAACAACTTGAAGCTAAACTAAAACCCCAGGTCTGTGTGAGCCTGACTCCACACACTAGTTTCTTCTTTTGTCTAATTTAATGGGAATTTTTTTTTAACAAAAACTTGGTACCTGAAGTATGCAATGAAGCAAAGAAATCAGTGAGTTGAGGACAGAAAATGCAAAGGTAAAGCAGAAACTTAGTGACCTTGATGTTTCCAGTCAGGATAAATGTAGTTTCCTAGTCAGAAAATTCAGAGTTAAAGGGAAAGTTTAACACCCTAGAGATTGCCAATCAACAGAAGATAGTTTACCTCTCAAATGATCAAAGTCAATTTGAGACAATGAACAGAAATGCTGAAAAGACACAGAGGCAGGTTCTGGAGTCAGAAATTAAGACCACAGGAACTGGAAACTACATGTAAAGATATCCAGGCATCAGTTGAAGTACTGCATCAAACACAGCTTGAACAACACATGCAAAATGTTGATCATTCAAATGCCAATGAGAGATTAATGCTTAAAGTCACAGCTTTTAGCCAGAGAGGGTTTCATTGTGCTTTAGGACCTGTACAGAGATTAGGAAATGAAAGGGGTGATCCCAACTGGGGATTGATTGAGAGTGAAACTGCATAATATTCAGCTCAGGGCAGGGAATTTGATTATAACCCTGAACCTGGCACCCCTGTGACATACTTGGATAAAGGATCCCTGTAGTCACCAATACCAATCTGGTACAAGCCCAAATTAAAGATAAAAATTTAATGAAAATACAACAACACAAATGAGAATACGGCAATCGATCAGTAATTGGACCATAAACCAGGTGTTTTGAAAAGTGAGACAAACAAATGGCAGCATTTGAAGCTTGGTTAGTTAAGGTTGTGGGTTAACTCCAGAGTCAGTCACGAGAAGTGTTAAGACCAATCTCGTGGAGTGTCAGAGGGTGTGACATGCTTTTCTGATACACCTTAGGCTTAGAGAGACTGGAATGGGAATTTAGTGAAATCCGGACTCCAATCCCAATTGATTCTGATATCCCTGTGGCAAAGTCTATAGAGATAGAGAGAGTAAAGAGGAATAAAAGTAAGTTTGACCTGCAGTCTTATTTTACAGGCAACAAACCTGAAAAGTACAAATACTGGAACAAAGAAATTCAAATTAAGGATCTGTGTAATCTGATAAACTGTAAACAAGGGCAGAAACGACCCTTTCTTTTTGTTTTTGAGCTTTACATAAACTATGAAGCTTGATTATTGCAATGGTATTCTGGCTTGATTTTTTACATGTGAACTATGGAGTCAGCAGCAGGGATCCAGTGCTCAGTGGAAGTGGACATAGTGTGGAAGCATAACCAAACACTGACATGTACAGACCGACAGCATTGAGAGATGCCTCCACCCACAACTTCATAAATGCAACACAGAATTCATGTCCATTTGTGCTGATGATATGCATAGAACTTCATTACTTAGCATTTATAAAGAATTTGTCGAAAGGTTGGTCAATCACAGAAAGAATCAGGAAGTGCAGAAGTTTGATAGGAGATGCTGCAGGCATATATGGTGTTAATGGTCTAGATATCAGTCTTATGAGTGAATGTTTAAATGAATTAACTTCTCAAGTTAAAGGTGTACTGAGTGATGAATAATAAACTTCATAGTCAAGCAGAGGACTCCACAAACAGCACCGTATTTCATTTCATTGGCAGCTTAGAATCACACACCAGAGTGATCAACAAGTTAATAAGGAAAGCAGGAAACAGCAGTTAATGTCAAAAAAATGCAACTATGTGTAGTCCATATGGCAATTGAATGTTTGATGCCTTGCAAAAGGAACATTTGAAAGAAACAAAAGGGATTTTTGAGAAGAGCACACAGGTTACATGTAAAGAGCCAGCAAAATAGTCAGAGAATCAAGAAAGTTATTAAAAACATTAGGGAACATTCTTGGTGGGATGACATCTGGAATTGGGGAAGTAATGTTCACTTGGGTTCATATTATTTCACATCTTGTTATTATTATTTTGTGTAGTTGGGTCTATTTTGTTTCTTTCATTTTTATGTCTTGCCTTGGCATCATCATTAAATGCAATAGTTGAAAAGGGTATTAGTCTTGTTGAGACATGAAAATCTTGAAGCTGAAATTGGTGAAGCATAATGTACATTTATCACTCTGTTTTTGTTTTGTGCATGTTTATTACTTTGTGCACGTTTATTACCCTTGTGATTTATTTATTGGTCATTGTTCTGCAATTCATTTATTGAATATTGGCTTACTTATATCTGTACTGCATAATGTAATGGTGCAGCATTTTTAAATAGTGTTTGTGTAGCAACTCAGCTTGGTTATGAGCCAGTATGTTGGAAATTGACCAATTATTAGTATTTCTTCATCATATTAAAAATAATGAACAAAGAGGAGGGTCTGCGACAATATAAACTTCACAATTTTAATAACTTTGTGGATTAAAAGAAACAGCAATCACTCTTTATGGAATAAACTGTTTCTCAAGATGAATGGGACAAACGCAAGCTGTTACACGGAGATTGAAAGCAATTAGCCCTGTCTTGGCTAGATTACATTAGCTAAACTGCTTTGGCACCTGCTTGATAAACTGGATATGCCACAAAGGGCAAGGATTGCCCTGCAGAAGAATTTAAGGAGTTAATTGCAGGAAAATCTACATTTTAAGCAGACAGCTAACCCTGAATATAACAAGGAACAGGAAAGCTACTTCTGATAAGAAAAAAAGCTGCAGACTTGAGGTCTCCAGAAAGAGTAATCAACATTACGGATGAAAGAATCTATTGAATCATCAATAACATCACACCACAAACTTGAAAGAGAGAAAATTGCATAAGAATTCAGCACCAAACAATTCACCAGCAGAACTTCAAAGATCAACACCACAGAAGGATTGAATCCTGGACACTTCCTGAGACAAACACTGTTGGTGAAATTCTAGCCGGATCCCATCATTGATCAGGTAGTAGCCAGGTTGGTTTATGAGGCTTTGAGACAATAAGAACTGCAGATGCTGGAAGCCAGCGTTTATAGGTGTAAGGCTGGAAAAGCACAGCAGGTCAGACAACACCTGAGGAACGGATAAGTCAACATTTTGGGACAAAATCTTTGTCAGGGCTGGGGATGGACAGGGAAGGGGTGGGGCTGTGGGAAGGGTCGGAGAGATGGTGATAGGTGGACGCAGGTAGGGGGTTACTGTGATTGGTTTGTCAGAAGGGTGGACAGGATAGGTGAGTGGGAAGATGAACAGGTTAGGTTAGGTCAGGAGGGAAAGGGCTGGTATGGGATAAAGCTGGAGGTGGAGGGATTTTGAAGCTGGTGAAGTCAATATTAAGGCCATTGGGCTGTAAGCTTCTGAGGTGAAATATCAGATGTTGCTCCTCCAGTTTATGTCTGGCCTCACTCTGATAATGGAGGAGGTCAAGGAAGGACATGTCACCAGGGGAGTGGGAGGGGCAATTGAAATGGCTGGCAACCTGAAGGTCAGGTTAGTTGTTGCGTGCAGAGCGTAGATGCTCCGTGAACCGGTTGCTGAGTCTACCTTTGGTCTCCCTGATATCGAGAAGAGCACATTGGAGACATTCAGGAAGGGGAGGGAGGTGTCAGAAATAGTCCAGGTGAATTTGAGAGCAGGGTGAAAGGGCGAAGTTAGTGAACTGCTCGACCTCCTCACAGGAGCACTAAGCTGCACCGATGCAGTCATCAATACAGCAGACTAAAGAGGTGAGGGATGGTGCTGGTCCAGTTGTGGAAGAGAGACTGTTCCACGAATCCTACAAAGGGCCAGGCATAGCTCAGGCCCATGCGGGTGCCCATGGCCATCTCTTTGGTTTGTAGGAATGGGAGGAATTGAAGGAGAAAGGAGAACCAGTTCAGCCAAGTCAGTGGAGGGGGCTGGTTGGGCCTACAGGAGAAGAAGAAGCGGAGGGCTTTAAAGGGGAATACAGGTATACAGGGACATACGTCCATGGTGAAGATGAGGTGTTGGGGGCCGGGGAATGATAGTTTTGGAAAAGATGGAGGGCTTAGGTTGTGTCAAGGATGTAGGTAGGGTGTTCCTGGACCAAGGGGAAGGAATGGAGTCAAGGTAGGAGGAGATGAGCTCATTGGGGCAGGATCAGGCAGAGACAATGA
Source organism: Ginglymostoma cirratum (assembly GCA_024137785.1). Classification (NCBI taxonomy): domain Eukaryota; kingdom Metazoa; phylum Chordata; class Chondrichthyes; order Orectolobiformes; family Ginglymostomatidae; genus Ginglymostoma; species Ginglymostoma cirratum. The sequence continues at coordinate 25,702,816 of JAHRHZ010000263.1, read as the reverse complement.
GTCAACTGGGGAAGTTGGGTTTATAGATTTTGGGTAGGAGATTTCACACTATAAAACCATCTGGTTCTATCAGGTTGGAGGCAGTGGACAGGATATCTCCTGAGGTGGTGAGATTGTTGATGGTCCGGGATGGCCATGCATTGACACCATCTCTCCCGACAGTTAGCCTTGCCCCAGCTCAGGTCCTCCCATCCTAGGCCTGCAGAGGACCTCTATTGTTCTTTGTCCTCAGATGGATCTACACCGTTAACAATGCTTTGTCTCTGCCCTGTCGGGCATCAAAGACTGTAAGTACACCAAACTCTCCCATACTCAGCTCCAGACACAGGGCCCCTACCTCCATCCACCTATCACCATCTCTCCTACCCTTCCCACAGCCCTGCCCCTTCCCTCTATTTATTTCTGGGCTCCCCTCCCCCTCTGCAGTCCTAATGAAGGGTTTCGGCCTGAAACATTGACTTACCTGCTCCTCAGATGCTGTCTGACCTGCTGTGCTTTTCCAGCCTATAGACTTTGGGTAGTGAAGCTTAACTTGCACACTTGAGGGATCTTATTTTGGATGCTACCTGCAGTAAGGTTTAACTTATTGTTTCAATACTAGATTGTCTGTGAGATGTCTGAATAAATTGCTGAATTCAGGGTAACTTGTGATAATTTATCTACAGCAATCTGCCATAGCTTAATCCATTCACTTAGTCTATTATATCCATTTGTAATGTTATGCTATCATCCACATTGTCTATGATGCACCTAACTTTGTGTCATCAGCAAAACTGAATATCTGACTTCTATGTCATTATCCAATTTTTTAATAATTAAGGTGAATATTTGATGCCCTAACACATCCTTGTTGGATATTACTGATCACCATCTTGCCAATTTAAGTACCTACTTATTCTTCCTGCTTTCTGTCACCTGCCACTCAATTAATTTTCCAAGCATGTCCTTAATTTGCCCTTGATTCCATGGGCTTCAACCTTCATAAACAATTTCTTATGTGGGACTTTATCAAATGCCTTCTGGAAGTCCATATGAACAACATCCATGGAAATTCCCCTATCCACTATCTCAGTCACCTCTTCAGAAAATTCAGTGAGGTTTGTTGGGGATGACCTATCTGTTATGAATCCATGTTGGTTCTTCCTCATTAACTGAAAAGTTTCAACATGTTCAGTTATCTCATCTTTAATTAGTGACTCCAACAATTTTCCCGCCACTGGTGTATAATTCCGTGGCTTTCCTTTCACCTCTGTTAACACGCAGAGTGATATGTAATTTTCCTATCTTGATGGATGTCCCTGAATCTAGGAAACTGAAAGATTATAATTAGAGCATCTACAATGTTCTCCTCTACTTCCTTTAATATGCTCAGATGGAAACCGTCAGGTCCTGAGGATCCGTCACTCTTTATTTCACTTTATTTCCTCATTGCTGTTGTTTTACTTCTGTTAATTTTATTTACTCCCTGCGTCTGAACCACTCGTAGTTTCCACAGGACTTCCAGTAAGCTATCCCTACTATTCCACTGTAAATACCGAGGCAAGGTATTAATTAAACATGTCTACCATTTCATATAGTCATTGAGAGTATCTTCACTTCCAGTCTTTAGTGGGCCAACCATGCTGTGGGTCCAAACTCCTTTGTAGGCCAGACCTGGTAAGATTTCACACTATAAAAGGACAGAAGAGAACCAGATAGGTTTTTACAATAATTGACAGTGGATGCCATGGGACTGGCTTTGCATTCCAGATTTTTATTCAATTAAAGCTTTACCATCTGCCATGATAAGATTTGAACTTGTTGCTGACTCATCTTGGGGAAGGATACAAAGAGTTACGCTCTAGAGAAAATGACAAATTATTGACTTGAGGATGCATTGTGACCTTGATAGCCATCAGGATGGGATCACCACCCAGTGTCGCTGAGCACGAGTCCTGTTCCTGCAGATGGTACAGGTCAGTGATCAGTGTCTGCACAGTCTCCCAGACTGTCAAAGAAATGGATAAGGAGACAATAAGGACTGCAGATGCTGGAAGCCAGGGTCTATAGGTGTGAGTCTGGAACAGCAGAGCAGGTCAGACAGCATCTGAGGAGCAGGTTAGTCAATGTTTCGGGCCGAAACCCTTCATCAGGATTTCAATAACGTAGTCTACAGATCCAGCATCACATCTTTCTCCCCCACCTCTTCGGTAGATCGTCACCTGCTGCTTCTCCCTCTGGAGGCAGTGCAATACCTGCTGGAAATTAATGTTCTTGGTAGGCTTGCTAATCAAGTAGTATTCGTTGTCTTCTATGTCATCTCTGGAGTAGTACCAAGTCTGAACTGACTGCAGCTCCTATGTTCTCCATATGAGAACTGTGAGCAGCTAATTTGTGGGGTATGTCGGAAAGATTTTTTGAAGGTAACTCCTGAGTGCTGCTATCCATCTCAACAAATCTCAATCTTCTCACAATCAACATTAACTATCTATTAATTTTCCTTTTCACTTGCTGTAGCTGCAAACGAACTTTCTGTTGTTCACGTTCTAGAGTAATCAGATCCGTCTGCAAGCCAGATTCTGCAAGCTGTCACAATGGAGGCAATATACTTTGTTTTTATTCTTCCTGCCAAAATTGACAATCTCATATTTTGCCAATTTGTACTCCATTTTTTCCACAGATTTTTGTTCATTCACATGATCTATTAATAGCCTCCATATATTCACTTCACAACTTGTTTTCCTACTCATCCTTGTGTGCAGTAAATTTAGCAACTGTGTCTTTGGTCCCTTCATTCAAATTATTTATGTAAATGATGAAAGGTTAAGGTCACAACATTGAACCATACAGCACACTCCTCATTATGTCTTGCTAGACAAAAAAATGACTCATTCATACTTAATCTCTGTTCGCTGTTAGCTAGTCAATCTTCTCTCCATGCCAATATGTTATTTCATAAACCATAAGCTTTTATTTTCCACACTGTGGCACCTCATCGAATGTCTTCAGGAAATCTAATTTTAGTACATCTACCAGTTCCTGTTTATCCATAAGACCATAAGAAATAGGAACAAGAGTAGGCAGTTCAGCTCCTTGAGCCTGCGGCACTATTCAGTAGGATCATGGTAGAACAACATTCATCACATTCACTTTTCTGCCTTTTCTCCATGACACTTGATTTCCTACAGATCAATTATCTATCAATCTCAACCTTTAATATACCTTAAATAACTCTGCCTGTAGTTTCCAACTTTTTGACTCCCTTCCTTTAAAAAAAAAGTTAAATTTGTTATTTTCTATTCTACTGGAACCTTTCCCAAATACAGAGAATTTTGAAAAATAAAAACCAATGTTTCAAGTATTTCACTAGCCACTTCTTTTAAGATACTAGGATGAGGTCCATAAGGACCAGATAGCTTTCTCTTGTACTCTCACTTTTCTCTCCTTACTAAGCTTTTAGTCCTTAGAACATAGAACACTACGGCACTACTTTCCTTAGCTACTCTCTTGTTCCTAATATATTTATAAATTGCCTTGAGATTCTTAATCCTACTTGCCAAGGACATTTCATTGCCACTTTTAGCACTTCTAATTCCTTGTTTAAGTCATTTCTTGCTTCCTTTACGTTCCTCAATGGCCACGTGTGATTTCAGTTTCCTAAACTTCACATATGTTTTATTTCTCTTTTTGACTAAACTTTCAATATCTCTTGTCATCCAGGATTTCTGAATCTTGCCGTCCTTATCTTTCATCCTTACAGGAACATGCTGGTTCTTCTTTGCATTTATTAATTTTCTGCCCAGCCTTCTGACCTTTGCTCATTTTTCTTCAATGATATGCTTTTTCTTTAAGTTTGACATTATCTTCAACATTTTTAGCTAATCACAGTTGCTATGTCCTCCTCTTGAACTGTTCCTTTCTTATTGGAATGTATCTGTCATGTGTATTCTGAAATATCCCTTTTAATGTCTGCTGCTGCACCTCTATTGACTTATTTCCTAACCTTATTTGCCAGTCATTTTATCTAGCTATTAATTATTCTAATTTATGTTCAAAATATTAGACTCTTTTCCAACCTTTTCCTCTCAAATTGAATATAAAATTCAATTATATTATGATCACTGCTACTTAAGACAACTTCACTATAAGATAATGAATAATTTTACCTTATTGGAAACAGCTAGGTATAGTTCTCTGGTCAGCTTCAGAACATGCTGTTCTGAGAAACTATTCTGAAAACATTCTTTGAGCTCCTTACCTCACCTACTTCGCTTTATGATGTCACTCATCTATTTGCAGATTAAAATTCCCATGATTATCATCATACATTTCTAATAAGCTCCTATTATTTCGCCTTCATACCACATCATATCATAATACACTACACTACTCCCACAAATAACTTCTTGCCTTTATCATTTCTCCTTTCTACCCAAATTGCTTTTACATCATAGTTTCTTTGGGCTTTTGGATCATCCTTCTTTATTTTGTTAGGGTCATCACTAATTTCCAAACTACTTGTCATTCCTAAATATCAAGACCCATATGTATACCAGTCAAGGAATATTTATTTTATTTTTGATGATGTCTAATGCGCTGTGACGTGCAGTGGTTTAGTGTAACATGCGTGAACTGATCTAAATTCAGAAATGTATAAACTATAGGGTGAAAAGGTCAGGCGTACTGTCTTGATGTCCAAAACATTAAAGGTATTTGACTCGAAGGAGATTTCAACCACTTACTCACTCCATCACCAACATTGTCTACTCCTACCATTGAGGCATCGCCCACTTTCCTAGCTTATCACCTGCTGAAATCTTTTTCCTTACTTTTGTTTTCTCTAATCAACAGTGTTCCAGCACATTCCTGGCAGTCTTTCTACTGTTTATAAAGTTGAGTTTATTGAAAGTTCTACTGCCTCTTGTCCAAATTCACACCAAGTTCTGTTCATTCCATCGCCCCTGGTGTCACTGAGCTGTATTGTCTTCATTTTGAGAAATGCCTCAATTTTTAAAAGTGTAAATCATGTTAGCAAATCCCTCCATGGCCTTGTCCCTCCCACCCTACTTCTAAAACCTTCTTTGGCCCTAAAATCTTCCAAAATATCTTAATTCCTCCAATTCTGTTGATGACTATGCATTCAGTGAGCTAGGCCCTAGACTTTGAAGTTCCTGACCTAAAATTTTTCCATCTACCACTGTGGTCCTTTAAGCCATCCCTCTAAAATCTTTGCAGAACACCTACGCTCGGTTCGCACTAAACAACTGCACGTCCCAGTCGCGAACCATTTCAACTCCCCCTCCCATTCCTCAGATGACATGTCCACCCTGGGCCTCCTGCAGTGCCACAACGATGCCACCCGAAGGTTGCAGGAACAGCAACTCATAATCTGCTTGGGAACCCTGCAATCCAATGGTATCAATGTGGACTTCACAAGCTTCAAAGTCTCCCTTCCCCCTACTGCATCCCAAAGCCAGCCCAGCAGTTCCCCGCCTCCCTAACCTGTCCTTCCTCCCACCTATCCCCTCCTCCCACCTCAAGCCCCACCCCCATCTCCTACCTACTAACATCATCCCGCCCCCTTGACCTGTCCGTCCTCCCTGGACTGACCTATCTCCTCCCTACCCCCCCACCTACACTCACCTTTACTGGCTCCACCCCCGCCTCTTTGACCTGTCTGTTTCCGCTCCACCTCTCTTCTCCGCTATCCATCTTCTATCCACCTCCCCCTCTCTCCCTATTTATTTCAGAACCTCCTTCCCCTCCCCCATTTCTGAAGAAGGGTCTAGGCCCAAAATGTCAGCCTTCCTGCTCTTCTGATGCTGCTTGGCCTGCTGTGTTCATCCAGCTCCACACCTTGTTATCTCAGATTCTCCAGCATCTGCAGTTCCTACTATCTCTGAAATAATTCTCTTCAACTCAGCTCGTTATTAGCAGATTTCCCACTGAACAAGATAAAAAGAAAGCATGCCTCCAAAACAGTCACTATTCAAAACAGCTGCAAATGGGATAACAGCAAAGCGAGCAGTTACCAACAGCCTAATGGTTTACAGGAAACCTTGTTTTTAAAAAGGCTTCACAATGAACTACCACAGTTAGGTCCTAATGTATAGAAACATATAACGGCACTATACAATGGAAATACAATCTCAGTATTTTCACAAAATTTGAAATAAATCCTTTTTCCACATTGTTCAGAACATAAGTCATCCAAGCAATATTAACCATAAAGCATCTTTGTAACAATGCCAAAAAAGAATTGCAACATCTTACAGTACATCAGGCATTAACTCAAAGCGAGTGACCCATTCCCCAGAGGAGAACTATTACCTAGGAATAAGTAGACATCAGACGTGCAGCCACAGCACCTCAGACATGCACCATTGGGAGATCTGAAAGCTTTAATGATTATTTACACAGTATATGTGTAGGGACAGATGAAGGTGGGACATTCTAGAATAAACAAATAATTTCCTTTCACAAGTGATTTTTTTTTGATAGATCATGTATACTGGACTAAGTGTAGCATCAAGTGGTAGAACATGCAATTATATTTCATTAAAAGGGACTGCATTGAAAAATGCATTTGTACAGTGTGCATTATCATAGTCAAGTGGCTTCTGATGTAGTTACCTTCTACTTAAGAGGCTTGAGGCAGAAACCATTAAAGCCAGCATCTGGGAACACACATGGCCTCAGAGGTTGGCTTTTAATGCTTTATAAAGAAAATCCTTTATGAAGTTCTGAAATGTTTCTTAAAAACTTTGATTGCACTATGATTCCCCTAGGAAATACCCTGAACAAATTACCTTTTTGTAAACAGGAGCTGCAAACCCATGATGGACCTTTGGACTTTATGTACAGACTCCACATTAAACAAAAATTCCATATTACTTACTGTTGCCTTAATCAAGGCTGAATAAAGAACCTTGCAGTCTAAGTACTCATGCATGGACTACACTATTCTTTCAAAACTGGTTAGTCTTTAGCTAATCACCACCTTAGTTAGGTCTGACTATTATGCTGAATATCAATGTACTATTTGCCTGAGGTTTAGGATTCGTACTTTATGCCTGTAATTTTACAATCGTGACCAGAATTTATTCTTAAAACAATGACTGAATATATTATTCCAAACGATGTTCAATACAATGCCACTCAGAAGACTTGTGAGACAAGTTACTTGGTGAAATAGCTCAGGGACAGTAGCAACATTGATACAAAATTGCTAAGAGATAGGAAGCACAATATTTGGGCCGGAGGATGGCTTGTAGTGAAGTTTCCCAGGGGTTGGTTTTGGAATCTTTGCTTTGCCTAATTTAGGTTCATTGTCTAGATCTTGGAGTACAGGGAACAATTTAAAACTTTGCAGATGAAACAAAACTTAGAAGCATTATTAACTTTGAGGAGGGCAGAATAGAACTTCAAAAGGACATTGACAATTGATGGAATGGGTGAAAAGGTGGCAGATAAAATGCAATGCAAAGAAGTGTCAGGTGATACATTTTGACACAAAGAACATGGAAACACAGCATAAAAAGTTAGTAACATTTTAAAGAGTGTGCAGGAGTGGTGAGACCTGCATACAAATGCGTATAGCTCCTTAAAGGTAGCAGGATAGGTGGAAAGAGTGGTGAATAAGGCATACAATATCCTAGAGCTCATTAATAGGGACATAGGCACAACAGCAGGGATATAATGCTGGACCTGTATAAAACACTTGATAGAGTGTTATTTTTCTTCTTTATATTAAGAATAATTGTAGTGTTGAACCTTCTAACTTATTTCTTCATTTTTCTATTTTTGTACCTAAGATTTTGCACCTGGGTAGCTTTGCATATAAGATGCTGCTAGGAATGGCGACATTGTACACCTTTCACTGTAGTCCTGTACCCCTGTACTCGAGTACACTTGACAATAAAACCTAAACTTAAACTTATTGTGTATAGTTCTGGGCAACACATTTTAGGATGAATGTGAATGCATTGGACAAAGTGTAGAAGAGGTTTACAAGAATAGTTTCAGGGATGAGAAACTTCAGTTTGAAGAAAGGTTGGAAAAGTTGGAACTGTTTTCGTTGGATAGCTGAAGCTTGAGAGGAAATTTTGTTGAAGTTTTCAAAACCAGGACATGTCCAGCAGAATAGTCAATGAGCATCTCTTCCAGCTCATAAAAGGGTCAAGAATAAGAGGGTACTGACTTAAAGTGATTGGCAAACCAAGTAAATGCAATGTCAGAAGAAACTTATTCACACGGTGAATGGTTCGGGTCTGGAATTCTCACCTAGGAGTATGGTGGAGACTGGTGCAATCAAGGCATTCAATAGGCCACTGGATGATTATTTAATTAGAAATAGTGGGCAGGGCCACAGGGAAAGGGCAAGAGAATTATTCTTATTAGGAGATCTGGTGCAGACTGTAGTAATTGTGAGGTCAGACAGATGGATCTCATAGAATATGAGTTCCCTGATTGGGGCTGTTAACCTGACCCAGTCAGGGAGCCCTGGCTGACAGATACAAACAAGAGTGTCAGAGGTTCTGTTCACTCTGAGCGCTGGCTCTGAGGAAGCTAGATTAGTGTCAAGGACGTTCTGCATGGAAATAAAGGGTGACTTGGTAACAGGAAACCGGCCTCTGTGGAGTTATTTCACAAATAAAATGGACTGGATGGCCTTCTTCTGCATCATAATATTTCTACAAGTCTCTGAAATGAGGTGCATTCATTTCATTGCTTGTATGTAATGCACGCTTGTGACCAGGACTTGAATTCCAAATAATTGGATGTTGCATATATTTTGCATGCAGGATTTTATGATTATACTTGTTTTTAACATGTACTAAGTTCCTGATTAATGTAATTGCCCCTTAAGTAGCATCACATCACTCACAATTGCAGCCGGAGTGCTTAGGCAGAGAAAAACACAATTTTTCCACCCATTCTAAGTGTGGCTGCAATCATTTCCCAATTTCAAACTTAAAATTTAAATAAGGATGGAAGGCAAATCAACTTTCACATGACACAGTAAGGTGCAGGCCCAGTCTGGTAATTAATAGGCCACTTCATATTCTTTTCTTCCTGGCAGTCCCTGAGGAACCTATCAGTTTTGCACTTCCACACATTCTCACACAATCTTCATTTGAGCCTTGGCCCTACAGCTAAACTATGCCAACAATTGTGCTGCACTGTCATCCTGTTGAAATCAGTGTTGTTGTGACCATCCATAAGACCATGAGACCATAGATAAAGGAACAGAATTAGGCCATTTGGCCCATCAAGTCTCCTCTTCCACTTAATCATGGTTGATATGTTTCTCAACCCCATTCCCCTACAATCTCCCCGTAACCCTTGATCCCCTTAATAAACAAGAACCTACCTATCTCATTCCTAGAGACACTCAAAGACTTGGCTTCTACAGCCTTCTGCGGCTGAAGACCTCATCTCAGTTCTAAATCATCATCCCTTCACTCTGAGGCTGTGCCCTTGAGTCCTAGTCTCTCCTACAAGCAGAAAAGTCTTCTCCACGTCCACTTTCTCCTGGCCTCTCGGTGTTCTAAAAATTTCAGTGAAAGCCTTCTCATCCTCCTAAACTCCATTGAGTACAAACCCAGAGTCCTCAGCCACTCCTTGTGTGACAAGCCCTTCATTACCGGGATCATTGTTGTGGACCTCCTCTGGGTTCCCTCCAATGCTAGCATATCCTTCCTTAGATATGGAGCCCAAAACTGCTCACAATATTCAAAATACAGTCTGACTAGAGTGTTATACATCCTCAGCAGTACATCTCTGCTCTTGTATTCTAGCCCTCTCAAAATGAATGCCAACATTGCATTTGCCTTCTTAACTGCCAACTGAACCTATGTGTTAACCTTAAGAGAATTCTGAACTAGGACTTCCAAGTCCCTTTGTGTCTCAGATTTCTGAAGCCTTTCCCCATTTAGAAAATTATCTACATCTGTATTCTTCCTAACAAAGTGCATAACCTCACACTTTCCCATATTGTATTCTATCTGCCACTTCTTTGCCCACTCTCCTAGCCTGTCCAAGCCCTTCTGTAGCCTCTCTGCTTCCTCAATACCACCTGCCCCTCCAACTATCTCCGTGTTATCTGAAAACTTAGCAACAATGCCCGCTGTTCCTTCATCCAGATCATTATTTTAGAAGGTAAATATTTGCAGTTCCAACACTGATCCCTGTGAAACTCCAACTAGTCACTAGCTGCCAGCCTGAAAAAGACCCCTTTATCCTATTCCCTGCTTTCTGCCAGTCAGCCAATCCTGTATCCATGCCAATGTCTTGCCCCTTACACCATGGGCTCTTATTTTGTTCAGCAGCCTCCTGTGCAACACCTTTTCAAAGACATTCTTGAAATCCAAATAGATCAGGTCAGCTGACTGTCCTTGTCTAACTTGCTCATTACCTCCTCAAAGAATTCTAACAGATTTGTCAGGCAAGACCATCCCTTGATGAAGCCACGCAGACTCAGCCCGATTCTACCATGCATTTCCAAGTGCTGTACAATCTCATCCTTAATAATACACTCTAAAATCTTACCAATGACTGAGGCCAGGCTTACTGGCCTGTAATTTCCTGTCTCTGTCTCTGTCCCTTCTTAAACATTGTCCATTTTCCAGTTCCCTATGACCCTCCCTGACTCCAGTGATTCCTAAAAGATCACCACCCATGTCTCCACAATCTCTTCAGCTATCTCTTGTAGAACTCTGGGATGTGGCCCCTCTGGTCTGGGTGATTTACCAACTTTCAGACCTTTCAGCTTTCCTTGCACCCTCCTTAATGATTTCCATTATATTCACCTCTGCCCCATGACTCTTTTGATGTTCTGGTATGCAGCTGGTGTCTCCTTCTGTGAAAGTATGCAAAGTATCTACTCAGTTCCTCCGCCATTTCTTTGTTGCCCATTACTACTCTTCCAACTTCATTTTTAAGTGGTACAATATCCACTCTTGACCCCTCTTGCCTTTTACATATGTAAAAAAATCTGTTGCAATATTATTTCATTTCACAAAGGTAGCTTACCCTCATATTTCATCTTCTGACCCTTATTGCTTCTTTAATTGTTTTTTAAAGCCTTCCCAATCCTTTGGCTTCCCCAGGTGTTCACCATATTGTATGATTTTTCTTTCGCTCTTATGTCCCTAAATTCCCTTGTCAGCCGTGATGGCCTCATCCTCTCCTTAGTATGTTTCTTCTTCTTTGGAATGTATTTCTGCTGTGCCTCCGAAATTGCTGTCCCTCCTGCCATTGCTGCTCCATCGTCTTCCCTGCTAGGCTCCCCTTCTAATCTACTTATTGTATTTTTATATTAATATGCATTAATATTCATTAATCTATATTAATATATGTTACTCAACTCATCGGTTATAGGAAAGATGTTAATAAGCTGGTGATGGTTTGGAAGAGATTTATCAGAATGTTTTCAGGAATGGAATTGAGTTATAAGGAGAGTCTGGGCCTTTTTTCACTGGAGCATAGGAGGTCGGGAGGTGACGTTATAGAGGTATAGATAGGATGAAAGGCGGGTGTCTTTTCCCTACAGAGATAGTAGGAACTGCAGACGCTGGAGAATCTGAGATAACAAGGTGTAGAGCTGGATGAACACAGCAGGCCAGGCAGCATCAGAGGAGCAGGAAAGCTGGCGTTTCGGGTCTGGACACTTCTTCAGAAATTTCTCGAAACATCAGCTTTCCTGCTCCTCTGATGCTGCCTGGCCTGCTGTGTTCATCCAGCTCTACACCTTGTCTTTTCCCTAGTGTGGGGGATTTCAAGACCAGGGGGAATGTTTTCAAGGTGAGAGGATGAAGATTTAAAAAAGACATGAGGGGCAATTTTTTTACACAGACGGTGGTTTGTGTGTGGAATGAACTTCTAGAGGAAGTAGTGGATATGAGTACAGTCACAATGTTTAAAGACATTTGGATAAGTGCATGAATAAGAAATGTTTGGAGGGATATGGGTCAAGCAGAGGCAGGTGAGACTAGTTTAGTTTGGGATTATGGTCAGCATGAACTGGTTGGACTGAAGAGTCCGTTTCTGTGCTGTGTGACTCTGTGACTCTGTAACCCTGGCCAGCTCCTCCTTCAATTACTCAACTGTAATGATGTTACATCTGATTCCAGCTTCTCCCTCTCAAACAGCAGAGTGAATTCTATCGTATTATGGTCATAGCCCCAAGGGGTTCCTTCGCGTTAAGCTCCCTAATCAAATCTGCCTCATTACTCATCATCAAATCCAGAATTGCCAGTTCCCTAGTGGACTCTACCACAAGTGATAACTCCCCTTCCTAGAGTAATCTGTAAGATTGATGTGGTTCACTCCTTGGACTGAATTGATATAGGAATCCTCACACTGATGAACCCAAGCAGCAAACTGGCCATGTCCAAGCCCCTGGACTGAATTCAGGCAATGCTCTTGACCGTGGTGGGACACCCCTGACTGACAAGAAGGCAAATCAATTTCTTTGTTTCACTTGTGTCAGTGCCACCACCTTCTCTCTGCTACACCACACTCACTTTAACATTGCCATTGCACCCACATCTCACCAAGGCTCATGGTCTAACATTCTCAATATTGCAGGCAGCATCTTCCTTTAACAGCTCTCACCCTCCAAATAACTAACCTCTCTTGCCCTCTGCACTTCCTACTGACTCAGCACACCTCACCACCGTTCCTGAATTTTTTAAAATTCATTCATGGGATGAGGGTGTCGCTGACTAGGCAGCATTTATTGCCCATCCTTAATTGTCCAGAGGGCAGTTGATAGTCAACCACATTGCTGTGAGTCTGGATCACATGTGGGCCATACCAGGTAAGGATGGCAGTTTCCTTCCCTGAAGGACATTAGTGAACCAGGTGGGTTTTTCCAACAATCGAAAATTGATTTGTTGTCATCATTAGACTCTTAATTTCAGATATTTATTGGATTCAAATTCCACCATCTGCCATGGCAGGATTTGAACCTGGGTCCCCAGAACGTTATCTGGGGTCTCTGGATTAACAGTCAAGTGATAATACCATTAGGCCATCACCTCCCATAGAAAAAGGCTGTACCAGCCCCCTGACTGACCATAATTCCTCTTGATTGGTCTAAGAACTACACCCCTTACACATTGAGACATGTCCATTTGATTGAAGCATGTGCAGCGTGTATGCTGGGTAAGCTGCTGGCACATGACATAGGTGGGACATTGCTGTTGCATGGTACAGCACACCAACATTTGAACCTCTTTGACTGATCACAACTGACAATTATACCAAACTGCCTCAAGCTTGCACAAAATGTGAGTGAGAACCAAGAGAGCAAGTGAGGAGCCCTAAGATGGATGCTGGTCCAACCCATGAATTGGGTACCTGTCTCTGTGTGAAAAGTGCCCTGGCAGTGTGCTCCAAAGGGCAGCATTAAAATGGAGAATTATATCTTAGGTGGGTCAAAGGCATGCAGTGATGATGTGCTAATGCTGTGCCTATTCGATGCTAACCTCTATGGACAATGGATGAAGACAGTCACTGCTCGTGGAACATTCACTGTGACTTTAGTGACTGCTGTCTGAGATGGAGGCCTGGAGGAGCAAATGGTAAGCTGGAGCAACCACATACCCATTCTAGCTTTCATGTCAGGCATTGTTGCTGACTAGTTTCTATCCTGTGTGCAGGAGAATGGAAACTGCATGTCGCTGAGGTAAGATTGGGTACTGATCACATGTAAATGCAAGGAAATAGCCTCTAACTGCTCATTAATTAGGTTCTCATCTGCCATCCAAAACCAGGTTGCAGAATCAGACCTTTTCTTCTTGACATTAAGAATCTCATTTTTCCAATCTCACCATATTATTCCAACTAATTTAGAGTTGAGTCAAAGGAGTTGCCTATTTTCCTGCGTAACTGTGACTTTTGACTGGGGACTTGATTCCAGTAATCAACAAGAGATCTTATGTCCTTTTTTCTTTATACCTGAAATCACAGATATAGTTGATGTACCCAACACTCTAGCCCATTAGCACTAGAACATTAGGCTAGCATACTCACACCAGAGAGGCATTTGGTTTTTTTGCCCCTTCTGTTGCATTTAGCTAAGAAGGGAGGACAGAAACTTGTCTTTCTCCTGGACTGATTTCTATAACTTCACACTATGTCTACAGTCTGGCATGTATCTTACTTCAGGTTTTTGCGTTGTATTTCTTCCAGTGAAATTTTTCACTGAAATTCCTTGACACTGTTCCAGGTGTGACATTCTAGGGTCTCTCTTGAGGTTGTGTGCAATCCACACAGGAATTTTACAGTTAATCACTGAATTTATGTTCTCAGATAAAAGCACTATTCTGCAGTTGCTGGAAATCTGAAATAAAATCTAAAAGTGCTGGAGAAACAGAATTATTGCTCCGAGTTTAATATAACACTTTTTTGGACCATTCAGAACCAGAATTCTGAAGAAGAGTCATATCAGACTTGAAAGGTTAACATTGTTTTGCTCTCCACAGATACTTCCAGACCTGAAAGTTTCTCTGGAGCTTTCTATTTTTATTGCTGAATTATTTTCCTAAACATCTTGGGCATGCACATCCGTTTCTCTAAAAAAAACTTGTTTTATTTACAAGTTCAAAGCCCTAAGTTATTTGGGCTATGATGTCATCACAAAAGTACGTCAGCAACAGTAATTAAGAAATCTAATGGAATGATATTTTTTATTATGAAAGAAATGGTCTGCCTCATTTTATTGGGGAGACAATTTTTGTCTCTATTTAAGGAAGGATGTAAAACCATTAGCGATGGTGCAGGGAAGTTTTACGAAATTGATACCTGGAATGAACGGGTTGTCTTATGAAGGAAGATTGTGCAGACTGGGCTTATTTCCCTTGGAGTTAAGAAGAGTGAGAGTGATTTAATTGAAGTGTATAAGATCTTAAATGTTCTTGATAAGGTGAATGTAGAAAGGATGCTTAAAACTAGGGATTGCTCATTTATGACAAATTTGTGGAGAACTTGTTTTTCTTAGAGAAATGTGTGACCTTGGAACTCTCTGCTACTCAAGGCAATGGGGGTCATTGAATCTTTTAAGATAGATGTTGTTAGGATTCTGACAGGGAAAGAAATCAAAAGTTATCAGAGATGGGTAGGAATGCAGAATTTGAAACACACCAGCTTGGTCGCAATCTTATTGAATGGCAGAGCAGGTTTGAGTAGTCATATGGCCAAAGGTTCAAGAAACTTAGAAACGTAAAAAAGAAGCAGGAGTAAAGCATTTTGCCCTTCAAGTGTGCTTTGCCTTTAATATGATTATAGCCAATCATCCTACTCAGTCCCCTGTTCCACTTTTCCCATAACATTTGATCCCTTCAGTCTTAAGAACTATATCTAACTCCTTCTTAAAAACATTCAGTGTTTTAGCCTTAACTGCTTTCTGTGGCAGAGAATTCCACAGGTTCACCACTCTCCAGGTGAAAATCTTTCTCCTCATCTCAGTCCTTAATGGTCTACCCCAGATACTTAGACTGTGACCTGAGGTTCTGGACTCACCAGTCACTGGGAATATTCTTTCAGCATTTACTCTGTCTAGTCCTGTTCAAATTTTACAGATTTCTATGAAATTCCCCTCATTCTTCAAAACTCCAGTGAATATAATCTGAACCGATCCAGTTTCTCTTCATATGTCAGCCCTGCAATCCCAAGCATCAATCTGGTATACCTTTGTTGGCCTCCCTCCTTTATCCTTTCTGAGATAGAGAGATTAAAACTGCACACAACAGTCCAGGTATGGTCACAACAAGGCCCTGTACAAGTGCAGCAAGACATCCCTGCTCCTATACTCTTTTCCTTTTGCTATAGAGACCAACATACCATTTGCCTTCTTCACTGCCCTGTTGACTTTCAGTGACTGCCCCCCTCTCAAGGTTTTGTTGTATCTCCCCTTTCCCTAGTCTATCACAGATTTGCCTTCATTTTTTGCTTCTGAAGTAGATAACCTCACAATTATCCACGTTATACTTCATTTGCCATGTATTTGCTGACTGACTCAACTTGTCCATATCAGTATCTTGGCATCCTCATCACACTTCAGCCTCCTACCTAGCCTACTTCTGCTCTGAATTCATATGCTTATACGAGATACTGGAACACCAACCCCAGAGAGACCCCTGATACTGAAAGGAAGACACCCAGAGACAGAAGATACACAAGAGAAGGACTGCTTCCTGTTCAAGCGTACTATCTCTGCTTCCTGTTGAGCCTTTTCTGTGAAACAGGGGAAGGAATGCAATTCAATTTCTTCAGTCTCTATTTCTCTTGCCCCATGCTCACATTCGTGGAGATTTTAAGATACAAGCTGCAATAATCGGTCTAGACACACAAAAAAAGCTAGAATCCCTACAGTGTGTAAGGAAGCCTTTGGCTCATTGAGTCTGCACCAGCCCTCCAAAGAGTGTTCCATCCAGACCTAGCCCCCCATCCTATCCCCAGGATCCTGCACTGACCATGCCTAACCCACCTAGTCATCCAAGGCTGGAAGTGAACCTGGATCCCTGGGGCTGAGGCAGCAGTACTAACCACTGTGCCAACCTTAGATAAAGTGAGAAATTAGAAGAATGAGAAGAGGGAGATGAGAATGAAGATAAAATTAAAAAGACAAGCAAACCACCAAATAGCTTTTAAAGTTTATTTGTCCTTTAACACTGGGGCTTTATAGGCACAGTTGAAATGGATTTATTTATCCAAGGCACCACCTGTAAAGTTTGGGACCGAGGTTGCCCCAATCATAAACCACTGAGAAATATATTCTCTTTCTTCCAGGCTCCGTTAAATAGAGAGTTGTGAATGTCAGAACTAATTAAAGGCAGGAAGTATCACATCTGTTAACCAGACTAGCTCATCATTAGCTATGAATTCTATAAACTTACAGCATCGACCACCACTGGCGTATTGTCAAAATATCTTCGAAAATGTCAGATGAGGAATCCAGTGTCTCTGGCTCGTACAGAGACCTGGTATAGATGGCAGGTGGAATCACAATTATTAATGTATGGAATGGGAGCAAGCCTGTGGTAGAGCTAGCAATCCCCTTGGACTGGGTCCTGGCAAATGAAGTAGGAATAAGTAAAGTATGACCATAAACAGGGATTTTCAGCCATTTGAACAATTAATGGGAAGCTTTTTGTTACTTAGAAGTTGATGCCTTCACCAAGATTGCAGGTGTGAAATGTCATACAAGTTCATTAGTTATTTATCTATTAATATTCCAACTTTCATTTCTGCATTACAACTGTTAAGAAAACAGTGTTAATCTATTATATTGACAGCCCTTTTCTTCCCAGTAGTTTCTAATCGCAAAATTTGAAGATTCTACCAACTTGGGATAAACAACAAAAACATGTAAGCAATAATGAAAATAGTGAGGAATAATTTTTTTTTGCTGGACTAATAATCCAGGACCCTAGGTATTGTCCTGGGGACAGTGGTTCGAATCCCACATGACAGATAGTAAAATTTGAATTCAATATAAAAAAAATTAAATATTGTCAATTGTCATAAAGATACATCTGGTTCACAATGTCCTTTAGGGAAGGAAATCTGCCTCCTTATCTAGTGAGGCCTACATGTAACTCCTGACCCACTATGATGTGGTTAACTCTTAAATCTCCTCTGTAATGATCTCCAACAGTTCAATCCAACAGTTGTACCAAACAGCTAAAAAGCCTAAAGATAAGAAAGAAGCCAGACAGACATCTGACTTTGAGCTAGGAACCAGAAATGAGAATGGCAATTTCATCCCTGTAAACTCTGCAAAATTCTCCATACCAACATCCAGGGCTTGGGATAGATGTCATAAAGACCCGTCAAGTGATAGCCTGACACAATGATACAGAATCATGACTCACAGACAATGTCCTAGGCAATACCATCATTATCCCTGGCCCACCAACAAGACAGACCCACCAGAGGTTGTGGAACTGTAGTATAATCTCAGGAAGGAATTGGCCTGGGAGTTCTCAATGTTGACTCTGGTTCCCATGAAGTCTCATGGATTCAGGTCAAATATGGACAAGGAATCCTCCTACCAAAGAAGAATTAATTCCCTTCCTCTGCTGATGAATCAATGCTGCTCCATTCAGAGGAAACTCTGAGGGTAGTCAGGGAGCAGAAGCTTAACTCAAGCAGCACCTACAAAGGAATAACTGACCATTAGGCTCACTCAGCTCCTGTTCTTATTACAGTCTAGGTCCAAACATGGACAAAAGAACTGAACTCCAGAAATAACCTAAGAGTGACTGCCCTTGACGTCAAGGCAGAGTATCACACAAAGGAGCCTTAGCAAAACTACAGGCAGTAGAATCAAGGGGAAATCTCTCCATTAGTTAGAGTCATATGTGGCACGTTGAAAGATGGTCGTCGTGTTTGGAGATCAGTTATCTCTGCTCCAGGACATCTCCTCAGGATAGTGTCCTAGGCTCAACTATCTTCAGCTGCATCATCATTGATCTCTCTCCATCATAAGGTCAGAAGAGGGAATTGTTCACTGATGATTGCACAATGTTCAACCCTATTCATGATTTCTCAGATTCTGAAGCAGTGCATGTTTATATGCAGCTGACTATGCTGACTATAAGATGTAGCCAGCACCCAGGTTTGGGCTGATAAGTGGCAAATAATATTTGCACAATAACATTGCCAGACAATGACCGTCTCCAAAAAGAAAGACTCTAACTATCAGTCCTTGATGTTCAACGGCGTTGCCATCACTGAATCCCCTACTATCAGCATTTTGGGGTTCCCATTCAACAGAAACTGACCTGGAATAGCCACATAAATAATGTGGTCATAAGAGCAGGTCAATGTCTTGGAATTCTGAAGCAAATAACCCACCCTATTTGCAAGGCACAAATCAAGTGTTTGATGGAATACTGCCCACTTAGAAGTGGAAGTGCAGCACCTATAACTACCTAGAAGCTTGATACCATCGAGAAAAAAGCAGCCTGCTTGATTGGCACTTCTTCCACCAATTTCAACAATATTCACCAACTGATACACAGTGTGTACCATCTGTAAGATATACTGCAGTAACTCTCCTCCAATAGCTCTTTCCAAACCTGACCTCTACCACCTAGAAGGACAAGGGCAGCGCATGCATGGAAACACTATCAAGTCCCTTCATCCTGACTTGATTGTCATTGTCCCTTCACTGCCACCGGGTCAAAATCCTGGAACTACTACCTAACAACACTCTGGGTTAACAAGCATGGGGCTGGATGAACACACTCTGGGTGTCTTTACACCCTGAGGACTGGTGTAGTTTAAGAAGCATACTACCATCTTTTCCAGGCCACTGAGACATGGGTAGTAAAAGCTGGCCCAGCATATCCAATGAATGAATTTAAAAATCACCTAAATTAATTTCACCTAGCTAAGCAAAAAGAGTAGCTCAGAAAGTGAAATGTTTAATTCATATTTTGTTGAAATATTAAAACATAAATCAATTGAGGCTTAAATTAGAGAGATCTCTTAGGCTGTAATACAGATTATATCCTTGCACAACATGGTTAATGCAATTGAAATTATATTGGAATGTCCAATATGAAATTATATTTTAGGCGAGAAGAACATGCTTTGTTATTAATGAGATAAACATTTGTCAGAAGGTGGATTGAATTTTCACCCCGAGAAACACTTTCACAGCAGAATGCTATTTTCATTAAAATATGGAGATTAATTACTTTTTGACAATTTAGTTGATACATTCCTCTCTTAAAAACTTCCATTACTTTCAAAACGAGAACTTGATCAGGAAATATAGGCCAGAGGGGGATAGTAACCTTTGCTTCAGCAGTAGTTTTTCCAACATTTCTTCCGACAATGTGACTAAATGATGAACTACAATTTCTGCTTCAAATGTTGTATGTACAGTAGAAGAGGGGCGTTATTGAAATTAAGTACAATTTGGCTTAGGTGCAATGATTTATAATTACTGCAGGTGAAGGTAAACTATAGTACTGGATTTATTTACCAACAACTATTGGTCCGCCACTAAATATTTGCATCAGGACTAATTGTCCTTGCGCAGAAATGACATGAAACTCAGAAGGCCATTTTCCATGATGTGTTTAACTCCACTCAAGAGTTCCGCTATATTTTCCATAGTTTTGAAGGTTTTTTCACTTCTCCTGGGACCATATGCACCATAGCTCTCATTTTGATTATTCTCAATTTCCTAGTCTGACATGTAGACTTCAGGAGATCCCGCTCTGTGTGAGGATTCCACTGCTAATCTCTTCCACTAGCACTAGCTGTTGAAGATTTTAATGCCTCATGAATTAGACCTTTCACTCCAGGAATGGACCCCGCTAACAATTCTGCTTACTCCAACTTAGGAACAGCCCTGGGTCCAAAATAATTCCTTGTGCTAGCTGCTAGGAGATATGTAACTACTTTCATGGTCTTCTTCAAAGTTTATAATCATTTCCTTAAGAAAAATCATTCAGACGAGGATTGCCTTCCTGCAGCCTTTGTCCACAGCACTGTGACACTGTAAGGATGTCCTAAATACTGATACAAACCAAACAGCCACCATTTTCTAACTTGTCCTTTGATATAGAAAGTATGTGAACACATTAAGATCTTCCCATGTTTAGTCATTGCTTTTAAAGGTTTTCTTAGATCTGGGACCTACATGAATAATTATGAAAACAATGAAAAGGTATTTCATCTCTACCAACACTCAGAAAGGGGCATTCAAGTTTTTATGCTTCCACCTCGTACTTACCAGAAACCCTAAAAATTCTACTATCTTATCCCATCACAACCATAAAAGCTAATGTCCAAGTTGTTTTAAAATGGCTTCACAGCTTGCTTCTTTCATTTGATTGTAAATCTCACTGTGATTAATTCACTATACTGGAGTGGTTCACATTAATACAACATTTGCCAGGAATTTTTAACCTGGTACACTGCACAGCTGCCTTTAAAAGATGAACTGTGTTTGACCTTGTACACCCATTTTGGATGCCCAGTCAGCTCAGTTGGCTCAAATAAAACAAAGAAATGCAGATGCTGGAGCTGGGAAGCAAAAACAGACATTGTTAGAGAAACTCAGCAGGTCTGGCAACATCTGTGGGGAGAAAGCAGAGTTAATGTTTCTGGTCCAGGAACTCTTTATCACATGAGTCACTGGACTTGAAACTTTAACACTGTTTTCTCCCCACAGATGTTGCCAGACTTGCTGAGTTTCTCCAACAATTTCTGTTTTATTCAGTTGGCTAGATGGTTAGCATGTTGAACAAATTAGCACCAATAGCAGAAATTTCAATCACTGTTGAGGCTGAGGTAGATTTGGGATTTATCTCCTCACCCTACCCATAGTGAAAAATTGTAGCAACTTTCAGAGCTATAGCAAATAATCACTAAGGAGAGAATTTTTCCAGACTCTAAGCAATGCATGAATGACAAGACAGTTGGATTATTCACTGACATGAAAAAATGAAATTTCAACATCAATTTTCCACTTTAGCTTTTAATCTTGAATCCTGCCAGTGAGTGGAGAGGCATGTATTAACATCTCATTATCACCTAATCTCACCTCATTTACATGCAGGCTGCTATTTTCCAAGGTAGCAGAGACAATACTGCACTTCCTAACAGAAACTAAGGGAGGCTAACAGACAGGTCTCACTTGTATCAGAGATAAAAAGTAGTGCAGATGCTGGAGAATCCGAGATAATCCGAGAATCCGAGGCGTGGGGCTGGATGAACACAGCAGGCCAAGCAGCATCATAGGAGCAGGAAAACTTGACGTTTCCGGCCTAAACCCTTCATCGGAAATGGGGGAGGGGAAGAGGGTTCTGAAATAAATAGGGAGAGAGGGGGAGGCGGATAGAGGATGGATAGAGGAGAGGATAGGTGGAGAGGAGGCAGACAAGTCGAAGAGGCGGGGATGGAGCCAGTAAAGGTGAGTGTAGGTGGGGGAATTAGGGAGGAGATAGGTCAGTCCAGGGAGGACGGACAGGTCAAGGGGGCAGGATGATGTTAGTAGATAGGAGATGGGGGTGGGGTTTGAGGTGGGAGGAGGGGATAGGTGAGAGGAAAAACAGGTTAGGGAGGTGGAGATGAGCTGGGCTGGTTTTGGGATGCGGTTGGGGGAGGGGAGATTTTGAAGCTTGTGAAATCCACATTGATACCATTGGGCTGCAGGGTTCCCAGGCTGAATATGATTTGCTGTTCCTGCAGCCTTCGGGTGGCATCACTGTGGCATTGCAGGAGGCCCAGGATGGACATGTCATCTGAGGAATGGGAGGGGGAGTTGAAATGGTTCGTGACTGGGAGGTGCAGTTGTTTGTTGCGAACTGAGTGCAGGTGTTCTGCAAAGCGGTCCCCAAGCCTCCGCTTGGTTTCCCCGATGTAGAGGAAGCCACAACAGGTACAGAGGATGCAGTATTGCCACAACGGGTACAGCGGATGCAGTCGTCTTCAAGGACCGCAACTCCCCCCGCCAACAGTGGTCGAGAACACCCTCGACCATGTCTCCCGCATTTCCCGTAACACATCCCTCACGCCCCATCCCCACAATAATAACCAAAAAAGAATCCCCCTCGTCCTCACGTACCATCCCACCAACCTCCGGATCCAACGCATCATCCTCCGACACTTCCGCCATCTGCAATCAGACCCCACCACCAAAGACATTTTTCCCTCCCCACCCTTATCTGCCTTCTGGAGGGACCACTCCCTCCGCGACTCCCTTGTCCGCTCCACACTCCCCTCCAGCCCCACCACACCCGGCACTTTTCCCTGCAACCGCAGGAAGTGCTACACCTGCCCCCACACCTCCTCCCTCACCCCAATCCCAGGCCCCAAAAAGACTTTCCACATCAGGCAGATGTTCACCTGCACATCTGCCAATGTGGTATACTGCATCCCCTGTACCCGTTGTGGCTTCCTCTACATCAGGAAAACCAAGCGGAGGCTTGGAGACTGCTTTGCAGAACACCTGCGCTCAGTTCACAACAAACAACTGCACCTCCCACTTGCGAACCATTTCAACTCCCCCTCCAATTCCTCAGACGACATGTCCATCCTGGGCCTCCTGCAATGCCACAGTGATGCCACCAGAAGGCTGCAGGAACAGCAAATCATATTCAGCCTGGGAACCCTGCAGCCCAATGGCATCAATGTGGATTTCACAAGCTTCAAAATCTCCCCTCCCCCAACTGCATCCCAAAACCAGCCCAGCTCATCTCCACCTCCCTAACCTGTTTTTCCTCTCACCTATCCCCTCCTCCCACCTCAAGCCCCACCCCCATCTCCTATTTACTAACATCATCCCGCCCCCTTGACCTGTCCGTCCTCCCTGGAGTGACCTATCTCCTCCCTACCCCCCCCACCTACACTCACCTTTACTGGCTCCATCCCCGCCTCTTCGACTTGTCTGCCTCCTCTCCACCTATCCTCTCCTCTATCCATCCTCTATCCGCCTCCCCCTCTCTCCCTATTTATTTCAGAACCCTCTTCCCCTCCCCCATCTCTGATGAAGGGTTCAGGCCCGAAACATCAAGGTCTCACTTGTAACTCAGCACAAGTATCTGGTGGCTGCAGCTCTCCAGCATCTTCTCTGGGTAGCATTCTCCAACATTTCAGACACCTTCTATATACAGCCTGCACCTTCCATTCACAGAGATTGGCATCTGCACAGCACCAGCATCACCACATCTTCCTGGCACACCTTGGACTCATTTAGAATACAGTTCACTACCTCAATACTGTACTTCGGAGCGCCAACACTTTTCATTGTACTGCTGCTGCCAATCCAATCTTATACACCAAAACACAGTGCATCCCAGGGCTCTTAGCTTGCTTCCTTAGTGCTCACTCACTTTGTGCTTACTCGGATGCTCATAGCATCTCCACTTTGCCTACCTTGCCTCTTAGCACACACAGAAAACCAAGCAACTTCGAGATAGTAAGAACTGCCGATGCTGGAGTCAGAGATAACACAATGTCGAGCGGGAGGAACACAGTAGGCCAGGCAGCATCAGAGAAGCAGGAAAGCTAACATTTCAGGTCACGACCCTTCTTCATAAATGGCAAGCAACTTGTCATGTTTAGCAGCAATGAATAGTCAAGGGATGGAGATGTTGGTGAGCAGCACCATGTAGATCAACATCATACCTACAGCATGTGACAACAGTTCACATGGCAAGAACACGGCATTTGATTCAGCCAGACGGCTAAATGGAGTAGTCCTTTGTCGAGTCAAGCAGGACTTATGATCAATCAAGGGACTGATATATCCTCAGTGAGGAAAGATATTGAAGTGTCCTGTTTTAATGAATAGGAACTGCAAAGGTAGCAAGATTTAATAGTGTGGAGAGATTGGATGGGTGAAAGACATTGAGGGAAGATGCTGTTTTCAATATTGAGTGTGTTCGATCATGAATTCTGGTGAGAGGGTTCATTTAATAATAGAGTTAGAGTGTGAGCTACAGCAGAGAAATGGTGTCCATTTACTGTTGTGCAGCACAAGTCTCGGGACCCCATACTGGCCCATGTGGATACTTCAGACCTGGCCAGCAGTGTCTGAAATGGTGCATGCTGGGCACATTAAATATAGTACAGCAACATAAACGCTTTAGTATCCTGGCGCTAGCGAGCGCTCCACCACCCTGAGCATAAGATTGTGCTGGAGTCATGCCGTGGAAGCATGGTGATTCTTAATGAGGTGAGTACTATAAAATTGTACGAGACAACTCACAAGGGTTTATAGAAACCCTCCACGAAACACTCCCAAAATTCACACTGCTAAATTTTGAGAAAATTCAGCTCCAAGCATGTGCCATCAGTCAGAGAACTAAGAAGATTCCATTAGTTTTAATTGGTACATGATCACTCATTTCTAGAAAATTGCAATCATTACTACCTCAGATACACTGAAACATCCTTTTGATTACACACATGAAAATTCAATTTTTACTGAAAGAACAGAGGTGAACTAAAGGGAATTGTCAATTCCTCTTCTCAATATTGAAGGTAATTTTCAAGTTCATTATCTCGTCAGTAGCTGCAATCACACATCGAAAGTAAGCAATTTCTATAGGGAGCAGGGAATCCATTTCTCCAGGTTTACCACCTAATTAAAAATTACTTCCACTGACAGCAACATAATCTGTTAAATTTGAGAAAAGATAAAATAATATTCAACATGCATCATCTAAAACATAGTATGCAAAGGAATGTAATGTTATGTTATGGTAGTGACAGCATGCGGATGATGCATCTAGCATCAGGAACTCTCCTGGGCTATGGCAAGAATGTTTATTCTCAAATATTATGATCACTTGGGTAATTTTATCAGGAGACCCGAGTTAAGGTGCAGTGACCTATTGCAGCAGGGTTGATGACTAGTTGAGTACCTCTGTGTTGCCTCTATAGTTTATAAAAATACATTCAAGTAGTAAACCCTTAGCAATTTTTGGACTGTAATGTACAACTTGTGCTTTTTGGCCCATTAATTTATAATACTTTTCATCTGATTATAAAGTATAGCAATGCCTAACTCTGGGTGAAGATTCACTCATTACGGCAAGTGATGAATATTTATCAGATTACGTGGGCAGGAGATTCAGGGTCTTCAAGACCCTCACTCGAGGGCAAAGGTGAGCCCACAGTTTCTGGGAACCAGAATTCCAGGGCTATTTTTCTTGAAGCAGCCTCCCAAGTGGTTACTTCCATGATTATCATCCTAGTAAAGATGGCAAATGGGTTTCCAATGCTGAAGTACAATGCCAGCAGATCTGGAAACTTGGCAGCTTCACTAGGACGGTGAAGAAGTCCTGAAGTGAATATAAATAAAGCAGAATTCCAGATCAGAACAGTATTCGTCATTTTCAAATGTTATTGGAGATGGCAGTGAAAAAGTCATGTGGGAAATCTTGAAGGTGCTGCAGAAGAGAACACCCTCACAGGCATAAAATTTTCTTTTAGTGAAGAGCAGGAAAGGTAGATGACCCTACGGAATGGCGAGACAAACCCTCTGGGTGCCCTCAAAATTGGATCCTTACTTCTGCAAATGAGCTGTATGTCCCTGTACCATGGAAAATGTTTATGGAGATAATCAAATATCCCACTATTCTCCCTCTTCAAAGCCTATCACCATGGGACTGAGAACATTCTGCTACATCTTTCCTCTTGTGTAATGATATGCACGTCAATATATGCATGAATTCAGATGATTTTATATGTCATATTGTAATGAAACTGATCACCTTTTTACATCTCTTGGGATTTTCCATTCAATTGAAGTTGCTTAGATTTATCCCTACACTTGTCCACAAAGTGTTTGAAAAACAGGCAACTTAAGCTATGATTTGTCACCACTACTTCATCCTTGTCTAATCAAATAATTTTTAAATTGAAGGAATAAATTGAATGTGCAAAATTAGCATGCTTCTATTATAAACATTGACAATAAGACAGCCAACTAACACAGATGATATCTTCTGATCAGGACACCAAGTTAGTTAGCCCTAGGAAGTGCAGAATCCTAATGAATCAATTCTTCAGAATTGTAAGCATGGTCTGAAATTTGATTATCTCCATTAACGAGTTTGCTTAATAAATATCTTTTTATTTGTGTTAAGTGGAGAGATGATACTTTCTGAAGACTTCCAAAAATTTTTTTTTTCAAGCTGTTCTGAATAATTGAAAAGCATTCTTGCAAATTTTGAGCGTGAAACAATGTCGAGATCAGGTAAGTGTACATGTAAATATATATGCATGTGTACCAAATGCAGAGCAGCAATAAGTATCATTAGAAAATAATACAAGATCAATAAAACTGTGCACATAACAAAAACAGAATGTGCTGGAGAAACTCAATAAGTGTGGTATCATCTGTGAAGAGAGAAACAGGGCTAATGCCGCAGAGTAATCATGCTTGGTTAATGAGCCAGTGCAAACACAATGGGCCAAATGGCCGCTTTCTGCACTGTAACACTCCTGTGACTAGGAGATGACAGATGGGAAGGAATCAACTGCCAGAAGTACAACAAGTCTCCTTCGCAAAGTGTTTATATTATTTTATTCATTCATGAGATGTGGGAATTGCTAGTTGGACCAGCATTTATTGTCCATCTCTATTTGCCCTTGAAAAGTGATGTTGAACTGCCATGTTGAGCCACTGCTCCATTTGGGTAAGCATCCCCACAATGTTAGGGACAGATCTTCAGGATTTTGCCCCAGCAATAGTGAAGGAATGATGATATATTTCCGGATCAGAACGTTGAGTGGCTTAGAGGCAAACTTGCTGGTGCTGCTGTTCCCATGTACCTGCTGCCTTCCAGATGGTAGTGATCGTGAGTTTGGAAGGTGCCATCTAAGGAGCCTTGGTGAATCCTGGAGATGGTACACTCTGCTGCTGAGAATCCATGGTGGTCAAATGAGTCCTTGATGTCAAGAACAGTCACTTTCACATCACCACTGAAATTCAGTACTTTTATCCATGATTGAACCAAGGCTTTAACGAAGTCAGGAGCTAGATGGTGGGTTATTGTTAAGAAAGTACTGTTTGATAACACTGTTAATGATACCTTCAATCACTTTACTGATGATTAAGAATAGACTGTGATGGGGTGGTAATTGGCCAGGTTGTGTTTGTCCTACATTTTGTGTACAAATGCCTACGCAATTTTCCACATTGTCAGATAGATGCCATTGTTGTTGCTATACTGGAACAGCTTGATTGTGGCACAGAAAGTTCTGGAGCACAAGTCTTCAATACTACTGCTGGAATGTCGTCCATACTCACAGCCTATCTTGTGTCCAGTGTCTTCAGCCACATCTTGGTGTCATGCTGAGTGAATTTAATTGTCTGAAGAGTCACCTATGATGCTGGAGAATGTTAGAGGAGGCTGAGATGGATCATTCACTTGGGAATTTAGAGCAAAGATTGCTCCTGGTAAAGGAACAACAGAATTCCTTCTCTAAAGGATAATAGTGTACCAGATGGGAGTGTATTAAATTCAGTTGTTGCTTCATGGTTATTATTAGACTTTTTATTCTAGATATTTTATTGAACTCAAATTTTACAGCCTGCTGTGGTGAGTTTTGAAGGGGTCTTTAGAATATCTATTGGGTCTCTGGTTTATTCATCCAGCATAAATACCACGATGCCATTCATATATCCTCACCATCAAACCACTTCTGGCTTTGTAGAAATGACCCATCACCGGATATTGAGTTAGGGCAGATGGCAGCTCCACCGCCTCAATGTTCATTCTAAGCTTATTTGTAACCTTTCTAATAATATACGTCATGATGCTATTATACAGTGTCTAGTGCTCTTGTTGAAGAAACAGCAGTTTGAAAAGATATTTTACCTCAGCTCTACAAAGTAGTTGTGCTTTATGATTCCCTAACTGATAGCAGTTATTTACCTATTCAGAAGATGATTGAAGATATTCTGAAGGATTGAGACCTTCGTATATGGCGATATTTTTCACATTGCAGTAACGTCACAATACTATCTGCAGCATAATATGTTACATAAGGGAAAAAAACAACAGAGTCAGATTTGCTTCAGGCAGAGTCAGATTTGCTGTTGGTCTCATGGTCAATTTGCTGATAATATCCATTTTCCCTATAGCTTTCAAATCTTTGTCACAATACATTGCTGAGCACTGTAGAATTCTAGTGAAAAACCCTTGAAACGTTAACTTCAGATTGTCTTTCAGATTCCGATTAGCACTGTAACTGATATTTCAATATTTTAATACTCGTTTTTTGCTTTGTTATAATTGCTCTGAATATTTATTGTAGCTTTTATTTATTGACATATTTAATATCTCTATTGTACCCTACCTGAAAATTCATGGGTACTACATATTGTTGATCTGGGATCAGGCAACAAATCACAGAACAACAATAATCACCAAGTAAAATAATATGATAGTTTTATTAAGAAAATTAACTTTGTGGAATAATAAGCAGCAAAATGGAAATAAATTTGCTGCAAGGAAAGGGCAGAGATTTGGAAATAGCTGGGTTGTCCTTGCAGAGAGCCTGCGTAGATCTAGCAGGTCAAATAGCCTCCTTTTGCACTATTACAATGCTCTCTGTGTCTATAATTCTTTTCCATTTTAATGTAAGATTCACAATATCCCAGTGATGGATATAAAAACAAATGGTCTGAAAAGACAGCTCCACCACAGAGCAAAATCTCATTCATAGCGATCTAATGGAATATTTGAGATCTGAACCATTTGGTTGCCATTCTTTCAGTTTCAATTCTATGGCAACACAGGAGAATCTATATTTACACTGAGGATTACTTTAATTACTCAATATTCTGAATTAACTTTTAGAAAATTTCCAAGCTAGCGTCTGTTTGGAAGTTGTTGTATACTGCAAGTGGTGAAGCTGCTATGAAATTTCCTTGAACACTATTGCAGATAATAGCAGGAGAGGCAGTAGCAGAGTGATAACGTCACTGGCATAGGATATTCAGATTGATGTTCTGTGGCTATGGCTTTGAATCCCACCATAGCAGATGGTAGAATTCAAGTTATTTGTTTAAAACACGTGCAAATAAAACTGTGTCTAATGGCAACTCTCTAATTCTTGCTGATTATCATAAATCCATCTGGTTCACAAATGTCCTCGTGGGAAAGAAATCTGCCATCTTTACTTGGTCCAGTCTACAAGTGACTCCAAACAGTAATCTGGGTGTCTCACTAACTTCCTTCTGAAATGACCTAGTAAGACATTCAGTTTAAGAGTTATTCCAGATGGGTAACAAAGGCTGGCCCAGCCATAGACACCCACAAGAGTTGTAATGGCCTTGACATTTAATTTTGCTTTTTGTAAAAAGTGGGGACTGAAATGAGAAAAGAAGAAATATTGAGTGCAAGTAACCTAACAGTCAATGCAGGCATTGTAAACAACTGTTTGAACAAGCAGGAATTGAATAAAAACCAAAAGAACTGCAGGTGCTGTAAATCAGGAACAAAAACAAAGTTGCTGGAAAAACTCAGCAGGCCTGGCAGCATCTGTGGAGGAGAAAACAGAGTTAACGTTTCGGGTCCGGTGACCCTTCCTCAGAACACAGTAATTGAAGTTCAGATTGCAGACAATCTGGAGCCAAGGGTGTGTACTGATGCAGCTCATGTTGGCAACAAGAAGTTGATCGGTCTGTGGCCGATAGTGACAGTTACCAATGACAAAGATCTTTTGCTTGCCAAAGATTGTGTGATTGGTTCTTGGGTGACTGAACACCTTGGAGCTGCAAACAAGTTACAGCAATAGCAAGCTGAAGGGTGGGAAAGCAGTATGCCAATCTTCTCCCAGAATGGAAACTGCCTGTTCTCTGCTGTTAAAAACTCAGTTTAAACCCCAAAAAAACCCAGTTGCTATTATGCAGCAATTATCTGGCCAGCTGAAGGAGGTTTATCACAACTCCAGAACAGGGAGGGAAAGACTATTGAAATGACTTTTCAGTTTTTACACATTCATCAATAAGTGATATTCCTTGATTGTTTGTTTGGTTGTGTGCATGTATTTAAGGGGGAATCTGTAGGGGGATTAGAGTTTTAGTTGGTAGAGTTACAAGCCAATGGTTTATATCTACTTCCCTATAACTATACAGTAAATACTTGTAATAAATAATAATTCTTGGTTAGTACAGAAGCCAAGTCTGTACTTTCTTTCAATCTTGTTCTGTGTAATAACTCGGGTTGTGTTATAACTGTGTAATAACTGTGTAATAACTGAAAAGGAACATCATTTATTGTTGAACACAAAAATACAGCCACTGCTTGTGGCATACATAGGCTAGTCCCTGCCTGGAGCAGACAGTCCTGCAGACCCATCCCTGGATCTGCTTCATAAGGGGCGCAGGTGATGAGTTTGAGCTGGGCAGGCCATTGCCTGTTACCAAAGGAACTCATACTCAGTGAGCTCCATGAGGAGATTAACTAGTGATTCCCCATGGGCTGTGTAGAGATTATCACATCCTGCGCTCTTTGCATCCAGGGTTCCTCCTTGATCCTGTGATGTAGGAGCCTCCTGCATCATTTTGCCTATGGCCTCATTCCTGTCGTTTTTCAGGTCTGGCCGAGGGGTGTATAATAAGGAGGCAAAGTCCCTTCCATGAAGTCTGTCAAAAAGTCACTGCTACTCCTTGGTGGCATGTCCATTGAAACAATTGCCTCTATGGAGAGTTCTTGCCAGAGGTGGTCAATGTGTTTGGTTTTGCAATCTTCTCCCTGATTTTGACTAAGTATGGTACAGATATGTTTTTTTTTTTAAGGATAACTCCTGGGATCCCTGAAGCCTTACATGGGCTGTATCTCCTCCTGGTGAATGTTGAGAACACTGAAAAACTTTGCCTCCATTGTGTTTCGTGGAGTTGGAGCCCGTTATTAGGGTATTCATCTTCTCTTCAACAGGGTATAATTTGTCCTTGCCAACTCTGTAGTCTGGTACATTGTCTCATTTACCTGGAATACACATTTTTCCCATTATGGCCAGATGACAGCCTCAGTGACATAAAACCTCCTCCAAAATCTCCACATGCTCCTCTGCAGCAGCTTCTGAGATTAAAATGTCATCCAGACAGACTGCCACTCTGAGCACCCTTTGGACGACGTCCTCCATTACCCTTTGAAAGATAATGCAAGCCAAAGATAGTCTAAAGGGCAAGAGAGTTTGCTCATACAATCCTCTAAGTTTTTATAGTAACATACTTCCTAGGTGACACCTCAAGCCTCAGTTGCAGGTAGGTGTGGCTCATATACAATTTGAAAGACCTGTGACCCCCAGCAAGCTTCTCATATGAGTCTTCTTTGCATGGCACAGGGTATCTATTGGCATAGGTGATGCAGGAGAGGTAGGCCCAGTGGCTAAAGATGGTGCCAGAGGATCAGGGATTTTGTTGCTACTTAGGTCCAATGCTGGCAGTGGTGAGTTAGTGGTGGAAGGACATCATCGCAATGTCGACGAGGTGGGCCCAGCAGCAAGAGATGCAACTCCAACATTGGTTGGCTCAGCGCAGGTGATGGTGATGTGCTGCCAGACAAATTTCAGCCCAGCAGCAAAGATGGCATCTGAGGATCATCAACTTTGGTGTTGGTTGGGTGTAGATGGTGGTGAATTGGTGGAGGAGGAATGGCGACATAGGCAGTGTTCATGGTGATGAGCCGGCTCAGGACTGATGGACTGTCTTTAAGCTATATGTTTCTTTCTTTATTTGCTTCTTCTTAAATTATTCAAAATGCCACCATATCACGACAAATGAAAGCTTTTCACTGCATTTTATTGTATTCTTACTGTAAAAAACACATGGCAATAAATTCATTCATTCATTCATTCATTTATCGAAACAGGAAACCATGTTGACTATTAACTCATAATCTCCACGGAGATGGACCAAGTTGCCAAGAATACAGTGACTGGTTCCCCAGGAAGTGTAAAACTTGTATTGTCACAATATAACAAATGTACTGGGATCGTACTGTTCCACTATCATATCTATCAGTTCATCAAAGATTTTGACTCTGAGGCTGCTGGGTAGATTAATCTCTTTATGATGGTGAAGGTCAGGACCCACATGCAGTCAGGACAATTACTGTGTCAGTGATCCCATTCTACCCTATTTGCCTGAAGAAAGTATCTCCTTCTTTCAACCTACTGGGGCCAATCCTCCACCCGCATCATCAGGTTCCAGTTTCCCAAACAGCAGCATTTCCAATATTTTCCCATCATGACATTAGTGGGTTCGTTGAAAGGCAAAGCTGTCCAAAACTTTTCTTTACTTCCATTGCTAATGCAGTAACACAAGAAGCCCAACTGGAAAGGAACGTCATTTATTGTTGAACACCAAAATATGGCCACTACTCATAGCATACATAGGCTAGTCCCAGCACAGGATAGATCAACACTCGATATTTCTTTTTAAATTATTTTTTCTTATTTTCTTTTTTTCTGAGCTAGGTAAGGGAACCTTGTGTCCCTTTTCCAACTGTACTTATAAGTATTCATTTGTTAATATTGGGTCACTGCAGAATAAGATTCAGAAGTCACCCTACTCTGTTAACTAGTCAACAGTACTGACATTTGGAGATTGATAAAATGTGTTTAACAGCCAAGGATTAAAATGGTGACTGTGAATATGGAAGAAAATAACAGATACTGAAAGGGGTGAATATAACCATAAAGCGTAAGGTGACAAAAGTCATTTAGGTAGAATTTATTGATTGGTAACAAAAGTGATATTTGTCAATGCCAACTCCCACAGAGAAATAGTTTGAATAGTTTGAAATAATGTATAAAAATGTTTTTAAAAGTCTTAATATTACAGAAAATGCTTTTGGGTAAGTTTCTAGCTTGATTGATTGGATGATAACCTGAGAGAACAGGCTGCCTGTGATTGAATTGGTCATCTTGTTATGTCATAGAAATTAGTGGAAACAAAAATGGCGGGTTGTAGGACTGCATGGCAATCCACTCCATTCCCCTGTACTGGAACAACTCCAAACAATGTGAAGTTGACAACTAATTTGAATTTTTTTGGGGGGAGCAGAGGAGGGGTTAGTAACATTCCCAAGTGTAGATGTGCAATTTCTTATAGAATTATATAGTATATATGAGGCCCTTCAGCCCATCAAGTCTACACCAAACTATCTACAGTAATCCTACTTCCTAGCACTTGACACGTAGCCTTGAGTGTTATGGCATTCCAAGTTCTCATCTAACTATGGTGGTGGCACAGTGGCTAGCACTGCTGACTCATAGCACCAGGGACCTGGGTTCAGTTTTGCCCTTGGGTGACTGTCTGTGTGGAGTTTTCACATTCTCCCCATGTTGGCATGGATTTCCTTCCACAGTCCAAAGATGTGCAGGCTATGCTAAATTGCCCTTCATGTTCAGGGAAGTTCTGAAGGTCAGTGTGGACTTGTTGGGCTGAAGGGCCTGTTTCCACACTGTACAGATTCTACCAGGTAACTCTTAAATGTTTTCCATCTCAACGACCCCAAGCAATGTATTCCAGACTCCCATCACCCTCTTGGTGGAAAGACATTTCCTCAAATCCCCTCCAAACCTCCTGCCTTTCGCCATTAAATTATTGTTGTTGACTGTTCAACTAAGGGGAGCAGTTGCCTCCAATCTATGCTGTCCATGCCCCTCATAATCTTATGCACCCCATTTCTGTATGAAGTGGTGTGTCTGCATACCCAGACATCCTCTTTTGTCAAAGTTCAATTTTACCTTCATTACCTGAAAAAAGGAAATTGGAAACTTCAAACTAACTGTTATAGTATAGATGCGCAGAACTGAAATTTAATTTTCATTGGATAGAAAGAGATTGATGCACACTATAACCCAAGACACTAACACAAGGCAAGGATGAAAAAATAGATTTCAACTCCAAATACAATGTACGTAAGGTGATTTAATTTTAAATAGCCAATGTTTCTTTGAAGTAGGAAATTGTAGAGGTACTTTTTCCAGAAATAGTAAGAACTGTCGATGCTGGAGTCAGAGATAACACAGTGTGGAGCTGGAGGAGCACAACAGGCCAAGCAGCATCGGAGGAGCAGGAAAGTTGACGTTTTGGATCAAGACCCCTCTTCAGAAATTTTTGATTGGTATTTCTTGGTATTGATTCACATTTATGAAGAAGGGTCCTGATTCGAAACGTCAACTTTCCTGCTCCTCTGATGCTGCCTGGCCTGCTTTTTACCAGAAATGTTTGAAGTCTGAAATAAGTTTGCAATTTTATTCCATTGGAAAGGAATTGGATGATCATAGGTACACAGGATTATGTAGCTGGAGATGAAACTGAAGATTACAAGGCTGCATTGAAGCTCTTATTATTTATTAGTTGATGTAGCAGAAAGAGGCTTGTTTGTCAGAACATGAGAATTATGCTTGCTGATTTACAGCCTTGATTTCTTTGAAATTTTATCTACGTTTGGCCACCTGCCTCAGGAAATATAAATTGTACATCTTTCATCAGAAAGAATCAGGCCATTTTACACTTTATTTTGTTCTTATGAGGAAAAGTGACTTGGTGACCTCCTGGATAGCTGCAGGCTCCCATGAAACTGAAACCCAGCCACAGTACAAGGCTTTGGGAAGAGGAAGATGAAAGCAGGAGGCAATCATCTTAAAATAAGTGCCTGTCAGTCCATGACATTCAGATTTGAATCTTTTCATGAGAGGGACCTTTGAAGTTTTGGCTATCCTGATTTAACATAATTAGTATCTTCAGCTGACAACATTTCCAATTATATCATTAAAATCAGAATGAAAAGTAATACTATTTTCTACCCATTTTCTCCAACATTTTTGTTGCCTGTACCCTTCACTCAATAAATCACAGACTCTTTTGATTCCACTGCCATTTTTTTCTAAAATGGCAATTTTCACTTTTCAGGCATGACAGTGCAACTTGGCAGTTTATTAAACGGACAGGACTTCAAATTGAATCTTATCCTTATCCT
The DNA here is from genome assembly GCA_024137785.1 of Ginglymostoma cirratum. Taxonomy (NCBI): domain Eukaryota; kingdom Metazoa; phylum Chordata; class Chondrichthyes; order Orectolobiformes; family Ginglymostomatidae; genus Ginglymostoma; species Ginglymostoma cirratum. Next base: position 25,667,351 of record JAHRHZ010000263.1, on the reverse strand, counting down.
ACATCACTATGTGCCGACATTCAGCAGAGTTTGCTATGTACATGTTAGAAGAAGATGGCTTATTTTCATACTTTGGTTAATAATGCATTCATAAATCATCTTGGGATATTTCAACATGATAAAGGTGCTATATAAATATCAGATATTGTTGTTGAAGGAATCAGTACCATGCAGTCTAATTTTATTTATCCTATTATTTGTTGTGCGGAGTACTAAACCAAGGAAATTCAGTGCTCTGGACTAACTCTTATTCTAATGTGGAGTGGGCTGAGAGAGGAACCAGGAAGCATTGGGCTGAAATTTTATGTTGGGTGTCAGAACTCTGACATTGGGAGCACTTCTAGGTCCTGAACCTGCACCATATTGTTGTCAAATAATTAACACAATTTTGAAGGAGATGCCAATCAATGTGCACACCCTCACCATCCTATTAAGAACAGTGAACAGGGTCTTCATGGTGGATGGCCAAAAAGAAGGTACGCCAACACTGAATGAGCTGAAACATCACCATCAGAAGAGACCACTGCCGACGTGGGCAATACGAACGGAAGGAGGATGCTTTATTCTCCACAATTTTTCAAAACAGAACGTTTCCAAAGTTGCATCCCAGGAACTGTGATGGAGAAACCCCATTACAGGGCATCTTGTGGTTTCAGATGTGATCATCTCAGTATGTCAGTTCCGATGGGAGGGAGGTGGTGAGGCATCTAAAATGATTCTGGAGCTCTGGCTCTCTGCTCCAATTAACCTTTCTCCTTCCGCCTCCTCCCCAACCTGAGTCAGCCACTTTTTAAAATTGGCTGGAGGAGGGAGCATGTCAAGCCAGCCAGAACACCACTCTCTGGTGATAATTTCTGGTGCTGCAATCTCTGGTTCAATATCCAAGCTGATTTGAATACTCTGCCCTGTGATGCCAGACAGCTGAGGCCTGCAGGCAGTATTTAAAATTAATAGTTTAAATGAAGTACAAGCTAGATTCTAACAGAGAGAATAAAGGTAATTTTAATCAAGGATGGGCAGTTGAGATCTGTTACATGCAGTTACTGCACCACACAGAAACATGAGGGAATTTCATATGTTGTAGGATCACAAGTGTAGGGGAGGCGATGGCCTAGTGGTATTATCGTTGGACTGTTAATCCAGAGACTCAAATGATGTTCTGGGGACCTGCGTTTGAATCCTGCCATGGCAGATGGTGGAATTTGAATTCAATAAATATCTGGAATTAAGAGTCTAATGACGACTGTGAATCCATTGCCGATTGTTGGAAAAACCCATCTGGCTCACTAATGTCCTTCAGGGAAGGAAACTGCCATCCTTACCTGGTGTGGTCTGTGACTCCAGGCCCATAGTAATGTGGTTGACTCTGAACTGGGCAATAAATGCTGCCTGGTCAGCGATGCCTTCATCCCATGAATGAATAAAGAATAGTGATTATCTTCAGCATGTTTGAGTTTGAACTCCAGATATCTGAGCTTGAATAGCAAATGGAAGCTGAGAATTTCCTGGATTGTATTTTCCAGGAGGTGGCTCCCTGATTCCAGGAGAAAGGACGTCATGGAAGAAATATTGAATATTTAGCACAGGGAAGGTTGTGAGTCAGGAATTGTGGTACACATCAGTACCAATAGCAAAGAGGGCAACTACTGATGTTCCTCTGTCGGATTTTTTCAAAACTCGGAAAGAGAGAATTAGAAAAGACATTAATGAATATTAGACATAAAGTTGTAAACTTACATTTGCATGTAAATAGTAAGCAAATAGTAAGAGACATGCCTATTAGGGATAAATATTGCTGTATACTGTTAGAGGTCGAAAGCAAGGCAAGAATACTTAACAAGCACTTTGTATCAATGTTTACTAAGAAAGACGATAATTACAAAGTACTGGTAGAAGAAGAAATAGTGGGAATAATGGATGGGGTGAAAATTGATTGGCAGGATGTACTGGAAAGGCTGGTTATGCTTTGAGTGGCTAGGTTGCCAGGCTCAATGTTTCTAAGGGAAGGGGCATGGAAGCAAAGATGGGCCTGTCATAAACTTCCCATACACTTCAGAAGCAGGGAAGATCACAAGGTTCAGAGTGGCTTATGTTCTGATTATTTAAGAGACGAGGTAAGGACAGTTCAAGTAAACAAGGGCCAGTCAGTTTAAGATCAGCAGTGGAAATAAAAGGGACAAAACTTAACAGGCGCGTGAAAAACTTTGGGTTTTGGGAGAGCCAGCATGGATTTGTAAAACTGTGCTTGAGTAATTGAAGTGAATATTTTGATCAAGTGATGAAGGAGATTAATGTAAGAAATGCAGCCCATTGTATTTAGTCTTTAGGAAGGTTTTTGACAAGATACCACATAAAAGGCTGGTTAACAAAATTGAGGTCCATGAAATATTAGATGGAAACAATTGATTTGAGGACAGAATACAATGGTGGCTCAGTGGTTAGCACTGCTGCCTCACAGTGCCAGGGACCCAGGTTCTATTCCAGCCTCGGGTGACTGTCTGTGTGGAGTTTGCACATTCTCCCTGTGTCTGTGTGAGTTTCCTTCCACAATCCAAAGATGTGCAGGTTAGGTGGATTGGCCATGCTAAATTGCCCATAGTGTTCAGGGATGTGTAGATTAGGTGGGTTACAAGGGGATGGGTGTGGTTGGGATACTCCAATGTTTGGTGTGGACTTGTTGGGCTGAAGGGCCTGTTTCCATGCTGTAGGGATTCTAGATACTTCTAGTGAGTTTTGCTGTTTTTTAGACTAGATGATGATAGATATTGGTGCTCCCCAAATGTTAGCACTGGTAAATTGTCACTGTGATGGGAAAATTTCCTCGAGCTGGATATTCATACCAGATGTATGTAATGCTTATATTAGCTCTGTAACATATTAAAAAAAACATGGAAAATATACTTTGAAAGATTCAATAGAGATAAAGCTTATTGGATGTCTGGGCTAATCCTAGACTATTCAGTTACAAAAGTAGAATGCTTCCATCAGCATGTCATGCTTCAAGTGGCTCTAGTTAAGATGGAGTCTGAGACCTTGTTACCTTCAGGTCACATGTTATGAAATAGTGATGATGTCATAAGCATGTGTTCTAAAGATAACACTGCATATTAACTTGAGACATAACATAACAGCAGGGATAAAAATAGAAATTGCTGGAAAAGCCCAGCAGGTCTGGCAACGTCCGGCAGCATCTACGAAGAGAAATCAGAGTTAACGTGACTCTTCCTCAGAACTGGTTTTGGTTTTTATAACAGCTAGGACCACTTCTTTTCTGATATATTTTGATATTCACGTATACATTGCTATCTTGCCAGTATTTATCGCCCATTCCATATACCTATTTATTTTTATAGAAATCACCTGTATATTAGAATAAAGAGAAAAAAAAATCAAAATTTGGTGAATAATAATCTGGGAGGTATGGCAAATAGTGAGGATGATACCAATCAATGGCTAAACCTGAGTGGGATGACAGATGAAGTTTAATACAGAGAAATGTGAGGGAATGCTTTTTGGCAGTAGGATAGGGAAAAACAATCTATATTTACTGTCACAGTTCAAAAGAGCATGCATGGATAGAAGGACCTAGGGAGTATGTGCAGAAATATTTTAACTCAAGAGTTCACTATTGTTAGCAGTTATTTAGCAAAGAATGCGGAATGTTATCTTCATAAATTCAGACTTTTGTTTTGGGAATATTTATTCATATTTATGGACTGTGAAAAATTGAAAGTTTTGAAACTGTATGGACACTTTTTTGAATTGAAAAGAGTTTTTACCATGTGCTATCTTGGAAATTAAATCAACAGTTTAATGTGTGCTGCGGTTTATCTGCTGTAGACAGAAGATCAAATGACTTTGGAGAAAAGGCAAGCAAAGCTTTTAGGGAGATGACAGATATATTTTATGGTCCTCAATTGCTAGAAAATCATAGCTTTGAATGGGATCAAAGGTAATAGGGAGAAAGCAGGATTAGGCTGTTGAGTTGGATGATCAGCCATGATCGTGAAGAATGGTGGAGCAGACTCGAAGGGCCGAATGGCCTCCTCCTGCTTCTATTTTCAACGTTTCTATGTTTCTATGAGGGCCTCTGTATAGATCAATGCCTGGCAACTCCTTCCATCTCTCTACACAAATTTCTGCCAACATGATAAAGTTCCTAAATGTCTGTATTTCTGACTACCTTGTTAACCCTGAAAAGCTGAACTGTAGCCACTTTCCAGAGGCTAGGATCTAGACTGAAATCCAAACTGAGGATTTTCTATCAGGTATGGTTTTCAGCAATTTGGTTTCATTGACAAGCATTCTGGTGGACATGATATAATTTTATCCCTTGCTTCCTCTTTATAAAATGTCACTTCAAATGAATTTTTTTTATTCATTCACTAGATATGGGCATCACGGGCTAGGCTAGCATTTATTTTCCCATCTCTAATTTGCCCAGAGGGCAGTTGACAGTCAACCACATTGCTGTGTATCTGAGTCACATGTAGGCCAGATCAGGTAAGGATGGCAGTTTCCTTCCCTAAAGGACATTAGTGAACCAGATGGATTTTTCCTGACAATTGACAATGGTTCCATGGTCGTCATTAGACTCTTAATTTCAGATTTTTATTGAATTCAAATTCCACCATTGACCCTGACAGGATTCAAACCACTAGGGCCATTACCTCCCCTAACCACTGCCATTGACAGGTGTTAAGTGTAGAGTTGGTCACATGATGGAACCTCTACCAACACTATTTGTAACTCCAGCCTACATAGACCTTTTGGAAGGCCAACTAGCTTTAATGATTAGATCAGATTGGTGTCAACAGTATAGAATTCAATGTTCTGTTATGGCAGCGGTAGAGTCAGGTCCTTTCTCTTTACCTGATCCATAGTGGAGACTGTTGAGCTATGTGTTAGACTTGCCTTTGAACAAAGGACTCAAGGAGACTTAGCACAGACAAAAGAACATAACCTGGACCTTGCAGAGCTACATGTAAAATCAGTTCACAAACAAACTACAGTTGACCCATTTTTTAGGCCCTGCATTGAACAAAGAGATTTTATGTATTACCGTGCTCATGTCAATAATAGACGCAGCTTTCAAAAATATCCTCAATTGCTAGGTTGCCAACATTTCAGAAACAAAACAATCTCTTTAACAGAGACAGGAGATGATCAAGATAAAAATATTTACAATTAGAGGGTGGACCTCAGGCTATTAGAACCAAATGACCACATTATTTTCTCCTGCTGTTAGTTGCACATTAAGATGACATAGAAAAGTTTTAGGAAGGGGGAATAATTTCAAACAATTTTGAACATAGGAAATTGGTTTTTATTTTCTGCTGCTGCACTGCCACTTTCATATATTCAAACAACATTTAGTGCTAGTAAGCATAGAAGTGGTAATCCAGGCCAAGTATCAAAACCATTTTCCAATCAGGTGCTCGGATGCAACTGGAAAACTTGGGCAGGATTGAACCTTGTCCCCTGTGACAAGTTTGGCGGCGGGCCATGTAATCAGGCAACAGTGGAGCAAATGGGGACTCCACTGTCATCTCACTTCTGCCCAATTAAGTCTTGATAAGAAGACTAATAGACAATCTTCCTGCCCCATCATTAACTAAAGCTCTTAAATGGACAATGATGGCTCAATGAAGACCCTCTTACTGCCGCCAGTGGCATTTAAACCAACAGTGGACAAGGCAGTTGCCAAATGGGAAACAAATGGGAAAACCAAATTCTGTGAGCACTAGTGTGCAATGTAATGGTCTGAAAGAATTGCTGTTGAAGATGCAGTAGCTCCGCCCGATCTGACGATGCCTCACAAAGTTTTTGGGTGGAGACAATGAGGTCTATTCTAACTTTCAGAGGGTGCAGATGTATCTGTCCCAGCTCCCTAAGATTCTAGAAATTATGCCTGATGAAATTTAGTTGTACTTACCGATATGGAAAAAAAACTTCTTGTTATTTAAGACCAACGATTCTTCCGTAGATGCTCCGTGGTGGCGTATTCTCTATCACGAATCTCTAGATAGACCGAAGACAAAGTAAAGACACAGAAAGATTGTTCACTGAAAACTATAACAACTACATTCTGATAAAAGTGGCAAATACTATCAGGTATGACATCTGGGAAAATATCCTGGGCAGGCTCCTAGGTCAGCCAATCCTCTCCCAAAATTACCCAGTGTATGTTTGAAGGACCCCCAGCATCAAGAGAGTCTGCTGAGAGCCACCCTCCAGACTTTACTTGCAACCCTGAGCTCCATGCCTCCCCTCACAGTCAAACCCCACCCCACAACCCCCTCATGCATCTTTAACCCGGGTCCCTCACTGATTCTGGGATTCTGGTGGCATGCATTGCTGGCAGCTGCCCTTGCTCCTACTGGCACTGTCTACAATGCTCAGCTTAGCAGCCCTTGACTGGGTGCCATCTCTTAATTGGCAGCACTTTAACCCCAACATCCCTGATCCCAGGGAAAACTTATTGCAGCCTGTTGGGCAACTAATGCAGTCTCCTAGAAAGGAGGCAACATGGGTCGTCTCCAGAGAGTGGACAAGACCCCCATTACCTACACTACATACTGCCATCTCTTTTTACCGTCTTCCAGAAATGGCAGCTTAGACAAAGTTCTGCTGTCATGGTGCCAATGGAAATAAAACTTGGGAGAGATAAAATGTCCATTCTCTCTCATCCACTTCACACTGTTGCACAAAGTCAACATCTTTTGCAATATCACGGCAGAAGTCCAAAGGGCATTAATTACATGGAGATACAGCTAGTCAGTGACCAGCAAAACATAGAAAGAAATGCTGCCTGCCAAATAGTAATCACAAACCTTATTTTAATTTTGTACAACTTCCTCCATTAAATACTTTGATTTAAATAGTTTGTAAAATATCATTAATTTTAAATTGTCTTGTCAAAAACTGGCCCTTCAGCTGTTTAAATCAGCTGAAACTTATCTTTCACAACAACTGTGAAGGAGTGGAATTTAAATTGAATCAATCTTTGCCAAACACCAGAAAGTTCAGACATTTAACAAAAATAATAATTTACATTTATAAAGCATCATTAATATAAAGAAAATTCCTAAGGTGCTTCAAAGGCACACTATAAAACAAAGCATGACATGGAACAATATTGGGAGACATTAGTTCAGATGAAGAAAAGCACGGTCAAAAGAATGTCTTAAAGGAGGAAAACAAGGCAGTGACCCAGAGTGGTGTAAAGAGGCCATTCTAGAATTACAGATTGAAGCAAATGATAGGGAATAACTAAAATTTGGGATGTACAGTGGTCAAGGATTAAATGTAAAGTGTAGATATTCTGAAATGTTGTGAGGTTGCAGGAGATTGCACGGATAAAGAACAGCAACACCATACAGGGATTTGAAAACAGCGATGAGGATGTTATAATGAAGATATTGCTTGACTTAGAGCCAATTTAGGTCGACACAATGGAGATGGGTGAATGGGGCTTACTACAAGCTAGCACGTGGGCAGCAGAGTTTGTGTAACCTCAAGTTTATGGAAGGTAGAATGTGGGAGACCAGCCAGGCTTACATTAGAATAGTTAAGTTCAGGGTTAATGTAAACATGAGTGTGGGTTTCAGCAGCAGCTGTCCTGAGAGAGGTGAAAGGTTGGGTGATGTTATAGCTGTGGAAATAGGCTGTCTTAATGAAAGTACAAATATGGGGCCAAGGCTTATCTCAGGATCAAATATGACACCAAATCAGGGAGAGGTGTGGAAGTAAACAGGGTGGTGGCATTTGGAATGGAGACTGAAATCTTTTTTTTAACTCATTCATGATGTCTGGGTGTCAGCTAAGCAAACGTTTATTGCCAATCCCACAGAATTCCCAGATTTTTACCTGCTTTTGTAGAGACAGCTTTTATATTGCTGGTTCAGTTCAGTTTCTGGTCAATTGTAACCCCAGGATGATGATAGTGTAGAAAATTCAATGATAACAATGTCATTGAATATCAAGAGGTGATGGTTAGATTCTTTCTTGTTTGAGATTCTCATTACTGGTCATTTCAGTAGACAGAATGTCACTTGCCATTTATCGATCCAAGCCTGAGTGCTATCCAGGTCTTGCTGCGTTTGGCTATAGACTGATTCAGTGAGTGAGGACACATGAATAATGCTGAACATTGTGCACTCATCAGCAAAAACCCTCACTTCTGTCCTCATGACAGACAGAAAGTCATCGATGAAGCAACTGTATGAGCAGGCTATGTGGATTTAGCAAGGTGTTTGACGAGGTCCTTCATTGCAGAATGGTCAAGAAAGGAAGAACTCATGAGATCCAACGCAAAGTGGCACGTTGAATCCAAAATTGGCTGAGAAGTAGGAAGTAGAGGATGATGATAGGGGGCTTTTCTGCGGGGTTCTGCAGAGTGTGGTGCCATGGCCTTTACTGTAGGGTTCTGATCAAGAGGTTTGTGGATGACGCAGAAATTGATAGGATGGTAAATAGTGTGGAGGATAGCCATGGGATGCAGGACAATATCAATGGACTGGACAGGTGGGTAGAACTGTAGCAAATGGAATTTAATCTGGAAAAGTGTGAGGTATCCTCTTTGGAAGGGTAAGGGGATGCACTCAGTATGGTAGGACCCTGGAAAATACTGAAGGTGAGATGTGCAAATTCACAAATCCTTGAAGATAACAGGGTGGGTGGGTGAGGCAATTAAGAAGGTTTATGGTATACCTAGCCTAATTTGCAGAGGCATAGAGTATGAGCAGGGACAATATCCTGGAACCGTGTAAAATACAGTTGGGCCATTCTGGAGTGTAGCGTGTAGTTCTGGTCACCCCATTATAAGTAGGATGTGATTACACTAGACAGAGTGCAGAGGAGATTTACTACAATGCTGCCTATGCTGGAGGATCAGCAATATGAGGAAAGATTGGATAAGCTGGTGTTGTTTTCCTTGGAGCAGTGAAGGTTGAGAAGGGACCTGATAGAGGTGTATAAGATTATGAGGGGCATGTACTATGTGAATATGATCATAGAGTTATAGAGTCATACAGCACAAAAACAGACTCTTTGGTCCAACAGTCCATGCCGAACAAAATCCCAAACTAAACTAGGCACACCTACCATATCCCTCCAAACCTTTCCAATTCATGCACTTATCTAAGCATCTTATAGGTGTTGCAACTGCCCACGTCCACTATTTCCTCAGGAAGTTCATTCCACACATGAGCCACCCTCTTAGTTAAAACTTTGCCCCTCATGTATTTTTTTTAATCTCTCCTGTCACCTTAAAAATATGGCCTCTAGTCTTAAAATTCCCCCATCCTGGGGAAAAGGCGTCTATCATTAACCCTACCTATATCCCTCAAGATTTTCTAGACCTCTAAAAGATCACCTCTCAACCTCCCACACTTCAGTGAAAAAAGCCCTAGCCTATCCAGCCTTTCTTTATAACTCAAACCTTCCATACTTGGCAACATCCAGGTAAATCACTTCTGACCCTCTCCGGCTTAATGATATCTTTCCTATAACTGGGCAACCAGAACTGGACTCAGTATTCCAGAAGACACCTCACCAAGTTTGTGTACAACCTCAACACGATTTCCCAACTCCTATACTCAAAGGACTGGGCAATGAAGGTAAGTGTGCTAAATGCCTTTTATACCATCCTGTCTATCTGTGACGCAAACATCAAAGAATTATGTAGCTGAATCCCTAGGTCCTTCTGTTCTACAACAATACCCAAGGCCCTACCATTAATTGCATAAGTCCTGCTCCTGTTTGTTGTACCAAAATACCTCACATTTATCCAGATTGAACTCCTACTACCATATAGGAAGACACATTTCCAGTTGTACAGGTGTCAATAACCAGGGTACAAAGCTTTAATGTGAGAGATAGATGGCAAGAGGAGAGTTGAGAATTTTATTTTAATTCAAAGGGTAGTGGAAGTCTGGAATGGTTGGATTAGTCAGAAACCTTCGTAACACTGATGAAATATTTAAAAATTCACTTACATTACCATAGCCTTCCAGGCTATGGATCAAAATGAGATTAGTGAAGTCAGATCTTTATTGACCCAAGTGGACACAATGGGCTGAATTGCCTTCTTCTACCCTGTAAATGTCTATGAGTCTATGAATCAAACAGCATTTAATAGCCAATTGCTGCCCCTCTGGCATCTCGCGTAGGCCAGACCAGGTGAGGCTGGAAGCTTCTACTTCCCTAAAGGACATTAGTGAACAAGGTTTTCTTTTATTATGGCTTCAGTCTTCCCAATATTTAAATGGAGACAATTGTTGATAGTACTGGATGTCATTTCACCAGGTTCATCCCTTAGGTTCAGAGAACTCATCTAGAGACGTGATTGTGAGGTTAATCTGGAGGAAGAGAATTCTCTTGATGAGAACAAACGGATGAAGAAAGCCCCACAATTTATTTTTTTAAAAAAAGCTTCCAAGGGGGTATTTAAAAATATAATGAGTTTTGATGCAGTAAGTTGAAAAAATGCTATTTCCCACTGGTTACATAACCAAAAGGCATAAATTCAAAGACATAATGAGAAGATACAACAAATGTTTAAGAGATCTTATATTGTTCAGGGCATAAGTTCCGAATGCCCAGAAACAGTGTTGGACGCAGGACTGATTCTCACATTTAAAAGACATCTGATTAAAAATGTTGTCAAAGCTTTAGGTCAACTTGACCAAGTCAGTGTTGGTATTGATTGCGAAATTGTTCATTTCTTTCTTTTCTCCTCATTACACACCAACCTGACTATTGCCAATGGTACCATGTTTGATTCAATAATAAGTGCGGAGTGACAGCACCTTCACATGTCATGCACTAAGTGTGTCTTTTAGGCACAAGCAGTGATCCAAGAGCAATTTAAAATCAGATTTTCTTTTGGTTTCAGATCAAAGTAATAAGACAAAATATAGGAGCAGAACTAGGCTATTCAGTCGATTGATTCTGCTCCATCATTCAATTATGGCTGATATGTTTCTCAACCCAATTCTGCTACCTTCTCTCCGTAACCCCTGATCCCCTTACTAATCAAGAGCCTACCTATCTCTGTCTTAAATACACTCAATGACTTGGCCACCACAGCCCTCTGCGGCAATGATTTCCACAACTTAAACACCCTCTGGCTGAAGAAATTCCTCCACATCTCATTTCTAAAGGGCTGTCCGTGCACGCTGAGGCTGTGCTCTCAGGTCCCAATCTCCCCTACAAGGCAAATGGGGCTAGTTTAGTTTGGGAAGCCTGGTCAACAGAGACGAGTTGGACCAAAGCATCTGTTTCTGTGCTGTGTGATCCTGCGACAACTTGATCCTCCCTCCCTGCTGCTCTACCTCTATCCCATCTATATTCATGTTAAAAAAATTATTACTACGTCAAAATGCTTGCACTTCTCTATACTTTCCCTGCAAACTGGTTTCTTGGCATCCTTGCCATAACTGGTGGTTCACAGACGACACTGAGCAATGTAATTGCACACGTTTTGTTCCTTAGCCCCAGCCAAATTAATTCTGTCATTAAATCCTCTGAGCTCTTCTCTTTCTCCGGCATTGCAATGCTTTCTGTAACCAATACTTAGCACCTCCTAGATAACAAGCATGGGGCTGGATAAGCACAGCAGGTCAAGCAGCATCATAGGAGCAGGAAAACTTGACCCCGAAGCCTCCCTCCCCCGGCCGCATCCCGGGACCAGCCCAGCTCGTCTCCACCTCCCTAACCGGTTTTTCCTCTCACCCCAAGCCACACCCCCATCTCCTATCTACTAACATCATCCCGCCCCCTTGACCTGTCCGTCCTCCCTGGACTGACCTATCTCCTCCCTACCCCCTACCTACACTCACCTTTACTGGCTCCATCCCCGCCTCTTTGACTTGTCTGCCTCCTCTCCACCTATCCTCTCCTCTATCCATCCTCTATCCGCCTCCCCCTCTCTCCCTATTTATTTCAGAACCCTCTTCCCCTCCCCCATTTCTGATGAAGGGTTTAGGCCCGAAACGTCAAGTTTTCCTGCTCCTATGATGCTGCTTGACCTGCTGTGCTCATCCAGCCCCATGCTTGTTATCTCGGATTCTCCAGCATCTGCAGTACCTTTTATCTCTTAGCACCTCCTACTTTACTTCCTTTCCTATCCCTACTAAATGCCTTGTACCCAAGGATATTTAACTCTCAGTCCTGCCTTTCCTTGAGCCTGTTATTACACGTCATAATTCTACATGGCAATCTGCACCAGTATCTCACTAACCTTGTTTATTGTACACTGATTATTCACATACAGGAAGTACAGCCCTGATTCAGACTTCATTATTTTCTCCCTTACTCTGAATTTGCCTCTTTTGCTCCCAGTATTTTGTGCACCTTGGTATTCCTCTCTGATATTCTCTTCTGTTTCCCACATCACTGCTGAACTAATTAAAACTCACTCAGCAGCACTAACAAAACAGTCTCCGAAGAACTCTGTCCCAGCTCTGTTTAGGTGCAACCCACACTGGCTTGTACAAGTCCCTTCACCTCCAGAGCCGGTACACTGTCCAAGGAATCTAAAGCCCTCTCTCTTTTACCACATTTCCAGCCAAACATTCTTTGCTTTATCCTCTGTTCTCACTGGCATGTGATACAGGGAATCAGGAGTTATTTGGACTTGGCTACAATCGCGGGCCTGTTTGCTAATTTTTTACCTAATTCATGAAATTCTGTTTGAGGGACCACATCCCCCTTCCTACTTAAGCCATTGGTAGCAACATTGAGTTAAAGATCTGGCTGTTCACCCTCCCCCGGAAGAATGTGTTGCAATCACTCTTCATCAAGATCCTAAGCTGTTCTGCCTAAATATTCATTTAATATAGCCTCAGAGTGAGTTGCCCTAATGACATTCCTCAGCGTTAAGCCTCTCAGACCCCTATAGTACAGTAACCATGTGTGAATTTATTAATACAGCTGAAAAGAGTTGGGAAAATAAGCATTTTTAATCAGAGAATCTTGTTCGGTACTTACAGATAACCCGATTTTAAAATCTGAAAATGATTTGAAAACAATGTAGAACTATGACTTGAATGAAGGAATCAAATGATTGCTAAATTTACTGATGACATAGGGATAAGTTGCAGAGGGGTCAGTGAAGCTTGCAAATGGATACGAGAAGATAAAGCAATCAGGCAAAAATTTAGTTGACGGAATAAATTACTGGAAAATGCAAACTTGTCCACTTTGACGGGAAGAATGGAAAAGCACATTTAAATGGAGAGAGAGACTGCAGAATTATAAGATACAGAAGGATTTGGGTTTCATGGAACGCATATCACCAAAAGTTAGTTTGAACTTACAGCAAGAGGTTAGGAAGGTAAATTAAATGTTGGTGATTATTGCAAAGGGAATAGAAAATAAAACTAGGAAGGTTTTGACCAGTACAATGATGAGCAGTGGTGAGACCATGGGCAGAAAGTTGTCATGGGGGATGGGGTAACAGTTGGGGAGGCAGATGGCAGCTCCAGCAGTCCTGGCAGCACCAAACCACAGCAGTGACTGTGCTGGGACAGTAGGTGTGCTCATAAAGGAGCTCCAATAGAGTGAGGGGCCCTTTGAGGAGGAGGTTTATGCCATCACAGTGTGGGGTGGCGGGGCAGGGTTTTGTATTATAGCTGGTTAGGAAGGAAGAGATGTCTTATCCTCATGTGAGGATATCATCAGTGGGCAAAAGGAACCTTCGAAATACAGTGATCCGTCCATCTTGCCATTTTTATAGACTTAAACAAAGCACAGAATGACCTTTCCATTGGTCTGCCCACACCAATCAGTCAAGTCATGGGCCATATATATTGGAGCCAGTTGAATATCCAACATCCTCTGTACTAGGGGGTGGGTGAGAAGATGGTGGGTGAGCCATCCAACTTATCATGCTTCTCCTTAACACTGCTAAAAACATACCAGGCAGGGGCACCTCATAATGTAATATCCAGTCCCATAAGTAGACCATCTACTGTGGTGAAATTTGAACCCGAATCCCAGAGAAGCTGGGCTAATCTGAACCTCTTATCCACAGACAATACAATAATGCCACTGCCTCCAGCAAAGTAAAGGAACTTCAACTAATTCATGGGATAAAGGAATATGTTATGAAGAAAAGGTTGCATAGATTAGGCCTGTAGCCATTGGCCTTTCAAAGATTTACAAGTGATCTTTTTAAAACACTTATCTTCCTAAGGGGGCTTGACAGTGTCGATTCTGTAAGGATGTTTCCCCCTTTGTGTTTTGACTAGAGTTAGGGATCACAGCTTAAAATTAAGGAATCTGCTATTTAGTTTGGAGATTAAAGGATTTATTTTCTCTCAGGGAGTCACAAACCTGAGGAACATGGTTCCACACTGATCGGTGGAGTCAGGGTCATTCAATATTTTTAAAGGAAATGTAGGTAGGTTCTTGAATATCAAAAGAGTCAAGTTATTGGGGATAGGCATGAATGTGGAGTTGAGGGACTCAATAGTCTAATCCTGCTCCTACTTCTTCAGTTTGAGGGTTTGCCTTTACTAGGTACATTGGTGTAGTCAACTTCTGAGCAAAGTAAAAAAAGGTATGTCACTATTACTGTCTTTGAACCTCAACATTTTTATGTCTCCTCAAAAGCTCAAAATGGGTGCAAATGACAAAAACTCACAATGAAAATTGTTTGAAGATGGGGGTGTCACCAATTTTGATGGGCACAATGTTTTCTGGACAAGTTCAAAACATAAGAAATTTGACTTGGATTGAATATAATTTTTGCTTAAATTCCATGGCTTTTTGCACTTGTTTCGCTAATTTTATGTGAATTGACATCATGGAGAAAAAAAAAAAAAATCACCTGGTTTTCATTTAAACTTTGAAATGAATTTCAGGTCTTATGCAACAGAGGAGCTCTCCCAAATCCTCCTCCAATATGTGCAGATGTCAGAACTTTTACAAATATACAATAACCATCTCCAGGTAGGTGGAGGTATGGGCGTGATGGTTTTGTGTCATGGATTAGTATTCCAGAGGTCCAGATAAACTGGGGATGCTTGAATCTCACTAGCCAGCAGAAATATAATGCTAGTTTCAGTTACTGTCAGCATGAAAGAATCATTGACTGTCATAAAAACCATCTGGCTCCCTAATGTGCTTTAGAGAAGGACATCTACTTGGTTTGGCATTCATGTGATTCCACATAGCAATGTGCTTGACTCTTAACAGCCCTCTGAAATGACCCGAGAAACCAATCCATTCAAGGACAACAAGGGATGGGCAACAAATGTTGGACATTCCAGCAATGCTTACATCTCCTGAAAGAAGAAAGAGAGAAAAAGAATCCTGAATAGGGAAGTCCTTACTTGAACTCTTCTCTTTTCTTATCATTTCTTTCCTGAAGCCAATTGTAAATCCTTTATGAGCAATTTTCATTGTGCTCGTAGACTACACCATGAACAAAATGTTCCACGTTCCAGACAAAACACATGGAACACAATGTTCTCTTTCAAAGATTAATTTATTATGTGTATTGGAGATAAATAGGTCTTGATATTTTCCAATTGCATTCATCTAGATGTTCCAAAGTAAAGCTAAGAAGTGTTCTTTATGAAAATTAATTTAAGAGTTCCTTTATAAATTTTGAGATGTGAACGGCAGATTTCCACCTAGTATGGTTTGCTCTGATAATGAAAGAGTGGCTTTTCATTTGATATATTTTATGGAAGCTAAATTTACCATAGCAATGAAGAAGAATGTACATTAATAAATTCAATCGACTTTAATGGACTAAGAAGTCACTTTGATGTCAATAAACATTGAGGTAGCACGTTAGAGAGAACTAAACTTCAGTGGTGGGATCATTCTGTTGCATGATGAATCCTAATCAGTGCTCATTACATTGAACGAGGCAACTGGACTCTCGGTTACCATATGATAGATTTGGTGCCACAATCCTCCAGTCAGGTTGGGATCTGTATGACCTGCTTGATCTGGTGTGGTAGAGGAAAACCAGTAGGTATTGTAATGAGCAGGAGCTTTTATCTTAACCAAGACATATTCTATGCAAACAATCAAGTTCAAGTTGCATTGGTATGGTAGACATTGGGCAGATCTTATAGGGGTCAGAATGACATGGGCAGTGGTGAGATGTGTGACAGAGTTGGACATGAAGTCCACTTAGGCCAACCACTATGTCAGCATCTCATTGCACCTTTTATGCTTTTCATAGTTGGTGTACCAATTTTCTCGCTGGGCGATAGCAAGTGGCCGGTTAAGATTGGTTATTGTTTATTAAGTGGCCCAAATTTCTGATGAAGGGTCTAGGCCCGAAACATCAAGTTTTTCTGCTCCTATGATGCTGCTTGACCTGCTGTGTTCATCCAACCCCACGCTTGTTATCTCGGATTCTCCAGCATCTGCAGTACCTTTTATCTCTTCCTCATTAGTATTCAGTTTTCTGTCTTACCAAACTCATCAAACAAGCTAGACATTGAGAACACTTGACCTGGGAAGCAGAACGGTTACCACTTGCTGCTTTGTCTGAAAGACCTTCAACATTGGACACTGGGTAACAAGCTGTAGGGAACGTTCCACAGACACTGGCCACATGCGGCCCATATCTACTCGATTCCTCTACTAATCCAACGTGAAACAGCCTCTAAGGACCCTTGTGCTGTATCTCTGATCCATGTACAGGCTACTACTGCACTTCAATGTTCCCCCTTAGGCTGCACCAAGAACTGTCATTGTAATGCTGCAGCAAGAACACCGTGTGTTCATCAACACGCACCCAGCTCAGGTACTGGACCAGGCTGCATCTCAGGACTCTTCATTTGCTGTCAAAATGCACGCTCATTCTGCGTCTACTTAGATGCTTGCAGTATCCCTGATGCCTCGCCTTATGCACTTCACACCCTCAGCAAGTGATATTAAGCCCTTGGCACCAAAACCTACGTTTTGCCTAGCTATTTAGCTCAGATACAAAGGACAGAAGATTGTCACGGTTGTTAGCAGGCCTCAGTCAAGTCAAGGGGAATATCCTTCACTCAGGGGCTCTTAGCATAGTAAGTCAAGAGCAGTCTTGACATGTCAATTGACCTGTTGTTCAAAAACTAACACTTCTTTTTCCTGTGGTTGAATGAACACCTATTCCTTGACTAGTTGTTTTATGTCTGGCGTTTCCATGAACAGTTATGGCATTCCTGGCTTAACCTTTGTCAGTTTACTGATGACTGGATTCATCTGCCATCTGAATAAGATTGAACTCAAGACTGCTCAATCCACACTCAAGAGTGAATTTCCTGATTATGAATTAAATATGCATTTATTACTATTTCATACCCATTGTGCAACAAACAGTAACAATGAGGTTTATACCTCTTGGGTAGATTGTTTCACTGTTGTGGGATGTAACCCCTGCTTTATCATCCATGGAGTACACTGTGATAACACAAAGACACTCACTCCACTATTAAGCTGAAAATTAATATAATGCCCACCCTGGTGTAAAGCTTTTCTCACCAAAACATTTGCCTTGGATCACCAATTTCTTTGAGGAATGCATTTGATTTCTGCTCTATTGTACTTGTTCTACCACACCAACATCTCTGAGCGTGAAATTATTTGACTTTTTCCCACACTCTTACTATGTCCTACTTCTGTACATCTTCCGAAAACAACTTATTGTTTTCTAGATATAGTATTATTTTTCACAGCTTGCAATGAAATTTCCTTGCTCCACAGCTCTGACATTGTTTCGTAATGTCTCCTGTCTGACTTACTCTCTGTATGTGTTTATCATGTGTGCCTTTAGGATTTTTGAATCTCATAAACTGAACGGATTCTGTTATTTTCCTGTAATAGGGCTGCACTTCTCACCTTAAGATTACCCTGCAGTCTTTTTTCTGGTTTCTGTTTCCTGTATCATCTGAATGGCTTTCTCTCCAGTAAAATCATCTTTAGATGATAATAAATT
Organism: Ginglymostoma cirratum; assembly: GCA_024137785.1. NCBI lineage: Eukaryota > Metazoa > Chordata > Chondrichthyes > Orectolobiformes > Ginglymostomatidae > Ginglymostoma > Ginglymostoma cirratum. The sequence goes on along the minus strand of JAHRHZ010000263.1, from coordinate 25,649,398 downwards.
TGATTAAATCTCATCAGTAATCTAAAAACAATTTTATATCTTATGAATTCTGATGTCAAAGCTCCATAGCAACATTTCTCTATGAATGTGAAGAAGACAAGGACAAAATTATTGATGGATTCCCCTGAGTACTGAATTCCCTTGTTAAATCTTCCTCTTTCAAGTATTTTATTTGTTCTAATAACACAATTGTCAAAATCTTGTGGAACTTATTCAAATGTATGTCTTCTTTTATGTGTTGATGCTCTATGAAGTCAGCAACTATAATTCCAAATGAAAACAAAAGTGAATTTATTTGTTCAGTTTCTGATTTAGTGTCTTGTTTGAATGCTATTCTGGTTCTTAAGATCTTTCCCAAGATTTCAAATTCTGTGTTTGGCCCATCTCTGAAATTAAATAATCCAGGCAGGATTACCTCTGCTGCCATCTCTTCCTAACATGATTATCTATTTTCCTTACTTTAAATTCTGCAGTAGATTAATGCTGATTTATTCTCCTTCCTTTAAAGGGTTTTAATTCTACAGTGTAGTGGCCGCTGCTCTGTACGACTAAATTGTAGAGTTTTCCTATGCTTAAAAATCTAAAATGGCCTCTTACATCTTAATAAATGATTCCCATCTTCTTTAATGTCTTTAGTGAACAAATCCCACTGCCTATTGTTTTAAAGCAGATTTCTGTTCTCCTAATGGCCTGCCTTAGCCAATTTGTGTAGTCTGGAGCACTTCCATATTACTGTACAGTTTTGCAATGATTCCTGTTCTCTTGAAAAGATTTACTGAATCAATCCTGCTGCCTGCGGTTTTAAAGCTAAGTCCTGTTTTCTCTAATGACAGTACTGAATGAATCCCTGTGGCTTTAGTAATATTTTCCCGCCTTTGGTGAAGTTTCATTTATGGATCCCCTGCTCTTAATTTGGCCTCAGTTGTCTCTTTATGATTTTCTCCTGTTAGACTTTATTTGCTCAAGCTTCTAAATTCCATCTTTATGGCTTTCATTCTTGCTTTGCAACACTCCTCTGCTGCAGTCTCTTGATTTTCCTTGCTGTAGCCATGCCTCACAGTGGCCACCTGTCATGGCAGCAATGTGTGCTCTGAGCTATTAATATTTTGCTTGTCTGGCTTTCTTTGCCCAAAAGTACGCTGGGATTTTAAAATAAAATCCTCTTTTCCAATAGGGAATTGAAGTTTCCTCACAGACCCTCTAATGCTCATTCATTCTCCAGCTGAACCTCAGTTTTGGACAACCTCAATAGATCATGGCATCCAATTCATGCTCCAACTGCTTTTAGCTACCAACTCACACTTGCCTTCGCGATTCTCTTAATAGGTTGGAAAGGCTTTTATCAATGAATGTAATTTATGCCTTGTCGAAACTTGCCAGGAGTTGCTCTCCTGCAGGCTAATATACTATTCAGCTCTTTCAGCTGCTGATTGTTGGCAGGTATTGCTCTCTTAACGCTGAGTCTGGAAAATTCTTCTGAGTTCACTGGAATTTCACAGTTGTCTATACTTTAATGTGGTGCAGCCAGGTCCAGCAGAATTCCAATCCATGTTTTTGTAAGATGATTCCTTACCACTGCTCATCGCATTGTATGTTCTAGCCTGGTCACCACCAGGTAGTTTTCCTGCCATCATCTCCTTTTAAGTCAAGATCTGAAGGGCCTGCTCTGTCTAGTGTGGTAGAGGAAAAGCAGAAGATTGTATTATGAGAAGAGGCTCTTATCTTAAGCAAGATGCGATTTATTGTATGATAGCGGTCAGGTAATAGTTATATTGGTATGATACACACTGTTACAAAGACTATGAGGAGACCTAGATGGTAGCTCTACGTCCTATGAGATCCTGAGCCGTTCTTGATAACCACAACTTTAGAACAATATCATATGGGGTGGAGATTGATGCATTAACCCCTTCAGAACCAAACACCTATACAACACCTGCCTTAAATTGTTTTCTACTCTATTTGGCTGCACAGGTTAACTTTGTGATATTTTTCTTCTAAAGTCATTACATTTGTACTTCCTTAGCTCAACCAGTTTGCTTGGCGCAACATTTGTTTACAACTGAAAATTGTAGGAAAATGGTGCATTCAGTCTCCCTTTTAGGTACTACTCAGCATATCTGCAAATGTTCTGTTACACGTTCCTTACAGATGCAACTGTCCAGATTTTTGTGGGGTAACTTAAAGCTATGAGTAATTCTACATAGTAACTTACCATCTCAAAAACTGAAAATTAGATGTTCGAGCTTCTTAATGAGTATGACTGCAAATTCTCCAAAATTGCATGCGAAACAAAAGTAACTAAGGGTTTAGGCCCGAAACGTCAAGTTTTCCTGCTCCTATGATGCTGCTTGACCTGCTATGTTCATCCAGCCCCATGCTTGTTATCTTAAAAACTTGGAAAGTGACTTTGTTAGATATTGGTACTGTTTCAGGGACAGAAGAAGGCCATAGAATCGTCATTCAAACTCATCACATCATCAAATCACAGAAATGCCTGATTAATATAAAGTGAAACATCTATTTAATTTTCCAGATGTCACAAAGAAGTACACTGATAGAATTAAGTTTTAAAGGTTTATCTGGACTTAATGGGGCTTATATTTAAGTTGGATGACGGTGCCTATTCTGTTTAATTGGGAATCTTTGTATAAGGCTGGGTGGATACTGAGTGCCACATTCACGTTCATTGCCATTTTGCCCCAGGCTTTTCAAGATAAGGCCAGAGACCCACTTGAATTAAGCAGTATTTAAGAACAATAGCAGATTATTTAGCCTCTTACAATTGTTACACTATCTACTGAGATTAACCTGTCTATATTTCTTCGTTTATTTATTATGTTCTCCACAATCTTATATTTCCACTTAGCTTGGTCAGACTGGATGGTATACAATGGAGCTCCACTGGGGTTTGTACTATGATCATTTCTTTTCTGGATATGTGTTAATAACTTAGATTTGGCTGTGCAAAACACAATTTCAAAATTTGCAGATGAAACAAAACCTGTAATATAAACTTCAAGAGGATATAGGCAGGTTGCTGGAATGGCGGATTGAATTTAATATTGAGAAATGTGACATTGTACATTTTGGTTAGAAAAGTGAGGAAAAACATTACAAAATGTAAGGCACAATTCAACAGAAACTTTGGAAGCAGAGAGGCCCGGCACCATATGTGCAGAAATCATCGAAAGCAGTGTGATAGATTGATGAAGTGGTTAAAAATAAATGTAATTTTTGTGGTCAGAAAGTCACTCAGTTGAGTGTGATAACACTTCTGGGTGTAAAGAAAACAAAATAAAAAATAAGCAAACCCAATTGCCTGTGATGGGAGATAACAAGGTGTGGAGCTGGATGAACACAGCAGGCCAAGCAGCATCATAGGAGCAGGAAAGCTTGACATTTCGGGCCTCGATCATTATGCCAAGATCTAGGCCTGAAGCGTCAAGCTTTCCTGCTCCTATGATGCTGCTTGGCCTGCCGTGTTCATCCAGCTCCACACCTTGTTTTCTCGGATTCTCCAGCATCTGCAGTACCTATTATCTCTGATACATTATGCCTGTAATGGGCTTTGCATGTAAGTATCTAATTGACTGCACAGTGATTTTACTGGTGGTGGTTAATAATTAAAAACAAAATAAAAGGTCACAGCAACTTGATGGTGGAAAAGCCGTTCTGTTGAGTGTGAGAACGCTTTTAGATCTATGGAAAACAAAGACCAGACCTAGTTTTAAAAAAAAGCTATTGTGATTTGGTGGTGGGAAAGCAATTCAGTTGTGTTTGATAATACATCTGAATATGAAGAAAAACAATAATAAAGCAGACCCAGAAGGGCAGTTGTGTTGCAGAGCCAGGAGGCCTGTTCTAGTCCCATCTGGTCCAGTGGTGTGTCATAATACATCTAAACAGGTTGATTTGGAAAAATATAGAGCAGACCCAGTACTTGGTGAATGAGTGATATTATCAGAAGACTATTAATCCAGAGATCTGGGTTCAAATTTAAATTTAATAATGCAAATCCAGCCGCTCCTGGGCTTGGCTAAGTTGGCTATTAACAGGTCAAGGCAGCAGACTGTGGAGGGGGCCATATCTGCATCTCTTCTGTGGTTATGTTCTTGCCTGGCAGTCTTTGGAAAGGGAGCACGTAGTGTCCACCAATGCTCTTGATGCCTTTTATTGATCAGTGGGCGCCACGGAGGACACAGTGCTTTACGTCCCACTCCAACTGTGTTTTGATTTAGCCCCTTTTCCACTCCCCCTCATTTGTGATGGTTTGCATTTCCCATAATGGGCTTTGATTGTAAATATCTAATTGGCTACATGGGAGATTTACTGGTGGCAGTTAATAGTTAAAAACAAAAAAAATGTCATGGTGATTTGGTGATGGGGAAGGCACCATTCAGTTGTGTATAAGAACATTTCTGGATATATAAAATGAATTTAAAAAGGATAAAGCAGACCCAGCTGCTCCTGGGCTTGTTTAGGTTGACTATTAACAGCTGCAGACAGCGAGCTATGGAGGGAGTCATACCTGCTGACTGTCTATTCCCCTTCTGTAGTTACAAATGAGCCCAGGGTCCTTGCAGACGGAGCATGTGGGTCTCCACCAAAGTGAAAGTGAAAAAAAAGAAAATGTCAGGCTGATTTGGTGCTGGGGATAAAACCTAATTGGTTGTGTGATAACACTTCTGGATATAAAAAAAACAGACCCAGTGCGATGAGTTGTGGCTCTATTTTGGTGTTCTGCTATAGACAATATTCCTTTCAGAGTGGGTTTCCTGAGTTTTTACAGATTTATTCCAACTTGGTTACACTGTTGAAGAGGCAAAGGTTCCTTTTAGTTTCCCTGCCACTGCTTGATGCCTGCTATGGGTTCGGATGCACTGAATTATCTGATTTCATGAGGTAAATATAAATTGGGCACAGTGTTTGATCACCAGCTCATGTACATTGGCAAGTTCAGGAGAGGAGAAAGAAACACATGAAATGTGTTCAAGCTTTGTGCATGTATATGAAATTGACTTTGTCGTCTCAAGGTGGAAGGAATTAATAGCTCTAAAAATAAATCAAAAACATTGGTGAAGTTAAGCTTGTTGTGACCTTAGTTTACTTCAATAGACAGATTCTATTGAGGCTGTACAGCCAAGATAGTGAAGGCTGGGTATTATCTTAAATGAGCTACTGAACTTCCCAATATTTTATAAAATACTTCAAATTGATGCGATCAATCCAGTTGACAGCTCATGAAATTAGCAGTGAATAAGAATTAATGACAACTGACATGTACATATTTAATACTGCATCTGTTTTATCCAGACTGAGAATGTAGTCCCTTAATAACATGCTGTGATTCGAATGCTATATTAGACCTCATACTAAATAAAATCAACCATGAGTAGATGCAGACGGCTGGAGACTTTTGTGGAATTCAATGGGGAGATGTGTTATTAATATTTTGCTTTTTGTCATTTATATGTTGTTATTCCACATTTTGTAGTTGATGCACAGGCTTAAAATGTAAACCAGATATTCTGATGGCAAGGAACTGATTGGAGTAGCATCGGCTGGATTTGTATGTTGGGATAATGTGGAATTCCCAATGCAGCTGACTCCATTGGAAATACCTCAGCAATTGAAACCTCGAATGGCCAATTCCAAAGTGTGACTGGAACCCTGTGGGGAAGTTCCTAAACTACAGAGAAGTTGGAGGGTACCAATCACTTAAGCTTAATAGCTACCCAGGATAGGTTAGAGGATTAAAAACTTACTCTAACTCATGGATAACTATTAAACTGCACTCTGACTCTCCACCGATAATCCCTTCAACTACAACCCCAATCACTGTTGCACTTTACAAACCAGTACCCGCCAACATCACCCCAACCCAACTTCCTGACCACACCCTACCAGATCTGGCACCACCACCCACTCTCCAGCATCACAGCCCACTGCTACCACCCAACCTAACCCAGTTGAAACTGACATCACCATCATTCTGGTCCCACACCACTCCCCTGATCCCAAGTTACTGTTAGTACTGAGCTACTTGCTCAGAAACTTACCCCCTTACTCTCCAGCACCATACCCAGCTGACACACAACCCCCTTACCTATCCAACTGGCAACCTACCTCCTTCACCCTCATGGAATCCTACCCACCTGGCAATCTACCCTCTCACCTACCGATGTCACCGTGCCCATCCTTACAGACTGATCTTACATTGCGACCTTTTCTCAGTCACTACCACAATTCCTCTGAGATCTTTAATTTCTGAAATGCAATAATGTTGCTATTTAAGACAGTGTGCCTTGGCCTGCAATTCTACTAATGCACTGAATGGACTTCCCCAGGATTTTTTCCAATGAACTCATTTAGGACAGGTCGAACTCATTTAGGACAGGTCAGACTCAGAATCTTGGCTGGGAAAGCCACCACAAGTGAATTGATCATTTGAAAGGGGGTCACCACAGTCTAATGTGTTTGACACTAATTGGAATATTCCTCGGCCATAATCCTTCCCATCTTGGCTAAAGTGAATTCTTAAATGCTCATGGCCATCATTACATTACTCTACTAAAATTCAAACAGGAAAAAAATCTCAAATGAAATTCACCTGAAACCACGCAGCAGAATACACTCTAAATTGATGTAATAACCACTGATGCTTGTGGTGGATCTCCCCAGGAGTTAATATTGGGACCCGTGCTTTTTTCTGATACATGTAGATAATCTAGATCTTGGTGAGCAAGTGGCAATTTCAAAGTTTGTGATGACACAAAACTTGGGAGAATTGTAAACAGTGGGAACCAGAGGGCACAGCTTTAAAGTACTTTGCAAGGGAAGCAAATGTGAGGTGAGACAAAACTTTCTCACACAATGAGGAGTTATGGTATGAAACACATCACTTACAAGTATGGTGGAGGAAGGTTCATGTCAGGCATTCACGAGGGCACTGCATGATCATTTAAAAAGGAAACAATGTACAGGGCTGCAGGAAAAATGGCAGGAGTTTGGCACAAAAAGTTAAAATGCTCAAAGAGGCCATACAAACCCAGTTGTCTAGATGGCTCTGTTCAGCAACATACAATTCCATGATTCTACAAATTAGTGGAGTATAGTGAGATTTTCCTGGGTTAGGATCACAAGGGCAGTATTTTACTTATTTAATTAAAGGAACAATTGAGCAGCTTCCTTTATAAGTATAGCCTTTGAGCCATCTTATTTCACATATTTGCAGCACCAAACACCAAGCTGCATGGGTATTGTTTGATGTAAGGTGTGTTTACATTAAAATCGTTTACTCTAGAGCTTGGAGTTTGAACTAGCAGCATGAGGCTTTTGGTCTGTGTGTGTAAGGGGTGTAATGTTTAGCCTGTAAGTCTTTCTGGAGCCATGATGTTTTTTTTAGAATCAGTAAGAGTGAGAGAGAGACAGATACAGAGAAAGCTTCTGGAGTGATAATGGGAGTTTGTTTGCATTGAGAAGTTTACGATTCCACAGAGTAAACATTGAAAATTATTAGCTTGCTGTCAATTTAGAAGAATCAGCAATCAGATTTTCTGATGAAGGGTCTAGGCCCAAAATGTCAAGTTTTCCTGCTCCTATGATGCTGCTTGGCCTGCTGTGTTCATCCAGCCCCATGCTTGTTATCTCGGATTCTCCAGCATCTGCAGTACCTTTTATCTCAGAATCAGCAATTGCTTGTTTTCTGCTAAGGGGAAGAATCCACAGAGAGGAAAGCTCTATGTTTCAGTTCAAAATAGTCCTGGTTGAACTCAGTTTTTTAAATTGATACACAGCATGAGGGTGTCATTGGCTTGTCCACCATTTTTTGCCCATCCCTCATTGCCCAGAGGGCAATTAAATGTGGGTCTGGAGTAGGTCAAACTAGGTACAGATGGTAGTTTCCTTCCCTACCAAAAAGACCTAGGAGTGCAGGCACATAGTTCTTTAAAAGTGGAGCCGCAGGTAGACAGGGTGGTGAAGAAGGTGTTTGATATACTTGCCTTCATTGGTGTCTTGGATCACAGAGTGTACCCGAACGGTTCTTTTCAGACTCAGTTAAATGTAGTTAAGAGAAGGCTCAGCATCGTCAATTTGCTTAGATATGAATGTTTATTGAGTAATAATAAAAGATGAAAAAAGAAAAGAACATTTATTAAGTAAATAAAAAGAAGGAAAAAGAGAGGAAAGAAACAATAAGCCTCACGCCCTTCTGCCCATTGGGGACCCCTCGATCGAGGGCTGGTCTAGAGGGTAAGCTTGTTCTTGGTAAAGGAACAGATTAACCATGTTTTCATAACCACAGATCCTTAAACATAGCAGGATAGGTAAACAAGGTATTCAGAAAGACATGCAGGATTCTTTTCCTTTGTTAGCTGAGGCACAGAATATAAGAACTGGAGGCTATGCTAGGGCTATAACAAAACCCTGGTTAAGACACAGCCAGATCACTGCATTCAGCAGCTGTCACTGCCATATAGGAATAATGTGATCAAATTATGGAAGGTACGAAGGGGATTTTTGAGTATACAGCCAGGGAAGAAGATTTTAGCTTTGAGGAATGATTGGAGAGGTTGAGATTATCTCTTCAGAATAAAGTGAGGTGAAGAGAGATTATATTAAATTGTATAAAATAATGAAGTGCCTAGATTGTGTCGATAGGCAAAAATCAGGACCTATTATCCTTTGCAGAGAAGTCAATAACCAGGAGAAAGTTTTAAAGTAATTACTTAAGTAATCCTCAAGTGAACTGATTTGAGGAGTTAGTGAGCACATTTTGCCCAGACTGGAACATAATGAGGGAAAAGGTCATAGAAGCTGAAATCCCAAACACACTTAAAAAGTGCTTGGATATTCACTTGAAATGCCATAACAGTCAGAGCTATGCACCAAGAGCAAGAAAGCATGATTAGGCTGGTTCTTTTCCTCAAATTGCACCGGTACAATGGAGCAAATGAAAAATTGTATGTAAATTTTCTTAATACCCTTCTAAAAACGTATTTCAGAATCTTCCGTTCTGCTCCAAAGCCAGTTTAATCAGATGAGTTGTCACTGATTTAAGTCTATGTGGGAAGGATTATGGATAGCCTTCCCACCTCACCACCAATGGGGCCCTTACATGGGAAATGAGTGTCCACTTAATACTGAACCCACTGACACTGTTACTAACCCAGCAGTCTATGGAGGGCTCAAGATCCCCTGAACTTACTGCAGACCACTCTCTATACCTCTCCTCTTCCCTGTTATCCCTCTTCCCACTTATTGCTGGCATTCATCCTGGATCTGAGGATTCAGGTAGATGTAGTACTTGAAGCAGCCATTGGTGGTGCTGCTGAGCAGTGCTTGCATCTGATGTTTGGTCGTTTGTGGTGAATGACACTTCTGCCTTGATTTCAATAAATGGCTTGCCACTGGTTTGAAAGTGCCTAAGATGTGAATGGCCTTTTGGAAAAAAAGGTGGCATTGTGGTGCTGCCAGTTCTGCAAATGACCACAAATACCCTGTCAACATTTATAATCAATCTGATGTCTCCATGTTGCTAATGTTGATCTTGCCTAGAGCCTGCCCTGTGTGACGTAACATGTATGCTTCTGTCTAGTTTTTATTCACCCTATGAGCTGTATGTCCTTGCTTACTGTGATCCGCCTGTACTGCTTATAAACAAAGCCTTTCACTGTACTTAGGTACATGTGACAATAACTCAATCCATCAATCAATCAGAACACTTGAAAAGTAATTTGTTTTCGATCAGTGATGGTTGGATAATATAAAAGTAGGGATTTATTTATCAGTTTCACAAAGTGGAAAATGTCAAGGATATGCTGTTGATGAAAATTCTATCTTTATAACAAATTTAAAACAAAGTGAGGGTTAAATTGGATGATCTTGGAAAATGGGTGCAGGGATTGTAAAGCAATTAACTCAAACCATTGATTGCAATGTTGGCAGCATTCCAACTCTGTTCTTTGTCCATTTGAATAACCATTGCATCCAGCGTGTAAACCGAACGGTTACTTAACAGGGATGTCAGTAGAGGGGGCAGTATTGAAATGGATGAAGGACACAAATCTTTCCTGCAGTTCTTCATTGGGACTGCCCAGAGAATGTGCTGCAGGTGTTAGTAAAGAGAATCTGACCTGAGAAAGAATGAAGGATGATGCAACAAAGGAGAGAATAGACTCCATGTTTTTCAGACACTGACCCTTGGTTTTTGTGGAGAATATCGCTTGGGTAAAAACAGTGATGGTACCTAGGGAGCAGAATGTACTCTCGGTGGGGAACTTCAATGGCCATCACCAAGAGTGGCTCCAAAGCATTACTATTAACTCAGCTGGAAGACCAACAAGATGGTCCTGAGCAGAGCAGTTGCCATGCAAGGCCGTTATGCACCTGGACAATATGCTTTTCATGGTGCATCTATAAAGGTTGATGAGGGACCTTGTGAACATGCCAAATTTCCTGTGCCACCTGAGGAAGAAGAAGCATTATTGTGCCTTCTTGACCATCGCATCTGCGTGGGAAGTCCAGGACAAATTGTCAATTATCACTCCTAGTAACTTGACGCTCTCCATCCTCTCGATCTCAGCTCTGTTGATGTAGATGGGGACAAGTTCTCTTCCTTTCTGTCTGAAGTCACTGATCAGTTCTTCAGGTTTTGCTGACGTTGAGAGAGAGATTGTTATCATTGCACCACGTCACCAAGCCCTCTTTTGTGACTTGTGGTTGTTTGATACCTGTTCTACCATAGTGATGTCGTCAGCAAACTTGTAGGTGGCGTTCGTTCAGAATTTGACAATGCAATTGTGTGTGTACAAAGTACAGTAGGGGGCTGAGAATTCATCCCTTGGGGGCTCCAGTGTTGAGTGCTATCATGGAGGAGCGGCAGTTGTTTATCCTCACTTATTGCTGTCTGTGGGTCAGAAAGCTGAGGATCCAGTTGCAGAGGGCGGAGCTGAGACCAAGGTCACAGAGTTTTGAGATCAGTCTGGAGGGGATAATTATGTTGAAGGCAGAGCTGCAGTCAATGATCAGGGGTCTGACGTAGGTGTTCTTGCTGTCCAGACTTTCCAGGGATGAATGTGGGGTTAGGGAAATGGCATTTGCTATGGACCTGTTTACGTCAGAAGGGAAATTGTAGGGGATCAAGACAGGCTGGGAGATTAGAGTTGATGTAGGCCGTGACCAGTTTCTTGAAGCACTTCATAATTATGGAGGTCAGAACCACTGGGTGGTAGTCATTAAGGAACGTTGCATGTGTTTTCTTAGGTATTGGGATGATGGTCGTCTTCCTGAAGCAGGTGGAGACTTCAGCTTGCATCGGGGAGAGGTTAAAGATGTCGGTGAATACCTCTGTCTGTTGGTCTGCACAGGATCTGAGTGCTCGGCCAGGGACTCTGTCGTGGCCCGTTGCTTTCCTTGGGTTGACTCCCAGGAAAACCGATCTAATGGCTGCAGCGATGACAATGGGCACAGGTCTGTCCGGAGCTATCAGGGCAAGTGACACCATGCCGCTGGCATACTGCTCGAACCAAGCATAGAAAGCATTGAGCTTAGGTCTGGTATACAACAGATGGTATGCTCACTTCTTTCTGAGGCCTATAACAGTCTTTTTCAAATATTAGCTTGATTTATGTAAAGACTCTTAATAATTTATTTTCCTGTGTAAACTATCCACTTCTTATATCCTTGTGAGTGATTGGGTTTGAATGCTGGACTTATTTATCTTAGTTCTTACAGAAGTGTTGATGCACATAGGGAGCTAGATAACCTGTTCTAAAGGAATCAAATATTTTGCCATTGTTATGAATTCACCAAGAAAAGGCAAAGATTCACAAGACAGCAAATTAATTTTACTTCCTTGAAATAGGAAGTGATTATTGTGTCTACCAGAAATGAACCGCACCATATGAATGTTAAAACCTTTTCCATAAATAACAATGTCCAAGCAGTCTTCAGCTTTTAAGTGTAATGGGAGACAGATGTGTCCCAAGTAATAACTCTATCTTCACAACTATTATCCTTTATTTTAAATTCAGCAAAAATTTCCGTAGTGTTTCATCAATGTCTCTTCATCAGTGAAAAAAATGCAGTTCCATCAATATTTCTGAAAACACCTAAACAAATAATCAAATGTTTTAGCTGTGTAAGGTTACAGGTGACTCTGCACATTTTACTTCATCTTGCATTTTAAAAAAGTTTGAAAGAATTTGTGTTATATTGATGCAGATTGAAGGCTCGTTAAACAGGCTTGTCACTGGAATGGATGTTAATTATTCATTATAAGTCACAAGGTTATATATACAGCTGTTCCAATCATATGACCCTTATCACTTAGAAGTTCAAAGGCAGCAGACAGACAGAGCACTGGCACCTGAAATCTCCCCTGTAAGCTACTCAACATCCAGTCATGGAAATGTATCACTGTTCCTTTAATGATGCGGGATCAAATTCCTGGAACTCCCTCACTAACCGTGCTGTGGGGCTACCTTTTCCTAATGGACTGCAGCAGTTCAAGAAAGCAGCTCACCACCACCTTCTCAAAGACAATTAGAGATGGGCAATAAATGCTGCCCCAGCCCACAATGTTCACATCCCATGAATGAATGAAAACGTTTAAAAATTAGATTCATTATCCCATGTCTGTATGAACACAAATTCATCTAATTGGTGTCAAAGGACAATTGAAGCAACACTGACCTCAGTGACAACACAAACATTTTTACAGTATTTGTTAGCACTATGACCTAATGTAAACCAGGAAGAAAATCCAGTAAAACTTCTGAGTGACGAGTACTGGTCCGATTCATCTTACATACCCTAAAATTGAGCTCCCATATAATCAATACATCCATTTCCAAGTGCTATTTTTCTGGTCTTTCTGGGAATGGATGATGTCTGTTAATGTCACTGGACTAGTAATCCAAGAGCCACGGTAAAACTCAGGAGGACATGCATGGCGGAATTTAAATTTGATTAATAAATATGGAATTAAAGCTAGGCTCAGAACTATGATCAGCGATTGTTACTAAACCCTATTTGGTTCATTAATGCCCTGTAGTGAAGAAAATCTGCCATGCTTTCCAGGTCTAGCCTACATCTGGCTCTAGATCCACTGCAATGTGGATCAATCCTAACAGCCCTCTGAAATGGCAAAGGAAGCCACTCCTCTCAAGGGTAATTAAGGATCAGTTACAAATTCTGGCCCCACCAGCAACATCCACATCCCATGCAAGAATAATAGAAATGCAGGGCAATAGTACATTTTACCTGAAGATGAATAAGGCAATTTTTTTTTGTTTTGTGGTATTATCAGCATCCTGACAAGATACAAACTCAACACAAAACTATTGAGCCCTTTTGTACAGGGCATTGGTAAGCTTTGGGCTACTTCTCTAGTCAAAAACTGCATAACACTTTTTGGATGTTCTTTTGCATGACTGTCTAGAGCTACATGGGAAGAAACTCATTCCAGAAATATGTCAGTGCTGGTCCCAGTAATGGGGAGTTGCTGGGAGTTGCTGTTGGGATATCATGTACAGTGCTCTGGAGTTCAGCATACTTGCTTGATTCAGATTTGAGAGTTGGGACCCAGATGCGACAATCATTTCAAGGTAAAAACCCACTTCCAAGGGGACTATGGGGTTCAACTTTTCCTGGGTTTGATCTTAGTTGGCTGGAGGGCATTTTTGGTAACCAATTACTGGGTATGAGATGTAGGCAGAGGCTGAAAGTGTAGGTCTGATTGCACGAGATGATGGAATTACTATGGCAGCTGTTTTACGGTTTAATGGCAGGTGGAAGTTAGAGGGAGGATAGCTTTTTTTCCTATATTAACGGGATGAGGGCGTCGCTGGCTAGGCATGACTTATTGCCCACCCTTAATTGCCCAGAAGTCAGTTGAGAGTCAACTACATTGCTGTGGGTCTGAAGTCACATGTCGGCCAGACATGGTAAGGATGGCAGTTTCCTTCCCTGAAGGACATTTGTGAACCAGATGGGTTTTTCCAACAATCAACAATGGATTCATGGTCATCATTAGATTCTTAATTCCAGGTATGTTATTGGATTCAAATTCCACCAACTGCTGTGGCGGGATTCAAACCAGGTCCAGAATGTTATCTGGGTATCTGTATTAACAGTCTAGTGAAAATACCACGACGCCACTGCCTGTAACTGCCCCACTGTTCAGAGATTCTGGATCTGATGTCATGCTGGACACCATATGAGAAAGGTTTGTTTCCAGAGGCTGGCAGGAAAAGGCAACCTATGCAAACTCAGTAGGTGCGGCTGAAGGTGGAAAAAGATGTGAGCTACTGTATTGTTACTGGAGTAGCTTGACATTTGAAACACTAAAACCTTTTTTATTTTTGCAATGTGAATGCAACATGATAGATGAGAGGTCTATAGCCACCAGCAGACAGATTAGAATTAAATTAGGTTTATTGTCACGTGTATGCAAGTACGAAGTACAGGAGTACAATTAAATGTGTACAATGTTGCCACATAAGGTACCACATCTTAGGTATGAAGTTACTAAGTACAAATCTAAGGTACTAAAATAGGTTAGGTACAAAAATAGAGAAATAAAGAGAAAAGCTTAAAGTTCTACATTACAGTTCTTCACAGTATAAATTAGGAAGATAAAGAAATAAAGTTAAAAGATAAACGTTACAGTCCTTCTATAGTCTGCAGTCTTTCCACGCTGTGGGCTTTCCACACCTGGTCTCACTCCCACTGCACTGTCGGACTCGAGATCTGTGACAGGCTGACTGCAGTCACCAGCCAACCCCTTCGCGTCCCTACTCCGCTGACCACTCTGCCCTAGCCCACTGACTGCTGGCCATACCACTCCGCTCTGGCCTGCCAACAGCACCGGTCCACCCTGACTGCCCGATCACATCGCTCTGCCCTGACCACCGATCACATCACTCCACCCTGAACCCCCTCTCCAAGCTCACATCGCTCTGCTCTGACCTCACCGATCACATCGCTCTGCCCTGACAGCCCCTGATTGCTGGCCATCCCATTCCAGGCCCTCAGCTGCTGCAATGCTGCTGCTCTCTTCACAAGCCAAAGTGGGTTGAGAAAAACCCAAAAAAACTGAAAAAAGGAAAGGGAAAAAAGAGAAGCAAACAGAAAGAATGAACCCCTGGTTAAACATAGCCTAAACTGCTGTCGCCATCTTAGACGTGTATGAGCTTAAGGTTCACAAACGGGGATGTAACATGTGCACTGAGTAATCTCTAAGTTGAGCAAAGGTCAAAACCTGAGTGCTGCTGAGGACTATTAATGCAGCTATTTAAAAGAACGACTAGAAGCCATACACCCTCCCTCTTTTGTCCTGACAGGACAGGTGGATGCAGAATGCCAGGAAGAAGTCGCGCCTGCAAAGGGAGTGCCTTAATTTCCCTTCCTTTGCTGGATGGAGGAGGCATCACTTAATATTATGAGGTGAGGCCTTGTGGGGAATAGTATGATGGAGAGAGGGATTAGGTGTAGGAAAGTCTGAAAAGTCATTGAACTCTAAAGCAGATACAGTGCACTCCGCATGGGTAAGACCCTGCCAAAATTTCAACTGTATTGGGAAGCCTCCATGCTGTGGAGGCATGTATGATCAGAGACAGGTTTCCACAATATCCTTCTCAACATACCTACAGAGGCACTTGAAGGGGGAGAAATCATCAGTGCTACCACAAAGGAAGATATTGAAGTCATAGAGCCAATTCCGGCACAGTATTCAAGTTCACTCTCGACAAACACAGATATACGCACATCAGTGAACCCTCATGTGTGATTAGAACGCATGCCACAAGATGAAGAATGCATCAGAAGTGAACAAGAGGGGTTGATAGAGTATGAGAAAGAGGTATGCTACTTCACTCAAGAGGACACTGCTTAGAATGATCGAGCAGCCACTTGATAATGAACTATCCCACCCAGACACAGACCCCAGTATCCCTGTATTTCTCATGGCTAACCCACCCAGCCTACACAACACTATAAGAAATTTAGCATGGCCAATCCACCTAACCTGCACATCTTTGGGCTGTGGGAGGAAAACAGAGCACCCAGAGGAAACCTACACAGACAAAGGGAGAATGTGCAAACTCCACACAGACAGTCATCCAAGGCTGGAATTGAACCCCAGTCCCTGGCACTATGAGCCACCGTGCCACATACCATTGCTTCTTCACTGTCATTATGCCAAAATCCTGGAATTCTCTTCCCAAACAGCACAACAGGTGTGCCTGTCTCAAAAGAACTGCAATTATTCAATAAAAGAGCTCAACCTCGGGACGTAAGGGTTAAGCAATGAATACCTCGCATTGTCAGCAATTCTTACCTCCTGGGAGAATTAGAAAAAAGCCCATCAAGAGCAAGGATTGAAAGCTAGATTAGCTTTTCTTGTTTCTGGGCCCTTTGAGATGTGGAGTTCATTCTTTCTAAGTGTCATGGAGACGCAGGTGGAGGAAATGACCACGGGATGGAGGTGTTTGTCCTTACTGAATGCCGTATTTATTAACCAAACTACCGTTTTGTAGATGGTACACAGCTGCCACTGTATATTGGTGGACAGGGTAAATGTTGAAGGTGGTGGATGGGGTGCAAGCAAGCTGCTTTGTGCTGAATTGTGTCAATCATCTTGACATGGGGTAGTATACACGGGGAGGCAACGGCCCTAGTGGTATTATCATAGACTAGTAATCCAGAGATTTACCTGATGTTCTATTGAATCAGGTTCAAAACCAGATGGAATTTGAATTCAATGAAACATATCTGGATTTGAGAATCTACTGTTGATCATGAAACCATTGCTGATTGTCAGTTAAAACCTATTTGGCTCACCAATGCCTTTCAGGGAAGGAAATCTGCCATCCTCACCTGGTCTGGCCTACATTTGACTCCAGATCCACAGAAATGTGGCCAAATCCTAAGTGTCCTCTGTGCAATTAGGGATGGATGCTCACATCCTATGAATGAATTTAAAAAAAACAACTGCCATCTCTACATCTCTCACCTTCTCTTGTCTTATGATGTGTTCCACTTCTGGTGCCACCCTTTCTAACCACACATGAGGATTCACTGATGTGAGTACACCAGAGCTCAGAGTATGATATCACAGAGCAAACAACAATATGGTACAAAGTTCAATGGCCTGAACAAAGTCTTAAGTTTAGGCTCCCATTCACAGCTTTCTCACAATCTGCACAGCTCTGCACCATTTACTGTGTATCAATCACTATTAAGCCTTGCTACTAACTTTACAATCCACTGGTGTCAAGTATAATCTAGCATTGTTGTGTAGCTGTTTAAGAACTGAAGAAGGGATAGATTGAGTAATTACAGGCCAGTCCCCTTGGTGGCAGGCAAATTACTGGAAAAATATTTGAAAAACAGAATAAGTTGCTGCTTAGGAAGGTGCAGATTAATCAGAATAGATTCACTGAGGGAAAATTGTGTCTGATTAAATTGACTGATCATCCTTGCTACCTTCCAATAAAAAAATTAGGTTTTTCTGTATTTTCACAAGACTTCTGAAATTGCCCACAAATCATAAAAGTATTAGCCCATGAGCTCCAAGGGAAAATATTAAATCGGATGCAAAAATGGCTTAGTGACAAGAATGAAAGCTGATGTATTTTTGTTACAATAAGGCTGTTGCCAGGTGGGTTCCAAAGGGCTCAGTACTATGCCCACTTGTAAACCAATGATTAAAAGATGTTTGGAGATGATATAGAAATAGGTGTGTGATCGATGGTGAGGAAGAAAACTTTAGACTGCAAGAAGATTAGGTGGGCAGTAAACTGTAAATTGAATTCAATCAAAATGTTTTAGGGACAGCGAATAAAACAATAAAGTACCATATAAATGGTAGGGTTTTGGGAAGTGTAGATCTCTGAAGCTAACTAACAGATATGTAAGGTGGTTAAAAAGACAAATGGATAAATCCCTTCATTAGCTGAGCCACAGAATACAATAGTAGGATGGTTGCACTAGAATTGCATAACACTAGGTCACAGTTACGTCATCTTATTACAGGGAAGGATGCAACCGTACCAGAGAGGACACGGAGCAGATTTATGAAAATGTTGAACAAAAACAAAGTTGCTGGAAAAGCTCAGCAGGTCTGGCAGCATCTGTGAAGGCAAAAACAGAGTTAACATTTTGGGTCCAGTGACCCTTCCTCAGAACGTTTTTTATGAAAATGTTGTCAGGAATGGAGAATTTTAGCCGAGGGAAGTTTAGTGGGGGCGTCATGCTTTACTTTGGAACAGAGGAGGGTGAGGATAATGAAGTGTAGAATTGAGGAGTTAGGAGCAAATAGAACAAAGGGTTTATTTCCCTTAGCAGATAGATCAATAATTAGAGGACATTAAATGTAACTAATTGTCAAAAGGATTAGAAGGAATTGAGAAGAATTCTTTTCACTGACAGTTGAGTGGTGGAAGTCTCAAACTCACAGCCTGGAAAGGTTGTACAAACAGAAACCCTTAACTGATCTAAGGAAAAATACTGAATATAAAAGTGAAATGCTGTAATTGATAGAGAACTAGCAGTGGAAAGTGGGATCAGACTGGATAACTCTTTTCTGGATAACGTAAACACAATGGAGTGATTGGCCTCTTTCTGTGCTGTACATTGTCAGTGTTTCTTGAGGTAAAATGGATGGCAGTCTGATCTTGCTGACACAGAACATGCTTTCCCCAGGTAAATTTCATTATCACAGAGGCAAATTGAAGTCGCACATGGCAGTTTGTGTACAAGAAAACAAGTTATTTATATAGATATATAGACAGGGCTTTATTTTTACAAAATTAGATAATTACTTTTAACATTAACAGAAATGAAAGATTGCACATCCTTTCTAGAAATACTGTGTTAAATACTGTCCAAGAGAATTACAAATATAATTCAGCATTTTACTTTGTAATATAAAAGGTATTAAGCAAAGTTATTAATGCAAATACAGCTTTGGAAGGTGTTTCAAAAATCACAATGCAATTTGTATTCCTTCTTAGTGAAAACTAAGTGAACTATTTATCGATACATTAAAAATGCAGTTTCATCATTAAAGAATTCATAAATCTTCTCTTCCATTTTTTGGCCCCTTTATTATTTGATGTGATACAGGTTCATCCTCTATAGCCAACCAAGTTTGATAGATTTCGACTGGATCAATATTCCAATGTTTATGGAATGAAATTGGAACCTGATGTGCAAGGTAGTCTTTTGGATAGTCCATTGGACGTGCCTAGAAAATAAATACAGTGGTGATGTTAGATATTGCTGTTCTTATCATATTTACTAGATAGTTCAAATTTGGTCGGTCTGTCAAAATTTTAATAACTATTCCATCAGCCTTTGAAAAGTTCTAAATTTGGATTTTTCAATGCATGTTATTTATAAAGAAAGATCATTTTATTGATATATTAGTTACTTCATTCCCAGAACTGTTTTAGTTCTCCAGAATTATATATGTGAACAAGATTATTGAGCACTTCCATCATTAATATTTCTTGAGGACTTGCATCTAAAGGTAATTTGGAAAATTGGTTCATTTGGCATACTGAGGAGATACCTGGAGCTGTTTTTAAAAGATCACTAAGAGGACACTGTGGGAAACCTTGGGCTGTAGTAAAGTTCTAGATAATAACATTTAAAGGCATGAAAGGCATTCCAAAAATAACAGCTTGCAATTATAAAGCACTTCCAACGTGGTGAAACATCCTGGGGCTTCAGAACAGAGTTATCAAACAAAATTTGATAGAACCAAGGAAAGAAATTCTAAGACAGTCGAGAGGCAGATTTTAAAGAATGCTATGAACTCTTATTCCCATTTTAATTTAATGTCTTTCCAAAAAATGGCAGCTATTGTTACAACACTCCTCTGGTTGTGCACTGTATTGTCAGCCTGGAATATATGCTTATACACCATTCAGTGCGATGGTGGCTAATCTGATGATCCTCAATACTTTCCTGCCTTTTCCCTATATCTTTTGATTAAAAATCTATTCATTCAACTCCCCTGGTTTCCTGGTTCTCCATTATTATTCCCCAGACTTGTTCTCTATTTGACCTATGCTCACTGTTGCCTCTTTTCCTTTTCATATATTTAAAGAAATTCTTTCTGTTCATCTTGATATTACTTGCAAATTACCCTCAAAGTTTATCTTTTCCCTCATTCTTTCTAGAAATGAGGGGTAGAGTGCATTTTAACAATTTGGGAACTGACAGCTGCAGACAAAAACTGAGGTAGTTGAACCAGATGTGATTGCTCTATGAAAGAGTTGTCACAGGAATGTACTGCTAACTTCACAAATATCAAACTGAGAAAAACACAACCTAGAACAGACAAACAAATGTTTTGTTTGATAACTCTGTTCTGAAGCCCCAGGATGTTTCACCACGTTAGAAGTGCTTTATAATTGCAAGCTGTTATTTTTGGAATGCCTTTCATACCTTTAAATGTTATTATCTAGAACTTTACTACAGCCCAAGTTGACACAATGTCATGATTAACAGTTATATCATTAAGTAAGTTTAAGTTTTTTATTTGTTCACAGGATGTCCAAAATCACGAATAACATTGAATAAATAAGGAAACACTTCTGATGCCAGAAAGGTCAGTAATGAGACAGGTGGTGCGGCGGCTCAGCGGTTAGCGCAGTTGCCGCATACTGTCAGGGACCTGGGTTCGATTCTACCCTTGGGCAACTATCTGGTGGAGTTTGGGCATTCTACCTGTGTCTCCATGAGTTTCCTCTGGGCACTCTGGTTTTCTCCCAGGTGTGCAGGTTAAGTGGATTGGCCATGGAGAATGCAAGGTTACAGCAATAGGGTTGGGGTTAGGTCTGGGTGGGGGGGCTCTTTGGGGGTTGGTGTGACTCAATGGGGTGAATGGCCTGCTTCCACAATGTAGGGATTCTGTGTGCATTTACTGCCTATCTCTAATTGCCCAGAGGGCAGTTAAGATTCAACCACATCAGGTTTGAAGTTACATATATGCCAGAACAGAAAAAGGACAGCAGATTTCCTTCCCTAAAGGACATTAATAAACCATATCTTTTTTTACAACAATTGACAGTGGTTACATGGTCACCTTTGGGCTAAATTTTCATTCCAGATTTTTACTGAACTCAAACATCACCAGCTGCCATGGTAGTATTCAAACTGACACCCCCAGAACATTTACCTGGATTACTAGTCCAAAGAGACTGGAAGAATGCCATCAGCTCCCCTTACGTGGTGATAGCATTTAGTTATACTTCTCAATGTATATTGTGCTGGTAATATTGTTTATAGTATGCATGCAGGTCTTTGTGCAATCATGAAATATAACTCCTTTTAAACTCCTTTTATTTATGTATCTTTGAATAGCTAAGAAGGTTGTGCATGCTTATAAAAGAAAATATGATCTGAGGTTGAAGTGACTTTTAACATCGATAGAGGTTAAGTTGTTTTTTCCATGGGACTTTGAGGTCAGGAAGAATGATCACTAATTCTCCTTTTTATTATTGGTTATTTCTGTTTGCTTAAATTAAGAGTTTAACTATTAAAGCTACTCTCATACTTCGAAGTATTGAAGCGGAAGGTTGCTGATGCAAGCCTTATAATTGCTGAGTAACTACGATGCATTAAAGAAATGTGGTAAAAGAGGAAGAAACATAAGAAAGTATCATTTTCCACTTCAAATGGGGGACAGGTTTGAAAATCTCTACACAAAGTAAACAGCCAATCTCCCAATCTTTGTTGTATCATTAAAATCTGCGGAGGTCCTGGCGGATGGAGTATACACTGTTCATATTGTTTCTCCAGGATTAGTGGCAAAGTCACAACTTGATATCAGGGAGATCATTTGGATATTATCAATCAAAAGTTTTAGTTTTTAATTGAGCTTTCACTGCATGTTCTATCACTGCCTTGAAAGGTAGCCTGAAATTTGCAGTATACAATGATTTGTGCCCCCAAAATATTTAGTTCCTACTTCTGTTGTTGAAAAAATAGTGTATGGCATCAAAAATGCACTTTGATAGGCATTTTTGGACTTGCATAGGTGGCAATAGCTGAAGTTGTGTGAGGGGAAGTAACAGGAAGTCTGAATCAGTTATGATTGCCAATAGGACAATAAGTTGATTACTACTGTTGAAAACCTAATGGATATTGGCAAGGAATTCTTTAAGTTAAAAGATAAAGTCACCATAGTCCTCTCAGCTCAAAGGTCTGTTCTCTCTTTAGAAAGAGACGACAGGTGATGGGTTAACCAGAGGATCACCACGCCTCAGGCAAAGGGAGGGTGAGAAGGTGGGACCTTCATGGTAACCTCAGCCGGTGTGGAAATTGAACCCAGTGTCGGCATCACTCTGCATTGCAAACAAATAAATCAGGAGGAAGAGCATAAAGAGAGGCCATAACTATTTTCCCTGGCAGTGGGAAGTGGTATCTAAAAGTAGATAAACCCGTGGGATTTTAAATAATTGTTTTGACTTTTTATTGATGAAAGAAGGGCAACTGATTTGAGAAAGATATATGTGGGTGTGGGAAGACTGGATAGCATGATGGTTGATGAAGCTGAAGTCAAAAGAGGCTGATAATCTCTGTCCAGCAGCCTATTGGAATTAGCTGAGGTGATCACAGATTCCTTCAACAATATCTTTCAAACCTCACTGGAACTGAGGAACACCCTATCGGATTAGAAAGCAGCAAATGTGATAACCATCCTGGAAAAAAAAGGGAACTCACCTTTATGTGAATTCAAATCTGAATTTTGGGGAAATGCTTAAAAATTAGCAAGAGTGATCTGATCAGACAGCACTGGATCAGAATGAGCCAGTTGTCTACTATGTAAATTTGCTCTTTTAGAAGGAGGTATATCAGGGACACTCAAAACTCCAAGATTTTCACAGTAATTAAGAATTTGGTTCCAAAAAGATGTTTATGTTGGTCACAGGATTTAAAGGTAAAGGAATATCATTTAAAATTATAAACCTGAAAAAAAACTAACAATTTCAGGTGGCATTACAAGGGGTTCTGCTATAACACATGCTCGGGCAACAGGAATTGGTTATAATGCGATTGCCGAACAGGGCAACTCTATTTCTAAAACATGAACTTGTGTTGGCCATAACGTGATTCCATTGAGTACATGTCAAAATTGCGGCTTTATCAAAGGAAAATTTCTCTTTTTCAATCTTTGCAGATGGTGTAACTGTTTAGAGTAGGTCATAATGAGCTCATCTGAAAAAGGTAATTGGATTTTATGTCATAAACCTCAAATATGATATAACACAGATAACAACAGTCTTATTAGGAAAATATGTGAAGTCTTAGTTTGAAGAGTTTAAGATGATCACATTAAATGCAAAATGAAGTATAGTTTAAAATAATGAGTGCTGTTGAAACATGCACCTTTGTTATGGTATTTTTGTCTAGATTTTGTTATATATTTATTATGTAAGAACTTTTGAACTTGCTCATGTAAATCATTTATACCATAAGTTGTCTGTGTTACAATCTGCTCTTTCTCAGCACTATTTTGAACACAATGTCACTCAGGTTTATAACACACTTTAATCCTACAATTAACTTCAATGTCAATGGGCTACATAGGAAAGAAAGGTAGATTCCTCTGCTTCACTTATCTGAAAACCTATCCAGAAGTCTGTGCCGATGGAATGTCAGGTCAGATCAGCAACGGGCTAGGCTGTGATGCAGACTACGTTGCAGGTGAATAGATTTTATTCGACTATAAGCATCAATGTTCACAAGTGACAAGCATGGCGTCAATACTTACAGGAGAGTGGTAAGGAAGAATTTTGAGGATTTTGAGTGATTTTTTTGGTGGTCTGTCTGTAAGCCCGCTTTTCTCATAGGCCCCATCATTTCTACAGCGTGATGTCCTATAACATGATGTTGTGCTGGAATGCAACAATCACATTATAGCAGAACCTCCTGTGTTTAAGAATATAGAGCACAGGAACAGGCTGTTCAGACCAACACAAACGTGCCAGCCATGTTGCCATTCTAAACTAATTCCATTTGCCTGCATATGGTCCGTAGTCCTCTACTCCCTGCCTGTTCATGTGTCGTCTAAATGCCTCTTCAACGCTGCTCATGTATCTGCTTCTACCGTCTCCCCCAATAGTACATTCCAGGCACTGACCACTCTCTCCATAAAAAAAACTTGCCTCACATCTCCTTTAAACTTTTCCCACCTCGTTTTAAACCTATTTATTAGAAGTGAGATAGAATTGTGGGACAAATATACAACTGGATGCTGAAACAGAATATACTCTCACTTCATTTTGAGGAATTGTCTGATTTTCAATTAGGAAGGGAATCATAGTACGTTTGGTACCGAAGTTCTTTTAATGACCCATGTTATTGGAGAGTGATCAGCAGGATAACATGGTACCATCTGATAATGCTGAAGGATCTACTGCCTTCGGCAAAAAAAAATTAGCATTGAATTAATTTGCAAAATAGTGCCTACAGCACTGTAACATATATTTTAATTTCCAGAACCTAATTAAAAACACTGAACATACTAAAAGCACTGAACATACACTGAAAAGAAAAGCAAATCATTGGAAATGAACATATAGACTGTGAGCATCTGAGAATAAAAGGTTAGCATTTGAACTGAAATCATCTGTCATCTGAAATGACAACTCCTAACATTTCTCTTATCACGTACTGACTGGCATTTGCAGTGTTCCCTATTTTTAAATACAAGTAAAGAATATTTACTATATTTACAAGTAATGAAATAGTCAATCAGTCACTCCTAGGAAGTAAAAGATTGTTTTTGTACTCACAACGAATGATTTGAAAGGGGGGGGGGATTACCTGGTGGAAAAGAGGACTGTGTGTTACTGGGATACCAAGGCTGTTGAAGCACATTCCTAGAACCATATCGTCAGGTGCATCATTACTGTAACAGCTGCATCCACTTGCAAGTAACTGCTTTACTGCTTCTCTGCTAAAGACAATTCTATAGAAAATAAAGCAAGAGAATTAGGATAAAAATGGGAATAAGAAAATGATGTACTAGATTAACTTTAACATCAATCTAGGTCTGACTAGCTGATATCAATCAGGAAAGTCTACATCTGAAGCCTATTTGTGAATTTAGGTGTTTGTGGGTGCAATAGAGTCATACAGTATGGAAACAGATCCTTCGGCCCAATTTATCCATGCCGACTAGGTTTCCAAAACTGAACTCGTCCCATTTGCCTTTTTTGGCCCATATCCCTCCAAACCTTTCTATCCACGTACCTGTCCAGATGTCTTTTAAACGTTGTAATTATACTCACCTCTACCATTTCCTCTGGCAGTTCGTTCCATACATGCACCAGCCTTTGTGTGGAAAAGTGCGCCTCAGGTCCCTTTTAAATCTTTCCCCTCTCACCTTAAACCTATACCCCTGATGATTTTATAAACCTCTATAAAATCATCCCTCAGCCTCCGACGATCTAGGGAGAAAAGTCCCAGCCATGCTCCTGATTCTAAAATCCACTTTGGTGACTATTTCAATGGAAATGCTGACTACAATTTCTGGAGGAAGAAATTTATATTGCTCGAGTTCAATAGCAAAACTGAGTGACTTTCTAGCTAGTTTATCATATTAACCATTCTGCATCATTTTTCTATGAATGGTACCCAGTTGTTCCAGTAACAATACCATAAAAAAAACTTTTTACTGACCAGTTGCCTAATTAAATAGCAGTTGATAAAGACCATTGTAAGCAGTAAAAAAAATGCAAAGAAGCATCAAGCAAGAAAGGCTGATCAGCTTCTCAACCCTCTTCAACACACAAAGTAATAGGAGAGTTGTGGTCATTTAATGAAGTAGCAATCCAGAGCCTAGACTAAAATCCAGAGAATTTGGGTTCAAACCTCTAAGAGGAAATTAAGAATTTGAACTTCAAAATAAATAAAAAGCTGTTTCTAATAAGAGTGAATGCTTTGGACTGTTAAACGCATTCACCTGTATCATCCATTAGCACAGAAATAATCATTTTGGAGAGTATTTCAGCTCAATTAGACTAGGGGCTCAATCTGGTGAGTACATCTGGCTGTTTCTGTACTAAGGGGAATGTCTGGGACAGAACGTCTTCTCTACCCCATGCAGATATGCCTCTATACTCGGCAATAAGACAAAGAGTACACCTGGAGAGAGGGTCGGGGACAATCAGAGGCACTTACTAAACTGGAATGAAAGTTGGAGGACATTGTCCATGTTCCTACTACTGGTAATGCACGTGCTTGGCTGCCTTCATGGAAAGGGTGGCAGCACGTTTGGAAACCTGGATCCAGCTGAACACACTGTGCCTGCTGGAAATGTGCTCAGATCTGCGCTGCATTGCTCTAGTCATGGATGCTCAGTATCATTGACAGATGGAGATGGGGAGGAGATGCCATGACTTCACTCCAGGTGCCCCTTCCTCTGGAGGTGATACAGTGGTTCCAGCAGGCATACCCACAGGGAAGGAGAGTGACCGACAGACATCCCACAGATTCTTCTCAAGACACTTCAGAGCTGAGCTGTCCCTCCACCTCACCTCAGTCCATTGCCTCCAACGTCAGGCTAAGGAGACTGCTACTACACTAATGCAGGACACTATCAGTAGTCCAAGGCTCTCTAGGCTGAGAACTCTCTAAGGACCGCTGCAAAATCTTCAAAGTCAGCAGGGCATGCCTTTCAATATGCTCCATTCACCTGAGCTGCAGATGTTAGGCCTCAAGCTTGGCATAGAGGGCAAAAGGTGAAGGTAGAACCTTCATTGGTGTTCAATCAATTCATGAAATTTGCACTTCTGTCCATTTGGTGACCCCTAGACAAACATCCTTTTGGAGTGATGGTGCAATCTATTACGTATTTACCGACTCCAGGTGGGAATGATCTCTCCCATATCTGATCCTCTCACGGCCATGCCATATCATTGTAGCCTATGATGTGGGCACTGGACAAATCACATGCTGATTTAGACAAAATGTGAAGACAAACAGAAGAAATAGAGCCACATTTTGTAATACTGTCAATGAAGATGTTGAGACACTGCTAGGAAACAGTGAATATTCATTGCATTGTTGGGATAGTGAGGGTATGAAGCAGCTAAAGAGAAATCTCAGTATGTGGGACAGTTCTGTAATATTCACCAGGGACTCAATTACTTGTTGTTACACAAATGTCTTTTGCACTAAAATGGTTCTTGTATCTATGTCCAACAGCATGAGATAATGGAAGCATTTACTTTGTTTTAACTACTTTAGCACTAACATTCATTCAGGGCAGGTTTTCAAATGCCTACAGACAGATTTTACATGACAGCCCTGACCAACCATGGCCCATCTCTCCCACACTGAATTGGTGAGGACCTCAATGATCTACCAGCAATGTCTGGACAGATTTTGCTCGACTTCCAGGACAGACCACAGCCACAACACTTGGAGTGAAATGGAGGTGATTCCCAGACTGATTGGGACTAAGCTCCCGAGGATAAAATTAACCCACACCTTGGACTGTGCTGGTACCTGAGGCTCACTGGAGTCCACTCTGATGCGTTAAGCGTGCCTCCCCTTTTCCTTTCACACATTGCTGTCCTCTTCATGCACATGCAATGTGTTAGCTGTAGGAGCTGTTGGCGTTAACACAGCACTGTGCTATACAGCAACACCACCTCATCCTAGTAATTGGTGTTTCACTGTTTCTCACAGCCTCAAGCTCCTGCCTTGCTGTTTTTGCTGAAGTCATCATCTCAGCTAAAAATTGCTCGTCTTGCCTTCTGTACTTAAATACCATTCTGATACAAAAGCTGCTGCTAGGCCTGACTACTAACGCAGCAGCTGTGAAGCAGGAGCCTCTGAGCTGCCATTCTCCAGTTGGATTCTACAATGGTTCAGGGACACATTCTGCCCGAGTCCCCATGGAGATTCCGACTACAGTTGTAGAGGTTACAGCAAAAGTGAAGACAAGGAACACTTGAAAATTTTCTGTTGAGTCAGCCAAAGCTGTGTACTTGTACAGACTAAAGGCCAAAGAGCAAAGTCGACCAATACTTGCTCAATTTATACAGTCTGAAGTATCATGTACCTTGATTGAGCACAAGTTAATGAGGAAAAGGAAGATAGTTAATGGGATGCAAGTTGCCCTCCAAACCACTCACCAGCAGGTTTAGAAATACATCACTATTCCTTCACTATTGTTGGGTCAAAATCCTGGAAATCACACACCCCCCACTCCCCACAATGGCATTGTGGGTCTACCTAAATGAAATTAACTACCATGTTTCAAGAAGGCAGCTCACCACCACCTTCATGAGGACAACTACGAAAAGGCTATAAATGCTGGCCCAGCCAGCAACACCCACATTCCATGAATGAATAAGAAATGCGTGTATTTGCGTTTCTCTGCATGTATTTGCGTTTCTCATCATCTAAGGAGAGTGTAAATAATTCTAGAAGATTATCCTGATGACAAGAATCTGATTTTTGGACTTACACACAATTAATTCACCACGTTTGCCGTTATTCCTGCCATCTTAGGGATTTGAAAACTGTGCTCTTAATTTCAACAGTCATCAGATTTCACTTTTTAAAAATCCTCACTGTTTTCAGCATACTGCATACCAAATAAGGTGATTGTGCATGTGTTAGTAGTTACAAGGTTAAAAAGTATACCTGCTTATTTAAAGCATTAATGATTTTTATATTATTCTTTCTTTCAGCACTGAGCTGCCACCTTCTTGATTATGAATTTCACTACAGAAAAATGGCTCTCGGTCTCATCCTCAATTTGGGTTACTTTTTAAGTATTCCATTGTTATGGCTGACTAGCGTGACTTCTTAAATAGCAAAAACAGATATTCATCGAAATTCTGCATTACTGCTTTCCATTCTCCATGCCAACATTTGGGAAATGATTTCTACTGTTTTGAGTTTGCATTTTCTCCTGCAATTTTTTGTTCCCTTTTCTGGCCAAGTTAGGTTCTTTATTTGCTCTTTACTGTTGCAAATATTAGTTTTATCTAAAATAAAATCATTCTTTACAATAAATTTGGAATGTTTCTGTCTACAATAAGTTAAAAATGTTACAATATTGACTATTAACATGTAAATACTGTATTCAATATTGCTTAGTACAGGGCTAGCATTGCTGAGAAAAGAGATATTTTGTCGAAGCTGTTTGTCATGCACTAATCAGGACAATTTCCAAGGATATTAATTCAATGGAAAACCAACGTTTATACCACATGAGAGCAGAATACTGATTCGTTGCCAAATAGACTCTGGTTGGTTGAGGTATTGCTATGGTGAATGTACCCATTCACAATGATTGACGGTTAACTGCCAGGCTTAGTTAAATGTTAAACCAGGCAGATTGACTCTGACTACTTCTGCCCTGAGAAGTGAAGCAGGAAATGGCTATCCCCTACTTTGCTGCGTTAAAACAGGTGCAGTGCATGTACGTGTTCTTTCTGCCTGCAAGGAATAGGCCCGGTATATTAATATGCAGTTTTCAGTATACACAGGTGCACCATAAGTGGGCTTGGTTGACAGTTCCAAATTGGATGTCAGTGTAATTTATCACACACAGGATTTTACAGTAAATGTTGCAGAATCACCTCACAGTTGCATACTGTGCTATGGATTTTCCAAACTCCAGCTGGTTGAGTATGGAGACTACCTTGCTGGTTGCAGAAGGCATAAGGTGTTTTTATTCCATCTGCCAATCTATGGAATGTACAACCTACATACCTGAAATCATACCATCAATGAAATTCATATACCACATTACTCATTTGTGTGATAGGTGGAGCATCTTTTTGGCTAGAGGTATCTTCTACTGTCTGTCACAAACCTACTTTCACAGATCAGTAAACACATTGGCATTCCTACAGTTCTACGTACTGTACAATTGCAACCAGCAACCTTGTAGATTGGGTCTGAGCTATTATAATTCTGGAGCACTAGCAAATCACATGCAATATACTGGTAGGCATACTATGCATGCTTGCAGATAGATTCAAAGAGGCCATCCACTCCTGTTGGTGAATTTTTGCCAATCAATTCTCATGTGACTGAACAGGCAAATTCTCGACTTCCAGATTTTTGGACACAGAGGGCAGGATGTCCCACCAGCTGGTGGGATCGGAGTGCAAGATTAATTTCCTTTTCTTTTTTCTCTCTGCTACTGCTCAGGTTCATTAATTAGTTGTTGTGACAATGCATGATAAATGACTTTATGATGCAGCCTGACAGACAAGTTGTTACATGCTGAACACATGTAAGTAAGCCAGTCTGTAATATGAATGCTGACATATTTCAAGGAGAGTTTCAGGGTGTCTTGATGCACTGTCTTTCTCATTCACTGAAAAGGTAGCCCTTTGAGAGTTGAGAGGAAAGGTATTGGCAGCGGAGACTGTTTTCAACCATCCTGCGTGATGTCCAGTCCATCAAAGTCTACTGGATGGTCGTTGGTTGGGGACGGCAGGTGTCAGTCAGATTTTTGAATTGGATATTCACTTTCTCTTGGTTGCCAGTCGGCAACACTGCTTGAGATGTAAATAGATCAGGAGAGTCAACTGTCACAGGGCAAAAGCACCAAGCAATTGACCAGAAATGTTGTACTTTAAACATCTTTGTCTGCTTGCAAACCATAAGAGGAAGCCATGCAGTTGACGAACACTCATGGTGCAGTGAGAGCACCTTCACTGCCACGTTTGTGCCACCCACTTAGCAACTTTCCTCGCTAGGTGAAAATCTGTAACTCCCCTTCTAACAGCAATATGAGTGTATCTATACCCTAAAGACAATGGCAGCTCAAGAAGGCAACTCGCCATCATTTTTTCATAAAGTATAGGTAACAAATATTTCTCTACCTAGTAATCCTGCATCCTGTGACTGAATTAAAAAATGTGCAGTCAGTGGCTTCTTTAACCTCTGGGAAGTCAGCCAAAGCTGCTGCTCTGAGCTTCCTCCCATTGTGATTGGCAGGTTGAGTGGGAATTTTGACAGAACTGTGAGCCATGATGAACAAGCCATCAGTCATCTGTCCTATATATCTGTAGTGTACTGACTGCTGGAACCTGCCATTGTGTCCAGCAGAGCTCTGGCAGGAGCTGAGAAAGCAGATGACAGCAGTGGTAATTCTGACAACCACGGGTAAAGCTTGGCTCCACTTGGCAGCAGGCTTTAACTCTACAGGTTGCAAATGTCACCATCTGATGTCCATCTGAGAACCTGCACTTCCTGAGCCACAGATGTGAAGTTTCAGCATTGAGCAGCACATTTCCTGATCATGTCTTTAATCCCTTTAATTGGCACTGAGTTCTTGTCTTGCTTTCACTGGTGAATTTCATGAAGGTCAGAAAACAATGGATCCATAGTTAAATTATGACAGCCATGTTCATACTTCTGGTATGACTGACTAATATATTGAATTTGATAGTCTGAACACAGCCTAAGATGCTGCAGTTAAATGCAGAATTCAGCTGATTGCACCAGTTTCCTGACATGACCCCCCAGCTCTGATCCCCTATTGGATCATAAAGCATGTACACCTGTGTGATAAAATTCAGTCTGTCATTGCCAAAGCCTCGTCAGTTGCATGAAATTCTCCCTGCTTTGTGAAATTAGAGAAATGGAGATTTGATGCCCTTGGTCTATTGTTGAGGTCTGTTTCCAAACCACATCTGTTCAAATGAAAACTGATAGGAATTGAAGTCTAAAACAATTTGAAAGCCTAATGAGTGTCATGCTGTTACCCAGTGGAAAGCATATGAAGGAATGAGTGCAGACATCAATTACATAGACACTTACATAACCAGTATTGAGCTTTACACTCAAAGTGAACAATTAAGGAAATTATTTAAAAAAACTCACTGAAAGCTTGAAAGCCGTACTTGAGTTGGTTAAAGGTTTATCTTCACAATGACCAACAAAAAAATTCATGCATCTTTCTGTAATTTTCAACACAGGTGACCTTTATTCCACTGCTCAGTTCAATGGAGCCTCCCTATTTGGTTCCACACCCACTAATGTGATTTTAGGCACAGCAAGAGCATCACTTCCCATTGCTTCACTATAGCCTCAGAAGTTCGATAAGATGTATCTTTTTCCAGCTTATGATGAACTGCTCCCTGTTGTGGTTATTGTTTAATGTCAGTTATTTATTTATTGTTACTCTTAATAGAAGAATAATGTGTGTTGTCGAAGAGTGCTGACAACCAAAAAGCAGTGTGCCCTAGTAGTCATGCTGAGAGAAAGAGCTGAAGTACAGCTGAGGGGAAGGTGGTTACCAGGAGGATAATGGCTGCTGAAATTCTGAGTGCAAGTAGGTGGTATCTAGTGAAATGTCCTGCGATAACTGTGATAAAATATGGGACGTAAGGGAGGGAAGGATTGAAGCTTAAGTAAATGGTCAAGGTCAAGAGGTTTGTAGATCAATCTTACCATGACAGCCCTGGTGAGAACGTTACATTTCTTCTTGCACTGCAGCCAGGGGTGGAGATTGTGAAGAATGTCATGATGTCTGCTTCTTCAATGACTTGTACATATTTGGAAATGAAAACCAGCTCCAAATTTCAAGGCGTGCGTTCATCTTTTAAGGAGCAGATGAATTTCACACACTCCACAGCAGCATGTCTGTCATACTTAAACAATTACTTTTTTTTATTATTCATTCACGAGATGAGGGCTTCACCGGATAAGCAAGCATTTTTGCCCATCCCTAATTGGTCAGAAGGCAGGTAAGTGTCAACCACATTGCTGTGGGTCTGGAGTCACGTGCCAGGCAGTTTCCTTCCTTAAAAGACGTTAGTGAACTAGGTGGGATTTTCCAACAATCGACAATAGATTTGTGGTCATCATTAGACTCTTAATTCCAGATTTTTATTGAACTTAAATTCTACCATCTCCCATCGCGGGATATGAACCCCGGTCTCCAGAACATTACCTTGGTCTTTGGATTAACAGTCTGCTAATAATATGACTAGGCTCTCACCTCTTCAAACCTGATAACTAACCAGTCCTTCTGCTAGGACTAGAAAGCTACCAGCTATCAGATTGGTAAAGGCACTTGGAGGCAGGATATTAACAATTATGGGTGCAGAAGCTGCGTGAAATTCGCTCATAGTTTCCAGAGGTGGTGGAGCCGAGGAGGCTCACTCCTCACTTCCGAGCTGATAGGTGTAGCCATTGTGTGCAAGTAGATTCAACCCTTTGGTACTTGCGGCTGGCATTTTCGAGTTCCCCTTGAAGTCCCTGTAGGCAGAATGGAGACAGCCTCCCTGCTTAATAGACAAGGGACGCTTTCCAGGTCAGCTTAGAGGCCTTCACTGGTTGCCATTTTCAGCAAAAGCTGCAGGTAATCCAAGAGATGAAATTACCCCAAAGAACAGCGGCCTGACTGCTGGAAAATCTGAAAAGGTTAGAGAGACAATGCCTTCAGTTTGGACTGCACTCTCCTTCAAGGCCTAGCCGATCAGCCCCAGAGCCCACGTGGGATGGCCGCATTCTTCCACTGCATCACCTTCTGGTCAGTGCAGCCCCAGCAGTGATTCCTGCCCATAGTGTACACCTTTGTAAAGTACTTGTAGTCATGTCAGTGCTGCTCTTGAGTTCTTAACTTACTGCATGTGGATCAGTCTTTGCTGGTTTCCGAGGCAGGCCTTATACGATGCTGTAATTTTTTTTTTATTCATTCATGGGACGAGGCCGTCGCTGGCTGGACCAGTATTGCCCATCCCTGACTTCCCAGAAAGCAGTTAAGAGTTAACCACATTGCTGTGGGTCTGCAGTCACATGTAGGCCAGACCAGGTAAAGATGGCAGTTTCCTTCCCTAAAGGACATTAGTGAACCAGATGGGTTTTTCCTGACAATCGACAATGGATTCACGATCATCATTAGATTGTTAATTTTAGATATTTATTGAATTCAAATTCCACCATCTGCTGTAACGGGATTCGAACCCAGGTCCCCCCAAAACATTATCTGGGTCTCTGGATTAACAGTCCAGCGATAGTACTGCTAGGCCATTACCTCCCCTCAGTTTGCCTGATTTGGCAGTTAGCCTCAGTACATAATGCTCACGAGCTTTGCAAACATTAACCTATGGCATGCAATGGTTCCAAAGGAATTGAATTTGATCATTTGCACAAAGTAAAAAAATAGGTATGAAGGAAAAAAAACTGGCAAAATTCAGAAGTAAGGCTATTTGGCTGAATATAATCTGATTGGAAGAGGCAGGTTATGAAATGATTGAAGAAAAATACTTGCATGTCAAAAGTAGTGGAATTTGATTCAACAACAGCTTAGAACCACAGGATATTTACAGTGCAGAATGAGGTCATTTAGACTGTTCTGTCTATGTCAGCTGTCTGCAAGAACAACACGGCTAGCGCAACTCCCCTGCCATTTCCTGGCACATCTGTACATTTTTTTTTTCTCTTCAGATAACTATCCAATTATTTCAAAAGCCATGATTCTATTTTCCTCTACCACACTCTCAGGCAGCCATTCAGATCCTAACCATATGTTGCATGTAAAAGTTTTTCCTCATTTCACCTTTGGCTCTTTTGCTATTCAAGTCTCCAGTCCTTTGTACTTAATTTTTTCATCAACAATTTCACCCCATCTACTTTGTCTGGGCCCTTTACAATCTTGAACTCCTCTATTAAATCTCATTTCAACATTTACCTTAAATAAGACGAACTGGCCCAGATTCATCAATCTATCCTCATGAATAAGGTTTCTCCTCTCAGGAACCATTCTCATAAATCCTTCTCAGGTGCCTTCACATTTTTTCTGGAGTATAGTACTCAGAATTGGATACAGTACTTTAGTTGAGACTAAATCAATGTTTTATATAAGGTTCACTATACATTCGTTGCTTTTTACACTCAATGCGTCCATCTATAAAGTCTAGGGTATAATATGCCTCATTGACTGATTCCTCAACCTGCCATGACACCTTCAGTAATTTATGCAAATATATCTCCCTCTCTGCTCTTTAACTCCTTTTAGAATTGCATCTTTTATTTTCTTAACAAAATGATCATTTCAGACTAATCTGCATTAAATTTGATCTGCCATGTGGCCATCCATTCCACCAGACGGCCTATATCCTTTTGAAGTCCATCACTATCAACCTCACAATACATCCATGTTTTGCACTATCTGAAAATTTGTGCCCTTCATACCCAACTCTATTTCAACTAAATGAATTTTAAAAAGCAATGTTTTCAGTATGACACGTAGGGAACTCCACTGCATTTCCAGTCTGAAAAACAATCACTCATCATTCTCTGCCTTTCCAACAGTCAGCTAACTTCATACCCATGCTTTAACTCTCCCTTTTATTCCATTGGTTTGTTATGTAGATGAATGGTGGGTCATAAGTAGTCCTGGATAATAGATCTTGGGCCTTATTTGCATAGATGTAGTACTGTGGGAGGAGCTAAGCAGGTAAACTGAATGAAAACAGAGTTAGCAGTAGACTAGAAATAAATAATGGCCTTGCATCAGCCTGGACTTTTAGCAGGAAGGTGTAGAATATTTATCAATAGCTGGCAGCAGCCTCTGGAATCTGCATCTGGGTGGTCGGGTGCTCAGGAGCCTGGAGGTGAGAATCTGGAGCTGGACAGTCTCGAGGTGAGGGATCACGGGATTAGGGTGGCCCTATAGTGGCTATAGGAGAACAAGAGTAATATCAATCAGGGAGATTGTTATGAATTTTTTGTTTCGCAGTCAATGGACTGGCACAACTGGCAATTTATTGCACAGTCCTAGTAAACCTCAACCTTAACATAAAGAGCTGGCCATTTAGGACTTAAGTGAGGAGAAACCTCACAGCATTGTGAATGTTTGAAATTCTCAACCACACAATGTCATGGATGATCACCTGCATATTCAAGACCTTAGATTCCCTGGGGAATAGTATGAAAAGACTGTGTTGAGGTCTAAGATGAATCTTAATCTTATTGAAAGCAAAAGCAGATAAAACGATCTACTCTTGTTCCCACTTTTATGTTCTTATGATAAAACTGAATGTCTTGTAGGCTCCTTCAAAGGCCAGTTAAGAGTCAAACACATTGTTGTAGGACTTGAATTACATAGAGGCTTGATCTAGAAGGATGGCAGATTTCCTTACAGTCAAACAGTTCATGCCAACTAGGTTTTCCAAACTAAACTAGTATCATTTGCTTGCATTACGCCTGTATCCCTCTAAACACTTCCCATTCACGTACCTGTCCAAATGTCTTTTAAATATTGTAATTATACCTCCATCTATCAGTTCCTCTGGCAGTTCATTCTGCATATGAACCATCATCTGCGTGCAAAAGTTGCCATTAGATCCCTTTTAAATCTTTCTCCTCTCACCTTAAAATTATGCCCTCTAGTTGGTTACTTTCACTTATACTGGCTCTTTATCTCTAGATTCTTTAAATCTTAATTCAAATTCTCAACCTGCCATGGTTGAGTTTGGTTGCCAATGTACAGTGGAATGGGATGAATACTCCCACTTCAGATACAGATCAGAGGAAGGGTCACTGGACCCAAAATATTAACTCTGAATTTTCCTTCACAGTTGCTGAGCTTTTCTAGCAACTGCTGCTTTTGTTCCTAACTTACCTTTTCGTTGGGAGGGAGTGGGGAAAGTGAGGATTGGCGTTTCCTGAAAAACTCATGTAGGTGTTGATGTTTTGAGTACATACAGGTTCAGATACTTGTCTCTGGAATGGTCAGACGCCTTTTGTATCTCCTTGCCAAATATTGTGGGTGGCCAGGTAACACTTTAAAATGAGGGCTAAATCATTGTGAAAAAGTGTTTGTGAGGTAAACCTGCTTTTTGGTTTCATTGTCATACACAAGGAAACTATTTGTTACATATATTTTAGAACTTTTCTTTTACAAACGCATGGCACAAACATTATTTTAATTAAGAAGTAGCCCCAGAAGCAGGAAATTGTTTGCTGCTCATTTTTGATAGCAAAGCCGACACCAGCCACTAACCTTGCTGCTGTTGGCTAAAACATAGTTGTTATCGAACCCTGCCATTGTAACCTTAGTGTGGTCTTTGTCCACCTGGGGCCAAAAGATTTTCTGTTTCATTTCTATTGTCTTCACACACCCTTGCTGAAATTAACTTACCCTCCGCCTCCTGTAATGTAACTGTATCCACCAGTGCCGAGTCCATAGCCATAACGTTCCCCAAGGAAAACTGGCTCTTTCGGATTGTAGCAGCTCAATAATCTTTGGAGTCGTGGGATACTGTATCAAAAATACAGTTAACCATTTTTCAGTGTGTAACATGCAAATTTAATAATGTAAAACTATAAGCATATTAAAATCACAAAATTGCTAAGTCACTGTACACACAAAGATTATACATTATTTGTTATGTTATCTTGGTTACCAAAGCATCCTGAGTCATGAAGTTCGAGGAGGAAATATGTCCTACATTTGGAAAAATGTACATGCATTCATTATAAACATGTCAGGCTGGACTTTGCAGGCTTAATGACAGCAAAACTGTTGACAGTCACTAACATTACACCTCTGGAGTTTGAACATGTTAATCATTTCCCACTTTTTGACCCATCTTTGGTGAAGATATCTCCAGATCTTCAGGGAATTATTGTAAAAATAAGTAGAATAAAAATAAATAAATATAATTTTCATACAGATAAAATACTTAACAATAGTGATGGTCAGTGGAATTTTTGTAACACTCAGGGGATTCTCAGAAGCAAGTAGCTTGAAAACCCCAGCTGTCTCCCTTAATAAGAAATCTCTTTAAAGGAACAGGAAGAAAAATGGGCATAGGCTGAAAACAGAAATGTAACTATTCCAAAACTAATCGATCCTCTAGCCAAACTGTTCCAGAACAGCTATAACAGTGGTATTTATCTAATAATCTGGAAAACAGCACAGGTGTGTCCTGCCACAAAAAGTGGGATAAATCCAGCCCAGCCAATAACCATTCCATCAGTCTACCCTTGATCTTCAGCAAAGGAATGGAAAGGATCGCCAACAGTTGCCTAGCAATAACCTGTCAGCAACACTGAGTTTGGGCTGTGATCTACACCTCAAGGATTGTAGCAGTTCAAGGAGGCAGGTTGTCATCACACTGTCAGGGGCAGTTTGGGATGGGCAAATATAAACAAAAAGTGTTGGAGAAACTCAACAGGTCTGGCAGCATCGGTTAGTAGACAAACAGAATTAACATTTCAAGTTCAGTATAATTTTTCTTCAGATCAGCTGCCAGACTTACTGAGTTTCTCTTGTGGTTTCTGTTTTTATTTCAGATTTCTAGCATTTGCAATATTTTGCTTGTATATGGGCATTTAAATGCTGGCCTCTTCTTTGAAAGAATTAAAAAAGGTGCCTTACTGTAAATCATAGGTCTGCCTCCCCTCCTCATATCCATTTTCCTCCTCCTCCAGCTTCTGAAGCTTTGCTGAGCAAATGCAGTTCTACTATTGTCTGTGCTTCCAGTGTCCCTCTAAATATTACACCCTCAATTGGGCTTCTGCTTGTTCCTCCTGCCTGCTTCTTCTGGTTGGACATCAAACCTGGCTGCAATCCATTAAACAACATCCAGTCATACTGCTACTCACAGGGTCATGTTGCCAACCTGACATTGTCCAGATACATTGTCAGAAACTAATGGCCTATGATTTTGACCTATTAGTGTAGATGAAATAATAGCACAGAGGAAACTTCAATGTTGTCCAGTTCTTCCCACTGTCAGCATTTAACAGCACACAAGTTCCATAAATCTTCAGTGCTTGACTCATTATCAGAAGTTTGATGTAGAAGATCACATTCACTAATGGCAAAAGTACAGGGACAAGTCTTTCTAGGATATTGTGTAGCAGCCCTGAAAATTATCTTAATTAAATAGTTATGAAATGGAGGAGTAAAGGTACCCTCTTGCGAAGATTACAAAAACAAAAGCACATATACAAGAGTCAGTTTTTTTGTCTATGGTTTAGAATAAGAAGGTGAAGATTGATGCTTCAGTTGTACAGACCGATGAGGAGAACGTACATCTGAAATTCCATTTCGAATTTGGCAGCAAATCTCAGGAAAGACCATTAGTCTAGTCTTTGCAGCAGCACAGTGCACAATCATTGGAATAAATGCTAGCTTTAATGGATTAAATTATGAGAATAACCTGCATAAACCTGGTTTGTATTTCTTTGGGCCTAGCAGGTCTGTGGAATTACCAAGCTGTTATTTAACTTTTCTTTTTAAAAAATGCCTGCCTAAGCCTGTGAGCTGAAAAGAAATGAATTTGTGCTTCCCATCCTAATAGTTGTGTGTTGATATAACAATAAAGTGAATTATAGCATTATTGCCACTTGAGTGCTTCCACAATTTATCATTATCACAGTTGGGGAAGAAGTCTATAGGTTCACAGTTTTATTGACATCATGAATTGGTTATTAAAGAATCAGGTGACTTTGATGTGGGACTTTGAATATGAATGTTTGTTATTATAAGGGATTAAGTACTTGAGGAGATTTAAGCAGACCCATGATCACGGTCATCTAGAACGATAAAGGCAAAAATTACATGGGAACAACTCCACCTGCAGTTTCGCTCCAAGCCACTCACCATCTTGACTTGGAAATATATCATCATTTCCACAGTGTCACTGTGTCAAAATCCTGGAACTCTCTCCCTAACAGCATTATCAGTCTACCTACACTAAAGGGACTGCAGCAGTTTGAGTGACAGTCACCAACATATTCTCAAGGACAATTATGGATAGGCTTTACTTTATTTCGTCTCAGCATGATTCCTGATATTTGTCTGTACAAATGACATGGGCATAAGGGAAAAGGGTAATACATTGGAGGATGGATAGGCATGGGTTGGCAAGAAATTTACAGAGGTGATAAAAGGGACCAAGGTGTGGGGGGGTGAGGTCATGAACGGCTGAGGTGTACAGGGCCTAATATTTTGCAAACCAACTTTCTAAAAACTCATTCATGTGATGTGGGCACGCTGGCTAGGCCTACATTTATACACCATCCTTAATTGCCCAGAGGTAGTTAAGAGCCAACTACATTGTGCTATCGGTCTGGAGTCACATGTCAGCCAGACCAGGTAAGGATGGCAAATTTCCTTTCCTGAAGGATATTTGTGAACCAGATGGGTTTTAATCAACAACCGTTGCATAGTCATCATTAGACTCTAAATTCCACCATCTGCCATTGCGACAGTATAGGCCTTAGGATCTTTGCGAATCAAAAAATTGCTTAGCTACAGTACTAAACATGGACTATAAATAGATATCTTAGTGATAATTTCTATGGAAGAAACAGCTAATACAGACGAGTCAAAACAATCAACTATTAAGTTAATTTGTCCTAACTGGTTGACAAAGCATGTATTATGGGCTGTGAATTGGGAATATTATTTCTTCATCTTACAATGAATACATTAATATGGTGTTTTCCAGATTTGTTTGCAATTTGATCAAACAGCACGTCCATACTTCAAGTTGAGAATGATTTACCTGATCTCTAAAAATTTCAACATTGTCAGCTGAATACGGAAAGACAACACATTTTCAAAACTAAATTGGAAACAAAATCCTGAGATTTAAGTGAACAACGATATAGACAAAAGCAAAACCCAGGTACATAACAGCTGAACAGAAAGAAATTACCAGCTGATTAAACATGATATCTGAAAGAAGAAGAAGCTGTAGAGATGTGAGCAAAAGATTAAATGTTTCTTTTTAAGTTCAAAATGAAAACGTGATCAATGTGAAATCCTGATGGTACAGAGGAAGACAAACACAGGAACTGTTACAGTTATTTGTTTCAAGTTGAATTATGAAGAACTATCTTTGTCTTCTGTAGCTTCATTTTTCAGAAACTTTGCTCTGATTGAGAAAGAAGTATTATAGGAATGATCTACATTCTTTCAAATTCAGATCAGTTAATAGGGGCCTACTCATAATAGTCTTTTGCAAAATTCCACAAAATCTCAGATGTTAAATCTAGCATTTAACTGAGTACCAAAGGGCAAAAGAATTAGGATTTCACTTCCCAAGTCTGTTTTATTATGTCGGAGAGAAATCAAAACAAAGAACTGTGGATGCTGGAGACCTGAAACAAAAACAGAAATTGCTGGTGAAACTCAGCAGGTCTGGCAGCATCTGTAGAGAGAAAGCAGAGTCAATTTTTCCAGTCTCATAACTTCTCTCTGCCTGGTTGGACTCAATGCACGTGAGGTACAGAAAAAAGTTAAAGTTTCTGTTTTGAAGCAGTAATGCAGTGATCACAGTACAAAACATACATGAGTATGATATGATCAATCTTCATGACAGAGACTTTGGAGAGGAAAAGGGCTTTTAGTTTAGAAAAATGTCAGCTGCCTGCATAGACTTGGTAGGCTGAAGCGCTTGTTCCTGTACTGTACTGTTCTTTGTTCAATATGCTCAATGATGAGCCTGAGCAGCTCTCTAAAATACAGCATTCCAAGATTCACACCCTTTTGAATGATGAAATTTCTCTTCTTAAGTCTTAGTCATCTGAGTCGACTGAGAAATTTCTCAGTCTTAAGTCGTCAACTCAAAATGGTCCAGTTCTCGTCTGAAAGCCATGATTGAATCTGCCTCTGACACACTGTCAGTAATGTACTCCAAATGATGACCACTCGCTGTGTAGAAAGGACATTGCTTGGTTTACTAATCACTTTTAATCTGGGTCCGCTAGTTCTCATTATTTCCACAAATAGAATCAGTTTCTCCCTATCTACTCTCTCCAAACCCTCATGGTTTTCAAAACCTCTTTTCAGCCTTCTGTTCTAAGACCTCTCTGCTCCACGAGTTACAGTGCATCTTTATTTTAAAATTAAAATATTTGTTGATAGGGTGTAGGTGGTGTTAGCGAAGCCAGCATTTAATTACCTTCCCTAACTGGCCTGTAAAAGATGCTGGTGTGCTGCCAGCTTAAACTGCTGCAGTCTTGGGGGTGTTGGGGCATCCACAGTGCTGAGAGGAAGGGAATTCCAGCATTTTAACCCCGTGTCCATGACAGAAGGCAGTGATATTTGTTCCAAGTCAGGAGTGCATGTGTCTTGGAGGGGGCTTGGAGGTGACAGAGTTGACCTTCTTCACAGCTGAAGTTGTTGGCTTGGAAGGTGCTGTTGAAGAAGCTTTAGTAACTTCTTCAGTGAATCTTGCAGATAGGTATATACACCTGACACTATGCTTTGGAGGTGAAGGGACTGAATGTTGAAGGTGCTGTATAAAGTGCCAATCAATCAAGGTTTGTCCTGGTCGGTGTTGATGGTCCTGAGATTTGTTGGGGCAGCACTCATGTGGGCAAGTGGAAAGGTATCATACATGTACCTTGTCGATAATGGATAGGCCTTGGGGTGACAGACGGTGAATTATTTACCACAGAACTCCCAGCCTCTGACCTGCTCTTGCAGCCACAATATTTATGTGGCTGGTCCAGTTCAGTTTCTGGTCAATGGCAATCTCTCAGGATGTTGACAACAGGTGATCAAACAATGGTAGCACTATTGAATATCAATCGTCAGTGGTTAAATCTTTCTTGTTGGAGACGGTTGTTGCCTGGCACTTGTTTAGCATGAATGTTACTTGCAGTTTATCAGTTCCACCCTAGATGTTGTTCAGATCTTGTTGCATATGAATGCTGACTGCTTCAATATCTGAGGAGTCATGAATGGTGCTGACGGTTGTGCAATCATTAGTGAACAACCCTTCTTCTGACCTTATGATGGAGGGAAAATCATTGATGAAGTAGCTGAAGATGGTTGGGTCTAGACACTACTATCAACATCCTGAGGAACTCCTACCAGAGGTGTCCTGGAAGTGAACTGATTGACCTCCAATTACCCTAACTGTCTTCCATTGTGCCATAAATGACAGCTATCAGTGGAGAATCTATCCACATACGTTGTCAAATGCTACCTTGATGTCAAGGGTAGTCTTTTTCACCTCACCTCAAGAGTTCCCTTCTTTCATTCATGTTTGGACGAAGGCCTTGAGCCGAGCGGCCCTGGCAGAACCCAAACTGAGCATCAGTGAGCAGGTTGTTCCTATGCAGTTGTCACTTTATAACACTGTCCACAACCCTTTCCATCACTTTACTGATGACTGAGAGTAAACTTAATTGGCCAAATTTGTTTTGTCCATTTGTTGTACACAGGATATACCTGGGCAACATTCTGCAATTTCAGGTAGGATCCAGTGTTAAATCTTTTCCAATCTAGGTAACTAAGTATCTCACTCTAGAAACCATTGTCATTTTGGAACCTGCTTTCATCTTTTTCCATATCTTAATAAGGAAAAATGTAATGACCGAAACTGGACATATTTGTTCAAGTGAGGCTGAACCAATGTTTTATACAGGTTTATCATAACTTCCTTGACTTTGTACTCTTACGTCTCTACCTATAAAGCCCAAGACTCCAAATTATTTTTTAAACTTTTCTCTCACTCTGCCTTGTCCATTTCAGCGATTTGTGCACATATACTTAGGGTGTGTTTATTTTACTTGCCTTTAGAATTGCATCCTTTGTTTTATTTTGACTGTCCCCACTCTTGCCACCAAAACGCATTACTTCATACTTTGTATTAAATGTTACTTATCTGCCCATTCCACCAACCATTTGATGTTCTTTTGAGGTTTAACATTTTTCTGCCCCAGTTCACAATACTTCCAAGTTTCTTTATGTAAATCTTTTAATTCTGTCATGGACTTCAAAGTTTAGGTTCAGCAGAGGTTGTCTCCCCATATCCTTTGACTCTCTTAGAGACCAAACCTCTGTCTCTCCCAGCCTTACATATATTCAATGATGGAACCCTCAGAGGTAAAGGATTCCAAGCCTTTTGAATGAAGTAATTTCTCCAAATTTCGGTCCTAAATAAGTGACCCATTATTTTGAGGCTGCACCCCAATGTTTTAGAATCTGTGACCAGTGTAAACAATCTCTCAGCATCTATCCTATCAATCCCCTTCAGAATCTTGTGTGCTTCCACGAGATTACCTGTTATTGTACTAAATTTAAGAGAATAAAGACCCAACTTGCTCAGTGTGTCCTCACTGAAAAACCCCATCATTCTTGTAACTAATTCAGTGAAGTTTTGCATTACCTTGTCTAATTCAAGCATACCTTTTCCTATCAATGATTTAGATGAGAATGTATAAAGCATCATTAGTAAGTTTGCGGATGACACTAAAATAGGTGGTATCGTGGAACAGTGAGGAAGGTTATCAGAAATTGCAGCA
Source organism: Ginglymostoma cirratum (assembly GCA_024137785.1). Lineage (NCBI taxonomy): Eukaryota > Metazoa > Chordata > Chondrichthyes > Orectolobiformes > Ginglymostomatidae > Ginglymostoma > Ginglymostoma cirratum. The sequence goes on along the minus strand of JAHRHZ010000263.1, from coordinate 25,605,109 downwards.
GGATCTTGATCAGCTGGGGAAATGGGCCATGAAATAGCGAATAGAGTTTAATATAGATAAGTGTGAGGTGTTGCATTTTGGAAAGTCAAATCAAGGTAGGAGTTTCATGGTGATGGCCTTAAGGACTGTAGTGGAACAGAGGGACCTTGGAGTTCAGGGGCACAGTTCTCTGAAAGTGGAGTCACAGGCAGACAGGGCAGTGAAGAAGGCTTTTGGCACACTGGCTTTCATCAGTCAGGGTACTAAGTTGGGAAGCTATGTTGCAGTTGTACAAGATGTTGGTGAGGCCGCACTCGGATTATTGTGTTCAGTTTTGATCACTTTGCTAATAGGAAGGATGTTATTAAAATGGAAACTGTGCAGAGGACATTTACAAGGATGTTGCCAGGACTTGAGAATCTGATTTGTAGGGAGAGGTTGGGCAAGCTAGGACTTTTTTCTTTAGAGCATAGGAGACTGAGGGGGAATCATATACAAGTGTATATGATCGTGAGAGGCACAGATAGGGTGAATGCACTCAGTCTTTTTCCCAGGGTTGGGGAATCTAAGACTAGAGGGCATCAGTTTAAGATAAGAGGGGAAAGAATACATGAGAACCTGAGAGGCAACTTCTTTTACACAGAGGGTGGTACGCATGTGGAATAAGCTGCCAGCAGAAGTGGTTGAGGAGGATACATTAACAACATTTAAAAGGCAATTGGTTAAATACATGGATAGAAAAGCTTTAGAAGGATATGAGCCAACTGTAGGGAAATGGGGTTAGCACGGATGGACATTTTGGTCGGCGTGGATCAGTTTGGGCCAATGGGCCTGTCTCGGTGTTGGAGGATTCAATGGCTCAATGACCAAACTGCACACAGTAATCCAGGTATGGCCTCAACAAAATCCCATACAATTTCAACAAGGATATCTTTATTTCTATACTTTAATCACATTGCAATAAAGGCCGACAACCATTTGGCTTTCTAATTGTTTGCCATACCTACATGCTTACATTCTGCATACTTTATGCAACAGTCACTTTGAATTTCAAATCTTACAAGTTTCAATTCTTTCGAAAAAACATTCTGCACTTCTATTCTTATAACTAAAGTGAATAATTGTATTTCCCTACTTATCCTCCATTTCCAACTTTTTGTTCACTCTCTTAACCTGTCTTCATCTCTTTGTAGCCTGTGTCCTCTTCACAGATTACCTTTCCACTTAGCTTTGTAACATCAGCAAGATGAGATGAAGTGACACAGAGTAATGTATCTAAGACTTAATGTAGATTCAAAATTGCCGAGGCCCAAGCACTGACCTTTGTAGTACAGTCTGTCTTACATTTCTTCCTTAACACAGGGATGACATGGCTGTGCTGAAGTAGCAGCATTCGGGCTCCGGCTTGTCTGCTGCATTCTTCTGTCCATTTCTCTTTTTCTTTTTTCTTCTTCTTTTTCTACTTTTGTCTACAGTTCTCTCTGACCTTTTGCCCTTGGGGAGCTCAGCTGCAACGGAACCAGCAATATCTGTGATGGCAGCAAGTGTGGGCCCAGCGGTAAGAGATGGCACCGGAGCTTGGCGAGTTCGGCATTGGTGGGCCTAGCAGAGGACTCAAGGCAGTGGTGGTAGCACTGTGATTGACAGTGGCTCTGATGTCAGCACTCGTTTAAAGGGTTATGCTCCTGCATTGGTTAAGGAAGGTTTTGAACTCTGACACTTCAATTGATTCCAAGATGGCGGCGGCAGTGTCGGTGAGGCGGGCCCAGCAGCAAGCGATGGCTTGGAGAATGACGACTTTGACATTGGTGGGTCCATCGCAGGCAGCAGCAAGGTGCAGGACTCGAGGCAGTGGCGGCGGCACTGCATTTGGCAGTGTTGGTGAATCTGGCTCAAGACTCTTGGCGGTGGCAGTGGCGGTGAGGGTGATCTGGACATTTTCTTTTCCTTTTATGTTTCTTTAATTTCTGCTCTTGTTTTTAATTCTAACTGTTGTATTCTAAGACAGCTGGAGACAATCAACTTAGGAAAAATCATAAAAACTGAAAGAACTGCGGATGCTGTAAATCAGGAATTGCTGGAAAAGCTCAGCAGGTCTGTCAGCATCTGTGAAGAAAAAGTCAGAGTCAACGTTTCAGGTCCGGTAATCTTTCCTTAGAACTTCCATCATACCAGCTTATCGACACAACCGAAACACCACCGAGATACACGAGGATGCTGCCTGGTTTGAACGAATATAATGAAGCCAAACTTGATACTTTGAAACTTTTATTAGAACTGGGAATACTCAACAGGTAAGGCAACGTTTGTGCAGGGAGAATTTATGGTTTCAGAATTAGAGAAATTTAAAGGCTTCACAGATCTTAAGCAAGAATGACGTTGGTAGGGGGAGGTGCTCTTATTAAATCCAGCCATGGCCCATCTCCTGCCTGTCCCACGTGTTACAGCTCCAATTGCAATTTTACCAGTTGCAGAGGTGGTATCTAGATAAGCGTCTACTTGTGGGCCAAATGAGGCCACTTAAATGGAAATTGATTCTCATTTAAAGGTCTCACTCTGCCACTGCTGGAAATTAAATAGCAGTGAGAGGGGAGAAAAGATATATCTCACTATAAAAATCAAAAACTACAACAACCACAACTATTCACACGTCTTCCATGACTCCCCACAACAACGTGCACAATGGTTAGCTACACAGTTCCACAATATCCTGTTCTTTATTCAAGCAGGGTAGGTCAGATGTCTTGTCTGACAACAGCTTTCACCTTCAAGATTTATGGATATAGTTATAGCCAATAGTTATTCTTCTACAAACCTTCTCTTCTTTTATGGAAGTCCTGATGACGTAGCTTTCCAGACTTCCTTTCCAACCAACCAATAGCAACTTGGTTCATAGTTTGAAAACCACTGATGGAGGAGCACCAACTCTTCAGTATCTTCATGTTATTCACACTGTTTTCCAGATTTTAGACCTTTTTAACCAACTCAAAAATTGCTTCCAGGAGCTCATGTCTCCCCTTCTACAAAATTGAACTCTTCTTGATAATCACCTATTTCTTTTCCTCACAAGAATTCAGTGTGCTTCTCTTTGTGTCTGCATTTATCTCTTTACCCTCCAGCCCCTCTATTTATAAGCTTTCCTTTCCTCTCTACTGTAGTAGCTTCTATGTCTACTGGTCAGTTAGCATCATCCTGCATTTCCTTCCTGCTGGCACTGTTTCCAAGTCATGGGTTACCAGATCACATTGACCAATATTTATTATGACCAAAGGTAATTACAGTGTTTGCTTTACAGTTAAGGCCCACTCTTAAAAGTTACTTTCAAACATTTCAAATATATTCCATATTTTAAAGAAATTACAAATTTTCCTTACTGCGCTGCTTCCAAAATGTCATTGTATAATGTTGAATTCAATTACAAAGAAAAATTCTGCAGACGCTAGTAACCTGAAATTAAAAAAACAGAAAATGCAGGGGAAACTCAGCGGGTCTGGAAGCATCTGTGGAGAGAGAAACAATTAACTTCAAGTCAGAAGAAGTCATATCAGAAGTGAAACATTAACTGTTTCTCTCTCCATAGATGCTTCCAAATCTACTGAGTTTCTCCAGCACATTCTGTATTTATTATTGTTAATGTCTTTATAGAACACCATAAAATGCCTGAACAAAAGATGAAGTGCTATTCCTTAGGCTTCCACTGAGCTTCAATAAACCAGTTTAGGAGACCAAGGGCACAGCAGAACAGGGATGGGGAATTAAAACAACAAGCAATTGGAAGTTTAGGATCATGCTCAAAGATAGATGCAAGTTCACCATAACAACATTGTGTGTACCCAAAATACAGGAGAATACAAATAATTGAACGCTACATCTAGAAGGCATGTTTGGGGCTCTGGCTCTTAGGAATGGAGTACTGAAAAGGGTGATGTTGCATTTCCTGTACTTGTATGGGTATATTTCGTAGAAAGTGAGGGAAAGATGAGGGTGACTGAAGAGTAGATATGAAGCCGATCAGTTGAATGTTGAGGCTAGTCAGGTGTCAAGTAAGGACAAGGGGAACCCTGTATTGTCCTAGCAAAGTGGGCAAGGTTTGAGGGCGTAGTAGTGCAGGAAACAGGACACAGTTGAAGACCTCATCAAACATGGGATAGGGAAGTTCTTGGTTAAGGATAGAAGAAGGAGGCACTGATTTGGATTACAGCATTGCCTAAACAGATTAGATTTTATTGGAGGAACTGGGCAAAAGGCAGAATCCTTACAGGAAGCAAGGACAAAGGATGTACAATCAAGGTATCTATGGGAGCCAGTGGGTTTAGAGTAGAGTGTGAAGTGGTTTGATAAAGATACTTCAGATGAGATGACTTCGGACAGATTGTTTCTAGTCATTGAGGTGTACTGAACAAGGGGACATTGATAAAAGATTAAATATAAGAAATTTTAAAATGACAACAGGAGAAATGTTTTCCAAGGATGTGAAGTATACTACCACAGCCCACATCAATTTTAAGAATGACTTAAATGGTGGTTGAAAGAAAAGGTAATTTGAAACATGATGTCAGAGAAGGTCCTGAGGTTAGGACAAATTCTGTTGTGGATGATAAACATCAACATGGAATAGATGAGTTGAAAGGCCGATTGTATGTTAAGATTCTATACAAGTCTAACAAAGATGGGGGGGAAAATACATCTGAAGAAGCACAAAATTGGACCTTCCAGCTAAGAAATGGAGATGGGAAAATAATCACTGTGATATTCTCTATAAAATATTTCTATGTTATATCATTATTTAAAAATATATAGTTGACTAATTCATGTGTATTTAAAGCAGAGTTTTGCAAATTGTTGCTACGTTGCATTGGGGTCAAATTTTAAGCAATACTCAATATTAGCTAAGTCCAACTATTAGCTCAAGAGAACATTTCCGTTAGTTATTGTCTTACAAGCAAAACCACATCATAGGTCAAAGAGTTCTCTAGTTTATTAAATCATTTTGTGCGAAAAGCAATGAGACAAAATGAACCTGATTGTATGGGTTACAGCAGTCACAAACAAGAGAGTCACTCTACAGAAAAGCTCAGAACACTTTAGCAGGAGACTTAACTCCCTCTGTCTAATGGAAAACAGATAAATAGGAGCGAATGTGTAAGCAATGCATTGGTCACTGTTCTGTCCATATACCTCCAGGTATTTATTTAATTCAGAAGAATGTAAATTTAATGGTTCACTGCTCTCCTGGAGATAAAGTGGCAGGACGCATTCATTAAATCTGGTGGTCAACAAGAAAAGATCTTGTACGGGAAGTGGTCAAGTTTTCTTTGAAGGACTTGAGTAGAAGTGCTGAAAATTTAGGCTGATATTGGTCCAGGGTCTCAAAACTAGGGATATAATGGGCCAAATGTTCTCCTTTTGTTATGTAAATTTTTTATGGTGTCTGAAATTTCTAGCCATGAAACCCTCCTAAATCCTGACTGTGACTGACTTAGTGGTCTCCAGGTAGTCAGATCTTCACTGGCCAAAAGCTGGCTAACTGCTTGACATTTTGGTTGAGCATTTGATCGGTTCAATATAAATGATGCACTGGTATTAAAATGGAACACTGTCTTCATCCTATTCTTGGACAGGGGCAGCTTATCTACATGACTTGCAGGCTTCTACGCTCGGAATTAATATCACTTTTACCTGAGGCCTGGTGTGATTGCACTGATCCTGCTAATAACATCTCTATTCATTCAGATTACAGAAATAACTAACTTAGTACCAGCAGGTTAAAGAAGAGCGGAAGATGCACTTTTATAGTGCCTTTCTCACAATTGTGGGATGTCCCAAAGTGATATGAAGCTAACGAAGTGTAGTCCTTTTTGTTATGTATAAAAAAAACCAACTAATTCATGAAAAGAAAGATACCACAAACAGTCATTGACCAGATCAACTTTTCTGAGATGGTAACTGAGGGATAAATATTAGAAAGGACACCAAAGCTAACTTCTGTGCACTTTCTAAAATAATACGAGAAGATTGTCATGGGGTAAGATTGGCCAAAGGAAAAGTGGCTGATGACAAGGTCTGAAAATGTTTTTTGTGACAAGGAATTATAGTACATAATTGTAGCACGTTTTATAATCTGTACTGAAATACAAACACTAAATACTCCCAGGCCACTTCAATTAAGAGAAGTTATTACAGTCAAGTGGGCAAAACAATTGTGGACTTGGCATCTTTTGTTAAGAACATGAAATGTGAATTTATACCATATCACCAAAGTGACATCAGCATTTCAGAATTCAATGCAGTTGATGCATGGTCTTGCTACATTATGTATCTATGAAGCAAAGCAAGAGACTACTCTACACAATTTTCCAATGTGATCTAATTTTAACTCACCACCATCTTTAAGGGCAATTGCCGACATTCCATGAATGAATATACAAAGACGCCAGCAAAAATAAAACAGCAATAAAGCAGCATAGTAACATAGAAAGGATGTTTATGAGTATATTAATTAGAAGTAAGTATATTAATGCTTGTGTATCTCATGTAACAAATCATATCATTATGAAAATCTACATTTTTATAGGACTTTGTCAAAATGACAATATTTTATACCTTCACGTAGGTTTTGACCAGCTCTTTGTGTTGCTTGTTGAGAAAAAAAGTCTATAAACACCATTCTCCTCTCCACCCAATCCGGTTTGGATGAGCCCAGCTTAAACAGAAGTTGTGAAGCTCAACACCATCCTGGACAAGACAGTCCTGGACACACATCCACCAACTTCACTTCCTCCACCACAGAAGTACAAGATGTATGTTCTATGTACAAGATGCAACGCTGCAACTCACCAATACTCCTCAAACAATTTGCCGTGCCCCTAGCCATGGTATTCTAATGTAACTACAATACTGGCCCAACATATACATGTCGAAAATTGCCCAGATATATCCTGTACACGAAAAGCAGGACGTATCTAATCTGGCTAATTACCACTGGTTTACTTGCAGTCATCAGTAAAGTGATGGATGATGTCTACAACAGTGCTATCAAGCAATATTTGCTCAGGCATAACTTGGCTCAATGTTTGGATTCTGGCAGGGCTACTCAGCACTTGACCTCATTGGTTCAAACATGCACATAACAGTTGAATTCAAGAGATGTGGTGAGCGTGAGTGCCCTTGACATCAAGGGAAAAACTCTCTGCTGGTTGCTGTCATACCTGGCACATAGGAAGATAGTTGAGGTTGTTGGAAGGCTATCTCTCAGCTCCAAGACATCTCTGCATCCTTAGGTTACTGTCCTCAGCCTGACCGTTTTCAGCTTTTTTATCAATTACCTTCCTATATCATAAGGACAAAAATGGGGATGTTCGCTGATGATTGATCAATGTTCACCTACATTTACGACTCTTCAGATACTGAAGCAGTCCATGTCCAAGTGCAGCAAGAACTGGAGAATTCCACGTTTGGGCTGAATACTGGCAAATAGTGTTCGCTCTACATAAATGCCTGGCAAAGTCCATCTCCAACAAGAAAGAATATAACAGTGGCCCCTTGATATTCAATGGCATTAACATCATTATCAACAACCTAGAGGTTATTGTTGACCAGAAACTGAACTGGACTAGCTATATAAATACTGTAGCTAAAAGAGCAGGTCAGAGGCTATGAATTCAGCAGCAAGTAACCCATCTCCTGTCTCCCCAAAGCCTGTCCACTACATACAAGTCACAAGTCAGGAGTGTAATCCCAACTTGCCTGAATGAATGCAGCTCCATAAACACACAAGAAGCCTGACACCATCCAGCTCAGAGTCCACTTGACTGGCACCACTTACACAAACACTTAATCCCTCCACCTCCAAAGCACAGTAGCAGCAGTGTGTACCATCTGAAAGATGCACTGCAGAAATTACCCAAGGCTCCTTTAGCAGCACCTTCCAAACAAACAACCACTTCTATCTAGAAGAAACTTCCAGACCCATGACTATTTTCATCTAGAAGGGCCACAACCTGCAAGCTCTCCTTCAAGTCACCCACCATCATGACCTGGAAATATATCGCCACTGCTTCAGTGTTGCTGGGTTAAGATCCTATTATTCCCTTCCTAATGACACTGTGGGTCTACCTATACCAAATGGACTGCAATGATTCAAGAAGGCTACCACCTTCTCAAGGGGAACTAGGTTTGAAATAACGGAGAGCTATACAGGAAAGAAATGTAAGCAGAAACAAAACGCTGAAAGTCTATCATTTGGATTACCTGACAAAATATTCTTAATATCCAGTCCCAGTTTGTAATGATATACTTTTTCACCACATTTCACAATATTTGATATTTACTTTCAGCTACTTACATGTCAGTTTTCTCAGGGATTGAAAACTTTTTTTATGAAAGCAAAACCTGATAAATATTTCTTGAAAGTCAGCTATGATACAAATTGGGCCAAACACAAGGGACTACTGTGGGAACATGGTTGGGGTGGACTGGTGGGACCGAAGAGTCTCATTTCCATGCTATATGACTCAATGACTATGACTCTCTGTAGCTGAGCAGTAATGCTTAAGGATTGCAACTTCTCAATTTTCATTTGCAGAGTTAGAATTTTGTTTTAATTCTATTTACAGTACCTTATTAACGTGTCATCATCCACAATCATGAGCCAGGGAACCTCAGGAACAGCACGACTCATGAATCGTTTCAGAATAGCAAACGTTTTGCCACAGTGCCCTGTAAAATATAAGAAATCAGAAAACATCTCATTAATTTGCCTCATTGAATGCCTTGAATCTTAATACACACTAAATAAATATAGCATTTTTATGCAATGTTTGTTAAAATGTGTCCACCATGTTACATAACAGTAATTCTTTTCCAGAAACAACTTTTTATATCTGGGTTCACTGGACCAGGAACTCAGGAACACTATCCTTGAGTTTCCTTTCTTTCTCAAGTCATAGTAACATGTATTGAATATATCTTCAATGCTCCTGTTTGTGTTAAGTAGGATGTCGTAATGTTATAACTTTTATACAGAAACCCAACCTGATGACGTCTTGTTTTAATAGGAGGCAAGTTGAAAGATCAAAGGATGAATGCACAAACAATATAAGTGTCTTTGCAGCACTACGAAGATCTGGAGGAGCAGGGGTGCCTTCATGCAAAAAAAAACTCTTCAATTTCGATAACTGTCCTTTGCCCCGATGATCTCTAATCCTTCCCAAGTGATGGTGTCAGCTTTCCAGAGACCCTGTGATCACCCATGAATCCCCCACCAGCCTACCACCTATAGCAATTTCTCAAATGTTTCAAAACAAAGCTAACAAAAGTTAAAATGCACAGCAGCTGCTATTTGCCTCTAGCAATCAATATGGCATACTAATTATGTTCAAATCAAATACTTTCACACACAACATTCTACCTTTGTCTTGCTAAGCATAATATTGAAAAGGCAACCTTAATTCATACACATAAGTTTCAATGTTATGAATGCTGAACTTTGCAAGAAATTATATTTTAAAATATTCCTTTAATTTAAAAGAAAACAGAGTCCTGGGAAGAAATATACAATTAGAATTCCTGATAAACAAGTAGCAGTTCAACACTTTTCACAATATCTCACACCAAGAAAGTGTCATAGCCGAGAATAAGCTACTGCTTTGTGTTAAACACCAAGTGGGATGCTTTTAAGAATTTGATTTTGAAATAATCATGTGGTGGCACAGAGCTTTAATATCACTGAAAAAGAACGTATAATTTGACGCGGATCAAAGCTTTTCATTAAGACAATTTGCAAGAATACTAAATAAGGAGAAAAACCTGTAACCATACTGTGTGAAAGGAGAGTGCTGATGAAGTGGCTAATGTCCATGTATTAGTTTGGCATTATGAGTTTGTTTACCAATGTATCATTCAAGAAAGCCATAGACATTTGCACTGTAGCACTATATCATGGTAATCTAGACCCACCACATTGTGTGAATACATATTCAATGAACTTATGAACTCAGCAACTCACACAGTTGTGTTCAGTTTTAACAGCACCAAAAAAAAGACATTGCCAAGAGCGTACAAACAAGATTGTAGTTTATGGTTGAGACTTCTATAGGCTATCCAACACTGAAACACTCTGTATACACATATAAAATGCTTAAACTTGACTAAAAACCAGGCCATCATTCTTTGAGACATTGAGAGCAGTACTGATGGTCAAACAGTTTGCTATTTTTAAAACTGCTGAAAGGTGATATTTTAGTCCCTTTCAGAATAAACTAAGATAAACTCAACAAAAAAGAAAACAATGAAATGTTATTTTAAAAGCCTCTAAACAGACCTTGAGAGTCTAGAAAAGCAAATGTGTGTCAGTCAGTATCCTTGTGACTTGGTAAGCACAATTAATTACTAGCCAACAAAGAACTAAAGCTTACTAGCTGAAACATTGCCCACTCAGTCAATCCAAACCAAGCTAGGCTGATGAAAGCCAGAAAGACATGCTCCCAACATGTTGATAGTAATTTAACTATATAAGAGTAAGTAATTTCTGAATTTCAGACAAGGGGCGGAGGAGCTAATATGGTAAATCACTGAAAAAAACCACAATCATAGGAACGGGAGGAGGCCATTCAGCCCTTCAAGCCTCTTCTGCCATTCAATGAGATCATGGTTAATCTGTGGCCTAACTCCAAAAACCTGCCTTGGCCCATATCCCTCAACATCTTTGCTTAACAAGAGATTTTCAGATAAATCAATATGGAACTGAAGATTTGCAGATGATTTAGAGACAACACAGTGTGGAGCTGGAGGAACACAACAGGCCAGGCAGCATCGGAGGAGCAGGAAAAGTTGACGTTTCAGGTCCAGACCCTTCTTCAGAGTCCAAAGCTCCTTATAAACTCAATATCCTGTGCCTTCTATCACTTGATTAACAGTATATGGATTGATATTGTATTGTGAAAGAGCAGTTAAAATTTTGCATGGATAACCGAATCTTTTCAGTGAGATCTCATTATTTCTGTAATTGTCAACTCAAAACTCTAAAACTTGTTATGACCAAACAGTCAATTGGTAGTACAGAACTTGAATGGCGCTGAAAAGAAAGATGTGTTGCTGAAATTTTCCCTCTTTCACACATCAGAACAAATGGAAGAAGGCCATATTTCAAACCAGCACAACAATCTACACAAGAGGAAAAAAGGTTGCTGAATGGTTGGCATGATTGGATGAGACAATGCCATGGAGAAAGCAGTCGGGAACCCTAGTACAAACAGTTTGAAACGTGGCATTCATGCATTTGTCCTGCTAACTGAATAGAAAGGAGGAGGAATGGAAATATTAACTGAAGAGAATGTTACCATGATGCAGAACAAGATATCCTGGAACAGTCAAAGGCAAATTTTATTTGGTCAAAGTTAAGTAAAAGAAGAGATACTACTACTCTACAGGGTGAATCTTTTAGGTCACTTTTGAATGGATACAATATAGAGGAGTACTTAAACAGGATAACTACAGAAAGGTGCAAGAACATTTGAGCAGTGATAATGGACATCAATGGTAAGAAGAGAAACTGGGAGAGTAATAGTGTAAAGAGTAGAGAGAGAAAGAGACTTACTAAAGTGCATTCATGAGGATGTTTTTCAATAGTATATTTCTAGCCTAATGAGGATAATGTTAATGTTGATCTCTCTCTGCTCCCTCTCGGCAGCTCTAACACTGTATCCTGCACTCTGTTCTGTTATGCTGATGCACTTGCACAGTACAATCTACCTGTAAAGCACATAAGACAACACTTTTCACTGTACCTCAGTACACATGACAATAATTGAGATGTTTAAGATTAAGATCATCTTAAAATGATTAAAATTATTAAAGATAATTTAATCTTAATTAAGATTAAAATTAAGTGGCATGGACAAGGTAGATAGGAAACAGCTGTGCCCTTAGTTGAAGGGTCAATAACAAGTAGGCATAACTTTAAAGTTAAAGGCAGGGGGTTTAGATGGGGTTTGAGGAAAAACATTTTCACCCAGAGGCTGGTGAGAACCTGGAATGCACTGCCTAGGAAGATAGTTGAGGCAGATACCTCATAACCTTTGAAAAGGACTTGGATGAGCATTTGAAGTGTAATGATATTCAAGGCTATGGGCTGAGTGCTGGAAGGTGCAACTAGTGCAGATAGGTCAGTGTAGACTTGACAGGCCGAAGAGTCTGTTCTGTGCTGTACAACTGTAGGTTTGTTGATGAAATTGGCCACATGCTCTGTGCTGGAAGAGATTGGCTCTGAAATGAAGCAAAGCCATTCATGCTCCTTGATACTGCATATAGGCTTCATGGCAGGCCGCCCAGTTTGACAATAATTTTGGCGTGCACACTAATCAACCTGTTGCATCAATTTTCTTGTCCGAGTCCCCTGCAGACAGTCCCCCTTCAGTGAGCTGGCGTTTCTTCTTGTCCTGCCTTTAACTTGGATTAGCATACTTGCGTTTGGTGTCCCACACTTTGTAGAACCCACCTCTACATAACCATGGCTGCAAGCTAACTTTACCTAGTATACTATGTGGTCCCTTCTGCTGTGTCAACTTATTGTATAATGTGAAAAGTGCTGGCTGCTTGCCAAAATCATTACAACTAGCAGACTGCATCCACTTGTTTTTTTCAGAGATCAGTCAATTTGTAAGTAATTTTAATCAGCGTGTTCAGAAATGTCGTTACACACCTTTGAAGCAGGTGGAACTTGAACCCAGATCTCCTGGCCCAAAGGTAGGGATACTACCAATGTACCATATTTATCACCTTGCATGCTGCAGTAAGGATTCTTCAATCTGATTGGTTAAGGAGATGCACAGGCCCAATTTTCTACACCCTGGAGGTGGGAAGGGGAAATAATTGGGTAAGTTGATTTTTGCAGAGATACTTGCACCCTTCTTGCCATCTCAGTGATTAAGCGATAAGCAAGAAAGTCCACTGGAGGCCTGCAGACTGCCAGCAATTAAGGTCTTTAAATGTTAATTAATGGAATCCCACTGGAAACCAGGGCAACATTCCTGCCAGATTGATGTGGTTAGGGATGGGAGCATGGTGCCACTAACAAGGGGGCATCAGCAGCTTCTCCTTGAATCTGCTGAGCAGCGAGGCAAATTTCTTGCCAGGCACTGGTGACTTGCCAATTAAGGGGATTATAACCAATTAAATGCCTTATTGACGTTACAACTCACCTCATTAACTCTCTTCTGGAACTGAATGCAATTCAGGACTTCGAGTTCTTATGAGAAGTCATTGGACTTGCAACATTAATTCTGCTTTCTCTCCATAGATGCTGCCAGACCTGCTGAGTTTAGCCAGCAATTTCTGTTTTTATTTCAGATCTCCAGCATCTGCAGTTCTTTGTTAACCAGATGATAAAACAATCAGCTTCCTATCATGCCAAATGTGCCGAAAAAGCAAGGCATCGAGAATTCTCGAAACAGAACTCAGAGTAGGTACCTGGCAACTTCAGCTTGCCACTTGGTCCAAAGAACCTCCATGCTGGACACCAGGTACCAGAATCTAAGGGCATGCTCCATGGGAAAGGGTCTCACATAAGCTACATCCATTGACATGGGCATTCAACATGTGCTACCCTCATGGCACATCTTCAATACACTCACAGGATGTTTCTACACTTCAAAGCTGCACCTCAGGTTGTAGCAGCAGCAGCCACCATCATTGGAATGTCGCAGCAATGACACTGAGCACTTAGGGACATGCACCATCTCATGGTCTGGACCAGACCACATGTCTGGCCTTTTCACTTTAAGCCTTAGTATGCACTTAATCTAGGCTGCCAGGATACTCACAGTAGCCCTGCCTTGCATTGCCTTGTCCTTTGGCACTTTCCTCAGCCAGAAATATGAGGCTCACAATCCTGTTGTATTGCCTTGCCATTTAATACAGACATAAAGCCAGTTTGTCAGCAGTCCTCAGTCAAGTGAGGGGAGATGGCCTTCGTTTAGGGGGTCCTGGCAGAGTATGTCAGCCGATACTAGTCTAGGGGCTTGGATGTAGGCAGTCAGCTACACATGGCCATCAGAGTCAGGATGCTCCCCACATAATGGGTGAGGAGCCAAATGTCAGACAGCCCATTGCTCACTTTTACTCTTTCTGCCCTATTGTGGGCTGTTTTCCTCCTGGAACGAGAGAGAGAAAGGCAGGTATTAAAGGAGATGAAAGTTGGTGGCATAGCTTTTGAGATAACAGTGTGGATCTGGAGGAACACAGCAGGCCAGGCAGCATCAGAGGAGCATGAAAGTTGACATTTCTGGTCGGGACTCTTCTTCAGAAATCAGAAAACGTCAACTTACCTGCTCCTCTGATGCTGCCTGGCCTGCTGTGTTCCTCCAGCTCTACACTATGTTATCTCTGACTCCAGCCTCTGCAGTTCTTACTATCTCTGGCATTGCTTTTGGTCTTGTTGCAGAGCAGATGTGTCCCAAGCGAGTGAGCAGGCAGTGTATGAAGGTGTGAAGATTTAGTGGTGTGAGGAAAAAGTTGCATGCAACACAGAGCGGCAGTGAATGAGCTTTGATTGAAGGTGGGTACAGTTGCAGAGATAGAGTGAATGGGAGGTATCAGTGAGATGGCAGCAATTATGTGGTGGATTGGAGAAGGTTAGTGATTTTCTTCTTACATTAATTCGGGCTCCCGAAACCACACTGAGCCAAATGACAAGCTCAGATAAGGCTGGCACAGTCTGTAGCATGGTTTTCTCTGCTGGTCTTAGGGTGAATGAGAATGCTTCTGTGCCACTCCACCCAGCAGGACCTCCAGGGCCATGCCCACAAACCTCCACAGTCTGCCATGTCAGGGGCAAATATCAGGAACCAGACTGTCTGCACTTGACCGGATGCATGTTGGGCTTTCAAAGATGGTGCTGCCGCCAGGAATGCCTGCCAATTCCAGGATCTTGTGGCATTGGCACATTGTTGCAGAAACAGCACAAGGTGCGAGAAAGCTAGAATCTGACAAAAGGGATATCAGTGGGTGGGGTAGATGCTTAATGAGGTGGGTTTGATAATATGTATTGACAAAATTCGCCAGGCCTTACAAAGAGAAACCATGTAAAAACACAATACAATTGGCAGTTGTACAAAATAGTAGGAGTTCTTTGGCAACTGACTCACCTCCTGATTTCTCAAAGCTTTTTCACCATCTACAAGGCACAAATTAGGAGAGCG
This sequence comes from Ginglymostoma cirratum, assembly GCA_024137785.1. Classification (NCBI taxonomy): domain Eukaryota; kingdom Metazoa; phylum Chordata; class Chondrichthyes; order Orectolobiformes; family Ginglymostomatidae; genus Ginglymostoma; species Ginglymostoma cirratum. Next base: position 25,589,933 of record JAHRHZ010000263.1, on the reverse strand, counting down.
ATGGAATACTCCTCACTTGCCCAGATGGGTGCAACTCCAACTACACTTAAGAAGCTTGACACCATTCAGGACAAAGCAGCCCGCTTTACTGGCACCACATTCACAAAAATCTAGTTTGTCCATCATCAACGTTCAATACTAGCAGTGTGTATGATCCACAAGATGCACTGCAGAAATTTACCAACGCTCCTTAAACAGCACCTTCCAACCCAACAACTACTTCCATTTAGACGGACATTGGCAGCAGATGCATGGGAAGATCATCCCCTGTAAGTTTATCTCCAAGCTTGACTCACCATCCTGACTTGGAAATATATTGTTCTTCCTTCAATATCACTGGGTCAAAATCCTGAAACTCCCTCCCTAATGACATTGTGCATCTACCTACAGCAAATGGACTGCAGCAGTTCAAGAAGGCAGCTCGCCACCATCTTCTCAAGGGCAATTAGGGATGGGCAGTAAATGCTGGCTTAACCAGGGCCATCCACATCCCATGAGTGAATAAAAATGGTCAGAACTTAGTAAAGCTACTTTATAAATTTCTAAATATATAATATGCATAACTGCTCATTTAATTTAATTGAATTAACTTTCATAACCTCAATACAACGAGGAAGGAGCTAAAGATGGCATGGGCTGAAGTTCTCCTTGCTTGGTGTTGTATTTATACATTCTGACTTCGGAAAATGAGTTCCACCACAAATTACACCATAAGTTGCCAATGGCAAAATCTGCATAAATTTCAGCAAATTCTGGGCCTTTAAGTTGCACTGTTTAGAACAAAGTGTACCAGTTCAGTTGTGAAATGGATCAATGAAAATCCTTACTTAGCTTCATTAAAGAGTGTTCTTTCTGCTTGGCAAATACAACCACACATCTGTAAATTGGATACTGATACATCACCTGCAATATACAATAAAGGCCCTAGTATTTAACTCATTTATGTACAATGTAAACCATAAAGCATAATAATCAATGCTTTTTGCTCACAGAAACCAGCAATGGACATTTTTTTTAGCATCCATAACCTTTGCTTTCTCCCAAAGAGACAGGACAAAAACATTATGAAACTGGAAAGAGGTCTGTCTCTATCTGAAAATCTGACAGGATCTATATGCACAATTGTCAATGAACACCTGGGTACAATTAATCATGTGGATCTTAAACCGTGCATAGGAAAAAGGTAACCAACTTAGGTCAACATCTTAACAGGAGCAAATGTTAGTTTCAATGGTTGATTAATAAATTTCACCTCATCCAATATGATCTCTACCACCAGCATCAAACTAACATTCTCTCCAGTATCTAACCATATGACAAAAACTCTAATCCTTCTCCATGAACTTCCTAACAAGCTGCAGCAAATACATCACTATCCTCTGATCCATGTCTGGCCATCACTTGAACAAACCACAAAACGTTGGGAGGGAAATGAAAGTAGGCCATTGGATAACAAGTGCAATGTAGATAAGAATAGACGCAGACCTAGACAACTAAAACAGCAGAAGAATATAACAGTGGAGCTCAAGATAACACATCAAGCATTCCACATCCCACAAATAATTGAAAGCTTGGCTCAGCTGGGAACACACTCACCTCTAAACAAGGTGGTGACAGATTCATGTCTTATTCCAATACATAATCAAGCTTGATACTGCAGCACAGTATTGAGGGAGATTTTCAGAAGTACCATTTTTGGATGGGATATTAGGAGTATAAGACATAGGAGCAGTAGTAGGCCACTTGGAAATCAGGTATGGTGTGGCATTCAAGGACATCATGGCTGATTTGAAAATCCTGTTTATTTCCCATTCCCCATGGCCCTTAATTCCCTTACTGATGAAATACTAAAAATATCTCAGCCTTGAAAACATTCAATGATCCAGTTTTGACAGTCCTCTGCAGTGAATAACTCCACCCTTAGACAGAAAAAAAAATCCTCCACACTCTGAGATTAGTCCTAGACACTCCCAAAAGTGGAAACAATCTCTCTGCATCTACCCTGTCAAGAATCCCAAGAGCTTTCTGTGTTTGAATAAGGTCTCCTCGCAATTTTCTCAACTCCATGTGTTTAAATTGAACCTGCACAACCTTTTATCATACCAAAATCCTCCTCTGGTGGTCCCCAGCATTACAGATACCAGTCTTCAGCCAATTGGATTCATTCCACGCAATATCAAGAAATGGTTGGAGACACTGGATACTGTAAAGGCTATGGGCCCTGACAACATTCTGGCAATAGTACTGAAGACTTGTGCTCCAGAACTTGCTGCTCCTCCTAGCCAAGCTGTTACAGTACAATTACAATACTGGTACCTATCCGACAATGTCGAAAATTGCCCAGGTATGCCCTGTACATTAAAAGCAGAACAAATCCAATGCGGCCAATTGCTGCCCCAACAGCCTACTCTTGATCATCAGTAAGGTGATGGAAGGAGTCATCAACAGTGCTATTAAGCAGTGCCTGCACATCAATAACCTTCTTAGTGAGCCCAGTTTGGATTCCACCAAGACCACTCAGCTCCTGACCTCATTACAGCCTTGGTTCAAACATGGACAAAAGAGCTGAATTCCAGAGATTAAGTGAGAGTGACTGTCCTTGACATCAAGGCTGTATTCGACTGAATGTGGCATCAAAAAACCCTAGCAAAACCGGAATCAATGGGTATTAGGGGGTAAACTCTCTGGTGTTTGGAGTCACACCTAGTATCCTAGGCCCATCCATCTATAGCTGCTTCATCAATGGCCTTCCCTCCATCATAAGGTTAAAAATGGGGATGTTCACCAATGATTGCAAAATGTTCAGCACCATTCGCGACTCCTCAAATACTGAAGCAGTCCATGTTCAAATGCAACAAGATCTGGACAATATCCAGGCTTGGGCTGACAAATGACACCTAACATTTGTGCCACACAAATGCCAGACTATGGCCATCACCAATAAGAGACAATCTAACCACCGACCCTTGACATTCAACAGTATTAGCATCACTAAATCCCCCATTATCAACATCCTGGGCGTTACCATTGACTAGAAACTCAACTGAACTCACCACATAAACACAGTGGCTACAACAGCAGGTCAGAGGCTAAGAAGACTGTGGCGAGTAACTCACCTCCTGCCTCTCCTAAGCCTATCCACCATCTACAAGGCACAAGTCATGAGTGTGATGCAATCCATTCCTCACTTGCCTGGATGAGTGCAGCCTCAACAACACTCAAGAAGCTTGACACCATCCAGGACAAAGCAGCCCGCTTGATTGGCACTACATCCACAAGCATCCACTTCGTCTATCAGTGAAGCTCAGTATCAGCAGTATGTACTATCTACAGGATGTACTGCAGAAATTCACCAAAGATCTTCAGACAGCTCCCTTCCATCTAGAAGGACAAGAGCTGCAGATACATGGGAATACCACCATCTTCAAATTCCTCTCCAAGACTCTCACCATCCTGACTTGTAAATATATCGTCATTCCTTCACTGTCACTGGGTTAAAATCCTGGATTCACTCCCTGATGGCACTGTGGGTCAACTCACAGCAGGTGGACTGCAGCAGTTTAAGAAGGCAGCTCAGCACCACCTTCTCAAGGGTAACTAGGGATGGGTAATAAATGCTGGCCCAGCCAGTGACGCCTACATCCCCAAAAATGAATAAATTTTTAAAAAAAATTCCTCTATACCTGTGACCAGTCAAGTGAATCTTCTCTGGACTGCCTCCAACGCTAGTTTAAGTTTCTTTAGATAAAGGGCCCAAAACTTCATTCACAACATTCCAGTTGTGGTCTGATTAGTGCCTTGTTCAGTTTGCGCAAGGTATTCCTGTATTTATATTCACTTGCAAGGCCAACATTCCATTTGTCTTCCCCACCACGTCCTAAACTTGTATGCTGTCTGTGATCCATGAATGACAGCTCCAAATCACTATATCCTGCAGGTTTCTGCAGGCGTCCTCCATTTAAATAATATTCAGCTCTTCTATTTTTTGTGCTAAAATGCTTAGCCTCACCTTTTCCCAAATTATATTCCAATTATATTCCAGGTTCTTGTTGACTCATTTAACCTGTCTATATCCCTCAGTAGACTTTTATGTCAGCCTCATTAATTATCATAGAGTCATAGAGACATACAGCATAGAAACAGATCCTTCGGTCCACCTCGTCCATGCCAACCAGATATCACAAATAAATCTAGTTTCATTTGCCAGCATTGGCCTCTAAACCCATATGCCTCTAAACCATTCCTATTCATATACCCATCCAGATGCTGTTTAAATGCTGTTATTATACCAGCCTGCACCACTCCCTCTGGCAGTTCGTTCCATTAATACACCACGCCCTGCGTGACAAAGTTGCCTCTTAGACCCCTTTAAAATTATTCCCCTCTCACCTTAAACCTATACCCTCTAGTTTTGGGCTCCCCCACCCTAAAGCTGAGAACACTGTATGCTGTTCCCCACCTGACCTGCCACCTTCAATACCCTGCGCTCCCTCTTTAGAATTGTAATCCCTATTTTAGAATGGTTGCAAGAATATTGAAAGACAAAGTGCATCACCTCATCCGCTACATATCCACCCATTTCTCCAATGTGTCAATCTCCTTTCAGTGTTCCACACCAACCTCCTCATGGTTTACAATTCTGCCAAGTTTAATGTCATTTACTAACTTTGAATTTGTCCCCTCCACATCAAAATCCTAACTTATTCTATCCATGCCCCTCATGATTTTACAAACTTCTATAAGGTCTATGCTCAGCCTCCATTGCTCCAGAGAAAATAGCACCAGTCTATTCAGCCTATCCTTGTAGCTCCAGGGAAACTAGCACCAGTCTATTCAGCCTATCCCTGTTGCTCCAACACCAGCAACATCCTTGTAAATCTTTTCTGAACTCTTTCAAGTTTCACAACATCCTTCCTATAGCAGGGAGACCAGAGTTGTACGCAGTATTCCAATAGTGGCCCAACCACTGTCCTGCATGGCGACAACATGACCTCCCAACTCCTATCCTCAATGCACTGACCAATAAAGGCAAGCATACCAAACGCCTTCTTCACTAGCCCATCTACCTGTGACTCCACTTTCAAGGAACAATGAGCGTGAACTCCAAGGTCTCTTTGCTCAGCAACATTCCCCAGGACCTTACCGTTAAGTATGTAAGTCCTGCCCTGATTTGCCTTTCCAAAATGCAGCACCTCACATTTATCTAAATTAAACTCCAACTATCACTTCTCGGCCCATTGGCCCATCTGATCAAGACCCTGTTGTTTTCTGAGGTGACCTTCTTCGCTGTCCACTACACCTCCAATTTTGGTGTTATCCCTACCTATTTTGCGTCATCTGGAAAACTTAGCAATAGAACATTTACTTTTCTCATCCAAGTCTTTAACATATATTGTAAATAATGAGGGACTCAATTGATCTGTGGCAGTGCACTAGTTACAGGTTGCCGCCTGAAAATGTTCTCTTTATCCCAGCTCTGTGTTCTATTTGTAGCCAATTCTCTCTTGATACTCACTCTACTTGATTACATGTTCTACTTCTAAATGCTCTGCTGTTATATTCCTTATTATAGATACAAAGATTTTCCAAATGAAGCTGTTAAACTAACTGGCCAATATAGTTACCTGCTTTTTGTCTCCTTCCCTTTCTAAATAAGAGTGTTACACTGACAGTTTTCTAATCCTCTTCCACCGTGAAGATTGATGCAAAGCATTTATACAACTTCTCTGCCATCTCAGAGAGTAGTGGTCAAACGGATGTTTTTTGGGCTACAGGGAAGTGTGTAGTACTCCAGAGATTGGTGCCGGACCTTTGGTTTTCCTGATTTACATTAATGATCTGGATTTTGGTGTGGAGGGGATGATTTAAAAGTTTGTAAATGACATTAAACTTGGAAGAATTGTAAACTGTGAGGAGGTTGGTGTAGAACTCCAAAAGGAGAAGTGGGCAGATATGTAGCAGATGAGGTGATGCACTTTGGTTGCAAGAATATAGAGAGACAATCTAAAATAGGAATTATAATTCTAAAGAGGGTGCACAGAGTATTGAAGGTGGCAGGTCAGGTGGGGAACAGTTATTAAAGCATACAGTGTTCTCAGCTTAATAATAGGGGCGTTGAGTACAAGAAGCAGGTAGGTGATATCGAACTTGCACAAGACGCATGTTAGACTTCACCTCAAGTTCCAGTGTAATTTGTGGGAGCCACATTAAGGAAAGATGTGAGTGCACTGGAGAGAGTGCAGAAGCAATTTACAAGAACATTTACAAGAATTAGAAATTTTAGTTATGAAGACAGATTGAAGAAGTTGGGACTGTTCTCATTGGAGAGAAGAATGCTGAGAGATTTGATACAGGCCTCAAAAATCGTGAGTGGGCTCGATGGAATAGATAGGGAGAAGCTGTCCCCACTGGAAAAAGAAAAGAAAATGAGAGGGCATAGTTGTAAACTGATGTGTAAACAAAGAAAGAGCGGTGTAAGAAAAATCTTTTTGATATAGCTAGTAGTTAGGGATGGAATGCGTTGCCTGAAAATGTGGTGGAGGCAAGTTCAATTGAGGTATTCAAGAATGTATTGGATGATTATTTGAGTAGAAATGGTGTGCACAGATACGGGGTTAAGGCAAGAAATTGGCACTAGGTAACAGAACTGGTGCAGGCAAGAATGTTCTCCTTCCATATCACAACAATTCTGTAATTCACTGATTCTCTATGAATCTGTGACTTCCTGGATCGCCATTATTGTTTCCCCAGTAGCATATGTTCATTTTAGCTCTTGTCTTCCTTTTCATATATTTAAAGAAACTCTTACTGTCCATTTTTATATTACTTGCTGGTTTATCCTTATAGTTTATTCTTTCCCTCTTATCTATATTTTTGGTCATCCTCTATTAGCTTTTAAAACTTTCCCAATCCTTTGGATTACCACTAATCTTAGCTACATTGTACGTTTTTCTTTCAATTTGATACTATCTTTAACTTCCTTGGTCAAACATGGTTGGTTTATCCTCTTCCTAGAATCCTTCCTCCTCACTAGGATACATATGTTAACAAAATAGTTTGACTTGTAGTATATCTGCCATTGCGCTTCAACCATATTTTTTGCTTCATTTTCTGAAGAAGGGTCTCGATCCGAAACGTCAGCTTTCCTGCTCCTCTGGCGCTGCTTGGCCTGCTGTGCTCATCCAGCTCTACACCTTGTTATCTCATATTTTTTGCTAAATGCCTTTCCCAGGCCACTCCAGCCAAGTCTTCCCTAACTTGAGTGATTATCCTCATTTAGGTTGGGCACATTTGCTTCTGACCCAAATTTCTCACTCTCAATTGATTAATTCTATCAGGTTATGGTCATGTTTCCCAAGGGGATTATTTACTGAGATCAGTCATTAAACCAGCCTTATTACGAATTAACAAATCAAAAACTGATCTCTGGTTGGATACAGAGCATACTGTTCTAGGCAACTGTTCCATTCTATGAATTCCTCCTCTTCCAATTTGATTGTCCAAATCCACATGAATTTAAAGTCACCAATGATTAATGCACTGCCTTACCTACATGCCCTCATTATCCCCTGAATTATTTTCCTATTGTAAATCTACTGTTAGGGAGCCTATAGACTACACTGACCAGTGTTTTGTCACCCAGTGTTATTTTTTAACTTCACCCAATGGGTTTAACATTATCTGATCCAAGATCTTTTTTTGTTATTTTATTTATTCCAGCTCATACTAACAAAACTATCCCAACATTCTTTCCTTCCTGTCTATCCTTCTGAAAAGTCACATACCCCTGATTATATAGTTTCCACTTTGATCGCCTTGTAACCATGTCTATGTAATGCCTATAAGATCACATTCATTAGCTCCTATTTATGGCTGTTAATTCGTTTATTTTGTTCTGAATAATATGCACATTTAAGTAAAAGGCTATTAATTTTGCCTTCTTACCATTTGTAGGAGCGCACCACCCAACCGGGCACAAAAACTCAGCAGGCAGGCAGGTTTCAGGCAAGTATTCAAACAGAAACCAGTTGATGCACAGAGAGGGCCAAAGGACCTTCCCTGAATCTAGCCTCAACGTGAGAAAGCAATTTTTCCCTTAATCTTTGGCTCAGATCGGAAGGGGATCAATGACACACTCTGATCTTTACAGTGAAAATGCAGCATTTTATGATTTTCTGTCACAATTATCACATACAGTGTGGTCACTGTCCTTCCTTCTTAATTCATACACTTAATCCCATGGGAACGTAATCAATGATGGACATTCCTACGGCCAGCCACAGGTTCCCATGGTCTTACGGCATGTACCAGATATTGTAATCGCTAGGCCTTGGGATCTTTCTATGCATCCTATTCATTAGCATTCCAAAGTTACTGGCTACACCTCTTTGGATCTGTCTCAGGCTTCTTATCTCTAAGGACTGCATGAATTCTATGATTCATTGTACTACATGTGTTTTCTTTTATCAAATTCAGCCATTCCTCTTATATTTTCCACTGTCCCAATTATATATGAAAAAATACAAAAGAGTTTTAACTAATTGCTATAAAGTTAATTTGTACTATAAAGCTAATTATAAAATGTAAAGTTGTATGGATACTTCTATTGTTAGCACTTTGTAATTAATGGGTTGTGAACAATCTATCTTGCTCAGGCCATAAGATAAGGCATTTCCTAAGGCTAATTAACTTTCATATATAGGTTTAAACCATTTTCCCCTAATCTTTGTATTATACTTTGGTTACATGTTAAATCTACTTCTATGATTATCTGAATAATCTTTAATTAAAGCCTATTTCTTAATACTGTAGGTAAGACGCTAATTACTACAAAATATCTTTAGCTGTTGTCTTTGCAGCTGTTTAGGGAGGTAATCTTGGCTAGTTCATGGGTTGAGACCTGCACCTGACATTTTTCATTTATTGGCACAATCATCCTTTCATTAATAAGGCTGGAATTAATCAACTGTCTGTTCTTACGCATTCTCTTATCAAAACTGTTGGTGGTGAGGCTCTTTTGCTAACTTGGTGTAGTCTTGTTCAAAGTTACCATTGTGTTTCACTTAAATGTTGGAGCAGGCTGTCCCATTTTGCTTTAACCCCTGTTGGCCATTTTGTATCTTTCAAAGATGGGCCTCTTCGGTGTAAAGCAGGTACCACACTATTCAGTTAAACTATAGTTACATCACAAAATGTATCAATGGATTCTTTCCATCCAAATAGATTCGGAGAACAATATGTCACAGATTGAGACCATTCAACCCAAAATGCCAAAGTCTTTCAAACTCTTTGAAAGTGTTATCCAGCTAGTGCTACTTCCCTGATCTTCAAGCGTTCACCAAATTTCCTTTCGAAAGTTGCTATGGGATCTGTTTCAAACACCTTTGCAGCGTGTATTCCAGATCACAAAACTTGCTGTGCAGGACAAAATGTCATTATCTCTCCTCTGGTTCATCTGCGAATCATCTTAATCTGTGCCCTCTACGAATTGACTCTTTTGCTACTGTATTCTGTTTCTCACTACTTATCTATTAATCAATGCATGATTTTGTTGATCTCCATCAAATTTCCTCCAAGTCTGCAGTGTTCTAGGAAGAAGAACCCCAGCTTCTCCACTTTCACCAGATTACGATTTTTGAAAATCTCCTCTGCACCCGCTCTAAGGTTTTGAAGTCTTTCTTAAAGCTTTGTAACCTAAATTAATGACAATTCTCCAAATGAGACCTAACCAGCATTTTATAAGGGTTTAGCACAATTGCCTTGCATTTTTCCTTCGAAGTTTCTATTAACAAAGTTAAAAATCCTATGTGCTTTTATACAGCTTTTTCAACTTAACCTGCTCCATTCAAAAATTTGTGTACATATGGTCTCCTTGTCTCTACTTCCTCTTTAAAATTGTATCACAAAACTTATATTGTTTTTCTTCACTTTTTTCCCATCAAAATTGATCAATTCACATTTTAAATTTAACCTCCCATTTGTCTTCCCCGTTCACCATGTGAACTGGAATTAGGAGCTGAACGAGACCATTCAGCTCCTTGAGCCTGTTTTGCCATTCAATAAGATCATAACTGTTATTTTTGTGTTTTTAATTCTACCCCGATAAACTGATACAGAGAAACATAGAAAATAGGTGCAGGAGTAGACCATTCAGCCCTCCAGCCCTGCTTTGCCATTCATTTTGCTCATGACTGATCATCTAACTCACAGCCTATTTCTACTTTACCCCCATATCCTTTATTTTCTTTAGTCCAAAGTGCCATATCCAACACCTTGAAATCATATAATATTTGGCCTCAACTGCTTTCTGTGATAGCAATTTCCATTGGCTCACAAATCTCTGGGTGAAAAAATTTCACCTCGTCTCAGTCCTGAATGGTTTACCATGTGTCCTTACACTATGAGCTCTGGTCATGGTCTCTCTGCTTTTCTCCTGTATCTACCCAATTACTTCCCTGCTTGTACATACGTATTTGAATTTTGTAACATCTGCAAACTTTAAAATTATTCCTTGCTAACCCAAGCAAATATTAATATATAAAAAAAGTCTGCAGTCTTAATACTGGTCCCTGGGGAATACCGCTGTATGCTTACTGCCTCTGCTATGAAAAGCTCTTCCCCACCATCTTTTTTTTAAATTCTGAAGCCACACTGCCACGCTCCTTTTAATCTTGCTTTAATTTTTACAGTAAATTTTAAAACTTTGAACCGGAGTTATCCATGTGAAGGCACTGTTCCATTTTTATACTCCTGGTGAATCGCTCATTTAATTCCAAGAACTGAATTCCTCAGCTTCCCTCCCATCACCACGACCCCAGATAACACCCCTCTTCCCACCTTCGACTTTTAGTGAATCGATCCCTGGAAGGATATCATTACAGCTTCTCATACCGTTTGCATTAGAGTCACTGATTGTGATCCACTCCCAGGATTGCAGAGGTACAGACCCCCTGACCCTGATCAGCCACCTAACTGCAACTAAGCCCTTGAACTGATATTGGAAACTGCCTTGGCTTACTGTGTCAGGAATCCCTGACAAAGGGGTGTCTCCCTGCCTTGACTGAGGACTACTCCCCTTAGGCCTCGAGACATGGCAACTCAGTTGACGCATATGTAGTATATTTGGTTTATAGGCATATTGTACATACTGTAGGTGTAAGACTGATATAGGAATGTGCTGTCCAGCAACAAGTCCGCCCCTTTTACTGATGGCAAACGTGACAAGCCGTCTAATTTCCTGCACGCATTTAACAGCAAGGCAGAACAGAAATACTGTGAGTCTTTAAGAGCTGGCTGAGGTGAGAAAATGCAAGAGGGCAAGTTAAAATAAGGGTTCTCTGAGCACCCAGGTGAGTGCAAAGTGAGTGGGTGTTAAGGCAGCAGCCTTGAGATGCTTGTTGGTTCAGTCCATGAGTTAGGTGCCTGTCCCTGTACGCAAAGTGTTATTGCAGCAGCCTTTTAATAAAAGGCACCTTTGCGCTCTGAAGTGCAGCAGCAAAGTGCAGAAGTATACTGTCCCTTGATGGTGCAGACAGGATGGTCCTTGTCGGATGCCAAAGAAGGTAAAAATGAGGTGTATGTGGCCAGTGTCCATGGAGCGTTCCCTGAAAGGTTGGTACCGGGTGCCCAAGAAGAGGATCCTGGGGAGAATGCGGCAAGCTGGAGTCACCAGGTTCATGTTGGTAATTCTTGGCATCCAGTTTCTATCCAGCAGTTGGAAGAATGGGAACCTGCTCATAATGTGGTGAGATTATATAGTAATGAGCGTGATCATGAACAATAATCCCTATTAATAGGTGTCTCACTGCCCGATGGTGAAAATCTCGTCATGATATCTGAGATTTGGTTGGAACATGTGACTTCTCGGTATTGACATCAAGAAAGGCCTTGCTTGCCACCTCATGCGACAAACCCAAACTTCCCACCATTGCCCATATTGGTGGGCCTGAGAAGGGATTGCACCCTTCATCTCTAACCGAATAGGTTTATAACAATATCTATACAGTACTGTTTGGCAAAATAGTTTTATTGTAGAAAAATTCAATGGAAGATAACATGACCTCCAGAGTACTTTTAATACATAAAAAGGATTTAGTGCTACAATGTAACACTCAACATTCTTGGGTGGTGCAGCTTGGATTAGCACATTAAGTTCTTAATTTTGTACGCAATATGTTAGCCTCTGGCAAAATAAAATTTGTTTTCAAATTTGAGTTATTGAACATGTTCTTATATATTCTATTTAATGTATCAAAAAGACCTTCTGTTCAAAACTCATTGAATCATTTATGACTGAGATTGCATAACCTAGCAATTATAGATAATGAAGTAGTCCGATAAATAAAAGTACTTGTTCAGTATTGTGGAAAAATAGGGGCCATCGTGTAGGCTTATTTTAAAGCTTGCTAACAAATGGAAAAGAACCATAAGGTGAAAATATTTGCCATATACTTAAAATACTGATGACAACTTCAAAAGGTCTACTGTTCATTAGTAACATAATTATCTGTTCTAGAACTTACCTCTTTCAGTATTTGGTATTCCTAAATAGTGGGTTGGAATGGAGCTATCTGCATAATCACTGTAGTATTCGATTAAAGCTGCTTGTTTTTCCCAAGTTTTCTTTACAATTGGTACTGCAAGATAACAGAACTGAATGTTCAGAAACACTGTAAGAAAAAGTTGAATATATACCCAAAAACAAAATGATCTATACCTATCATCTGGTTAAGGCTCCAGAAAGCAGTAAAATTCAGTTAATTTTAGAGTTCAGCCTCCATACTGCGACAAGATTCCAAATGAGAATTGAGAAACAAACTACCTGCTGGTTCAATTGCCACTGTACACTCTACAAAACTTCCAAGACTCTCTTGGTGATCAGTTCAAACATATTCACGGTATCATATAGGTTAAGTATCAAGTGTGCATCAATAAGATAATCCTACATAGTCATTCTTCATACAAAAGCATTCAAAAGGTTATTTCAATTTTGTTATTTTGAGACAGTCTGAGTGTTTACTAAAATTGAATGCAGAAAGCAGATTTAAAATTGTATCGAGTTAACAAAAATATATGATAGTGTTTTCCCTCTACTCCAGAACAAACATCAAACAATTTTCACAAAACTGCGATTAAACTAATTAAACTGGTAAGACACAATCTAATTGATCTAACCTTTTCAAACAATGGGCCTGATCCCTGAGTCATGTGAATAGGTTGCTGTGGAATCATACAAAATTATAGCTAGATACATCTAAATCCGGAACTGTTTTGTATTTTTTAAATCTTCAATTCACACTATTCCATCTCCTTTACTTCTTCCTGTCTTAACTGCTTCATTAATCACTTTTTGTTTTCTATCTCTTCCATCTTTGTTGTTTTGTCATCTCTGTCATACTGTTTTGTTAGAGTGAGTGAGCCTGAGAAAGAACAACATTGAACACCTGGGTCGGGATTCTTTCATGTGAAGCAGAAAGACTTAACTTAATTTCAGGTTGCCAACTTACCCTGGTCGTTGACGCGTTGGGTTTTTCCAAAGGGTTGTTTCTTTAATAATCCTAGAGATGTGTCAGCTGCCCAATTAATGGTGGGGATATATGGTGCGAATGCAAGCTAGTCACAGTTTGACCTTAACCGAACACTATTGCTGTGGATACTGTTTTTAGATTTTTAGAAGAAAAGTTGCCAAAATGGAAATTTCTCATATTTCAGAGGGAAGCTGTCTGGAACTGGGACCAGGTGGGTTGTTGGTGCATTTATAAAATCAGTGAATGGTCGTGCAAAAGGAGAGGATTCTTTGGCCGTGCACAGTCTCACTGGCACCATTTCAAGCAGCGTTTTCTCACCTAAGCTTCCCTGTTTCCATTGAGCTGTTCTGAGTCCTGACTGCTGCCGAATCCCAGCTGCCTCACTAAAAGCAGGTAAATCTAGCTGGGACAGGTTTGTAATGAATCCACAACAATCTAAGCATATAAACAGGCCTACCAATGACAGCAGGATGCTTCTAAGAGCTGCTCCAGGCCAAGGTATCAACGGGCAAGACAATGTCTGAGGGGGAGCAGCAAAGTGCAGAAATGCCATTTGATAGAACATTCAGTTAGAAGGGCAGACAGGCATTTATGAAAATGTCATTGAGCGTCCCAGAAGATGGCACAGTGGCTGAACGGTTAGCACTGTTGCCTCACAGCGCCAGGGATCTGGGTTCAGTTCCAGCCCTGGGTCACTATCTGCGTGGATTTTGCACATTCTCCGTGTGTCTGTGTTGGTTATCTGTGGGTGCTTCGGTTTCCTCCCACGATCCAAAGATGGACAGGTTAGGTGGCTTGGCCATGCAAAATTGCCGATAGTGTCCATGTTAGCCAGGGGAAATACAGGCTTACAGGGTAGGGTGATGAGTCTGAGTGAAATGCTCTTCGGAGAGTCTGTGTGGACTTGTTGGGCCGAATGGCCTGTTTCCACACTGTAGGGATTCTAAGAATTCAGAGGTGTGTTATCTACCTGGTGCCAGCGTAGCGGGCATCACGCTGAGGTTGTAGAATATTTTGCAGCAGAAAGGGAGGCAGAATCCAGAGCACATAGCAGCACAAAAAAATTGAGAAGACACGCATTGAGAATCTAGGGAGGAAATTGATAGTAGGATCACAAAGATAGTAATGTGAGGATTACTCCAACTGCCACATGCTAGTGAGAGTTAAAGCAGGGTGATGTGGAGGAGAAATGTGTTACTTGAGGTACAATGCTGGTTGGAAGACTTCAGATTCTTAGGACATTAGGACCAACAATGGGGTAGAAGACACTTATTCAAGATGTGTCCATCTCTAACTTTTCTTCAAATTTGCATGATCCATGGACTCCCACACAGCTACCTTGACCAGACTGCTATGCATTTTGCTTCTTGTAAGGACTCATTCCATTCTCCTAATTTCTCCATCTCCATTGCAACAGTTACAGGTGCCAGCATGCTGACAGCTAACACCGCACTCAGCCACATAGCCAAAGCTGCCTGCCTCCTGTTCCTTCGAGGTAAAGGGGAACATTTTGAAGCAATGTGTGATTTACTACATTTCCCACATTACATCAGTGACTACACTTTGAAATGACTTCATTGACTGTAAGACACTTTGGTAATAGGTGAGTTAGATGAGTGCAATAGGTGAGTGCAGGTAGGCAATGGTGGGGGTTGGTCAGTGAGGTGGGAGGAGTGGATAGGTGGGAGAGAAGACAGACAGGTCAAGGAGGCGGGGATTAGAGGGAGGGCTGAGATCGGGGGGTGGGGAGATTTTGAAGCTAGTAAAGTCCACATTGAGACCATTGGGCTGCAGGCTCCAAAGGTGGAATAGGAGGTGCTGCTCCTCCAGTTTCCGGGTGGCATCGTTAGGACACTGGAGGAGGCCCAGGATGCTCCCGTTGTGGCTTCCTCTACATCGGTGAGACCAAGCGGACGCTCAGAGACCGCTTTGTAGAGCACCTGCGCTCGGTTCTTGACAAACGACAACACCTTCCAGTTGCAAACCACTTCAACTCCCCCTCCCACTCCCTGGATGACATGTCCATCCTGGGCCTCCTCCCACCTCAATGACCAATCCTCACCACTGCCTACCTGCACTCTCCTATCGCCATCCCACTGACCTCTCATCCCGGCCTCCTTGACCTGTCCTTCTTCTCTCCCACCTATCTGCTCCTCCCACCTCACTGACCAACACCCACCACGGCCTATCTGCACTCACTATCACCGCTCCACCTACCTTCCCCAGCCCCACCCCTCCTCTCTCTATTTAGTTCAGAGCCCCCTAACCCTCCCCCATTTCTGAAGAAGGGTCCAGACCCGAAACATCAGCTTTCCTGTTCCTCTGATGTTGCCTGGCCTGATGTGTTCCTCCAGCTCCACACTGTGTTATCTCTGACTCCAGCATCAGCAGTTCTTACTATCTCTAAGCAGTCTATTGCACAATTCCACTACAAAAAGCTACACGATGTAGTGCTTAGCAAAAGCACATGCTATAGATGAACTAGTTTTTGGTACCATAGAATTTGAAAATGTTATCTTGCAAATACACCGTATATCAGCAGGTACTTACTTCTTTCCTGATGGAATTTTTTGCAGGTTTTTACAGCAAAAAAGATGTTGCCCGTCTCTACTAGTTTTCCCTGTAAAATGACACATAAAATTATTGTGAAGATTCTTAACAAATGTAAAACAACTGCAAACTTTTCACTTCAGCGTTCTGCAAAATCTAAATTAAATCAAATGTAAATATTAGTTTTCCTTAGTGAGGACTCTTGCTTCCATTGTGGAGAGTTGTGGCTTTCCCAGAATTTTCCAAGAATTAAGAACATACTCTAGGCTAACACTTCAATGCAGCATTTAGAGTAGGCAGCACTATTAAATGAACCATTTTGTCAGTGCACATGTTAAACTGAGAACCTATCTGCATGCTCGTATGGAAATAAATGATCCATCTGAACTACGCAAGGAACAACAGGGAAGTTCCACAAGTGAATATGTATCCTTTAGACCACACCAACAAGAAAAGCTTATCCAGTTTTAACACAGCACTGTTTACAGTAGTTCTTAATTAGTAATTCCATTACAAACTGTGCAGCAGCAAATCTGATAAGATATTAAATTTATGCACAAAATTAATTCAATTAATTATTTCTGGCTACTTTAAGAAAACCTGTGCAATACCACTACATTAAACTCGATACTGCTTGATGTTTCACCATAAGGTGGCCCAATAAACAAATAAATAATTGTTTTGCTGAATCCAGAATGCTCCTAATTGTTGTCTCAGTTGTCTTTTTGAGATTTTTCATTCCTCAGTTTGATCTGAGTAGAAGCCAAAAATGTCAAAAGTAAATATATATAGGATGATGTGACATTATCTACTTAGGCAGGAAGAACAGAAAAGCTGAGTATTATTTAAAATGTTTAAAGTTTTGGCAAATATCTGTAGCTCTAGTTGTGGGTGAGGTTGTTGACTTGCTCGCTGAGCTGGCTTGTTCTCGTTCAGATGTTTCGCCACCATGCTAGATGACATCATCAATGGAGCCTCCAATGAAGCGATGTTATTCTACTCCACTTGGAATTTATATTATCTGGTCCGTTCTGGTGAGTAGTGTCATTTCTGGAAAATTATATATCTCAAATACCACAAAATTTACTGTATTATTCTGTTCAATTATTGTAGTTTTTTTTAATTTGTATACCTCAGTGTAAATACACTTGTTCCTCAATCAAATGGCCCCATGAAATATTAACAACTGATTCAATTTCGAGTCAATTTCTCCTCATTAACCGCAATGTCTGAGTAGTCAGTTGCAGGTGAGAAGGCTCTCTGCCGACAAGTTTTATATAAGGCAAAGTTGCATTATTATTTAAGTGAATTATGCAGTAAATAAAGTATAACAGTGATGTGTAAACCCCCTGCATTACATTTCTATTACTTAGTGTGTGTATTTACTTTGATTACGTGGATCTCTTGATTATCTGGAATATTTGATCAATCGGCAGACTGCTGGTTCCATGGGTGCCGGTTACTAAAAGGTTTGCTGTAATTTCAAAATCAGGATGGTCAGTGGCTCGGAAGGAAACTTGCACGTTGTGGTGTTCACAAATATCTGTTACCCTTGTCCTTCTGGTTGGAAGTGATTATGTGTTTGGAACATGCTGTCTGAAAATCTTTGGTGAATTTTTGCAGTGCATCTTGTAGGTAGCACACACTCCTGCTACTGAGTGTTGGGAGTCGAGGGTGTGGATGTATGTGGATGTAGTGTCAATCAAGCGGTCTGCTTTGTCCTGGTTGGTGTCAAGCTTCTTCAGGCAAGTGGAGAGTATTCCACCACTCTCCTGACTTGTGCCTTATAGATGGTGGACAGCCTATGGGGTGTCAGAAGGTGAGTTACTCATCACAATATTCCTAGTCCCTGGCCTGCTCTTGTAGCCACTGTACTCAAATGGTGAGTCCAGCTGAGTTTCTGGTCAATGGAAGTCGATAGTGGAGAATTCACTGATGGTAACACTATTGAATGTCAAAGGACAATGATTAGATTGTCTCTTATTGGAAATGGTCATTGCCTGGCATTTGTGTGGCGCAAATGTTACTTGCCACTTGTCTGCCCAAGCTTGGATATTGTCCAGATCTGCTGCATTTCATCATAGACTGCTTTAGTATCTGAAGGGTGCTGAATGGTGCTGAACATTGTGCAATCGTCAACAAACATCTCACTTCTGAGCTTATGAGGGAGGAAGGAATATTGATGAAGCAGCTGAAGATGATTGGACCCAGGACACTACCTTGAGGAACTCCTGTAGAGATGGCCTGGTGCTGAGATGACTGACCTCCAACAACCAAGACTGACTTCCTACGAGCCAGGTATGACTCTAACGAGTGAACAGTCTGTCTCCAACACCCATTGATTCCAGTTTTGTTTGAACTCCTTGATGTCACACTCAGTCAAATGTGGCCTCACTGTCAAGGGCTGTTACTCTCAAATGACTGCAGGAATTCAGCTCTTTTGTCCATGTTTGAACCAAAGCTATAATGAGGTCAGGAGCTGAGAGATCCTGGTGGAACATAAACTGGGCATCACTGAGCAAATGCTGCTTGATAGCACTGCTAATGACACCTTCCAGCACTTTACTGATGATCAAGTGTAGACTGGTGGGGCTGTATTTAGCTGGGTTGCATTTGTCCTGCTTTTCGTATACAGAACATACCTGGACAATTTTTCACACTGTTGGGTAGATACCAGTGTTTTAACTGTACTGAAACAGTTTGGCTAGGGGAGGGGTAGGTTCTGTGACACAGGACTTCAGTACTATTGCTGGCATGTTTTCAGGACCAGAGACTTTACAGTGTCCAGTGCTCCAATGGTTTCTTGATATCACATGGAGTGAATCAAATTGACTGAAGCATGCCATCCGTGATGCTAATGACTACTGAGGAGGCCAAGATAGATCACTGACTTGGCACTTTTGACTGACAATTGTTGCTAATGCTTCAACCTTATCTTTTGCACTCATGTGCTGGGCTCTTCCATCATTGAGGATGGGGATATTTGTGGAGCCTTCTTCCCCAGTGAGTTGTCCAGCACAGCATAAAACATAACTGCAGAGCTTAAATCCGATCCGTTGTCATGGGATCATTTAGTTCTGTCTATCACTTGATGTTTACGCTGTTTAGCACACAAGTAGCCCTGTTTGATAGCTTCACCAGGTTGACACCTCATTTTTAGCTATGCCTGATTCTTAATTCCACATATTTTTTAGTAAATTCAAATTCCATCACCTGTCATGGTGGGATTCAAGCCCAGGTTCCCAGAACATCAACTGAGTTTCTGGATTTATAACGCAGCAATTCTACCACTAGGCCATTGCCACCCTATTACTCATGGTATAAACCCGTTGAGAACTTATCGGACTTGACCTAACTAATAGAATCACCCTGGGAGCGAAAAGCTACTAATGCTTCCAATGTAGGGCTCAGTGACTAATCTGTTCAGAATTATTTCTGTAAATTTCATCAATTTAAGAAACATTTAAACAGGTACATGGATAGACTAGGTATGGAGGGATATGGACCAAATGAAAGGCAAATGGGACTAGATTAATTGTGAAAACTGGGCGGCACGGGCAAGTTGGGCTGACGACCTGTTTCCATACTGTGGACCTCTATAACTATGACTCCAAATACTGAAAAAAGAACGGCACAGAAGTAGCTGCCAATTTAAAACCCATCAAGAATTACTGTATTACAGATAAAGTTGGATATTTCTGAACTTAATCCCTGCAAATTTATTCAGAATGGGACTGTCAGTATGGCCAATAGATGTATGTACCAGCTGAAATAAAATCTAAAAAAAAATTAAGGAATTGAAATTCATATTTCAAACTGGGGACAAGAAAGTGTTGCAAAATCCCTAGGGAACTTTATATAAGAACTGTGAGCAATGCATATGATTCTTGATGTCAAGTAACAGATATATCCAGCAGTCTCTAGGACGAGCTTAAAGGCAGAACATCGACAGCTTTGTGAAAGCCCACAAGTTAGTTCTCCTAAGATGTGTCACTCTATTATATCGAAGTCAGTTATATGTATCTGGTAGAGAAGAAGATATTTGAACAGAGTCCTTGAAATCTGTCAAGTTTTGAACTGTTAAATCATTTACAACATGATCACTTTGTAATGTTGGGAATAGACTGAAAAAGATGACTCACACAAAATGGAAGATAGGTATGAAATGTAGTTGCACAGTTGGTTGCTTTCGATGCAGTTACTTCTTCTGTACAAAATTCCTTCACTGAAGTCAGCTGAGGGCCATTAGATTTTTGAGATATAAAGAGTGCAATCTGAAAATACAGATATTTCCATTAGGTTCAGCTTCAATTTATGTTTTATGTACACACAGTGGACATTCAGTCCTCAAAACCACACAAACTTAAATTGTACAGTTCTGAGGAGTTTACTAATTTAGCAGAGTTGCATGCATAATTCCTTAGAAAGTTTCAAGTGCAGGTACAGTCTTCAATTAACCACACACAAACACCAACAGAATGTATAAATAAATTGGGACATGATAGTGAAGATGAACAATTAATTTAAGAATTCAAATGTTACTGCAAGCCTTTATCAAAATAACTTATGAAAGGAAATCTAAGATTTCAAATGTTCCTTCTTCACAATGGGATATCACTAGAGGTAGAGAAAATGTGCTATGGAAACTAATGGGGTTAAAGACAAATACACCCCCAGAACCTAATGGGATGCATCTCAGGACTTTAAAGAAAATTAGAATATCCTTTATTGTCATGTGTACTTAAGTACGGGAATACAGTGAAAAGCTTTACAATGTCGCCTCTCATGGTGCCACCTTAGGTGCAAGTACCTAAGTACAAATCTTAGATATGAAAAGAGGAATGAAAAAAGAAAAGTAGTTGTATTACTTTACGGTGAGTCATTGTACAAGTTAGAAATAACACATAGTTAAAAGGATAGACGTTACAGTCAGATAAACAAAAATTACAAATAAACATCACATTGCAGAAGCTCAGCGCTGGGGCTTCCAAACATGGTCTGACTACCCGCACCAGACCCCAATCCGACAATTGTCCCTGCTCCACTCCAAGCCTCCAGTCTGCTCCAGGGTAAGTTTAGTCCGTGAATTACTCCCTTTGTCAGCCCCGCGCTGGACTTCTGTTCCGAGGGCTGCTTCCCCATGTCGGCCTCCACTCCGGGACTCGATTCACTGCGCTGGCTTCCGCTCAGGACTTGAATTCACCATGTTGGCCTGGGTTCCAGGGCCCAATTCCCCGCGCCGGCCTCCACTCCGGGACTCAATTCCCCGCGCCGGCCCCCGCTCCGGGACTCGAATCCCCGCGCCAGTCTCCGCTCCGGGACTCGACTCCCCGCGCCGGCCTCCGCTCCGGGACTCGACTCCCCGCGCCGGCCTCCGCTCCGGGACTCGAATCCCCGCACTGGCCTCCGCTCCGGGACTCGAATCCCCGCGCCGGCCTCCACGCTGGGGCTGCTTTCCTGCGCCAGCCTCCCCTCTGGGGCTTGTCAGCTCCTCCATTCCCTCTGGATATGTCCAAGTCATTAGTTGAAATAAAAACACAGAAATGAGGTTTAAAAAAAGAAAGGAGAAAGAAAGAAAAACAACAGGAGCTTTGGCTGGAGTGTCTTACTCTGCCACCATCTTGCCTAGAAATAATAAGAGACATTGGATTGCATTAATCTTGCAGGAATCCTGAGATTCAGAAGAAGTCCCAAGGGATTGTAACACCCTTATTTAAAAAAAAATCAAAAAACAGATAAACATCTGTTGGCTGTTATTGGGAAAATGTTAGAGTCTACTTCAAAGGATATAATAGCAGACCATTTATAAATTCATAATTTGATCAGAGTCAGCAGGACTTGATGAAGGGAAAGTCTTGCCCAACAAATTCCCTCGAGTTCTTTGAGGAGATAACAAGCAGGATAGATAAAGGGGAATCAGTGGACATAATATTTTTGGATTTTTAAAGGCATCTGATAAGATGCATACATTAGGCTACTTCATAAAAGACCTCATGGTGTTGGATGTAGTATATTAGCATGAATAGTGGACTGACAAATTAAAAGAAGACAGAGCTGGATAAGGAGGGCATTTTCCGGACTGCAACCTGTAACTAGTAGTATCCCACAAGGATCAATGCTGGAATCACAATTGTCTACAAAAGATAACAATGAATTGGATGAGGAATTTTGAATGTACACAGCCAAGTTCATGGATGACAAAAATAGGTGGAAAGGCAGGTGGAAAGGACAACACAAAGAGTCTGCAGAGGGACATAGACAGGTTAAGTGAATGGGTAAAAACTTGACAAATGAATTGTAAGGTGGGAAAATTCAAGGTTATGCACTTTGGCAAGAAGAATAGAGGAGCTCAACCTTATTAAAGGGAGGAGGACCTCAAACAGCTACGGAGCAGAAGGATTTGGATGTCCTCATCTATGAATCACAAAAAGCTAGCATCCGAATTCAGTGGATAATAGGAGAGGCAGAGGGAATGTTGGCTTTTATTTCCAAGGGAATGGAGTATGAAAGTCAGGAGCTTTTGCTGAAACTATACAAAGTACTAGTCAGAACACAGCTGGAATACTGTGAACAGTTTTGGGCCCTCTATCTAAGTAAGATATACTTGTAGGTAGTCCAGAAAAGGTTCACTAGACTGATACCAGATATGGAGGGACTGTTTTATGAGCAGAGGTTGAGTAGGTTGGGCCTGTACTTACTGGAAAATAGAAGAATAAGAAGTGACCTAATTGAAACATACAAGGTTCTTAGAAGACTTGACTGGATACGTGGAAAGGTTGTTTCCCCTTGTCGGAGAGTCTAGGGTCAAATGGCATAATCTTAGAATAAAGGGTCACACATTTAAGACAGGAATGAGGAGGAATTTCTTCTCGCACTCAGTTGTAAATCTGTGGAATTCCTTACCACAGAGGACTGTCATGGTTGGATCATTAAGAATATTCAAGGCTGAGACAGACACAATTTTTAACATTTAAGCGATTCAAGGGCTATGGGGAAAAGGCAGGAAAGTGGAGTTTAGGATTACAGATCAGCCATCTCCTCATAAAATGACAGGGATATTCAATGGGCTGAATGGCCTCCTTATGCTCTTACATCTTATATTTTATGGAGCTCAGTACATCTGGAGGGATGTATTCCGCTCAGTTACACATTTAGGATATTTAGTCAGATTTTATAACATATCATTTCCTGGTCGTCAGATAAGAATATTACATTTAAGAATACAATTTCAGCAGATTAGGTTTTTAATGAGTATTCATGATATACCAATGAATGGAAAACAGGAATAACTGACCCATTTGGATTTTTGCAAACTTAAGACCAAATATGTCTGTTTCCTCTGGAAATTGAGATTTTCTTCCCATTGAATTAAGTTCCCCCGTGTGACCGCCTCACAGCTCCAGGCATTCCAGGAAGGTTCTGACGGCAGGATGTGTCCCAACCCAGGCAAGTCAAAGATGCAAGCCTTGTGCTAACTCCTCAAGGGAAAGAGAACCTGCAAAGATGTCTGGTTCTTTTAAATTCTAAACATACCAAACTTTTCTGACAAAGCATCTTCATCATGAGAGCTCTTAAGGAGCTATGTATGGCAAGAGAACCATCAACACATGGTCAAACAAATATTGTCATCAGAAATGTTTGTTCTGTAATAATATGACGAAAGGAAGAAGGTAGTCCTGGAAGACAATACATCTCAGAAAGAAATAGGAACTTGCAACATGCAAGATGGCAAACCAATTGTATTTGGATCCAAAGGTCTATACCACCTGAAACACTTGCTCTATAATATTCAATAGCAGAAGATTCCATTCCTACCTGTTCAGTGAGTAATTCACTGTGGAAACCGATCACAAAGCATTGGAAATGATTTGGATTAAACCACTGACAAGACAATAACAACCGCTCCCAAAAGAGAGTACAACTTTGACCTCTGCTACACATCTGGTAGCAAAACGGTTAACTCAGACACATTGTCAGAAGTTAGACAACACTAGGTTACGATCCAACATGTTTATTTGAAGTTACAAGCTTTTGTAGAGTTGCCCCCTCGTCAGGCAAAGTCTGATGCTTCACCTGCCGAAGAGGCAATGCTCCAAAATCTTGTGTTTTGAAATGAATCTGTTGGGCTATAATCTGGCATCATCTGACTTCTGACCTTGTCCACCCCAGTCCAACACTGGCACCTCCACATCAGACTCACTGGGAAGATTACAAATCCAAATATGAATGCAAACATTCTGCCAGACTTACAAGTTGACATTGCTGATATCGAGGTGGAAAATGTGGTTACGGTCAATCTGATGAAGTTTGCTCAGTACCAATATAACCAACTTCAGGAAGAAACAGCTCATAATCTAGGAGTCAAGACACATTGGAAAGTTATCATAAATGGATGGGCTGGGACAATGCAAGAGGTGTCAGGAATTCTCAGATGCTTTTGGCCACAGAGTGCTGAACTAGGTATCACAAGAGGAATACACTTTAAAGTTCTTCCTCAGGACATATTGTAAATATTAAATTAGGGAGACACTGGCATAGCACAAACAAGACCCTTACATAGGATATTGTTTCATAGCCAGGGATCAATAATGACATGGAACAGAATGAGAAAGTGCAAGGCATGTCATAATCATCAACAAGAACCTTTACACCCTTACAAGACTCTATAAATCCCTTGGTCCAAACTTGTTAGAGATTTATCAGAAATGTTTTGTATTTATCATAAATGGTGACATTTTCTCCTAGTCATCAACTACTTTTCCAAATTTCCAATTAATAGACAGCTACAGGACTCTTCAATTATAGCAGCCATGATGAGTGCAATATTCAGTTTATTCAGCATACCTGAAGATATTGTATTTGGCAACGGGCCACAATGTACAGGCATATCTTTCGGAGACATGTGCCTATTAGGTCATAAACTATGTGACAGCTTCACCAAAAGATCCCAGATCCAAGGATCTCGCCAAACAAATGGTTTGCACTGTTAAAGCGCTCATCATAAAAGGCAGGGTGATGAAACAAGATTTTCTTATTGCGATCTTACACCTACAAGCTACATGTCTATACACAGGCTTAGCATCATCAGCAGAGACCATCCCTGTTAAACTATCACTTGATTAAGTTCTGAGAAATATAGGGCAAATGTCTCTGAAAGAAACAAGGGAGAATGAAGATGCTGCAGGACGGTCATGAAGGTGTGGAACTGTATGTAGGATAAAAAGTCAGTCATACATCCTGGACAGGGGATTTGGTTACCTGCAGAGGTAGCCAATGTGTGCAATGGGCCTGGATCCTATCAAGTCACAACACTGAAAGGAATAACATTGAGGAGAAATAGAAGTCAACTTATGGAACTGAACAATACTCCAGTAATGGAAAAAACACACACAGAACTAAGCTTGTATAACGAAGGTGTGGGAAGCCAATAATTAACACATTAACAATGTGCAAGATTCTACCACACCTACAAGCCGAGAACAAATGTGTGTGAAGTTTAAATATCTGTAAGGTTATATGATCACAAGATTTGGAAGGATTGCCAAACCTATACATCATACAGGCTTCTCATAGACTCTCAAACTCCTGAGTTTTTAAATGGATGTTTCTGAATAATTGTCTAAAGAATTTTGCAATTACCCTAATGTATGCATATTTTTACTTCTAGTTAAAAAAAGACCATACCTGCTGAGATAATAGGAACTGCAGATGCTGCAGAATCCGAGATAACAAGGTGTGGAGCTGGATGAACACAGCAAGTCAAGCAGCATCATAGGAGCAGGAAAGCTTGACGTTTCGGGCCTAGACCCTTCATCAGAAATGTTTC